>CM040175.1:35183000-35920500 GCA_022606695.1 Vaccinium macrocarpon
AGAACACAATCCTCACAGAAGTCCAAATCCAGCGACTTACAACCCGGAAATTTCCCCTTCGACAACATTACTTTCATCCCCTTTTCGCTCATGTGACCCGACCTCTGATGCCACGTAAGCTTAATCAATCCCCGATCTTTGTCACCACGATGCTACTATAAGTACCCGTAAATACATATAGAGTTCCTTCCTTTTTACCACGAGCAAGAATCAAGGCCCCCTTGCTCATCTTCCAAGCATCTGATGTAAACGATGTGACAACTCCACCCTCTGACAACTGACCCACTGAAATAAGATTCCGTGTTAGACTAGGCACATGTCTAACATCCTTCAATTTCAGAACCGTCCCGTCTGTCTGAGTAATCTGCACATCTCCTTTCCCAACTATATTGCAGGCTTCATCATCGCCCAAATACACTTTGCCGAAATTTCCCTGCACATAGTTATGTAACACATCCATGCGTGGAGTAGCATGGAATGAAGCTCCAGAGTCTACAATCCAAGACTCATCATGAGAATCCAATGAACAAATCAAAGCATCATTATCCGACTCGCCGAAATATTAACGATATTTTACCTCCTTGATTGTTCCCGCTACATTTGTCGCTTTCTTTCGGTGCCTTGCGCCTCGCTTCGGTTCCCGCCGACCCGCGGTTCCAATGGCCCTCATCCGGGCGCCCGATCTTCTTCTTGCCTTCTCTTGTTGTTGCCACCCCTATTCACAGGTCTGCCTCTTTCCTCTGTACTCAAAGCTGAACCTGAAGCAACATCCTCACCCGATGCTCTTCTCCAAGACTTTTCTCTTAATATCAACCCTGCAACATCCTCCAATTTTATCTTTGCAAACCTGGAGGAATTGCTCACTACCACAACAAGTCCGTTCCAACTTTCTGGCAGACTAGATAATAGAACAAGAGCCCTGATCTCATCATCGAAATCAATACCCACGGATTCTAACTGATTCGTGACCGTATTGAATTCATTTAAGTGTTCAGCAACAATAGAGTTTTCAGGCATCTTTAGGTTAAACAACTTTTTCATAAGATATACCTTATTCACCGCCGAAGGCTTTTCGTACATCTTTTCTAGGGCTTTGAACAAATCTGCTGTAGTCTTTTCTTTGGCGATGTTCGACGAATCGGACGGCTGTACAGGCTTAATCGCCGATGGGGCCCCAGGGCTTTTATGCGTCTAGAACATCCCAAATTCAAGCTTCATCTCGCCCCGCTTCTTGCCATCGATGGGGAGATACAGATCCTTCTGATACAGAATATCCTCCATCTGCATCTTCCAGAACGCATAGTTCGTACCATTGAACTTCTCGATCTTGACTTTGTCTTCAGCCATTGTGTAACCCTTGACCTCCTAACCCGGAGCTCTGATACCAGTTGTTGGGGATTCGCGCGCTTGAAACCCACAGACAAACACACACAATCGAAGAACAAACCAAGAACAGAAAACAATGAGAAACAAGAAAGAACAAGACACAGAGATTTTACGTGGTTCAATTTAAGCCGATTGCTTAATCGTATTCCACGAAGTCTTTGGGGTGTTTCACTATGATGAACAATAATTCACACATTACATTGGGGGCTGCCCTAAGTGTCCCTTTTATAGTGTAAGGCGACACAATACATCAGAAACCCTAAAAAACACAAAACCGCATTTTTTTCCGTGGGGGACCGTCCGGACCGACTTAACCCCCGTCCGGACCAAAAACCAATCCCGTCCGGACCGACTTGACCCCCGTCCGGACTAAAATTTCAGCAACTTCAAAATTTCACCAAAAACCTGCAGACAACTTTCTGCATTTTCTTTCCGGACCGCCCGGGACCCTGTCCGGACCAAAACTTCAGAGATCTCTCTCTTGGCTTTTAGAACAGGTTTCATCCCAACAATAATTACCCTTTCTTCAATCAAATAAGGACTTCCTAAAATCTAGTTCCTTTTTTTTTAGGGAATAATGGATTTTTCAAATATTGTTAGTTACAAAAATTTTCTTTTAATGATTTTGGATAATAACAGATTCAAAAATGGGATGATATTACTTCGGATAATGAGGGATTTCAAAATGGAATGATTTGGTTTCCATAAATAATAATTAATGGAGAGAAACGTATCATTTTTGCCATAATTATTGTATTGAAAAATTATACAATCATCATGGTAAAATATCTGTAGTCATGGTAAAAATGTTAATGAGCAGCAGTAATCATGGTAAATATGAAGTGTTACATACAACTCGTATTACCATGTTACATCTAAACATGGCAAATTAAATACATTAATAAGGAAACATGATAAATTAGTTAATAAATTACTACGGAATCATGGTAAAAAAATTCTTATCACATTTTTACTTTGAAAATAGACCATGCATCCTAAAAACATGGAAAAAAAATATGTCACTTTCAATAAACAAGGTAAATTCAAGTAAATATGGTTAAAAAAAATGTCCCTACGAATGAACATGGTGAATTTGAATACTATGAATACCCCTATCAAATTTCATGGTAAATAATTTTTACTATGAAAACAAACAAATCATGCATCCTCAAAACATGGTAAAAAAATATGTCCCTTCCAGTAAACATGGTAAATTCAAGTAAACATGATTTTAAAAAAATGTTCCTACCGGTAAACACGGTGAATTTGAATACCAATCAAGCCATAAGGATGGTGGACCAATCAAGGGAAGATGAACCCAAACTAGATAAAATAAAAAATAAAAAAAAAAAGAAGAAGAGGAAGAAATCGAAAAACAAAGATACGAACTTAAGCCGCATCACAGCACAGTCGAGCTATGAGGGTGGTGGTCAGAGATGGATGGTGGTGAGGTGGTCAGTCGCGAATGAGGATGGTGGTCAGAGATGACGGTAGAGGACGTTGACTCCTTGTTCTAAGAAAGAGGATTGTCGACAGCAATGCTGGACCGCGATGGGTGAAGGTTTTGATCGGCGATCTAGGACTGCATGAACGACGAATTGGGATGGCAACTGGTGTGAAGTTTTGGTCCCCAAAAATGGTGTAGAGATTTACCTTTTTGGTTTAAAATGGGGATGATGATTGTGTGTAGATTGTGGGATTGGGTTATTATCTCTCAATCCCTTAATTATAGGAATGGTCCTTAGAAATTTGAAAAACATCCAAATATCTCTGCCTATATATGCAACTTTTAATTTAGTCATCATTCTCTTAATATGTTACAATTGTATAATTATATATATAAAGGTCATTTTAGGGTTTTTTTTGTACTTCGGGATGGAAACATAACTCCTAAATAAGCTCATGATGATTTTATAATTTCATGTGACTAAAAAGATGATTATTTAAGTACCCTTTTTAAATACTCTATATAATGTCTCTTACCCTTGAAATCATTTCAATTGCAATCCCACATCGAAAATTTCAAGTAAGGAAGCAGTTTGCTCAGTTCTTTAAATATATGCTCAATCCTACGCATGACTCATAGGCTCCTCAGTCCTCATCCTCATGCTTATTGCCTATTAGTTCATCTGTTCAAAATAACATAACAATAGTCATGTGCAACCAAATACATACAATGACAACACCACTGCTGGGGCCCAAAATTGGGCTAAAATCTGTGGGCTCGAAACACTAGCTTCATTGGCCTTGCCTCTAAGTCGGCACTAGTTGAATCCCACCAACACAACCTCTTCTTAGCCGTGCAAAGGGATTTAGGGTCTAGATTACCCAAAATAAGTCAATATAGTAAAAATCATCAAGTATTCAAGGTGGGAGATGAGAAATAAGCCAAAAGGAAGATTTACCTTCTTGTTTGAATCTCATAGATCTTGTTGAGATTTTGATGAAAACCCAAGGTTTTGAGTGAGATTTGAAGAGAGAAGTGAGATGGATGATTTTAGGGTTTATTTTGTGGTTGGAGGTGGAAAACGAGTCAAGGGGCTCTATTTATATAAGGCTGGTCAGTGACCAAAATTTCCTGAAATCTGTCAATTGGTACTGATTCAGCGTCTTTCTTAGAACCGATTCAATAAGTGCGGAAGATGCTTCTGACTTGAGGGTATCGATGCAGAGGAAAACCTAGAACCAGTTCTACTTGGAAAAATTTCCAGATCCTACCTCCTTTTTCTGACTCAACCCCAATCGATCCGACACATTCTAAACAGTTCCAAACCTCCTCGCAACACCCTAACCATCCACCAGACCTTTGGTACACCAAGATACGTACGTACACATTTGTATAAACATATTAACAAAAAACATAATTCGATCCAAATCAAACTCTTTTTCATTTAACATTATTAAGGAAAATGGAATTTAAATTACGGGTCTCTACAATCCATGAAAACGAGTTTTGGGGACTGATTTGGGTTCATTAATCTCCTTTTCTTAGTAAATATTTTTAGTTGAGCTTGGTGCTACGCAATTGGGAGCAAACCCTAGCCAATTTCTTTTCAATGGGGACTATGAAACCTTTACTTCGCCCTAAAAACAAGTTGAGAAAAAAAATAGAAATTTGACTTCCAAATTGGAAGTTTTTCAAGAAACCAAGGTGGGATTATTTTGCGGTCGGTAAACATGTGTGTACAAAGGGAGGGGTACTGAGAATGTACCGACCATATTCGGAACCCACTTTTGAGTCTCACACGAGTGATCCGAACTGTTCATTGTTCTTAAAACATTTTTCCGAAGGGCTCACAAAATTTCAGCTCAACCGGACGGTTAGAAGTGTTCAAACCAAAGTCCCATTGTTTCAATCAAAATTAAGAATAATGAACGGTTCGAATCATTCGTGTGGGACCCACTTTTAGGTCCAACTGCGGTCGGTACATTCTCAGTACCCCTCCCTCTATACCCGTAGTCGGATCCGATTATTTTGACAAGAAAAAGGGAAGCATGGGGACAAACTTTGGTGGGCACAAAATCCACCAAGGTTTTACAGAAATCCCTCTACAAGATTCAAGAATTGATCTAAAAAAGTACAATTGGGGGGGGAAGCAACCTTCTCCTTCTCTGTCAGCTGTTCATCAAACAGAAGGTGTACCTTTTGTAGTGCCCCCGTACTCTTAAACCTAGAAGAACAAACCCCATGCATGGCTAATGGATTCCTGGGATTTTTGTTTAATTCACAAAACCCATGTGATAGGTTTTAAGGATTTTGAGGCTCCTTTAATCATCACCTTGATGTGAATGGCTTCGATTTGGGTGGCATTTGTCTGGTGATTGGGATGAGAAATTGGTTTAGTACAACCCAAAAAAAAAAGCACCACAAAGATCGATGAAACTAACTAACGTACGCAAATATGAAATAAAAAAATTAAAAATACTCCCTTCGTCTTTTTTTAAATGTTGAGAAACGTGTATTTTTATGAACATTAAAAAATATAATTTTGTAGAATGTTTTAGAAAAAAATTACACAAGTGAGCACTTTAATTTGGTTTAAAACAAATGAAAATATTATCTAGATAAATATATCATTTACGGGTTTGATATTGCGCATATTCCTGTAGTGGACATTTAAAAGGGGACGGAAGTACATAGAAAATGCTAACCGCAACCTAAAGAGTGAAGGATAATAAGTCAAAAGTTTATAAATATTCAAGAAAAGTATATAAATATCCGAACTAGTTTGTCATTATATATAGATTATCCCTCACTTATTAGGTGATTTTTTTTTTTCATTCATCATTCTTATTAATCTATTACATGGGGGAGAAGGAAATGAGAATCGATCCCAAGCTGTAGTGTGAGGCATTCAAGAGCTCTATTGTATGAGCTAGCCACCACTTGCATTGGGTGGAGGTTAGTAAGACCAAATACATAACATCTGCAAAAAAAAAGTTTGATGGAACCGAGAGTAGGATAATATAATTGTGGTATTATCATAATAATACCATAAAAATGAGAATCTCATAAAAATTGTGTTGGTTTTAGAAAATAATTTTCTTATTCGCTAAAATCAACCCATGCACTTAATTTCGTGAGCTTCTCATTTTAACAAATGGGAAGCAAAACTATCAAGCAAGGTCACAAAGTGACACCGTCACCATTTCCATCAGTAAAACCTATCAGATGGGTTTTGTGAATTAAACAAATATCCCAGGAAGCTAGCAATTTTTCTGACTTCCCTTGTTATTTTTACTTAGAAGATTTCCCTAAAAAAAACATCACCCAGACAAGTAGAAAAGAAAAAGCTAGCAATTTTTCGCTATTTTTTTTCCCAGAAGAATCAGAAGACATTGAAAATCACTATTAGGGTGGAAGGAACCAAGTCACATAATGTACATGCGGGAGCTAACGTAAATTTGAAAGCGTCTTTCAAAAAATTTCCAAACAAGTAGAATTCGTGAGTCCAAGGATTGAGAGGGTGAGCGCAGAGCGAGAATTGAGAGTGGGAGGTACTTGAACGATTTAAGTGAAGGAAGGTACTTGAGCGAATGCCATTTTGAAGGATTACGTGACTGTTGGAGTAGGTAAAACCTGACTGCCGTAGTAAAGGGCATAGCACGTGCCTTTGACGTTCACCACGAGATAGTGAGTAGCTCGGCAACACATAGGGAGTTCTTAGGACCTGTGCCGAACTAATTAGGCCATGAATAAGGTCAGAGTGAACTAACAAGAGAGGATGCACTAGCTCAGCATGAGACATAAAGGGGTGCCCCTGATATGGCCGGGCTAGGTAGGCTACGAATATAGCTTAAATCAGTATTCTGGAATATATAATTCAGCTCGTCGTAACGATCTGAGCCATGTACGAATTATTTTGAGCTACGTGGAAACACGATACCACCACGAGTAATGCGGTGAGACATTCCAAAATATTCTACAACGACTCCTTATGAAATGAGGAGCAATCCTGTAAAGTAAGGGATTGATATGGGAAGTCCTAATGTGATTAGGAGTATGCCCCATATAGAGAAGAATCCTATATAGAAAGGAAGACCTCTACTGGACGAGATCTAGTAGAATGTGGAAACTCGTCCCTAATAGGAAAGTTCTATTAGGAGATGGATTCCTGAAGCTAATAGGAAACCAAGACACGAGATGCCTAAATCAAGCCTTCTTCACCTATAAATATGACATCAAACCCATGAAGAAAGGTACGTTGTGAAACCCTTTTCATATGCATTGTGATTTGAGAGTTTATAGTATGAGATACTAAAAGGAAGGGACAAGAAGGATTTTGTCTAAGTGACCAGTACTGGAAGGAAAGTGGGGCATCACTTTAGAACTGTTACATACCAAGAATTTGAAATTCAACGGTCTAGATTCACCATTCAACAAAAAACTTGCAAGTCCCAGAATTTTGACCATTGAATTTCAAATTTTGAAGATTTCTGGGTACCTAGACTTTTTTGGCAAAAAAAAAAAAAGCATTTACTAACTAAACTAAAAATCCAAAAAATGAGAACAAAAAAGAAAAGAAAAAGAAGAGACATGTCCTTGCCATGTACAATAATCCAAGAAACCAGAGAAAAAGTGTGTTTGGAGAGGGAAATATGAGGGAAGGATGATGTTGTTTCTTTTAAGTGAAGCAATAAAGAAAGAGAGGCAGAGAGCAAAAGAAAGAAAGTGAGAAAGCTGAGAAAACCCACAAAAAGTTTCGAAAGAGTCACTTTCAAAGATGGGGTAAGTGGTGGTGGCCATTTTGAAGGATTCTAGTCTCTCTTTTTTATTATCAAAGCATCCAATTCAGACCCTCCTTTTTAGCTCTGACCAACGGTTTTAACTTCTAACTAAGGCTTATAGTTTTCTATTTGATAAAATGATATTTGCTAAAATTAAGGGGTGATTTTATCAAATGAAGTAGGGAGGTGATTTTATCTCCAATGAATCCATTTTATCAAATGGAAAACTAAGCCTTAAAAGAAAACAAAAGTGTCCACTCCAATATTGGTCCAGTAGTTTAGAGATATTTTGATCTGGTCCTCGTAATTTCAAATTATATTTGAGTAGTCGTTCAGATATTTTCTGTTAAGGTTCCATGCGAACACAAGAACCAATTTGATTTGATTTCTTAGTTGGATAAAATCGTATTGAATCTAGATAGATTCATCCGAATTTTAAATCAAACAAGATGTCAAACCGTAAAGGTCGTGAGTGGAATACTTTTCTTTCTCAAACAATAACGAAAATCAATAACTACATCTGAACGCTGAGAAAAAGGAATTCAAATTGAGAAAATTAAAAGCATACAAAATCAAAGTAGAATTGTCCTCCATCTATGGCATATTCCCCTTTGAGGTTTTCGTTTAGACTTGCCAATCTTTTGTATAAACGTAAGATATGTCTTATTTTGTTGCTCTTACAATATATTATTTTCAATAAGTCTCTCATTTAATCCCTCACTCCCAAGAAAGTTAAAAGATCAATTTTCTAAACACAAAATCAAATATTGATGTTCCTAGAACTTTTCATACATGTGTATATCACAAGATGTACTTGAGATCCATATCAAACGACTCTAGAGACGTTTACATTCAAATGAAGAACCAACAGTTTAATGAGAATGAGAGATAAACCAAGACTTTTTCGAGAAAGAGAGAGAGAGAGAGAGAGAGAGAGAGAGATGGCCCATGATGAGGGTTAGAGCTGAAGGAGCTGTTTGGTCTGGTTGAATGAAAAGAAAAGAGGCTTTGGATTGGCATTTGTTTTTGTACAGCTAGTACAAGAACAGCAGCAGACGCAGCTGCAGAGAATAGTAAATGCTGCTTTGATATAAAAAGACCTTTAATCTTCTCTCTCTATCCAAAGTCCAAACACTGTTCTCCTCGCCACTGGTATCAAGGGCCTCTTCCAATAGGCCAAACAAAGTATTCCTACCCCTCCCCATAAATATATACTCCCTCCGTCCCAATTTTATAATATCTTTTGAGATTTTGTGTCATTTTTTAAAGTGTTATATCTTATAATTTATAATTTTTTAGGTGATTTTGAACACTTTATTTTTTAGATTAAATCAAGATCTATCAAACAAAATCTATATTGTATATAAAATGTATTACCGATTAAAAGATATAGTTTTTTTATCCGGTTAGGATAGAACGAGGGACTATAAAACTGGGACGGAGAGAGTATAATATAAAAAAAAATGCTAACGTGTGCTTAAAAGGACACACGTTAAGGTTGAAAAAGTGTATTGAAATGTGTGAAAAGTGTATAGAGATATGTGAAAGTGTATTAAACAGTGTAAAAAGTGTGTTGGAGTATGTGTTATTTTTATTTGTTTGTGTACTTTTTGTGTGCTTGTTGAGCACACGTTAGCACGACCCAATAAATAAATAAGAGAAATGATAATGCTAAAATTATTTTTGTTTGTATCAAAATTATAGTACAAAAAAATTTGTGCCTTGCACATGATACAATGTTTTTAAACACTATATTTTTGGCACAAACAAAAAATAATTTTGACACAAATAAAAATAATTTTGACATTTACACTACCCATAAATAAATATTATAATATATATATATTCACTGCCACCACTCCCTTCCCATCCCCTTTCTCACTCTCTCTACACAAAAATATGTAAGAATTGCAGTACATCTACTGGTAACAGCTCCTGAATTCTAGTGTGCTCTTATCATTAGGATAGGGTATTCCTGCTTCCATCTCCCTCATCACCACCAGCTGTCTGTTTATTGCGGCTTGGTTAGCACATAGAAAGGAGAGAGAGAGGGGGAGGGGGGATGGGTTAGGCTAAGATTAGGGTGAAAATGGAAGATGTAGGGGTGAATGGCAGGCCCTTTTGTGAGAGGCAGAGGCAGCAGCAGCAGCAGCAGCAGTTTCAGGTTTCAGAGTTGTGGAAGCAGAGGAGTGAGGAAATTATTTCTCTTACTGCTACAACCCTATAACAAAAAGTGCTCCCAATTAAAAGCTGGAACAAGGAAATCATCACAACAAGGGTCTGAGCCTGGATCCTCAGAGGAACCCTCTTCATCCTCATCACCTGCAAATTCAAACCCAAAACCAAAATCAATTTCCAGGTTCAAGAAATGTAGCAGAAAAAGAAGAAGAAGAAAATCAAGGCCAACAAGAACAATTAGAAAAAGAGCAACTTTATCTGCAGCACTTCCAAAATCAGCAAGACCCACATCAACAACAGCTGCTTTTGTATGGTGGAGTAGACACCCAACACCAACAAGAAGCAACAACAACGAATCAGCCGAAGAAACGGTCGTACCTGCATCGTTCAACGTCAGTGGGGCAAAACGTCGAACATGTGCCAGGCAGAATGGGAGAGACCCAGCAACATCAACAGAACCCAGCACCACTGCAGTCTCGAATGGGCCTGAGACACTCGGGAGGGGAGATCGTGGAAGTACAGGGCGGCCACATTGTCCGGTCCACGGGCCGAAAAGACCGGCACAGCAAGGTTTGCACGGCGAAAGGGCCGAGAGACCGCCGCGTGCGGCTGTCGGCCCATACAGCGATCCAGTTCTACGACGTCCAAGACCGGTTGGGCTACGACCGGCCAAGTAAAGCCGTTGATTGGCTCATTAAAAAGGCCAAATCCGCCATCGATGAGCTCGAACAATTGCCCGCGTGGGACCCCACTTCTTCCGCTTGGGCCTCATTGAACCAAAACCCATCCAAACGTGGTTCTATGGCTGGTTCTTCTTCTCTAATGGATGAACCACATATGCTTGAAATGGGTGGTAATGGTAATAATGTGAGTGGCAATAGTCATAGTAATCCAACTCACAATGATAGTAACTCGAGCTTTTTGCCGCCGTCGATGGATTCAGACTCTATAGCCGACACAATCAAGTCTTTTTTTCCGATGGGTGGTTCTACGGCGGCGGCGGCGGTTGGTTCTAATACGTCGCCGTTTCATAATAGCTTCACTCCGCCGCCGCAAGATCTGAGACTTTCGCTTCAATCTTTTGACGACCACCCAATTCTCCTCCACCCCCAACACCACGCGCCGCCTGCGCCGGCTCAGCAGGGGCAGCAGAATCAGGCCGACTTTTTCAATACGGGAATCGGGTTTGATGTTTCTTGGTCGGAGCACCAGAGAATGGTGGCGTGGAATAGTAGCGGTGACTGCGGCGGCGGCGGAGGAGTAGGAGGGTTTGTGTTCAACGCGCCGCCCTTGCTGCAGCCGTTATTGTTCGGCCAGAACAACCAAAGTAACAACAACAACAACCACCAGTTTGGTTCTTTATCATCACAGAGGGGACCCCTTCAGTCCAGTAACACCCCATCGATTCGTGCTTGGATAGACCCGTCTTTAGACCACCACCACTACCAATACTACCACCAGAATCTGCCAATTTATCCGTCCTCGTTTGGCGGTGGCGGATTCACCGGGTTTCACATTCCAGCACGAATTCAGGGTGAACAAGAGGAACACGACGGCATTTCCGACAAGCCGTCCTCTGCTTCTTCTGATTCTACTCGCCATTGATATGATGACCTCAAAAGACCCAATTCCCATCTCTCTTTGCAGGTATATCCGATTACCCATTTCTTGAATTCTATACCCAAGGTTCAAGATTTGAGCTTTTGTGCTGATTTGCCTTGTTTTAAACTGTGTTGACTTCATTAAATTGAATTCCCGTATCTCTAGCAGGTAAATCATTAATACTATCCATTTCTTGAATTTTATACCCAAGCTTAAAGATTTGAGCTTTTGAGCTGATTTGCCTTGTTTTTAGCTGTTTTGACGGACTTCATATCTGAACATACCCATTTCTTGATATTATACACAATCAAGATAGAACTATAGAGCTGGTTTACCTTGTTTTAAGTAACTGTTTTGAATTCATATCCTGAATTCCCATTTCTTGAAATTACACCCCCCAAGTTTCAAGATTTGAGCATTAGAGCTGATTTACCTTGTTTTTAGTTCATTTCCAAATACAATGAAATTTATACCCAAGCTTCAAGATTTTAGCTTTAGAGCGGATTTGCTTTGTTTTAACTCTCGAGTTCATTTCCCCATGTTTAATGTACTGTTGCATTTAACTTCTTTTTCAGGGCTTACTCCAATGTCTCCCCCTGGGACAAACAAGAACTAGCTGTTATCATCACTGTAAAAAGGTCGCAAGAGAGAGGGAGATTTTGGTCAATTCAATCCAATGGCTGCTACAGAGGGAAGATGAAATCTGAGTGTAATTTCAGGTTTTTCGATCCCAGTTTGCTTACTATTTTAGTTGTGAATTATGTTCTTGTTTGATGATTGAAGTTTGCTCTTTGAGCTCAACCTTGTAAACTCTTTATGTTTGATTTGCTTTGTGTTGCTGTTGCTTAAGACTTTTGTGGTACCACTGTTTGTTAAATTCTCAGTTCTTGGGTTTTATGAACTACTACTAAAAAAGAATTTGTTTGTTATCATAAAGCTTCATCATTTGAATTCAGCACTGTTTTTGGAGTAACAGTGTTAAATCACCTGAGGACAAGGCAAGCTCAGATGAGGGGAAAACAGGAAATTCCCCCGTAGTTTTTGGTATCTAAAATGCTTATTTTTCCTGATGATATGATGTTTGATTTGAGCTGGTGGTTGCTATCTTAATAATTCCTAATGAGTGGAACCAATGGTTGTTTTACTCTATTTAATATGGACAATATGGGGCTGTTTTGTTGCTTTATTGCTTTCCGGTGGAACAGTTCTTGTCTCAGCTAATTCCTTAAACCTACAAAAAGAATTAGTACTATTATTACTAATCTTTTACATCTCTGTCATTGCTCAAGTTTTTGGGAACACTGGCAAGGAGTCATTTTCCTTGAACAGTACTGGTGATAATAAGGGAGAGGCTAGATGGTAGTAACCAATTCCTGAGTTCCTTCCACTAGGCCAAGTTTGGCAAATATTTTCCAGCTAGCTTTTCTATTAGTCTGTTTACTTTCTGGTTTTCGAAACTAATTAGGAGAACTATGGCTATCTTCAAAACTCTAGCCTCCTTGTTATCCTTTTGGTTTTCTGTCTTTTGTTCTCGAACACAAAATCCTTGTTTGGAAAAGATATTCCAAAACTCATTTACAATTTTTTTTTTTTGAAAAAAAAAAAAAAACGCATCAATTATTTTTCTACGGTTTTTGAAAACAACTTCTGCTCAAGAACAAAGTATGAACAAAAGCTTGTTTCTGTTTCAAAACCAATTTTTGAAATGTTTTTATGGAACAGTGCCATCTGAATGCTCTGGTTGATCCTTTTAGTTAGAGAAGTGTTCCCAGAAAGTGGACATAGGTTGTGATGCAACAGGGATTGGGTCTGAGTCACAAGGATCACAAAAGTTAGCTTATTACGGAGCAATCTAGCTGGTTTGGTAGGTGAACCAAGTAAGGTAGACCCCAAAGTTGGGCTAAAAGTGGAGTTCAGCGTTAAAGAGGAAGAAAGGGAACCATAGTCCGTAAATTTCAAAATGCTCACTTAGAGCAAGTGCAGCAATTAGGCAAAATTGAGCCAAAAATGTTAGTGAACAATGCATATTTTTCACTTTTTCTATTTACGTCTTTCAACACTTCAACAGTCCTCTCTATTTTCCTCTTCCTTCTTTTCAAATACTATACAACAACAACAACAACGATAACATAACCTATTTAGTCCCCAATAATTGGGGGTATGGGCGGGGATGGATAGGAGACAAACCTAACAATAAATGTACAAAGTGGTTGCTCCCAAAATACCACTAAAACAAATGGATTGGAGACAGACCTAACATTTAACAATAAATGCACAAAGTGGCTGCTCAAAGAATATCATTGAAACAATGGTTCTCCTATACCGTCGCGTTTGCTGTGGAATTATGCCCTCAAATCAAAGCCAAAAGGCATAAGAGAGACAGACCCAAAGAATCATTTTGATTTATGTGCACATTACCATGCATCTATAAATATTATTATTGTACCTACTAAGTACATGTACATATGCCAGATCCCTCCAACCAAGAAATCGTCGTGAATATCATGGACGCCGGATCCCTCAAGGCTACTGTGAGTTCCAAAATGAACTGTTTTTCACTGGACAAATAGACGCTAACTATATCATCTCTGTCAAAGACTCGGGCTTCTCAATGGGAGGAAGGAAAAAAAAAAGAGTAAATAGGAGCAATCGATAATCCAAGTTTTTGCTCATGAAGCTCTCCATCCATGGAAGGAAGCTCCACTTAGATTTCAGTACGAAGCACTTCAATTTTTTCTTCTGATGAAATTGTGATAGGAAGAGCCCCTCTTAGATTTCAGTACCGTTGTCCCAGTTTTTGCTCATGTGACCCAATTGGTTTGGCCAATCAAAAGGGATTGCTCCTTGGTTTGGATTTCTTTAGCCTTGCTAGAGGAAAATGAGGCGGTGAGGATTTGGGAGATCGAAAGAGGTTGATATTAAAGCAGAGAGGGAGAGAAAGAAATAATAAAAAAGAAAAAGAAAAAGAAAAAGTTGTTTCGCTTGCGAACAGTGCTTCGACGAAAGAAGCAAAGTATTGTAGCTTGAGGTAGAGTACCAAAGGCTTACCAGAGGCTGCTGCAGCTCACATTTTTCTCATTTTGGTTAGATAAAATAGCTAAAGTGCCTTTGTAGCTAATCTGTTGTTGTTGATCTTTATGGAAGTAAGAAGTAAAGAAGACTACACAGGTGGATGGCACCATTGTGAGGGTAAATTGGTCACGAACCTATGGTCTAAAATCTCTGTGACAAGCTGGGTTTATTTCTTGCTGGGGAAAATGAAACTGAAAACACTTGTCTGGTACTGAGACTGCAAGGCAATTGCTAATAGGGAATAAGCAGGAAATTTTCCAATTTTTTGGTGTCTAATTGCTATATTTCCTTTAGTGATGATTTGAAATGTTTGATTTTGAGCTGGTGGTTTTTTTCTCAACAAATGGATGTTTCCCTCTATTTAGATGTTGGTTAACTTATGATGTGATGCTCTGGAACACGAATGAAGGAAGCATGGTAATATCTACGGAAATTGATTTGGGTCTCTAGGCCCATCCTTTCTGATTTCTTTTGGCTTTGATTTGTGTGGCATGGTTCTGCAGCAAAACGTCCCCGTAGCTTATCGGTTCTTAGAGGTTTAGGGGGCCACTCTTTCAATGGTATTCTGAGTGTAGTCACTCTGTGCATATTGCCAAAGGTTAGGTCTGTCCTCAATCATCCCTCTGCCCATACCCCCAATGATTGGCGACTAGATGGGTTCTTTTGTTGTTGTTGTTGTTAACTTATGATGTGATCTCTCTCCGTCTCCCTTATAGTGTGTGGGTGTATTGTTCTTTACTGCTTTCTAGCTGAACAGTTCAATCCCTCACTTACTAACCTAAACCCACAAAAAGAAATGAAAGAAAAACTGATCTTTCACATCTCTATCTTTGTCTCATGTTTTTGGTAGCAATTGGAGAGGAGTCATTATCTATGAAGCATGGAGATCAGTAAAAAAAATTCCCGTGCCTTGTTTGGCATCTTATTTCTAGTTAGTTTTAAGAGTCTCTTTTTAGATGGTTTGGTTGTGAAACTTCTAGGAGAGCCATATCAATACGTATCCTTCTTCTTCTTCTTTTTTCTTTTTCTTTTTTTCCCTGTTCTAAAACACACAAATTCTTTGCCGTACTTTTTTCTGAACTTGCTTTGAAGCATATTTCATGAAGACACCTCGTTTCCTCAAAAACCACAAAAAAAAAAGATTTTGAAGAAAAACAGAAGTCTTCTGTCTTCTGATTTGAGGAATTTTTCTTGAAGAAGACCCGTTTCCTACAAATACACGAAAACGATGGGTTCGATGTAACAATGATGTCTTTTGTTTTGTATAACAATTTCTGGAAAGCAAAAGCAACCAACTCAGAAACCATTTTTTTTTTAAAATAGTGGCTACCTGAATGCTTTTGTTCATCCCTTTTGGTTACACAAGTGTTCCCAGAAAGTGGACACAGGTTTCCAAAGTTGCTTCATTAAGGCCAGGTTATGGAGGAATCTAGGTGGACAAGTTGGGGTAAAATGTATGAAGAAAAACCCTTAGGGGAATGTGATGAACACATGAAGCTCAATCATGGAAGAAAGGTACACAGATGGATAACACCATGTGTGTTGGGTACTTGGTCATCAATCCATGGTCCCCCTACACCCATAAATCTCCTCTGCATTATTATAATCTCTGCCCAGCTGGATTTATTTCCATTTTGGGAGGAAAAAAAATATTGAGAACACTTGTCTTGTATTGGGACAGGAGGACAAAGGAATTTCTTTTCTTTTTTTTTAATTGAATAGGAATTTGCTTCTTTTTTTTTTTTTTTTGTACTTCGGAAACGTAGGAATTTGCTTATTGGTTGTGCTATAATTTTACGGAAATAGGGACTCTGTTCAACATGCACTGCATCCTTGTAGTGTATAATCTGAGCCGTCCAAAAGTAATTTTAATTATAGTGACTTGCATGAACCCGTTGCAACCTTATTAAGTATCCAAGTAAGCATGATTATCAATTTCAATTTAGGACTTGTATATTATGCATAAAATGACCTATTACACATTTTATAAATCATTTTACTTTAGGAAATGAGTGTACATTTTTAGCATGTCTAACCTGTTGTTGGAGGTTAAAAATTAGATGAATCTGACACTCGAGACATAAAAACTCTAAGCCCATGTGACAGATAAATAATAGATGAGCACAACTTTGGAAATATAAAATAGGTTATATATAATTTGTAGAAAAAAAGTAGTTTATGAATGCTACTACTAGTACTACATGAAAAAAAATTGATGAATCTTTGTCATGGAAAGGGTCCTACATTGAGTTGCCTTTCGGCCACTGGCATTGCTTGTTTTCTTCCTATGCCAGCAATATATTAAGGGGAACTTGGTGGCACAGCTTGTTTGCATGATCCAAAGATCAATACGAAAGGTACCTTTGCCCCTTTGCCCTTTTGGTTGGTATTTTCATAATCAAATCTTTCGTAGATTATTTGAATTAAGTAAAATTGCCGTTCTGATAGCGGACCAACCTATCGTTCAAGTCAGACACTCCCATAATCCATTTTCTTGTCAGAGAATTACCTTCAACTATTCATGTAGAGTAAGTAATAGTGCGGGATTGAAGGCAAATATCCAAAGCCATGCGCTTCACATCATTTGTGTGTCAACAATGCTACAAAATGGAAAAGTCAGGCAACAAAAAAGGGACTGGGGGAGTATAGTTTTATGTCAACAATGCTACAAACTTTGAAAAATGAATCCAGATTCATCGCGGTAGATTATGGATCCCATTCTGAATGAACGCGCTGATGCCAGAACAACAATTTGGACACTTTATCTTTCTTTTTTTTTTTGCTCGGCAACAACAGTTTGCAAAAAATCAATGTGCACTATAGTTTTCCCTTGTCAAGTACTCCATGGTAAGAGAATGCATGTGACATGGTTAACGGCTGCTTCTTCCCTCCGGTGTATCCTTGGTGACGATTTCGTCTCTGTTTTCGCCACCCATGGCAATGTTCGTATAACGGCATGAAATTACCACCGGTAAAATTTGCATTAACGGCACGACATTACCGCCGGTGATGTTCGCATTTGCTGCCGGTAATGTTGACATTAACGGCTTGAAATTAATTACCACCTATATATAATCGTTCTAATAAAGCATTCCATTATATATGCATGTAACACTAAGCTAAAATTAGTCTGTCAAAAATTGATACCGTGTCACATTAACAAAGTAAAAACATCGGCAATTAAAACGGTCAATATAAACTCCTCAAAATCAATGTGGTGAAGCTCCAACATTTTCCATGTAGCTCATGTATGATTTGCCAAAACATACAAGCCCAACTAGTCAATCGCCAAAAACTCCCAAAATAATGATTGTGAAGCTCCAACATCTTCCATATAGTTCAACTATATCTGATCATCAAGCTGCAAATGCAAACAATCGCAAGGAAAAATGTACAAAGTGAGGGACATACACACGAAATTAATCATGACATAAGAAGTTCCGTTTTAGGCCACCTATTTCCGGTAGTCCGATTAATGCCGGTAATAAAACCGCCGGTAAAAGCGATATTTGGCGTAGTGGGAGAAATTTTTCAATATCGAGCGGGTACGCGTGGCATCTGACGTGGTACCCGTGATGCCCTATCACAGCCATCCATCTAAGTAATTGAATGATCCAAATTTTAAATAAACTCCTCCGTGAAAGTAGTTATTTAAAATCCGGACCATCCAAAGCATTTTTGGATGGCTAGAATCCACGCCGAGTACCGCCACATGGCACCCAAAATTTCTCCCGACAAAGGGCTATGTTTCAGAGGATACAGTGAAGGTACTGATTCACAATTTAGTTACCTGTCAATGCCAGCAAATGAGGTCCTAGACTTTTACATTTAGTTAGCTTGAAATTTAAACCATGTACTTGTGGGACAATTTTGAAACCAAGAAGCATCCAACAGTATGGGAGGCGTATTGATACTTTCCCCTTCTCCCATGTCTATAATCTAGCAAAATTGTGTTGGAAAAATACAGTGGCAATCACAGATTCCAAAGAACAATTTCCTCTAATATATATTTATATGAACATATTACAACGAAATTTACAATAACTGAAAATTAACAGAATTGGAAAAAACAGAGATACAAACAGTGTCGAGTTGTGTGTAACCATACTTTCTTTAACAAATATGCGCTGCCTACTGTAGGTGTTGTAGGATGAACCGACGTCTTGGTCTCCGGATACAACAGCTAGAACCACGGCCGACAAAACACCGTTGTCAACTGCCTTGGCAAACTGAAACTTGCGTCTCTCTCTCTCTCACGATTTCTGGAATGTAATGTGTTGCACGAAAATCTAATGATACAACATATGACAGAGCTGCCCTATAATAGTTGAAGGTGGAGCCGGAGTATTCAATACGTGAATAATGAGGGAGCCTCCGCATTCAATACGAGATCAAATGCAACCAATAAATTCTGCAAATCAAAACTTCCCATACAAATGCAGCAGCATTTAAGTTGTGGAAGAAAACTGCCATAGAAATTTGAATGCCATCATATCTCATCATGGAGGGGTGTAAATAGCGTATTAACCAACGAATTTGATCGCGCGCACCACACACTTCGTGGGTCCCTTCGGTTGGCTCGTAAGACCCTCCGAATGCCCCATTTCATTCACACAGGAATTCCAGCAAACTGAACCTGACTGGACTGGGGAGGAGATTGGTCGAGGTGTGAGTAAGTTGGCCCAGACAACCCTAACCGTCGAACTAAAAAAAGAAAGAAGAAGAACTAGGAAAACTGAAAACAAAAAATGCAATATTTCCAGAAATTTTCGACTTTAGTGTAGCAAAAACTGCAGTTGTGCACTTTTCTGAAAAAAAGATGAAAGAAGTGAGAAAGGAGACATCTGGGGGACTGACGGGGACTCATTAGTGCCTCTACTGGATGAAGTAGTTTAGTTTAGTCTCAAGTTTTAACTTATTTTTCCGCTTCTTCTGCGTTAACCGGTCAACAGAATCTAGTCTGAGCCAGTATCCTGCTCCAAGATTGTATCTGGCTCAAAGTACGTAGCTGATGCTTGCTCTCCAACAGAATGAGATTGAATCAAAGTCCAAATTCTTACCGTCCCTCGACGTGTGCAGATATTTCCTTGCCTAAAAGATAGACAATGGTTTAACAATGATGGAGGAAATGTAAGTTCAGTTATCTAAACATGTGGACAGTTAGTGAAAAGGGTGTAACAAGTTTATTGTCCGAGTTCAAAATGTTGCAATATACCATAGATGCCGGAACTTGGCAGAAATATCCTCATTTTGAATAAGTCTCAATAGTGCTACTCGTCGACTTCTTTTTCTTTTCTTTTTTGATTTTTGCTAGCTCGGTGAAAGTCAGTGTTGTTAGCTTTGGTTAGTGAGGTTCGAGCATCAATCAAATTCATGGGAGTACATGATACCTACCACTCCACTTTGCGACAACTCATCGATTTCTTACTACTGAGATACCTCCACTTTGAGCCATCTGACATTTTGCTAGTTGAGTGTACCTAAACAGGAAGGCATTTGAGCAGATTACAGGAAAATAACTGAACACACACATGCATACGGAAGCATGGGACGCGTAGATATAGCTGATAAACAAGACGAGCAACAAATCACAAAGAACAGTAAGAAAATCTGAGATGCATGCTAGAAAATTCAGAAAGCAAAATGAGGACTGTGTAGCAAGTGACGAGAATTTACTGTACCAAGTTGCATCTGAGTAGTCTTGTAAGTTGTAAATTACTACATCTAACGAAGTGATATTGTTCTTTTGGAATCTTGGACACGAGCGTTATCACATGGTTCTATACATGATAATCCAAAAGCTTCTTCAGGTGAATGCAAGAAGGAGAAATGGGACTGCCTCATTAGAATTTGGGGGATAAACAAGCGGACACATGATATTGTTTTAGTTTGGAACCGATTTCATAGGAAAAATCATGTGCGTAAGTACCTCGAACTAGTACTAAATTCAGTTAATCATGACAAACTGCTGAAGAATTATGACAAAATGAGAGGCCTGGTTATATGAGATGAGCAATCGGCCACGTACTTTGATCAGAAATATGCATATGTTGATGGAAAAAAAATAAGAAGAAAAAAGATGAGAAATATTCATGTGTGTTATGAAGCATGAGTGGAAGAGAGAGGAGGGTAGGTTGTGCACGAGCAGTATTGCGATACCAGTAAGTAATTGATCCAAATACTTGGTCTAAAATTAATCCGACAATCAAATGTGCCTATATGAGACAGGGCAACCCTTTTTTTTCCCCTCAAAATTATTTCAGAAACTAAGTTCTACAAAAGAAAAACTCTCATAAAATCAATCGGACAATCAAACGTGTATATATGAGATAGAGCAACTTTTTTTTTCCCTCTCAAAATTATTTCAGAAACTAAGTTCTACAAAACGAATGAGCAAAATTGCACTATTGTGAAATCCCATGAACAGCTTTGAAAGAATGAAAATGTAAGATTTGAATTGAAAAATTATAATCCATAGGTAGCCAATCGAGCCTTACTACAACTGCAAGGACCAATTGAGCTAAAGCCAAAACAATAGAAGAAGACCATGGAAATGGAAGCAAAACAAATCGGAACAAAAGTAGTCCCGGCGGGGCTCGAACCCGCGACCTTCGGCTCATAAGACCAACGCTCTAACCAACTGAGCTACGGGACTCTCATACTTAACATTGCAATTTTAATTTATTATACTTGCTTATTGTTTTCCATGTTGCTTCCAGATCTTGGCCCAGAAATAACCTCCCAGGATCATCCTTCAGGTATCCAATCACTTGGTGATTTCTTGGCCCAATGGTTGTACAAATAGCATTTTTGATGGTTTAATTCTTTGAAGTCTGGAACGCAGGTTGGGAATAAAAAGAGCAAAAAAGTCAGTTAGGAACATATTCGAGCCTACACAGGTTTGAAAAAATATTTCAGGGTTGAGATCTAACCGAGGGTAAAAAATGGGGCCGGCCTTATAATTTCATTTGATGCCCAATTCCAGTGAGGTTTTTTAGGGTCTTTTTCCTCGGACGTTACAAATTACCGAAGGCTTGTGAAGAAAAGCAAAAAGAAAAGAAAATGGTATAACAGCTTCTTCTTTTATTAGTTATTTATTTCTTTTGCAAAGAGTGAAAAAAAAAGAAAGAAAGAAGAAGAAACAAAATTTATATTTTTAAACACGGACATGGCTACAAGAGAAGAAAGAAAAAGGAAAAACGAGGGAGTGGACTACTTGCAAAGACATGATTTCGTGGCACTCTAATGGATCAAGGGTATACCGGCGAAATCAATGCCCGAGAACCAACTCAAAAGTAGCAAGAAGCTAACCCCAAGAGTAAAACCACACAAGCCAGAGCCCAAAAAACACCTATTGGGCCAAAAACAAACCCTAAACACTTGAAACCCTTAAACACCAAAAAAAACCTTAATCCTATCCACCCTACACACGCCGCCACCCTAAAACGGAGCAACACCACCACCCAAGGACACCGCCACCAAACAGGTGCTGCACCTCCGGAAGGAGCGCTAGCTGACCCCGGACAAAGTGAAAGGCCAAACCTCCTGGAGATTTTCACTGTTCGTTAGTTGTCTACATGTAAACAAGAACTTGACCAGTATGCTTTCCTTTTTCTCTTTTTCTAACAAAAGCAAAGATCAAAATCAAGAGGTTATGCCAACAAACATTGCTTATGTGAAATAATTTTCAAGAATTGGTTATGATCCAACCCGTTGAGTGCATAGATTCGCCAAATTTTGTAATATATCTTCGATTTAATCGTGATGCAACGTATATCATCTCCGATCATAAAATTAGTGAAATTAATTCAAAAAAAATAAGTATGGAGAATTAAACGTAAATGGAATCTTCTTAATAGATCTTCTACCTTGGCATCATATCTTCTTGTATTTAGGACAACCTTAGCATCTGAAAATGACAACACTGGTGGCGTAATTGAAGGCTCCACTGTCCTCCTCAAAATTTTGTTTTCTTTCCAATAATTTAGAGATGGTTTGTTGTGGCTAAGGTGGGCCCATTTTTGAAAGGCAAATCCATTGGCCACAACATAGAAAAGATTTTGATGATGTTGCTCTCTCAAACTTGGTTTCATTCCCAGTAGCCTTTGCTCATTGGATCCAAATCTTTCTTTATCAGCCATTCTATGATTGAAGACAAAGTGTCCTTTATGTGCCTTTGCTTGGCTTATTTTGAAGCTTTTTGCACAAATATTCGTTACATTTCAATAAACAAAAAGAATCAATAGATTGGTGAATTTCTTAGAAATTGGATCAATGAAATGTTTGTTATTCAATCACTCCTAGAAATCAATGAAAATTACTCCTCAAAATTGAAGTTAGTTTTTTTTTTTTTTTGAAAAGCAAAAAATTGAAGTTAGTGATATGGTTTGTTAGTAGGTTAGCAAATGTCGCTGCGCACATGCTGGCGTATTCTAGTTTGCGAGGTTCTATTATTCGATCATGGAACCTCCTGTTTGGTGGTTTGTTTTCTTGAGAAAGATAACTATGTGTTATGATGTACGGTTTCATTTGCCTCCTTTTTAATAAAATCTTATACCAATTTGAACCAAAAAAAAAATACTAAAAACACTGGCAATGACAAGAATCAACCTAGTTTTAAAGATGGTAATGGCATTGGCAATACAAGAATGAACCCCCCACTCTAAAGATTAACCACTTGAGCTTTAAAAATGGTGTACATTTCCAGAATGTACACCATTTGTTGTGCACCGAATGTACACCTGGTTGTCTGGGAATAGAACTCCGTAGCGGGTATCGCATAAATGATCAAAGTTGTTCAATTTATTTCAATCATATTTTTAAGAGTCTCTATAAATAATTAGGTCAATCGAATGTCGGTGAGGCTTGATCGATTTTTGTCCCTAAAGCTCCACTTGGAATTTTAGGAAAGGAAAGAAAAAGAAAGGAGAATGTGTTGTTCTTAAAATTTAGTTTTCTTATTTTCCTCTCACTTTCTTGTTAAACCAAACAAGGGGAGGGGAAAATTTTTAATTTTCCTTTCTCTTCCTTTCCTTTCCACTTGTTCCAAACAAACCCTATGTAACACCCTGTATTTTAGTGAATGCACATATGCTTATAAAATTATTCTATTTTTATTACATAAAAATAATTCTGGTATTATTTTGAAAATTATAATATATATTTAGGTATTTTCATAAGCTAATTCGGTATCGGAATCAACATTGTGGAGTAGAGCGGAACACGTGTCAATACTACGAAGGATCCTTGGTGCCCAAGTATTGAGTTTTCCGGAACTAGGTGAGGTGGAGTTCTCTTATTGGGCGACTTTCCCCTAACATTATTGATTAGATATTAATTTGATTTTGCTAGATACAATGGATCTTATCCTATAATGACCAAGACTTTTATCTAGTCTAGTATAAATAGGCTATGCTTCCAATACCCCACACACACAGAGAGCACATGCATGGCTAATAGGAAAAAGGGTAAAAAATATAAAGGAGGAAGAGGAAGGGAAAAAAAAAGAGAAAGAAAGTTCGGTCATCGAATCAAGGCTCTGTTTTAAGGTAAACTGGGTAGTATACAATATGCTCCTCAAATCCTCAAAGTATTTTTTGTTCTTCTCATTTTGTACTTCCTTTGTTGATGTTACGTTTTAATTGGATTCCATATTATGTTCACATTAAAATTGATATTGCTCTATATGATGTTATGATCATGTTAAAAATGCTATGGGACTATTTGGTACGTTGATCGAGTGGACCTACCAAGATCTTGACCCAGTAGCCAGCAATAAGGCAAAAGAAGGCTTGGCGCAGAGGTAGCCGGGAATAAAGTAAAAAGGAGGTTTGGCTCAGATGGAGTGAGGCTGTCCACCAATCATGTACCAAAAAGAGCCTAGTATGTGGTTCAGTGATATGGATAGTTTTGATTGAATTCATTGATCATTTGCCTCATTTGTTGAGCAGTTATCTTATGTCATATTGTATTCTTCTCAGCTTAATCTATTTTTCAGTATCATGTGGAAAGTGAGAAGAACGATGGGGTCGGATATTGAGAGTAATAGGACCGAATTCCTATTTAGAGAATTTGTAAAATAACCTAATTTGTAGTTTTATTTTTTGGAAAAAATTTATTTTACATTTTTTTGTATAAAAGAAAAGTTTTTGTAACGGCTATGTAGTTTATTTAATATTTTTAATGGCTCTAAAAATTAGGGTCGTCACACCCTAAATTCACAACGACAAAAAATAAATGAACTAATTAAGCTCTTAACAATATCCGAATGAGATTATTTTTCTCTTACAAAAATATTTTAAACAAATTAAATAGCTCTAATCATTAGCGTGGGACTCGTACAATCTGGTGTGCATGACCAAATTGTGCATCAACTTAATGATACCAACACATATAGGTCAACTTTGAAGATAAAATGCAGGTTAATTTCTAGAACACCATGTAATATTAATCGAGTGTAATTTTATTCACCCTCTTTTAGGAGGTTAGAAGTTGAAAAGAAGCAATGCACTCTAAGTTCTAGAAAAGAAGAGTTTATTGCTAGTTTACTTCATTACTTTCTCTTTCATTTTTACCAATATTTAAATAATTTATTTATATATATATATACTACTTTGACAGGGGGCGTCATGATCCACCGCATTAACTAGTTTGATCTTTCAAAGGTATATAAATTCAAACTGAATACAAAAACTCAATTTCAATTCTTATAGTAAATTAGGATATTCTATTCCAATATGAATATGAGTTATGTAGTATTTTACTTTTATGTGGAAATGTAAGGATGGTTTTATTGACTTTATAAGATTGGTCTTTCTCAATCATAATCGGGAAAAGTTACAATATACACTCCTTATTTGGGTGTGTATCATATGCACCCCTATAAAAGTTACGAATCGATTAATAAAAGTTATGATTTTTTTTATAAGTTACGAGATGCACCAAAATGTTATAAATCATAGAAAATTTTACAAAACATATTGATATAAAGTTACGAAACACTAAAAAACGTTACGATTGCTGATAAGATGACACAATATGAACATACAATAGGTACATATGGTATTGGTACACACTTTAAGGAGTGTGTGTTATAGATTCTAAAAATTCTATCTAGACAAATAATAATAATAGTAATAATAATAATAATAATAATAATAGAAAGGAAGACAAAATGAATAAAAGAAAGTTAAAATAATAAAGGAGTATTGGCTCATTCCCTCATAGAAAATAGTACCAAGCCCCATTGCATGCTGTTACTTATCGAGTATAAAATAAATTTGCTTCTTTTTGGTCTACGAACAGAATTGTTCCATTATGATACTGTGACGTCGGCTCCAAAGATCTTAGGTATGGATGAAATTGAAGAATGACAAATTGAGAATTGAAAGGGTATTTTTTTTTCTTGTTTTTGCAAGCAAAAGGGATTCGAAAGGGAGCCTTGCAGGAGCCAAGAAAGACGAGAGTACTGTTTCGTCCTCTTCCGGAAGAAAAGACTACACCATTTTAACTCGCAAGATTGTGGATTTTGTTCATCATTTTTTTAAAGAATGGCAAACAAAATTAAATTCATATTAATCCGTACTTATTGTAAGCAATCAATCAGCAAAATGAACCAAAATAAGAAGATTACATAATCCGAGAGTCCAGCTGTATTTTCTTTTTCCAAATGGTATTAAAGTATGATTACAAATTAACAAAAAAATGAAGGGAGCTGAGTTTAGGTCTCCCTTTTTTTATGTAAGCACTCCAAAATTTAATAAAGTTACAAGACTACCCTTTTCAAAATATAAAAGTTACTGGAGGCACTCCACCTTAAAATTATCTTCTCATTTACTTGAGGCACTCCTAACGGAAATATGAACCAAAGCCTCTTTCAGTTGGCAGCGGATCCTCTATCCAAAGCTATTTGTCTAACACATCTATCTCACGCCCTTAGTACTACCATGTCGCCCATATTTCCCCTCCATTAAACCCACCAACTCTCTTAATGACATTGTCAACTCAACAACTCTCTTAATGGCATTGTTAACTCAAGGCAATTGTTACTCTCTTTTCTTTTCTTTTCTTTTCTTTTTGGTTTTGCAATATGCTTTGAATAAAAAAAAATAAAGTATTTCTACGTACAATTTTTTATTTTTGTTTGCACCAAATTAAAATTCTAGTAGAGATCTTTCATTTGATGGGCAAAAATTTTTAAAATTATATACGAAAGTATTTTACATTGCTAGTTTATTGAGTTGGCTTTGTAATCTCCTTCAGATAAAAAAATAAAGTAAATCCGCTCATAATTTTTTATTTTCTTTTGCACCAAAATAAACTACCAAAGAGAATTTTAATTCGATTCGAAAAAATTTAAAAAAAATTATACGAAAGTATTTACATTGCTGGCTTGTTGGGTTTAAATTATTTCATACAAAAATTTTCAATTTCTTTAGCAATGAAAAAAATAAAAAATTATGCGCACAGTTACTTAATTTTTTTATCCGAAAGATATTGCAAAGCCAACTCAACAAGCCAACAATGTAAAATACTTTCGTATAAATTTTTTCAAAATTTTTCGCAGCAAATTAAAATAGTTTAATTTGGTGAATTTTTTTTGCGCGAAAGTAATTTATTTTTTTATTCGAAAGATATTACAAAGTTGTTCAACAAGCTAACAATATAAAATATGGCTATATCCTCCCCCCTCTCTCTCTCTCTCTCTCCCTCCTCTTTTTCTCTCCTTTCTCTCTCTTAATCAAGGCCATCCAAAAAGTGTTTTAATTTGGAAGGCTAAGATGTGCGCTTGGGCATCACATAGGATGGTGCCCGCTCGGCACTGAAAAACCCCTCGTCAACAAATGAGGAAAAGGAGAAGAGCAATTTTTTTTGGAGTGTCTAAAAGTAAATTATAGAACTTGCAAAAGGGTAGTTTTGGAAAATCATTGTAGCTTGGAACCCCTTCATCAATTTTTGGAGTGAGATTATCAATTCCCAAAAAGAAAGTACAATTATTCAAAGTTTTATTGATTGTTTCATAATAACGTGGTGATGTTTTTTCCTTTTCACTTTAGTAGAAGGTTTCAAGAATGATGACCAACATACCGAAGTCAAAAATGTCCTCAGTAAACATTTTTTTCCCAGTTTTGGTAAGAAAATTTAGTTTTCAGTCTCGATTAGAAAGTAGTAATAAGTAAAAAAACCAAATTACCAAAAACCAAGAAAATACATCAAATTATCCAAAAAGATTGTTTGTTCGCAAAACGAGAACTTCAAAATAACGCGAGATTTGCAAAATGAGAAGTTTGAAAAAATGCGAGTTGTCGAAAATTGTTCTTATTTTTTGCTCCTAGTTACTAAATATTATTGAGTTCTTTTAATTTATCAAAAAAAATGTGAATTTGTTGAGGTAATTTTTCTTTTTTAAGTTCTCATTTTTTTAACTGGACAATTTTTTGAGACTCGCGAAATACCTATTTTTCGTTGCGGTTGAAGAGACTAAAACTAGGGGTTGGAATTTATGACACGATATGAACATAGCACGAAGTTAGGGGGTTAGTGTTGAGTATTTTTTACACGAAACACTAATATGACACGACCCGAAAACACGATTAGTAAACAGGTCAGGTTCGGGTTGAACCCGCATAACCCGAAAATAATACGAATTAACCTGTTCCTTTAATTGTGTCGACGTGGTAGCCCGAACCAAACCCAAAAAAAAATGACACGAATTAACATGTACGTTTTCATGTTCTAAAGTTATGCATGAAAGTTTTCAAGCTCAATCCTACTGCAACTGAAATTTATCCTTTAATTTCAAGTTATTCTCTCCATGTTCTCCAATTTGCAAGGTTTTGTTATGGTGGCTAAGGTTTTAAGCCTACACATCGTTTTGGCCTACTATAATTACACATCATTTTTGTTGGCTATAATGACTCTCTTTGATATCTAGTCTCATTAATCTATTATTATGGTTACTATGGATTAATAAAGAAAATCTACAGTGTAAAAAAGAAATTTTAATTGTGTCAACCCGAACACAACACGATTATTAGCAGGTCGGGTTATGGTTCATGTTTTTCAACACGATTAATTAAGCAAGTCATTTTGACACGAACCTGATTTGACCCGAACACGGCTCGACACGACACGAACACAAACACGGCACAACACGACATGACGCCCACCCCTACTAAAAACTATTAAGAAGTTGTTCCTCTAAGGGATTTTGGGCTATTTGACTTCTTGGGTTTTCCACTAGTTTTCATGTATTTCAACGCAAATCGTTCTCTTCATATTCATCAACTAATAAAAAGCATAAAAAGCTCAAATAATAAAAACAACAGGACTTTCGTCTGTAATAGTTTGAAAACTAAAAAGGTCAGAAAAATTGCACCTAAATACACATTCGCACATTCACATAAGTCTCTAGCAAGTTTATAAACCTCTCGTATCTGATTTTTTTTTCCGTTCGTTGTTTTTCATCAACTTTTTGTGTATTATTGGTTTGTCTTGATAAAAGGAATCAAAAAAATTATTAAAAAAATTGTGATTGGAATTCATAATTTTTTAATAAATCCAAAAATTAGTCTAAAAAAATCTATCATTTTTACTTATTTTTGTCTTTATTCAAAAAAGTTTGAGCTTGAAACATATTTTTTTATTTTTCTTGTCGTTGACAAACCAATAAAATGTACACAAAAAGTTAATGAAAAAATGAACAAATGCGAAAAAATCAGATGAAGACGAAATAATAAACGAGATAACTTAGGGGTGGTTTGGGTGAATTGAAAAAACTAGTTTTTTGGTTTTTTTGGTTTTGTCCTTATTCAAAAAAAATTTGCATTTCTTGGTTTTCGGTCGATTTTTCTTGATTTCTTGGGTTGTCTGGACAAGAGGAATCTAAAAAGTATAAAATAATTAGTCAAACTTAAAATTTTGTGAATAAAAACGAAAAAATAATCCAACCGAAAATTAACAAATACAAAAAAATACTATTAAATAAAAACAACCAAAAAAACTAGTTTTTTTAATTCACCCAAACCAACCCTTAGGCCAAAATGGAATCAGTCCCAATATGGAGAGTGAGTAAATTGAGGGGTGAATTAGATGTCAGTCAAATCGCAGGGGCCCCAAGTTGATCCCTAATAAAGCTGCGAAGCCAGCCGGGGTACCCTTAAGTGCAACAAACAGGTAAATATGACATTGCATGGATTTGCTGGCTTAGCTACATTTAGAAACAAAGAGTGGGAGAGAGAGAGAGAGGGAGAGCTGTCTCTGTTCTGAGGTGGTGGTGGCCCGGGTTAATGTGTGCTGATAAAGAGAGAGAGACTGACAGAGATTTAGAGAGAGAGAGAACGAGTGAGAGTTCTTGAGAGGGAGTCGGTCTAGGATGGAAAGTAGCTAGTGGAGCGAGGATTTGGGCGAAAAATTAGATGGTAATATTATTCAACAAAGTTTTCAAATGGGTTTTGCGTTAGATTTGTCATTAAAAGTTTTTGAATTTCGAAAAATGGGTTCCTATTATTATCTTGTCATCTGATCTGTCTCTCGGACATACAAACAAACAACTGTGGTTTGAGAAAAATCCGAATCACTCAGATACTCTCTCTCTCTCTCTCCATGTACAGCACAATCTTGGCTGAATTATGGGTGGGTTGTTCTTCTTTCCATATAAGTAGCCGATCTTGACTCCTTGACCTGCGAGATTTTTCGTAATCTACAATTCAAGATTTGGGTTTTTCTTGCTTAGGTTCTCTTTGATTCCTCTAGATTTTGTGCTTCTGGCTTCTCTCTCTCTCTCTCTCTCTCTCTCTCTCTCTCTCTCTCTCTCTCTCTCTCTCTCTCAGATTTTGATTATTTAGATTTTGGGTATCTCCAAATTATGGTAATCTTTCGGATCAGTTTCTCTACAAAATAACCCCATTTGGTTACTTATTGACTACTTAGGTTCTCTTTGATTCCTCTAGATTTTGCTTTTGCCTTTTCTCTCTCAAAACCCGCATCAGATTTTGATTATTTAGATTTGGAGTATCTAAAAATTATGTTGCTTTGCTGAATCAGTTTCTTAACATAATAGCCCCATTTGGGTTTGCTATTTAAGAATGTGCCATTTGGGTTATTGTAATTAGATGGCTGAGACCAGAAATGGCTCAAGAAGAACATAACCAGAGGTGTGGCAATAGCAATAGTACTAACGGTGGTGGTGGTGGTGGTGGTGGTGGTTTTGGTGGTAGTGGTAGTGGTAGTGGAAGTAACAGATCTTCAAAAAAGTTGAAGCAAAAAAAAGTGCCACAGAGAGGACTAGGTGTTGCTCAGCTTGAGAAGATTAGGATAGAGGAACAACAAAAGAGAGGTGTTGCCAATTTTTCACCCACTTCACTTGTATCACCTACAAATTCTTCATGCTTTGCAGTTGGCCACTGTACTCCAACCAATTTTAGGCAAGATTCACCATTTCCAGTCCCTTTGCCTCCCCCTCCTTCAACAGATCTTTCTGCCCCAAATTCTGTTTTTAGACCTCCCTCTTCCATTCCCAATGTAGATTCTTTACACCTAAACTCTGTTCCATTGCCAAACCAACCAAATGGGGGAGGAGGGGGGATAGGGTATCCGGTGATCCCGGGTTTGGGGCATGGTAATTGGCCTAGGCTATGGAATGGGGATTTCAGTCTTGAAAGGGAGAGCCATCGGTTGGATCAAAATGGATTTGTGGTTCGATCGAATATTAATTCACCCTATGAATGTAACCCCCTTTGGCCTCCCCCTAGTTTAATACAAAAAGCACATCAATTTCAGCAGCAACCTTCTTCTTCATCAATGGTTAGTAAGTACTTTTTTTTTTGGGTGTATTTTCTTAATGGGCTTTTCATGATTTGGGATTTGCATTGTGTTATTTGTGTGATTTGGAGAAGGATTTGAATTTTGTGCAACTTGCAGGTGGATGTCTCATTAGGCACTTCATCATCCTCTGTAATGGAGCCCCCTTCAAACCAAAGCTTTTATAGCAACTACTACACTCCTAAGCGGGCCGAGGAAGGGAAGGTAGGGTTCAACTTGCTCTATTTTCTCAGCTCGTACAAGTTCTCCTTTATGACGTATCTGTAACTTTTCCTTCATTTGGTCAAGATTCAATTGGAAAGTTGTAGATTTTATCATGGGGGTTTGAACTTTGAAGCCTGAAAGCTAGTACTTCGAATGATCAATGTTTGTAGTTCAAATAATTGGATCATAAATGTTTGTTTTTCTTATAAATCACGTCAAATCAAGCCAGACCGAGCCTTTCAAGTCCCAAATGCTTGATTTCGTATGCATTTTGTACTTTGGTTCTCATGATTCGTTAGAGCGCAAATGAAATTGTATATATATGATGTACCCGAATTTTACTAAAAAATACTTTGAAAGTAAGATCTAAGGTGTAGAATACTAGAATAAAAGATAGTGATGTGGGTGATACGCATAGGGAATCTGGTACTTTGTTTTTTGACCGTTCTGGATATATTTTTGCTTTGTCGTAGATGGTTGGCACTAAGAGGCCTCATCCCTCCTCTAGAGACAATCAATCTGGGCTCTCTTTCCCTCGGAAATTTCCTCCTACCTATGTTCCTCCGATTGCTACACGAGATGTATCAAGCTCAAGTAGTGTCACTAGAGGCACAGACAATGCTGAACCCAGCAACCCATTTTTCAGGTCAGTTTGTTTCTCATGAAATTGAGCCTCGCATACATTGTCGTCATACTGGTGTGATTCTTGTTTATTGACCTTGTATTGGCATTATCTTCAGAGAAGCTTCTTCAAGCTCTGCCTTCATGCCTGAGCTGAATCCAAACAAAGTAGCAAAAGAAAATGGAGGAATTGAGGATATTGATGGAGATTTCCTCACATTAGCTCCTCCTACAACGGCTCTGCCACATCCTCGTTGGAAGCATAAGCTCTCTTCATTGATTTCGACCCCAACTAGCCGAGAATCATCAGAATTGGGGTCTCTATCATATCAAGTGAGATAAAACGACAAAACCTCATTGCCCGTGTTTTCATGTTTTCATTCCAATGGCATCATCTAATTGTTTTGTTTTGTTTCGTTATATTTTTCCAGGGAAGTGGTGAAGATCAAAATCACGAGCCAGGACCTAGTGGATCGACAATCCCAAACTGGCCTTTTACTGCTTTTTCCCCGTCGGCAAAGCAGCAAACAGGCCAAGAAACAGCAGCTCTTAGCAGCTGCAGTGAGAAAGTAAGGGCAAAACTTGACCTAAATCTGAAGTTATAGAAGGTTTAGCCGGCGCTTTGGTCCAAGAATCACTATACCCTTCTTTGTGGCCTTTTGGTTGGATTTCTGTAGATCTGGGGTTCAATAGTTGAAGTTGACATGAATCTGCATATTGAATGATGTAAGATTAAGCCTCAAATCTTTGGCCATTATGTGGGCATTGGGTGAGAGGTGAAAGGCTAGAGAGAATTGTAATAGACTTGTTTCTGTTTTGGGAGTTTTGATTTCTGATGTATGGAAGTTTGTCTGTGCAACAGAGTGAAGAGTTAAAGCTTGTTTGATTTCTCAAAAAAGCTAGTATTTTTTGCTCCATCTTCAGTGAGAGTATTTTTTTTCTTCTGGTGAAATAGTTTCACTTTCCAGTTCTTGTGGAATAGAAATAAGAGCAAGTCCACCCCATTGCCATTTCCCATTGCAATAATTTGGCATATTTTTTGCATAACACAAGTCCACCCGTAGCCGTTTATTGATGAAAAAAATGGCAATGCCATCTTTGGTGTCAAATCTGGTATCCAAAATGGCTATTTTTATTTCTCCTACTTCATCTAAAGATCTAAATTTCAGATTGTGCTAAAATGGCACCGAATCAATGTAGCAATATTGCTTTTTCTTTTTCTTTTTCTTTTTCTTTTTTTTTTTGTGCCTTTTTAACACTATATCAAGTCAAAAAATAGGTTTGGCAGTAACTGGGTGTGCAAATAATTCTCATTAAATTCGTAGATTTTTACGGTGGACACTCATGACTCGGTAGTAATTAATGAATAGATTTGTTTGAGAACAATTATATCCATCCTCGGCGAGGGTATCCTCATTCTATGTATTATTATGATTATTGAAACTGTTGATTCTGTCCAAATTTTCTTGTTGGAAGACCACACAAAAATCTAGCTTTTTAATCAGAGATAGGTAAGTGCTTCATCTAGATTTTTATTTATCTTCTTTAAAATTCTCACTGAAAATATTGAACTATTAGATGAAACACTTACCGATATTGGGTTGTACTAAAATTTTGCATATGCTCCTAACAAATGGATCTAGACAAATTGGATGGCATCAATTACGACACGGAATGAGTTCACCGTAAACAAAGCGAAAATAAACAAATTTGTTTGCACCTAAAAAATAGAAGGGATACTTAAATATTGATCATTCGAATTAATGTAATGTTTTCGTCTCGTCCACTTTTTCAGTTTTGGGTTGTTTGTGTGAATTATTTGGGTTTTCAGTTTCCTTTTTTCAAAAAGAAAAACATTCATCTGTTGGGTTGGTGGATGAGTCAGGCACTCTGATTGGTAACAAACTCTTCTGCATGTGGATTATGGGAATCTGAAAATGCTTTGTCTTTGTCTTGCTCTGTGGGTCCAGAAAATCCGAGCACTATGTGATGAGTAATATGGCCAAACAGAATAGAATTACAGATATACTTGTATATATAGTATATCAAGTGTACACCAACTTTTGTGAAATTCATCTTGGGGTCTCACGTGAATAATTAGAACCGTTTAATTTGTTGAAAACATGTTTTTAAAAGTTTCTAAAAAAACAAACTCATTCGGATAATAGTAAGGGCTTGATCGATTTTCATCCTTAAATTTGACGGGGGAAAAACCGAATGAATCAATGAAGCCTTGAATCTTGATCAATATTTGACTGAGTTTAATTTTTACAAGGGCCCGTAAGATAATGTTTTAAATAAATTAAACTACTCTAATTTTTAGTACAAGACTCCAAAATGGATCCTTCAAAGGTGATGTATATTTGGTGTACCCATAGTTGGGCTCATACATTGTAAACAGAAGGGAGAGAGAGTGGGAAACTGAAAGATGCCTACCTGGTCGCTCACTGTGATTAGCTTGAAAAAAGGATGCTAAGTACACTAAAAATTACTCTGAAACTCAAATTAGTGGTTCAATAAATATTCAAGTGAATCTAAACCATTGATTTTACATTCGGACTAATTTTGGGGTGCCTAGCATTGCTAAAAAATTAAATTGCAAACAATAAAGTGAATCCATCAAAAAAAAAAAATGGAGAAGGTTTTAACTTTTAATTTTTTTGCAATTAATTCCGAATCCAACCAAAGGATATACGGAGTATATTTTGTAAAAAAAAAAAAAGCAAAATTCTTATATTATCTTTTCAGCCGATACTAAAATGTTTTAGTAAAGAAATATCCTACCGGTATGTGTGTATTTTAGATATTTTAATAAAATAACAATGCCCATGTTTTAATACGTTGACTTTGTCATTGCCTCTTTGACCGGATATTATACATATCTCAGGACTCAGGCCATGTGACTCTAGCCGGAGACACAAAGTAAAGGTAAAGGGTGAAATCACGAAAGGGAGCTAGGATTTATATAGAAATGAGATCGATCGAAAGTTAAAACATGGAATGTCAAATATATGCATGGCTATTGAATTTTTCATGTTTTCCTTACAAATATTTCAAAATTCAAGGATGCAATCTAAGGAACACTATTATAAAAAATAAAATAAAAAAAAGTGTAAAAAAAAAAAAAAGAAATAGCCATTTTGACATGCATACACCACATAGAAGAGGAGGTAATTTATTCCACTACATAGCTATTTTTTATTTTATTTTTTGAATTTGAAGTCCAAGGAGATCGATATACTACATTATGAATAGTTAATGTGTATTGTATTTTACGTAGGGAAATTTTAGCAAGACCTTCCCACCCTTACTTTTACGTCAAATTTCTCAAATGATAAAATCAACATTTGCTAAAAGCCCAGTGAAGCAATAACCATGGACAAAAACTTGACTGAATTCCATAGACCTCTACATAATGGCTCTAATGCCAGATGAATAAGCACCAAAACCCTCAGATTCACTTAATTTTAATGCCTATTATCTTATATTGACAATCAGATGAGAGATTTGTGCATAGTTTTCCAGTTAACTTAGTACTTTTTTTTAATCACTCGGGTATCTGAGCCAGCTTACACGCACATTGACTAATTAGTTTGGGTGACCAATCCCACCTCCCACTAATAAGAGACCAATTAAAACTATGATAAAACCCGTATGAACTGGCTACAAAGAAGTTGATAGCACCTGAAAATTTTATATAGAAACCAAAACCTTGAGTGGATAAGGTTAGCTGTTACTTTAATTATGTCAGAAATACCAATTTGCTAGTGGTTTTGCTTCAATCAAGACATGGTTTTCATGCACTCAAAAGAAAATCCGTCTAGGATAAACTGGTTAAGCTAAATCCCACTGTATCTTTTCCGTCTATAGCAACTAAATTTTGGGGGTCACATACTTGCCAATAATTACAAAAGTTTCCCAAATAATCTCTACTTGAAGAGCCTTGTTGATTTTCATCTAAATCCTAAAACTTTCCACAACCAACACACCAAAAATTTCACCTGCAGGCACATTAGGCCTAGTTCCTGTAGTTTCCTCTCTTCGACCATTGTCATGGTAGAATCAGCCCAAAAATACACCTTGATATGATTTGCATGACATTCCGATCCGCCAGGCATCATTTCAAACAATATAACGATATCATGAAAACAAAATTCCCTTTCGAGAGTAACAATATGCTTTTACAGAGCAAGAAAATCAAAAATTTCTAGTGTACAGAACTACAAATACAAGCTGCAATAGCGGGACAAGGAAAGGCCCCCAAAAAACAAGAATTTCTCGATGTAAACACATTAGCATAGAGCTGGAATACAAGAAACTACCAAGATCCCATCCAAAACTGCTCCTTGGGTTTTCTAGCGATGCTTTGTCCCAACTAAGATGACCTAATTTGACAGATATAATCTCCAAGCTAATCAACATTTGCTGCTACATAATCAGACCTACAAATCCTGGTTCATGTGCTAAGGTTGCAAAAAATTAGGGGACCGCCAAAAACGAATTGATTTCCTGTGTCAGTGAATAACCACCCTCTGGCCAACTTACTATGTACAAAGGAGGCCTTAATAGTACTGTAGAATGTCCACAGAGAACATTATTGTCCAGAAAACATGCGATTTCTGCCCCTGCCTCGTCGTGCAGCTGAAATGTTAGTGATCAATGAGGTACCAAAGAGTCCTAAAGCGTTAGCTCCCATCAACTTCAAGCCAAGATATCTTAGCAGAAATGACAATCTGTTCTGATCCCCCTCCACCAGTTGTATCTCACGTGCTTGTCCACGAGATAATATCATATATAGCTGTAGTGGTTGGTTGAATGACTGGAGGCAAGTGTTCTCCGTCTCCCCTTCGCAAAAATCTCCGTTGCTAAATTCACCAACATGGGAACTTCCAAGGGTAACACTCCCAATCCCCATCGATCTTGCATCTTCAATCAACGGGTCAAATACGAATAAAAAGTTTCCAAATGCTAAATCAGGCATCTTGAACAGGTCACTGAGAACATCATTGCTTGGTACAACAGGCTTCCTAGGATTATTTTGACCACACCTTGAGGCTCGGAAAATGCATGAAGCTTCTCTTAAGCCACTCAAGAAAGCACCATGCATGGTTGCTGGATATTGCCGATTTGTCGCCTCACCAGCAAAAAACAGCCTGTTCCCAACACTTTCTGCAAGTACATCATAATCACGGCCGGATGATCTTACTCTGACATGAGAATACGAACCATATGAAAGGGGATCACTGCCCCACTTTGTACATATCGTTTGAATTGGATCAGGCACATCAATGCCCTTTGGACCATATATACCTGTGAAATCAGTTGTATAAATACATTAAATAAACCTCTCTAAAGGGAGAACCGAAACAAAACTAGTACCAAAACTGGGCTAGTCAAAAAGAGGATGACACCGAACATAAGGAGAAAATCCACTATATAGTAAAGCACAACTACTTTTCGTGGTTAGAGAGACATTAAATTTTGAAGTGACCCAATAAAATGCAATCTTTTCGACAAGGAAACTCAAAAGTGGAAATCAACAAATCCCCACATTTTTGGGGGTAATTTCCAGATTCAAGAGGAAGCATGAATCTTATTTCCCTCCTAGATTCATGGGGAAGCATAAATCTTAATTTCCCACCTATTCCAAATCCCACACAGACAGCCTATGTACTCCCTCTATCCCGCAAAGATGGTCCATTATTCTATTTTGGGATGTCCTAAAAAGATTGTCCATTTTGAAAAGCTTCCTAAAAGGTATCGCAAAATTTACGAAATAGGCGGAGGGAGTATTAGTTATAAAAATGGTTGAAATACTTCCATGGGGCTAAGCCATTCCACATCTCAAATTCAAATTTATCTAATATATAGCTATCTAACATGGATATGGATACGGACAAGGGCAAGGGACACACCGACACAGTATATCCAAAGAAATCGGGACACAGACACGGCAGGGGCCAAGGAAAAAATAAATAAATACGTAGTATTAATTTTACTTCAGCGGAAACATATGTATGAACATGAAGCATCAATATATGTAGACAAGCATCATATTACTCTTTTAAGACAAATATTTGAAGTAATACACATTTATCCCCCAAAAAAGTTTTAACAATTGCATATTTAACCGATGTTGTGTCCCCATGGTGTCCCCCTTGTTTTCGCAGTGTCCCTCCCATATCCCCGCCGTGCCCCTCTAAAAATTTGGTTTTTAAGTTCAATGGACATGCCATGTGGCATGTTCTATATGTATTTTGCAATGTTCCCTAAGTGTCCGTGGGGACAACGGGACACATTGGCCTCTAGAAGTGACGGTGCTTCATAGACGTATACCATTACAAACAAACTTTTAAGTTTAAAGATGTTTTCGACTTTCTAAATACTAAAAAAATTATATTGGTTGTTTCATTCAAATCCGAAAATTCAAATGCAAAACTTTTATTGCAAGATATACTACCTCATTCAACACCATTGTAGGTTACACTTTCATTAGATCATAATATTTTACAATTCAAATGAGTATAAGGGGCATAACAAAACACGCTACAAATAGGATTTCTATGTTAGATGTCGAACAATTGATCTCTATATATGACCATATCATTTTTAGCACTATCTATCTAAACTCCCTATTCATTCACCCTCAATTCAAAATTTCCTATTTCTTGATTCGTAGAGGATTGGAACTATGCCTATAAATTAGTCATTCCATTGATGGTCTTTGACTCTTTGTTATCAAAACATTTATGGATTGCAAAAGACTGAAAGAGAAGTTATCAATTCAATAAATAATGTTATACAACCTATACTATACTAAAAACCATTATACCAAACCAAACCAGACCGAGCCTTATATCCCAATTACTTGGGTCAGCTACATGAATCTTTTTTCTCCACTGAGCTCTATCAAGGGCTCCTTGTTCACTCAAACCCATTATACTCATATCTTTGAGCACAACCGCATCTAAAGTCAATTTAGGTCTTCCCCTCCCCCTAACATTACTACCAAAGCTATCATATTCGCCCTCTTAACTATTGCACCTACAGGTCTATGGTAGACATACCCAAACTACCTAAGCTTATTTTCCCTCAACTTCTCCTCAATAGGTGCTACACCTACCATCTCACAAACCGTTTCATTTCTTATCATGTCTCGTCTAGTCCTACCACACATCCACCTCAACGTTCTCATTTCCGCTACACTCACCTTGCTCACCTGTTGTTTCTCAACATGCCAACATTCTGTCCCGTAAAGCATCGCTCGTCTCATGGCAGTTCTATAAAATTTTCTCTTCAATTTTGTGGGTACCCTCTTGTCACATAGTACACCAATAGCGCTTCTCCACTTGAGTCACCCCACTTCGATCATCACTGCAATCTCTCCATCTTTACGCATAATTGAGCCTATATACCTAAAGTGGTCACTAATTGGTATCTCTTGGCCTTGGATCATCACTTTTTCTTCACATGCACTGCTGGTACTACTAAACTTGAACACCATATACTCGGTTTTACTCCTACTTATCCGAAAACCCTTCTGACTATAATGTTTCTCTCCAAATTTCTAATTTAGTATTAACACCTCTAGTAGTTTCATTTACGAAGACAATATCATCTGCAAACAGCATATACCATGGGATATCCTGCTAGAGTTGTCTTTAATACTAAAAACCATTATGTGGTGCTTAATTTAAAAGTCCAATTATGTTTTCCTTATTTTCACAGTAATTTTATGTGTTATACAAAATACACTTGTTGCAGTTTCATTGGCTCATTCCGTAATTGATGTGAAAAGTTGTTCCAAATTCTATAAATTATGCACCTTTCACCTTCCAAACCAAAAATAAGACAATTTTTCAAAATTAAATCCTTAGGTCAAAATTACACATTGTCTCTCTCTCTCTCTCTCTCTCTCTCTCTCTCTCTCTCTCTCTCTCTCTCTCTCTCTCTCTCTCTCTCTCTCTCTCTCTCTCTCTCTCTCTCTCTCTCTCTCTCTCTCTCTCTCATACAAAATAAAACTGTCACACAAAATTTGCTTTAAGAGTCACCTTTGCTAAGACCCCCATTATTTATGGGATTGTATATCAATCAATACATACGTTATAATGTGTTTGTGCCTTCTAATCCTTCAAACCCCAAATCCTAATTTTCTATTATTTTGAATTGCTTTTATTGTTTGAGAATCTAAGAAACCAACAAAAAGACACATGTTGTCAACTAGCCCATGGCACCACTCCAAGTTCTTCCACTTTAGCCTCATCGTTCTTCCACTCTATATCTTCTTGGAATTTGAAATTCGGTAAATCCACTCCAGAACTAAACCTTCCGGACCACAACATGGACAAATATAAAATATTGCAAACCAAAAGTATTTCGCATTCAATGTTTGATCAAATTTAATACTCTAATAATTGTTTTTTTTTCCCACATATTTGTAATTGGTGTTTACCGTGTTTGCTTACGTCTTTCCCTTCTTCTAAGCTCTTTCATGCCTCAATTTCTCTAGGTGGTCCCGAGACTACCGACAACATGCCTCTCAGGTAGTTTTGATCATTTAAAATAAGTAATGAAAGATTATTTGACTTACTTCTCTTCAAAGATTTTATCCTTCCCCTTTACGGAATGCATTGTCATTATATGCTTTTGGTGTTGGGGGAAAAAAAAACATTTCGCAAGGTGAATATAAGAAAATGAATGTAACTGTACCAAAATAAATAGTTTCTCATTATGTCATGCCTCCTCTAGATGAATAGACAAAGATATTGGGTTGAGAATTTTGGATGAATTGAGAACTGGAATTGGCGAAATGGGTAAAGATAGTGGTAACAAAGGTGAGTTGTTTATGTAGGATCGGAAATAAATATTTTTTGTGTTCTCGTGCATCAACAGGCACAACGCTAGTAGATTTGAAAAATAATGATAAGGTCTCCGTCTTAATGTCTATTTGAAGTTCCAAAACCCTACAATTACATACAACATACCTACACATGCACAGTCTTGTTTCTATAACATATGCATACACTTCATTTTTTAGTTCTTTGCTTCAATAGAAGGTTAGTGTTTGTTCAACTCCACACTTCAGGAGTAGTTTTTAATACATTTTCATTTGAGTTTTATGTTATCGCTTATTTTATATATTACCGGTTTTGAATACTACAAGGTTTTTCATTTTCAACTTATTTACTACTCCCTCCTTTCCTAAATAAGAGCCCCACTTTCTCTCTCTTAAAATTTTTCAAATAAAAAAATGAAGTATCACGAGTACTGTAATTTTGTGCGAAAAAATTCAAAAAATGATGCACAGAAGTACCTCATCTTTTGATTTGAAAAATGACATGACTTTTCGTAGTGGACTATTAATTTGGAACAAAGGGAGGAGTAGTGATGATCATACACATAATCTATGGGCTTCTTCTAGGAGCCTTCTACAATTTCAATCCCTCAATGTCATGCGCCTGATGCTTACTTTAATGGTTGATAAATGATTTATATTTTCTTCTCCTTTTTACAGGCTTCTTGCAGATCTCCATTCTATAGAATGTTTTAGTGTTCCGAAAGCAACATGATTGGCTTCGTATCATAAATGATTTTGTTCTTCACTATGGACTAGTTTGTTATAGCAGTTAATTTTTCTTTCTTTATCATAGTAGATTGGAATCCACCAAATACCCTACTGTTTTGATATGGTTGAAAGTACATTTCAGCCTCCCATGTTTTATGTTTCCCTTACAAACTTCCATCTTTGGTTTTAGATTGCTTTTACATGTTAATTTTTTATGTAAATAATATGATAGTTTAGGAGGTGGTTTGTGATATTCAATTGATGTAACGGTGAGCAAGCTCACTCTCTGACTATGACAATATTGAATAGTTTAACTCATGTTCAGGTTATTTTTAAATTAAAAATGTATTGTGGGAGGTATTTGCTTCGAGGAATTGAAGCACATAGAGAAACTTCATTTTTTTTTCCCGAATTCTCTACGAATCCTCTCCAAGTCATGGTCATAAACAAGATTATTTTAGACTTTGACGATATAATTATTGGAAGTTCACGAAGTAGATTTTTTTTTTAGATCAGATTTTGTTGTTTAACTTTGTATTCTTGAACATATGTGAGACTACAACAGATTCCACTAACGTAAAATTACGGGCGAAAATCTATTTACTACCTTGCAAAAAAAAAACCTTTGAAATGCAATAAGAAATAGGCTATTTTCACCTCCTTTAAATCCCGTGTGTGATCTTACTTCTCATGAAATACTTAATGTGAGTAGGGTACGATTTTACGTGCTTCTCATGTTGATACAATCTATCACAGCGTCGTCGAAATTCATTAAATAACATCAGATTGTGGTGATTAGGAAAATTTACATTCTTCATGTTGTGCGTAGCACTGTTTCAGCACTAGTGTTTTAATTATGCTCGATGGTTATGCTAGGGTATGGAGAATCTAAAAAAATTTCCAGGAATGTTAAACTTACTAAGGAAGTTCGGATTTGCTAGGATTCTACCCTTTACTATCTGTTCAGATTATGGTAGTTTTTTTTGCCTAGAGGTCGGCCATAAGTAATGGAGTTCCTTGGATTAGATTAAATTAAGAACATGTAAAATTGATATTGTTTCCCTCTTGCCTTTATTCTCTCCTTCTCTGTTCTTCTCCTTTTTATCTCATATATTCTTTTCTTCAGATTTCCCATATCCAAACACAATCGCCATGCTTAAATCAAAATTCTATCCTTAAGTTCCATATAATGAAACCAGACTACAAAAATACAACATCCACTAATATTGAAAACTTATAAAAGACAGAGGTTTTGTCACCTGCTGTCTAAACATGTGGAGTACCTCTAAGGATGCTTAGAACATCATGAAGCAAAGTGGATGGATCTGTGCATTCAAAAGATTGTGCAGCATCCCCAGCTACGAGTGCAACAAGAACTGGACCCCCAGAAACAGTATGGTAACTGTAAAACAAAAAGAACTCTCCTCGTCTATGGCTATACTCGTTAAGACAGCCAAATGTATCCAGGTCTTCACCCCAAAATACGCAAGGAAATACCATGGCAACCTTATTAAGCAACCCGAACCCTAATCTATCGATTGCTGCAAGCTTTCTTTCTGGTAACTCAGGCTCAAACCTGATGCTCCTTTTCTTCAAAACCCCAAGAGGAACAGTGCATAAGACCATATCTGCTTGAAATACTTGGTCCCCAGAAACCACCTCAACACCATCATTTCCATATTTTATAGAATGAACGGCCTTTCCATAAAAAATAGGAACCCCTTCACTTAATGCCTTAATTAATCTCCAATTTCCACCAGCAAGAAAGCAATGATCACCACCCATTTCATAAGGATCATCTTGATCCCAATAGGCAGCAGAAAGATTTGAAAGGCAACCGGCATTCGCATATTCCAAGTTTGCAAAATGCCAATCAAGAAGTTGTCTCTCCTCTGGACTTTTAGCCACAGCGTACAATCCCTTAAGTGTATCCAAAACCGAACCCAAAGAAACATCATTTGCCAGCCCACCCATTTTCCTAAGTTCGGTTACTTTATCAAGTAGCTTGTTGAAAATGAGTTCAATCTTGGAATCGACTTCCTTATCAACAAGGTCCCCATTAGGTTTGTACAAAGGGCAATTGTCTCGAACCTTGTGAAGAGGAATAGAAAGTTGTCTAGCCAAAACTCCCAAAGGATTTGCATGTATACCGGTAATAACGCTCCCGCCAAGTTCTACAGCAGCATATTGACCATTTTGCCCCATCTTTTGAGTATAAACTCTACCCCCCGGTCTATTCCTGCCTTCAAGCACAACCACCTTAAAACCAAATGACAAGAGCTGCCTTGCTGCTGCCAACCCAGAAAGGCCTGCACCAACTATAATCACAGACCCTTCATTTGCCTCTTCTGGAATATGAGATGTGAATGACTGAGAAACCCCAAAATTTATGTACCCATTGTACAAAAGAAAGTCATAAGCTGAATAAATCAAGTGTTCATATTCGTTGCTAACAGTTTCCTTAATTTGTCCTTTCGAAAGCCATATCCGTACATTATCTCTCCACTTAGCGAGAATGTGGTTCCTCACGACAATGTAATCGTTTTGCTCTTTCCCACCTAATGTACTCACTACCCCAGCATTGATTTCCTCCTCAAGCAATGCGTCAATCGGGAAGCCTAAAGAGAGGGCTATCATGGCCTCGGTTTCCGTTTCTTTCTCCATATCTTTCCTTGTTCGGTTCCTCTTCTTCAAAGAACCACCCAAATGCTTATCTATGAGGTCATCCATCAAATTCTCATCATAATTACGCACACCCACTTTCTTTCTCAATGACCTCTTCAAAACAGATCCATCTGAACCCGGGGTACCCATTGATCTTTCCGGAGTCATTCCCCCTTGCTAGACAACTCGATTCAAAAAGATTTCATTCGCAACTCAATTAACAACCCCAAACACACCCATAGAACAATTTACATTACCAACCACCAAAAGGGTATGCTTCTTTATCAACTCCACGAGAACTTATTAAGAATTACCCTATACTTCAACTTCTATTACCATCTTCTAAAAATAGATAACAACTTTAACACCGAAAGAATTCAAATGAGGCCTCAAAAAACACACGAATCAATCCTCTAAATAATAAACCCATCTACTATTTAGTGGAAACAATTGATTCAAGCCCAAGAAAAAACTGAGACACCACCACAATTATGCAAAAAGGTACGTCCGCAAATTTTCCTTACAGAAAATAGACTAAATTGTTCATGCAAGAATTCTTGGAGAGGAGAGAGAAGAGGGGAACGTACCGACACGATCGGAGTGGATTCTCTTATTGGGAATTTTGAAAGACGATTGATGAATGGAAGTTAGGGTTTTTTTTTCCACCTGGTGTTGCGTTGGAAGACGTGTCGGCGAGTCGACTCAGTGGAGGGAAAAATTATTGGAGGGAATTGCAAAACGGGGCTTAAATTAAGTGGGCCTAACTTGTAGACGGGTCGACGCTGGAAAATTGTAGCCCAATAACTATAGGCCCTTTCTTGGAGACCAACTGTAGCGAACCCACAAAAATTGTAAGCCCAAGCCCCAACGGTACATGAAATTGCTTATTTAAGTTTCATGTTCATAACTTTGCTAGTTTCCGAATGGATTTTATCAAAATCTGATAAAATCAAGCCTTTGATTTTATCCATTTGTGAGGAGAATTGATAAAATCTTAGATTTTTTAATACAAAGATTTAAGATTTTATCAACTCTCCTCACGAATAGATAAAATTCATTCGGAAACTCACCATAAATAAGATATGACCTCAGTCACCTAATCTTCAATACGACCATTCGCTTCCATTCTCATTCCACACTTCTACGGATGTTAATAGTTTGGAAAAACTTTAGAAGAAGCTTTCATGTTCGCACTCACACACGAGCACATTATGTGTCACTTAGGTTATGAGTCTTATGACTATATAACACGACGATGCTAATGAAATTACTGTGTAATTAGGACAATTAACTTATAAGAGATTTTATACACATGGTTTCATTTTTAAACAACTATGTATTGCCACTACATGCATGGTTCAATGCTCTTGACATAAATTTTAAAAAATAAATGAACAAAAAGGCCCTTAGCTTAACTTAAGCCATGCCACCCTTCAATTTCTTCATGCTAGTTCCGAGTGAAAAATTCCATTTCTAAAAAATAATACGAATATGAAACCAAATTCATTGGCTTATTGGTTTTAAGTCACTCACAACCACTTCACAACCCAACATAGGGCGTAGCTCAAGTGGTAACATGGATGAACTGTAAACCCAAATATCCTAAGTTTGAAACTTGGCAATCTTTTGGCGCCAGACTACAAGAGAAATTTCTTGTGAATAACTTGCCTTTGATCGGAGTGGGGAAAGGAATAGTCAAAATTTGTGTAAGCTAATCTGAACACCCTTTGCACTGGCTAAAGAGTTGACAAAGTAAATACCTTGATAAAAAAATAACCTATAGAGCAATATTTAACAAGAAATCCAAGCCAAACCATTTTCTTCCTAGTTCCTTCGAACTGTTGTAACATGGGGGCGACGCTACTGGGCTACACCCAAACTACTGGGGAATAATGATATATACACAAATTTTATGTCACAACCCCACTCACATGGGGTATAGGCTCGCATGTGGGGCCCATGTGGGACCCACACCCCATATGAGTGGGGTTGTGGTTGATTGTGGCACAAAATTTTTGTTACAATCATTTTTGAACTATTGGGTAAGGTTTGTGACCCCAGCCTAGCATGCAAACTGCAAAGTACTCCCAGGTAAGGTTTTTGTTAAAACAAAATACACAACTCTATCTCTCTCTACCTGGTTTTTGTTAAAACAAAATACACAACTCTCTCTCTCTCTCTCTCTCTCTCTCTCTCTCTCTGGGTATTTGAGTCATTTTATGTGTACTCTAACTAATCTTTGGTCGGGGACTCAATCTCACTATCCGCTGGCACGGAGCTCGATTAAAGCCAAGGCTATGCCATGGATTAACACATAAGAGTTGATGACACTGGGAGCAGTGGCAGAGCCAAAAATCGAAGTTGGAGGGGGGCTGGATCATGAAAGAAATATTCATATGATAATTTTTTCAAGACTAAATCCAGTCATTCGAGTTTTAATGAGATGGTTTTCGTAAATTAAAACATTAATCACGAGTATTTTTGTAATCATATCACTTGACAAACACAATATCATTATCGCACCGTGTCATTCACCATAATTTAGTGTTCTCGAAATAAAAATTGTTCTTACTTTTTTATTATTTTCAAAATTGTATAATTCTTTTACTAATATCTACAAAAATATATATGTAAAATATAAAATCGGGAGGGGCTGGGGCCACCGGCCCCCAATACACATCCTTTTTTAGAAACAAAAAAGAAAGTTATCGCCTTAAAATTGTTAGTGTAAAGAAAAAACAGGGTTTGAAATTTGAATTGACAAGAAGGTATCTCATAAAAACTTGTTTCACTAATTTTTTTTGGCCTTGTTCGTTTCCCTGTTTAGTTTTAGTTTTGCTGACATCATCATTTCCCTCATTTCTCTCTCTATCTCTTTCCACTCAGTACACCTGCTAACATTATCAAAACTAAATTAAACTATCTAACCAAACACAGCCTTTGTATTTTTGGTTTCGGTGTTTTTGTTTGTTTTTTTCTAATAGACATATGTTTTAATTTTTTAAATTAATTACCAGTTTTGATGAGAGGAGTTTAAAAAGTAAAAAATTATGACCAAAGCAAAAAAAATTACTAAAGACGGAAAATACTAAACAGCTTATATTTTTTTTGTCTAAAGTATCGCCTTTATATGAACTTTTTCAACTTTGGCCTACATTTCCATACTATTCTGATTTCTTTTGTCAAGATGAACGATAAATCCCAAAATTACCGAAAAACTAAAGATAAATTACGAAAAGTAAAAAATACCCAAAAAAATACACTGGCCAAAAATTTATCGGAAACTCACTGAATTTCAAGTGGGTATATGAAAAACTGAGATTTGAGAGAATTTTATGGTGTGTTAAAAAAAGTACAATATAGGATAATGTAAGGCTCTCCAGATCGATCTCGTCTTCCTATTTACTTGTTTGAGACCAATAGAATCATTTAGCAACCATGGCTTCTCATATATCAAGAAAAATTACTCTCATAATTCATCACATTTTACAATTATGATTGTGACTAATCCAGAAAGTCTTGAGAGAGAGAGAGAGAGAGTTATGAACCTATGACCAGCCAACAATATAGTCAAGAACATATACCAGTGCCAGTGAGAATGGATAGAGGAGAAAAGCCACCGAAGACGTCCAGAGAGGGAAGGTGGTGCGGAAACTGGCGAATGCACCCATCAAAAGGCAAACTACAAGAATAACCAGAACTTCTGCTGAGAAGTCCCAAGTCAAGTCCCTGATATAAACCAAAGCCAAGAAGACCGCTAAGCAAAGGAGGTTGTTCATCGTTGCTGCCCCGTATAACTGCAACAGACAATTAATCAGACAGGATCAAAAAGATAAAAATGGATTTTTTCCGCAAGAAAATGGTAGGCCTGCGTTAAGAACTTAGGATCAATCCAATCCCTCCACAATCCTCCGTAATCCAAACACTGCCTACAGCCAGAATTAGGAATTGAATTTTCCCTCGACGCATGTTGGGGCTGTATTAAGATCAAATTTTACCAAGAGAAAGGAAGATGAATTGGATAGTAATGAGATAAATGTAGCTTCGCCACAGCATTATCTTTCTTGCCTCTTCTTGTACACTTTCTTCTTCCCTCTGAATCCATAATCCGGAACAAAAACTAGATATATATGCAATCGATATCAAATCCGAAATGGGAAACAAACCTCAGAGAAAGTTAACGAGGCAGATCTCCTCCTTTTCCGGCTAGCAAATATGATTGCCGATACTGACTCAGTGGAATTGGTAACCAAAGGCAGCACAATAAATGAGATGAAGAAAGAAGGAATGCTAGTGGCATCTGAGAAGTTATCAACTGCATCTACCAAAGGATCCGCAAAAGCAGCTGCAAGGAGAGTCCCACCCAACAGCAACAAAGCTGCTTTAATAGAGGTCCACTTAGATTTTTCCACGCCCTCGACCGTTTCATCACTTTGATCCCCCAAGAGATCATGCTCTCTCTTCGTTTGCTGTAAATAGATGACCCTGATATCATAATTCTCAAAGCACAAACATCAAAGCAGGGACCTCTGTTTGTTAATTACCGTTATAGTTTTTCAATGTGTTGCCCTCACTACAAAAGTGCTAGAAGTTTAACACAGAACAACATACCTGGTGGAAGTCGTCCAGATATTTCATTGTGTCAGCACCAGCATTAACAGAAGCTGCCCCAGAGCTCTTTGCCTCTCCGAGCCATTTTGAGATTCCATTGAAGAACTCAGGAAAATCGATGATATTGTCGTGAGATGTGTCGAAATCATTCATCACTTTCTTCATAGCATCATCCTCATCCAAGTTAATCTCATCAAACCGTACACCCATTATAAACGCTCTCATTTCAGGGAATGAAATTATCCCATCTCCATCCCCATCAATTGTCTTAAAAAGCCTGAAAAAATATATATCCAACAGTCCGAAAATGCGAGAGTGTGCTATCAAAATATCAGGAGGGAGTACAAAAGAAAACTAACTTTCGTATAACTTCTTCATTAGGTTTACCATCGTCTCTGAGGATCCTTCCTAGCGAATGCATCTTTAAATGCCTTAGCATTCCTGATACCACATACCTATCCTTTGCATAATGAAGTTTTCTCTTTTGGATCCATGGTTGGAAAACCTGCACTTCAATAAAAGGACAGTTAGCACAGAGAAGGCAGTAGGATGATTCAAGCTAGCTCCAAGCAGGGACAACATGCAAAACTCAAGTTCGATGAAAAATAAGGGTTCCTATCTCGTAGAAATAAATGTGCAGCGCAGGTTTCAGGTTATATAACATGGCATCCAATTCTTCGATTACTTGGTCAACAGCAGTATGCATATGAACAAGACAAGGGAGCAGCCAAATCTGAGGCACATCAACACAAGATTGGTTTCCTCAAAATCGAATGCTTTTTTTGCATAAAGAACATTGCGGATAAGTTTGAACTTGAATGGTGTTAGCACATCAGACTTTTCAAAGTTCACAATTTATCTAACCATAGAAACCAATACCTAATAATAAAAGCCTCAATACTAAAGAAGCATACACAACAACAAAAACAATAACATAACCCATTTAGTCCCCATTAATTGGGGGTATGGACGGGGGATGGATATGAGACAGACCTAACCTTTGGCAATAACTGCACAAAGTGGTTGCTCCCAGAATACCACTGAAACGGATGGATTTGAGACAGACCTAACATTTAGCAATAAATGCACAAAGTGGTTGCTCACAGAATACCACTGAAACAATGCTCCCCCTATACCGTCGAGTTTGTGTGGAATCATGCCCTCAAATCAAAGTCAAAAGGTATCAAAGAGGGCAGACCCAAAAATCATTTTGATTTATGTGCACATTACCATTTTGATTTATGTGACCCAAAAATGATTCTTAGGTCTGCCATTTCTGATGCCTTTTGGCTTTGATTTGAGGGCATGATTTCGCAGCGTACTCGACGGTATAGGGGGACCACTGTTTCAGTGGTATTCTGTGAGCTGCCACTTTGTGCATTTATTGCCAAAGGTTAGGTCTGTCTCAAATCCATCTGTTTCAGTGGTATTCTGGGAGCAGCCACTTTGTGCATTTATTGCCAAAGGTTAGGTCTGTCTCATATCCATCTCCCACCCATACCCCAATTGGGGACTAAATGGGTTATGTTATTGTTGTTGTTGTTGTTGTTGCACATTACCATACTTCTTTCATTCAGCATCCAGAGCATTGGCATTGCACAATATATACTACTCCCTCCGTCCCAATTTTATAGTCCCAATTGACACTTTTTGTTGTCCCAAAAAAATTGTCCCACTTCAAAACTAAATGAGTAATTGTTAAGGAATTTCCTCTTATACCCTTGTATTTTGAAATTAAAAATAATAAAAAAGTAAGAAAGTGTAATGATTGAAGGGTAAAATAGGAAAAACATGTTTTCAAAAGTGCAATGATTATGTCCCCTTATTAAGTTGGAATCCCCAAAAGGGACCATAAAATTGAGACGGAGGGAGTATAAAGAAGCATGCAAAAATAAAAGTCAAATGAGCCAATCAGTTCAAAACCAAATTAGAGAATCAACCAATGTAACCGTACTAGACCAACAATCACAAAGACTACAATACTGAAACGGTTCAAGCTGAAGGGAAAGAGAAAAAGGCAAAAAGAACACGAACTGAACTTTCAAAGGAGAGTTCTTTGTGCCTTTGCACTTCTTTGAAGGCAGAAGGATTCATAGAGACAATCTGGAGGAGGTGATAGTGTTAATGATGGAAGCTTTTGTTTTAGTTACTCAACCTAGAATTGAAAAGAATGATGGATTGAAACGTATCAATCCCTCCTCTGAGTTTTCTTTTTGAATCTTAGACCTTTACGAATTGTAATTTTAAGCTTTTTGCACACTTGGGATTTCCATAATAGAAACTTGAGTTTTTGTTCTCACTTCTCAATTTTCAACATATAAATTTAGAAACATAATACTTTTATTTGTCTTCCTTTCCTTGTGGTTACTCCCTCAAGGTTGAAGTTTTGGGGACTAATTTATAACAATGGAAAAATCAATTTGGTTCACCAGAGCGGCACAACCTGATCTGAGAGAGACATGAGTGAAACTGCTATGACTACTGAACAATTTATGGACATTACACGTGTCTGAAGGTCTGAACTAGTTGTTTTCCAGTGTGGACTCAAATATTAGATAAAAGACATTATCTAATATGGTTAAGAGGGGTGTGTGGCCATCAATGGTGGTACAACATAGTGAAAAATGTGGGAGTAACTTGCAGTAAACATGGATAAAGAACGGTGGAATTATCTGTGTGTGCGAATAGTTCATTATCTGTGCATGAAAAAAAATTAAAAATTAAAGTCTTTGATTTAATTTGTTCAAGCTTATGCCAAAACCAAGGACCAGGGGAAAAAACCTTTTGCCATAACCCTAGCATGTCTCCTCACGTTTTCGGCAATAAATAAGCCTGTCACAGAATGTGTCTAGTTTAAAAGAACCATGACACACATCAGCGTGCATCTGTCAATTATCATGTCTAGCATGAAATGATGAGAACTTTTGGTTTCAACGAATCGTCAAGTACTTTAGATGCCCATAACATGTTTAACCTCCAGTTCTCTTGTGTTCTTGTGGTGTCATATTCACTCCCCCGGAAAAAAAAAAAAAAAATGGAAGTGCAAAATAATCATCACAATGTTTATGTTAAAAACTTATTTACACGCAAGCTGAACAGATACATACAGTAATTGAACTTTTTGTATTCATGTAGTGCGCTCAATGACTCATGATAGAGGAAAAAGAAATTGAGCAAACTAATGAGTGTACTTCATTCAGATAATTACCACATTAAAATGCATTTACCTGATAGACGCAATATGAAACCAACATTGAGAGAGAGACAACGAGTGCAATCAAAATTGCGAAGTGTCTTCCTGAAGTTGAGTTCATAAGTTGTGGCAATTGGACAATGAGAAATGGGACTACAGATACAGCCATGATTCTGGCAGCATAGCTAGTCCATATGTCAGTACTGACACCAGAGCCTGCAAAAGTAATTGACACCTTTTGAACTTTGTAATCCATCTATGATCATTTGACAAACATTCTAATCCTAGAACATTTTATAACTGAAATGTTAACAGCACAAGAAAATAAGCAAGTCAACAACGGAAGAATGCCTAGACATGTTTTCGAAGACCATCTCCATACTATTACTTGGCATCCAACTGTTACCCTTTTAACAACTATTTGAGTAATGCTATGCCATAACAATTAAAAATGCCAAAATTACCCGCACATTCTTGCTTATATTTCGAGGAAGGGAGAAGCATTAGCTATTAATTAAGTTAGTCAAAAATATCAAGTTGCTAGTAGTTTTGCTTCAATCAAGACATGGTTTTCATGCATTCGAAAGAAAAGAAAACAAAATCCGTCCAGGGATATACCGGTTAAGCTAAATCCCAACGTGTCTTGTCCATCTATTGCAACTGAATTCTGGATGTCACATTTGCCAACGATAACACAAGTCCCCCAAATTACTGTTAGGAGCATGACTGTGGACCCAGCTAGCAAGCCCATTCCGACAGAGACCTGACTTTGAGCAGTTGATGTAGTTCCAGAGAGTCCAGATACTGCAGAGAAGTAGTAATATTAACTAAGAAAAGAAGAACTGCAGAGAACAACCATAGGAAATATTTCTTCTTGGAAATTAAACCCTCGAATTTTTATCCTATTATATTTGCAGGATTAAGTAAAAACACACTTTGATTACCCAAAAAAAGTAAAAAAACACTTTGAAGAACAAATTGGACTTCAAAACTGGCCATCTTGGAACATTGAAGTATACTTTATGAAAAACTGGAAGATTGGATCGAGCATCTACGCATGTTGGATTGAGCTGATTTTTCACGAGCCCACTCAATTTTTGTAAAAAAAATTATTAGATCATCTGTGCTGAACCAGAGTGGGCCCCGTGTGCCTGCCGGTTGATCGTCGATGCAAAGCCGGTACCCATAGACGGACTGCTGAATTTGTAGGAGAAATATTTACTGCTGCCGTCCAAACAATTGTCTGATCCGCGAAATAAAGCTTAAAATTGTAGCGGCTTTGTCGGAAAAAAAAAATCAAAATTTTTTCCGTCGAGCAATAAATGTCAACGACTTTTTTAAAATTTTGTGATAAAAAGGCATTTTTTATTAGAGTTTTTGCTTTTGCAGACCGAACAATTTTTTTTAGGACGGAATGAATACCTTTTAGTGTTTATTTGTATGACCTCTTTTCTCAAATTTTTTAAGAGCCAGCAGTCGTCTCAAGGAGAGGATATTCAGAAAAGTACAAAGAAATGAACAAGGGTTGAAAAAAATCCAAATAATACAGACAAAAAACATACTGTTTTTCAAAAAAAAAAAAAAAGTCTTTTCAGTGATTTTTTTTGCTTTTAACTAAGGGGTGCTTTGGCTAAATTTGGTTTTTTGGTTTATTGGATTATTTGATTTTGTCCTTATTCAATTTTTTTTTGCATTTGTTAGTTTTTAGGTTGATTTTTGAGGGTTTTAGCTGGCATGCCGACGAGAGAGGAATCTAAAAAGTATAAAATTATTAGCCAAACTTAAAGTTTTGTGAATAAAGACAAAAATAAACCAAATTGGATTATTGGTTTTTGGTTTTTTGGTTTATTTTTGTCTTTATTCACAAAACTTTAAGTTTGGCTAATAATTTTATATTTTTATTCCTTCCTCTCGTCGACAAAGCTTGCAAAAAACCTCAAAAATCGAATCGAAAACTAACAAAAAAAAAAAAAAATCAATAAGGTTTACAAAATCAAATAATCCAATAAACCAAAAAACCAAATTTAGCCAAACTCCCCCTAAGGATTAGTACAAAATAAAATTAACGTAAATCTAATTGGAAAAACGTGGTTTTTTTTTTGTCTTCGTTTAGTGAAATACTTACTCCATTTATAAATGTACGAGTAGGTTTGCCTCTTCTTCTTTTTTTTTTTTTTTTTTTTTTTTTTTTTGGGGGTAACCGCACCCGTAATCACAGTAGCAAAAAAATCCGGAGAACATCAAATTGGGAGAATTCTCACCGAGAATGAGGAGGGCATCGGGAATAGCGCCGAGAATGGGAAGGAATAGTCCGCCGATGATACCTGGCCCTAGAATCTGGAGCAACAGCTCACTCCCGCTTGACAAGTAAGTGGCGGCGAGGAACATTAGGTAACCGTATGCGAGGATGAGGAAGAGGTTTCCCAGTACGGTGGTGGTGCAGGGTAAGAATCCGTAGGTCTGGTCGCAGGTGGAGTCAGCGGAGAAGGGGTTGAGGCGGAGAAGGAGCGGTGGCGCGTCGAGGCCGCCATCGGAGATGAGACGGGCGTGGGCGACGGCGCAGATGAGGAGGAGGAGAGAGAGGAGGAGGAGGAGAAGGGCCGGTTGTTTTCTGTTATGCATTTTGAAAGTCTGTTGTGGTCGCTTTGTTCTCAAGTGATTTGTCTGATATGGAGATATACAAGCTTTTGTTCGTTTAGTTTTAATAACGTAAGTAGATATAATAAGTGAAGAAAAATAAAGAAAAATAATAATAAAAGTAAAACTAAAACAAAGTTAAAATCGACACAAAACTCCAACCGAACACATCCTTAATACTCCACAATACCACTTGGTTGTACTATAAGATCATCTTATTATGGTTAACAAACTCATTTTCAAGTTGACAAATGTTTTACAAATTTGTAGAATTTGTAGCAAAACTTTGCTACATTGGCGCCTCCTTTCTGTTAACTCACTGTTCACGCCCTATCTTCTCTCTCTCCCTCGGTTCTGTCCCCAGACAGACACTCCCTCACCCACTTTTTTAACTTCTCTCTCTCTCTCTCTCTCTCTCTCTCTCTCTCTCTCTCTCTCACCTTTTAATTAAATTTTTATAGAATAAAAAATGGTGGCACATCATGGAAGAATTACCTTTAAAAATAAAAATAAAATTATTAGACTTGAAAGGAATAGTAAAATTTAGACAAAGAGTTTGATTTTTGAAATTTTTACATAGTGACTTGCCAAATTTATAAAAAAGTGTTTTTGAAGTTAAATTTTGTGTAAAATTTGGTACTCTTGATAAGAATGCTCTAAATGGGTCAAGACAGGGCGTTAATAACATGTTTTTTATTGGTTTAATTGAGATACGCGTAAGCTATTTGGACAAAAAAATAGAGTATGTATGTACAGTATTTGTTTGTTTTATGCTTTTATATGATGGAGTTAGAGGTTGTTCCAGGAACCAAGGGCCTGAAGTGCAGTAAATACCCTATATTCAGTCCAAGGAAGAGTTTTATTTTAATTCGGACTGTCGAAAGAACATTTGGACAACACAAATTGTGTTGCACGGTGCAGTACATTTGTTGCGTTGTACCATCCCGTTGCCATTGTTCCACACCAACCAGTCTAATCCAGTTTTGATTTTTGTGAGTGGGTCAACTATAAACTCTAAAAAAATGATCAAAATCGTTCATTTTTTAAATCTCATTGTTGTTTGTTTTGTTAAATACAAAAATCATGTTCATTAAATACTGATAATGACTTATTGAAACACATGAGTCCCATTTTAGTGTGCAAAGTGCATTTGTTTCACGGTAAGTTCAAGATAAATGTGTTTTGATAAGTTATTGATCATTATTCATTTAACATGACTTATCACTTGATAAATGTCGACCTCTACAAAATAAACGGATCCGATTGTTGTTGTGAGCACTAAACAAGCCCACAAAAAATCAAAACTAGAATGTGTGAGACTCTTGAACCCCCAAGTCCGTGTGGAAGCCGTGTACGGGTAGAGTGGGGTGCGGACTACGGAGGAGAGGAAAGGATTTGGCCTTGTTTGGTTTGGTTCTTGAAACCTGTGCTTGGCTTCTCACTTGTTTGGTTTCCAAATTGGTTTTCTGCTTTTTTTTTTTTTTTTTTTGTGACCTCCAGACAGAACCAGACAATGGTTATTAATCTGGTTTTAACACATGTAAGCCTAAAAGGTTTTACGTGTAGTGTTTCTTTGGAGTGTAGTGTTTCTTCCGAGCCGGGGGGGCACACTTTTGGGTCTCCCTTGCGAATGATCCGAATCGGATTCATTGTTCTTAAAACACTATTAGGGGCCCAAAAAATCGACTCAATCGGACGGTTAGAAGTGCTTGAACAATATTCTCACCGTTTCAAAGCAAAAGTTTTGTTGAAGCGGTGAGAATTTGGATTCAAAGAAAGACTTTAACCGTCCGATTGAAATGATTTTTCGCCCTCTCGAATAGTGTTTTAAGAACAATGAAACAGTCGGATCATTTCAGATGACCCCAAAAGTAGGTCCCCTCGCTCGCCAAGAAAACACTACACGCGAAAAGTTAAAACACTACACAGAAACCTTTGGAAACCATTCAGAGAACCTACCAGAGAACCAGTTTTTGAAAACTGGGTTCTAAGAACCCAACCAAACAAGGTGTAAAATTCTGATACTTTATTAAAGTTGGATGATTTCGGATAAAAAACCAAAGGTAATTGATATTCACACCCCCAAATTATTAACCACACTTTTTTTTTGTCTTTTAGTGACATTTTTACACATAAAAAGGTCGCTAAAAGACAAAAAGGGAGTGTGGTTAACAATTTGGGCGGTGTGAAAATCACTCCCCAAAACAAAACCTAAAATAGACCAAAAATGATATATACACACAAACAAATTACCCACAAATTACCCAAATACATACACAAGTGTGTGGCCCTCTACAGTGTGTGTGGAGGTGGGCCACACATTTCTGTATGTGTTTACGTCATTTGTGGATAAATTTTGTGTATATGTAGTTTTGCTTCAAAATGATAGTAAAAAGTCAAAGCTTGTCGATCTGTAATCTACCATTCAAAATTTTTGGTACATCACGTGCCGTTGTACACCCATGTGGCATTTTATAGAACTTTTATTATAGAACCATTGTTTTAGAGTAGTAGTTTTGAACTTTCGATGTCCAGCAGTTCAATCCACTCTTCAACTTCTTTCATTGGTAATTTATATTTCTCAAAAAATAAAATTGGGGGATGGTGTTGTTTCTTCGGGAACAGGACAGGTGTTGGACCGATCACAGCCATTCGTGATTGGCCATAGACGACTCAGATATATTCGGCAGCTGACAATTCGGATTTATTTGAACAATATGTGATTTGAATCGTCTATGGCAAATCATAGACAGACGTAATCGGCCCAATACTCATGTTGTCTCCGAAGGGACAGCACCTAAGGGTGGCTTTCATATTTGGAAAATGCTAATATGTGCCCACTAGGCAAAACGTTAAGATTGAAAAATATATATTAAAATGTGTGAAAAGTATATATACAAATATGTGAAAGTGTATTAAAACGAGTAAAATGTGTGTTAAAGTATATGTTTTCTTTGTTTGTTTGTATACTTAACATGTGCCCGATGAACAAATGTTAGCAAGACCCTTCATATTTAAGGCACTTGATGAGTCATTTTCAATCTTTGTTTGTTTTCTTTCCTTTTTTTCCCATTTTCAAAAAGATTCATTGTTTTCAAAAAGAATATTTTTCTACTCATTATTTCATTTCTCTCTCTAATCATTTACCACATTATTCTCATTTTTAAAAACTCAATCAAACACTATCTTAAAAATTCTTCTCAAAATTTTCTTTTCAAAACCTATCTAAACCGTCTTAGTTTTTAGAGAATCTTACGTAACTCTTCAAGTTGGTTAGTTAAATAAATACAGTAGTAGATTGGAGTTGCCAATAGAACTCTTTTTTATTTTATTTTTTTCCTACAATCATATTTGCTTACACTCACCCAAAATAAACATAAAAAGTATGTTACAGTATATGGTTCTATCCACACCTTCAAAATTTACATGTCAATTGATTCATGTCACAATATGGCGACTGGCGACAAAGTTAGAACAGTGTTAAAAATTAGTGATGATTTAGATTTAAGGGTTTATTTTTTAGATATATACTAGTGATAGGACACTTACATAATTGGGTAGAGTATATAGGAGTATTAAAAAATTATTAGAAAATAAATTTCAATTCTATTTAAATCCTCATGATAACCAGAATAATTTTACGAACAAAATGTTTGAACTTAAACTCAACACACATATATGTCAGATCCACACACATAGACAATTTCGAATACATTTATGTCCGAATCTGTGCCTGAACATACTCTATATGTTTCGAACGTTTTTCTAAAACTTAATCCAGGGATTGAATTAAAATTAGAAAATGGAGTACCTGTTTTGTGGTTGATGAGGAAAAAGGGGTGTGCAATTAGAAGCTCCAGCAAACGCGGGATGAGCCGCGTTGATGTGACTCTTCCCCATTTTCCACGGTCTTAAGGAAAAAAAAAAGGAAAGAAGTAAAGATATGATACACACAACCAACCAACCACAAATCCACAAGTGGTGTCTAGCTCATAAGAGATCTTAGATGTTTCATACTGTATCTCGATATCGAGTGTCATTCCTCTCTCTCTCCATGTACTTTCTACTTCCTAATTCTCTTTTGGAAATTTCAATCGTTATACTTTTAGTAACATGTTTTTTTTTCTTATTTTACATTTCAATCATTAAAACTTCTTGCTTTTTAATTACTTTTAACTTCAAAATATAAGGGTAAAAGAGGAAATTCCTTAACAATTACCCATTTAGTTTTGAAGTGGGACAATTTTGGACGACAAAAAGTGCCAACCTGGAACTATAAAATTGGGACGGGGAGTAATAAATTAGGAACGACAAATAACCAAAAAATAAAAACAACCACAACCCAATCAACCAACAAAAATTAAAGATTTTTAATAGTAAGGAATTTATAACATAGGCGTCTAAGTTAATTTACGAACCCGATAAAAAAGATACTATAATACCTCCACTACTTACTCAATCACACCGCACACTTTGTGGGAGTCTAATTAATAAAAGCGATAAACTCCATATAAATTGACCTTCAAAGAGTTTGATAACACGTGAAATATTTTTAAACGTCCATTGTTCTTCATCAATTTACTTACCCAAAAAAAAAAATAAGAAGAAATATTTCAACATGAGATTTTAGAAATAAGCAAATTCGAAGTCTAAAGTCTTAGTCCATCGGGCCGACCTTTGGAGTTAAATAAAAGGGAGAGTTAATTAGGGGTCCTGTACAAAAAATATCATTATAATTTCATCCTTTGAGATTTGAATATTTATGATTCCGTCTTGAAATTCAAATAAATCTCAAAACACCCTTTCTCTCTCCTGATTTTCCTAATTTATCTTCTCTCTCCTAATCTTTCCTAATTTATTTCTCTCCCTCTCTCTCTCTCTCTCTCTAAAATCTCTCTTTTCTAATTTTTTAATTCTCTCTTTTCTAATCTTCTCACACCTAAAATCTCCAAAAATGGAAATTTTAAATAAAACTGTGACTAAACAATTGTATCTGGTTACTCGAAAAATATATTATACATTACTTACGTATAAACAAAGCAAAAACAAGCAGTCCATGCATGTGCGTGCATTTAGTGATTGAGCAGAAAAGAATCTGAGAAAAGCTCGGTCTTACTTGATTTGGATCTAAATAATTAAATAAAATGGGTGGACATTCAATTGTTTATTCAATTATTCGTTTAGAACTGGAAACATGAGTGGGATTGGAGATAAATTTATTCCCTTTTTGGGATTGAAATTTGGTCTCCAGTGTTGGAAACCCAGCTGTGGACTCCACCGAACTTTTTTTAATTATAATTTGAGCCGTTCATTTTGAAGGATTTTATTTTGTCTAATTTCTCTGAGTTTTGTTTTGTATTTCAAAATAAACTTGATTTTGTTAACAAAAATAAAATTTCTGACTCGAGTGCTTTGTCTAATTTAAGAGGCATTGTCAATATCAAATATTGAGAGGGAGTAGGATTATGATAACTGGGAATTAAATTTCTAAAAAATTTGGAATAAGAATATGATTACTTCGAATCAAATTCCTAGAAATTTAATTCAATGAGTAATTTCATACTGGTGTTTGATTTAATTCAGTAATCCTAAGAAAGAAACAACTATTTTGAAAATTTATCAAAGTCAATATTTTTCTTCTTAATGATTGAGCTAGGAATCTAAGATTCACATAAGGTAAGCGAGGGATCAAATTCTCACTCAGTTTGGAAATGTGATTTATGGTTCAATATATCATCAAGAATCACATTCATATTCTTGTCTCTTTCATATATCAGAATAATGGAAGCATGGCATCACATTCCTATTGTTATCTTTTCCAATTGTCAGAATCATGGAAATATGGTACTCCGTATAACATTTCCATTCCTTCTCAAAATTCCCACCATTCAAACTGAGCCTTAGTTAACTGGACTCTTCCACCCGTGTAGACCAAACAGTACCGATGGCGCCAGGGACCCCCTTGTGGGTCCCAAACGGTCGATCCGAGGCGTCCATTCATTCCAGAATCGAATTCCGAGAGGCCCAATTGAGAATTACCTCAATCGGACGCTCCTAAGTGCTCGATCCAAAATCACCCCATTTCGTTCCAAATTTTTTGAAAGAAATGGGGTGATTTTTGATCGAGTACTTAGGGGCATCTGATTGAGATGATTCTTGCACCAACCCACTCAAAATTCAATTCTGGAATGAATGGACAGATCAGATCGACTGTTGGAGACCCACAAGGGGGTCTTTGGCGCTGTCGGTACTATGGGCGTCAGTACCCCTAGATTTATCGTAGTTAACTTCTGGTTTGAAATGCCTAAGAGCATTTCCGCCCAATACTCGCAAATAGAGGATCAAAATAATGTTTTATAGTTCAAACTCAGTGTAGAGAGTGCAATTTTGTTCACCCTCCTTAAAAGAGGATAAACAAAATCCTCTCTCTTATTGGTTGAATTGGTGGAAGTCCCACCACAAAATGATGTCATGCTTACTTCTGCAATACACTTTTTGGTAAGCATGACATCACTTTGATGTAAGCATGATATCACTTTGTTGTGGGACCCACATGTTTCAACCAATAAGAGAGAAGGTTTCGTTCACCCTCTTTTAAGGAGGGTGAACAAAATTGCTCTCAAGTTTAGAGAATGTTACTATTATTTTATACTCCAACCAACACACCTTCAATTAATTCTCAATTTTTCTCATAATATATTCAAGATAGGTCTCGTTTTAAAGATAATGTTGAATCCTTTTCAATAATACTAATTTTGTGAAATATAAATGTATTGACAAAAAGTTAATTACATTTGTAGATTTAAATTTTCATTCTCTCAAATAGAGGATCATCCTCTCTATCCTCTATATTTGAAGGATCAAAACTCATCCTCTCAACTAGAGAAGAGTTTTTAGATGATGGGTTGGAGACTTGGAGCTCTTCCACAAATGGAGTTTTAGAATATGAGTTGGAAATGCTCTTAGAGCATCAATAGCCCATACTCTAAAACTCCTCTCTCAATTAGAAGATGGGTTTTGGTCTTTTATATTTAGAGGCGATGGAGAGGATGGTCCTCTATTTGTGAGGATGAAGATTTTAGGGGGTGTTCCACTAACCCAGTTTTTTGGAAATTTTGGTTTTTTCACGATTTTTTATATGATGTATTGTGAGAGAATGATCTGTCTCGGTGTTTGGAAAAATCATTTTTTTTGTTAGTGGAACACCCCCTTAATCTTCGAATTGCACATAACTTTAGATTACACAAAATTAATATTACTGAAAATGTCTCAACATTATCTTTAAAACAAGACCCATGTTGAATGCATATGAGAAAACAATTGTTTGTAAATTCGAATTTTGGAGGAAAATTGAAATATTGTTGAGTTTTGAAAGAAACAGAGATAGAATTAGAGGTATGTGGTCAAAGTAGATATGAATAGTAGAATCCTCCTAATTTGCTTTTTGAATGAAACATTATTATGATCCTTTATTTGAGAGTATTGGGTATGAGCATATCCAAACCATACTCTAAAACTCCATTTTGAGTGTATGTGGGAGGTTCAACTGATGCTCTAAAACTCCTCTCTAACAAGAGGAAGTTTTTGTCTTCTAAATATAGAGGACAATCAACTATTTGAGATAATGAAGATTTTTATATTCAAAACACCTCAAAAAAAAAAAGATCCATTTTGAATATATTGTGACAAAATAATTAAATTTGCAATTTTTTTTTTTTTTTGCTCATCTTGTAAATTCATATTTTGCAAGAAACATGAAAAATTATTGAATTTTGAAAAAATAAGTGATGGAATTGGAGTTATATTGTTGGATTAGAGATGAATAAAAAAAATATTGTAAATTTACTTTTTGAATATAAAATTTTATTTTAAACCTCTATCTGAGAGTATTGGGTGGGAGATGCTGTAGATATAGAGGATGGAGAGGACAATCCTATATTTGAGAGAATGAAGAAATAGTTCTTCACATGCATATAACTTTTAATTAACACATATATGTTTGACACAAGTAAAATTATTGCAAAGGTCTCAATTCATTATCTTTAAAACAAGACCGAATACTGTTGGAAAAATTACAGCGGCAATTCGTAATTCCGGAAAAACAATTACTTCTCATATATATATACATGAACAGATTACAATAAAATGAACACTAAATTTACAGAAACTGGAAATACATAAACGGTAAAACAGAGATACAAACAGTCGATTGTATGCCGAGTCGTGTGTAACCACACTCTCCTTAACAAAGATTCGCCGCCTACCGTGGGTGTTGTAGAATGAATCGGCGTCTTCGTCCTAGGATACAACGGCTAAACCACAACCACCGGAACACCACCGCTGGAAGTCTTGGCGAATTATAACTCTCGTCTGCCTCTCTCTCACAAGAACGATTTCTATACTGAAATGTGTTGCTCAAATTTCTGGTGATCAAAACCAATACGGAGCTGCCCTTTTTATAGCTGGAAAAGGGAGCTGAAAACATGAATTCGGGATTAATGGGGGAGCCTCCCCATTCAATAACGAAATGATTTCTGGCAATGAATTTCTGATCTTGTAACCGCAGCCATCAATCCGAATTTGAATTGAAATTCAATTCTGCCATTATCTCCATAATCATGAGGGAGTTTGCATAGCGTGTTGAATCCGTGGGGGGGGTCTCGGTTGCCCCGGGAGACCCTCCGAGTGCCCCGGTTTCATTCACAAAATTCTCCAACAATTACTCCACCATATGTCATAAGAAAACAATAGAGTTTCTAAATTCAAATTTTGGAGGAAAAAAGGATAATTGTTAAGTTTTGAAAGAAATAGAGATAGAATTAGAGAGGTGTGGTTGAAATAGAGATCAAACAAAGCATCAAAAGTAATATATTATCTTCAAAAAGTAAATTTAGAGGATGTTAGAGCAACTTCAATGGACTTTCAAAAGGGGTGCCATACCCATATTTGGCACCCCAGCCCTTTTTTGCAGCCACCAACAACCTGTTATTTCCCCGGCCAAAAATAGCCGTGGCCATTTTTGCGGCCAAAATTGGCAGGGAAAATGGCAAGTGCCATTTCTTCCACGTCAGCTTCCTCCCTCCATTCTCAACTACCAAACCCAACAAAAATCAAAAAACTACTGCAGATTATTTATAAATAAAAAAAAACCCTTAAATTTTTTATTTTTTTTCATTCCTAGAAATCAAAAATCAAAACCAAATTGGAAACATGGACTGTACCTAGATCGTTCTTTGTCCTATGAACTCCGATCGCCGGAGTTCTAAGTGTCGTCGTCGCTCTTGGAAGTCACCGGAGAAGTAAAAAAAAAACAGACATGGAGGGTGGACCGAAGAGAGAGAGGAGGCCAAGAGAGAGACAGAGAAAGGAGGCCTGGAGAGAGAGAGAGAGAGAGAGAGAGAGAGAGAGAGAGGAGGCCGGAAAAGAGAGCTTGGGAGAGAGATCAGACCTTCACGGTAGAGGTGGAAATTTTTTGTCGATGAAACCAAGAAACAAGAATGGAGAAATGGTCTTGGCGTTCTCACCCTTCTGGGTTTGGTAAAAAGAAGTAGCACGATTATTGTGTGTGGTTGGAACATGGTTTGGAACATGGGATACACCACATTGTACCGTTGGAATTCCCATCAACGGTAAAAAAAAGAGCCGTTTGTTTTTTTTTTCCTTTTGTAACGGTAAAATTACAATTCCCCTATAAATTACAAGTTCCCTTTGGGTTTTTTTTTACACCAACTCATACCAAAAAATTGTGGATCTTCCATACAAACAAAATACAAAGAGAGGAAAGGCGTTTTCAAAAACAGAAGATACTGCGATTTGTAATGCTTGGCTAAGCATTACTCAAGATCCGGTTATATGTAATTCGCAAGCCCAATCTGTTTTTTGGAAGCGAATTTTTGATAATTATGTTAGTTTCACTAATGATACAACAAGGTCTCCATCATCTATCGAAAGTCGTTGGTGTGTCATCAATAAGTGTTGTAGCAAATACCGTGGGTGTCTAACGCAAGTGGAAAATCTGCATCAAAGTGGAGTCGTTGAAGCTGATGTGGTGAGATTTACTTGATTTGTTAAAGTTTATTTATAATTAGTGTTTTTGCCCTGTGTCTAATTTATTTTTATTTTTTGGACTAACATATGTAGATTCGGCAAGCCAAAGAATTATATTTGCAAAACGAAAAAATGGAATTTCGTTTCGATCATTGCTGGGAAATTTTGCAACACTATCCCAAGTGGCAGGAACCTTCTACCACAACCAGAAACTCACAAAGTATGGAGGCTGCAATCCAATCCCCTACTTCTTCCTCGATTCCTGAGACATTCGTTGATCTGAGCTGCGATCAAGCTACTAGTGGAGGTAGTGTTGATTCACCAAATAAAAGGCTCAGAGGAAGGAAAGCTGAGAAAGAATCACGCCGCAAACAAAAGGTAGGAGAAGTTGTTAACTCTCGATTTTGTAATTTAATGGAGCAATTTAATACACATAATGAGGAAGTTGATAAAGAGAAGAAGAAACTGGCCGAAAGAAAAGTTCGAGTACTTGAAGAAATGCAGAAATTGGAGGAGAAAAAAGAAGACAATGCCATCATGTCAATGGACATCTCTGGCATGGATGCTCAATCACAGGCTTATTACTCTATGCGCAAGAATGAAGTTATGGCAAAAATTATGGCACGTTCTGATTGTTATCGTCCTCTTCCTCCAGATGATTTCAATTTGTAATGCTTGTTTAGTATGCTAGAAACTTTAATTTGGTAGTATGCAAAAGTCTTTGTATTTTTTATTTTCTTAAGTATTTGTATTTTGTTATATGAATTTCTATTGAAATGCAAGAGTCTTTGTTAAACAACAGTCTTTATTATACAACAACTACTACCACAAGTACTACTGACACAACATTACTCATTACACATTAACCACTACTACTGACACACCATTACACATTAACCATTATTGAATGACAACAACTACTACCACGAGTACTACTAACACACCATTACACAAATACTTTATTCTTGCTCTCCTGCTAGATCCCACAAGTGTTCAATAAGGTCATTGCGGAGTGCATGATGGGTTGCAGACGATTGGATTGTTTGGCGACGAGCAAGAAACTCAGCACATACCGGTGTACGCGCTCTTGACACTTCAAAAGGAGAAGACACTGGGACTGATTGATTATCACGCTCATCTTCAATAATCATATTGTGTAGGATAATACACGTCTTCATGATGTAAGTAAGATCTTCCTGATACCAAAATCAAGCTGGTCCTCGCACAATGCCAAATCGTGATTGAAGCACACCAAATGCCCTTTCAACGTCTTTTCGGCATGACTCTTGTTTCCTTGCAAATAATTTTTTCTTCGGATTATCAAGTTTAGAAATTGTCTGAACAATAGTTGCCCATTTGGGATATATACCATCTGCAAGATAGTATCCCATGTTGTATTGGTGTCCATTGACAGTATAGTTGGCAGGAGGGGCATGCCCTGCACCAAGGGCAGAGAAGAGATCGGATCGATCGAGAACATTGATATCATTAAGGGACCCAGGCATCCCGAAAAAGGCATGTCATATCCACAAGTCATAAGAGGCAACAGTCTCAAGAATGATTGTAGGTTTATTGACATGTCCAGTAAATTGACCATGTCATCCGGTTGGACAGTTTTTCCATTCTCAATGCATGCAATCTAAACTTCCTAACATACCTGGAAATCCACGACTCTCCCCCTCTTGTAGAAGTCTGGCAACGTCTGCCTCATTTGGGGATCGAAGATACTCCTCTCCGTAGATGTTGACGATCGCTCGAGTGAATCTCTTTAAAGATTCAATTGTTGTGCTTTCACCGATTTTCAAATAATCATCAATGGAGTCGGCAGGCATGCCGTATTCAAGCATCCTAAACGCTGCAGTCATTTTTTGGTGTCCAGACAAACCGAGATATCCTGCTGCGTCTACTTTTTGAACAAAGTAGTCGTCGTGTTGTTGGACATTGTTGAGGATGCGAAGAAACAAGTCGCGATTCATGCGGCTGCGCCGAAATTTGTGGGGAGGGAAGAGTGGATCTTCAGCAAAGTAGTCTCTCATTAGCTGCTCGTTAGCGCCAACTCTATTTCGAGGGATGTGTTAACGGCCAATTGAAGAGTCACCATGTTTGCTCTGATGGCTTGATTGTTCTGTTTCCATTCTGTGGTACTCCATTGCCACCGTAGAGAAAAATTTCCTTCTACGATCATCATCGTCATCAGAAGAAGAGTCGAAATCTCCTCTAAGAACTGCTTTTTTTAGTTTACTCATTGTTTTGTGTGTTTTTTATTCAACAAGATGTATGATAGTATATATAGCAATTTAAAAAATTAGGTGAACCAACTAAGTTAGGTAGAGAAAGGTAGGTGGGTAGAAAGTTAGGTAGGGAAAGTTAATTGGGGTAGAAAGTTAGGTAGTTAATTAAAATCATGATTAGGAGATGATTAAACAATCGTTAAAGTATATATTTATTAATAAAAAAATTAAAAAGTTAATTATTAACTAACTTTTTAGGAAAGGTATGGGTAAAAAGTTAGGTAGGGAAAGTTAGTTAATTAAAATTGTGATTACGAGGTGGTTAAATAATCGTTAAAATATATTAATTAATTATTTCTAGAAAAGTTAAAAGTTAATTGACATTTAGTGGTTGGAAGATAGTTGAGGAATTTGGCACCCACACCACTGGAGTAATTTGGCCAAATAAACACTGTTGGGGTGCTAAATTTGGGTTTGAGGGTGCCAAATTTAAAAATGGCTCCCACCATTGGTGATGCTCTTATCGTTGTATTTTATTTGAGACGCTCTAAAAAGTCAGTGTTTTACTTCTTCTTTTTACCTGAAAGCATTTCAGATTTTCAGTCTTGCGAAAGGAAAAAAAATAGTTTTTGGATATGATTTTTTTACCTTTCGATGCGCCTTAAAGGGAAAAATCATGCACGTTGTAAATGGAAAAAATAGGGCAGAAAAATCGACCAAGGTGATAAGAATTAACAATATAATTAAATCTGAAACTTTACTACATTCCACCACATGCAAATTAGGCTTCTAGGTTTTCTTCTAATCCCTCCGTCTCTTTTTAAGTATTTAACTTTCCATTTTAGACTGTCCCTAAATAAGTGTGTGATTTGAAAAGTTGATAGGTAAGAGTTTGTACAATTATCATTTTGCCCTTTTGAAAAGTTAGTGAGTAAAGAGTTAATGGGTAAAAATGAAGAATAATTTTGGAAAGTAGAGGTAAAAGTTAATGTGTAAATTGGAGAAAAAAGTTGATGTGTAAATTGGAGGAAAATATTGATATGAAAGGTGTAATGATGATGTTTTTTTTAATAAGTTGGATTTACAAAGTAATACAGTTAAAAAGCGACATAAGGAGTAATAATGTTTGTATTTCAAGAATAATGAAGGGCAGTAAATGCCTAAAAGAGCTGAATGACAATGAGAAGAAAACTAGTACTATCAGTAACTGCTGCTTTAAAACCTAAACAAGAATTTTTAGCTCACACTGCAAAATGGTTTTTGTTTTTCCCCTTCTCTAAGAACAAAGTGAAACTGTAAACGCCTCCAAGAAAGCTCAATACACAGCAGAAAAATGGTCAGTAGCTGTTTCATAACATTGCACCTTAGCCTGGAAGTGGACCATGCTAACGGAAACCCCTTCCTCTTCCACGTCCACCACCACGACCCCTACCTCTGCCGCTAGTTCGGCCGCCATGATATAAACCCTCAAATGCCCGATTCACAAGTTGGTTTTGCGCAGCACCACCTCCTCTGCCCTTTTTTACTGGATAATTGCTTGACCCATTTGCACCAGCAGCCGCACGTTTATTGCTATTGTCATTCAATTACAAGCCATCAGTAATGATAAAGAAAGCTGTGTTTGGTTTACTAGAATGAAGTTAGAAGGGAATAATCATTGCACTGAAATGCTCAACTGATGTTCAGTACCCAAAAACATGTCATAATGTACATTTCAAATGGAATCATTATTCACCAAGTTAGATGAATTGCCATTCCATAAAAGACCAAGAAATGACCATTCCATTCTTTAGAAAAAGATTTCCGATTTCCAGTTAACCAAACACTGCCTAAGAAGAAAGAATGTTACACAAACAGGAAAGACATCTAAATCACATATGCAGGCTACTGATTTTGAAAGAAAGCATTTCCCCCCGGAATGATAACGACAACAAGATAAGATGATTTAAGTGGTTTTAGCTCATACCCAGCAACAGGAGCAGTTGATGGCGCTGCGGGTTTCACCGCTTCTTTCCATGACAAGTTGATCTTGTGATCCCCAATAAATGAGGGTGACTTTGAATGCAATGGCTGCATTTTGATCGTAAGAAAAACCAGTTCAACAACTGCTCAAGCTTTCTTAAAATAACTCATTAGAAAGGCATTTGGACAAACATCCACCTGGATCATTGCCAGTATGTTGTTGCAAGTTCGGAGTCCTATGGTGGAATTCAGCTTCTGCTTCTTCTGCATATCAAAAAAAGGAAAAATAGATAAACAATATATACAGATAGAAGATAGCCAAAAACTACAGTCCATTTCACTTCAGGGAAGAAAAGAGCAGATGTGGGAAACCCACTGTGATATTCTTTTCTTCATCAGTTTTAGCAGCTGCCATTGCTTTATTTTGCTCTGCCATTCCTTGGGTTAGTTTCTTCACCATTGCCTTGGCTAAATCATCCACGGTACTCAACCTGCATTCATCAAACAGTAACCACAAAGATGTCAAACTCTTGTATTTGTCTCGATCTAAACTAAAGATGAAAATAAGAAAAGAAAACCCCTAATCCAGAATGAGGGGAAATTGACACAAGACCAGAATATTCATGACTCTAGATGCGAATGACCGGCTTGAGAACAGGGTTAGTTAGGTTCGCTCCACCTGTATGCTTCCAGTTGGGAGGGCAAGGATTTAAATTATGTAGCACAAACATAAATTTTGGTAAGCAAATACCCATCGCCTAAAGTCAGAGATGTTGGTTTTGTTGGAATTATTCCTTACTGTCCGTCTATGTAGAACCAAACACTTTGCCGGAAGTAACGTACTGGCATCGGAGACATGTTGGACATGAACATGCTCTGGACATGTGTCTGACTCTTCATCTCAAAGTGTCCTGATTTTTTTCCTGCAATATTTGGGGGCTGGAAACTCTCCCAACACTTTAATGGCACTCATTTGACACTTCAGGGACACTTCAATGATTGTCCCAAAAGTGTCCCTATCGTGTCTTGAAGCATCCTCAATGTTTCTTGTGCGTGTCCTCAACATGTCAGAGTGTCCAACCCCCAAATATTGGACAAATATTAGATCACTTTGAGATGAAGTGTCAGACAGACAAACACGTGTCCGGATCATGTCACACATGGGTCACAATACCGTAGATGAAAACGCGTCTTGGACAAAATGACATCAACATTACTGCAGTAAACAAGGAAAGCTGGTGCTTTCTTTCCGAACTTAATAAAAACCATGTCTGAGTTCAAAACAAAACCAACCACAACACATTTAAACAAATTATAATTTCCATTCAGCATGATATATTCTACCTTGACTTGCTCTGTAACTTCCCCAGCCCGCCAAAAACGAAATAACACACATTGCTGGGGATTTTACATCAGTAAATGAAAGTTGACCAGCCACTCATAAATTGACAAGTGTCCACCTGGGTAGCGTGACACAGGTCAGCCGTTCGTGCAGGGATAAACGATGACATGAGCCGTGCGGGTCCCACTAGTGCCAGAAACCCCAGTACCAGCCCCTCACGCTCTCTACCAAGCCCAGTTAAAGACACTTATGTATAGCTATGGGCCATCCAAACATGGAGAAAAGTCCATAAGCAATGTGACTAGTGCAGCCCAGACATAAGGGCGAGATTGCACAAATTTAGTCATTTATACCTAGCCCAGGCGTTATGTCCAAGGCAAGACCTGAGGGGCCCTCTGAGGCTTGGCTATAGTACAGGCACGACCGAATAGGTTATGACCTTGCCTTACGGGAATGGAAGAGGATTTAATGGCTAGGTGGCTACAAAAGAAGAAGAGGTCCTCCGTGCGAGGGTGACAACGAAGAAAGCTTGGAGAGTCTTCTAGAGGAACAAGGTGTTCCAAAGGTTTTACGTGCTTTCATTTGGAATGTCAAGCTTGAAAATACGAAGTAAGTACTTATATATATAGGTTCCGCTTCTTATCCGGACTTTTGATTTCTAGACTTTTTATCCAAAAAAAAATTTTGACGATCCGATCCGTCCAATGTGTCCAGAAGGTGTTTTCAAGGGTCCTCGCGAAAAATCTTCAAAAAATCTTTGGGAAAGGCTTGATCCAAGCGGTTTTCAAAAATATATAAATACAGTTTTTGCGAAAACTGCTTGGATCAAGCCCTTTCCGGTTTTTTTTTTTAAGATTTTCCGCGTGAACCCTTGAAAACACCTTCTGAACACATTGGACGGATCAGATTTTCCAAAAAGAATTTGCAACACAAAAAAAAAAAAAAACATTTTTTTCTTATTTCTGAGAGGTGTGGATAAGAAGATTTCGGTGTATATATCTATATATTGCTTAATATGAATGATATTCAAACTTCTTTTTCTTTTTGTTGATAATTGTGTTCTCTCTCTTCCTTCCCTTATCAGGATTGACCTCAAGGATGAGCATATACAATGGCTTCTTGATGATCCATTTTTTGGGGGGAACACAAAGAGAAGTACGCATTTATTCGGAAAGCACATTTCAGTTTTTATAGGGGGAAGGCGATCCGTGACACTTCAAGCTTGGGTGTGTTTCCGAGAGATTTGCTTGGTAGTGAGTTGGGGAAACTCATTCCCCTGGAAAAGGAGTCTATGATTACAGGAAAAATGGGCAAGCGACTTACTAGGAGAAGTTGGAAAACGAGGGGAAACGTTATAGGATTAGCATTTTTATTGATTTGATTATCTTCTTCCGCAATACGGTGGACCACTACAACAACCATAGGGTTGTATGTTTAATATCTCATTTTCCTGTTATTTATTATAAATAGTGGGATTATGAGATTGATTGGAAAGTTAAGTAGCTCCTGTCTTAGGTTTCGCAGTCGGAGGAGTGGATTATAGACTGGGTTGATGGCATATTTGATGGAGCTTGCGAAAAGATACACGATGTGATAGAGCAATATGTGTTTCTCGACATTAATCCAGAGTAAGCATGCATATACATATTTATTTATATGAGGTAACGATGATGATGATGGTGAATGCATCCCTGTTATGTGATTTTTGTTATCTTATGTTTGGCAAGGTTGTTGACTGGAGCATTTTTCTGGCGGTACGACCACCAAAAAAAAGCTAAGATTGATTGAGGTCTGTTTGATTCATTCAAATCATTGCAATCCATATTCAAATGCAACTTTTTTTTGGTGGTTGCACCATCAAAAAAATTCTCCAGTCAACAACCCTGCCAAAAATAAGATAACAAAAATCACATAACATGGATGCATTCACCATCATCATTATCGTTACCTCATAAAATAAATATGTATATGTATATGCATGCTTACTCCGGATTAATGTCGAGAAACACATATTGCCCTATCACATCATGTATCTTTGCGCAAGCTCCATCAAATATGTCATCCACCCAGTCTATAATCCACTCCTCCAACTACGAAACCTAAGATAGGAGCTACTTAACTTTCCAATCAATCTCATAATCCCACTATTTATAATAAATAACAGGAAAATGAGATATTAAACATACAGCCCTGTGGTTGTTGTAGTGGTCCACCGTATTGCGGAAGAAGATAATTAAATCAATAAAAATGCTAGTCCTATAATGTTTCCCCTCTTTTTCCAACTTCTCCTAGTAAGTCACTTGCCCATTTTTCATGTAATCATAGACTCCTTTTCCTGGGGAATGAGTTTCGCCAAGTCACTACCAAGCAAATCTCTCGGAAACACACCCAAGCTTGAAGTGTCACGGATCGCCTTCCCCCCTATAAAAACTGAAATGTGCTACCCGAATAAATGCGTACTTTTGTGTTCCCCAAAAAAATTGATCATCAAGAAGCCATTGTATATGCTCATCCTTGAGGTCAATCCTAATAAGGGAAGGAAGGAAGAGAGAGACAACAAAATTATCAACAAAAAGCAAAAGAAGTTTGAATATCATTCATATCAAGCAATATATATATATATATAGGGGCCGGTTCTCCTCACACTTAAAAAAACACATTAAAAAACACAATACTCTTTCGGGCCCCCTTGTGATGTTCTGAACCATTGATCTTGTTTAATTGAGTAAACTAAAAGGTCCTGCAAAATTTCAACTCAATCAGATATCGATAAGTGCTTGATCCAAACGATTTTAAAACACTAGTTCTTGTCACATTTTTTGCAAAACTATTTGGATCAAGCACTTATCGATATCCGATTAAACTAAATTTTTGCAGGACATCCTATTTTACTCATTTAAACAAGATCAACGGTTCAGAACGTCACAGTGGGGCCCGTAACAAAATTGTGTGTTTTTTTTAAGTGTGAGGGGAACCGGCCCCATATTATATATATATATATGTGTGTGTGTGTGTGTGTGTGTGTGTGTGAAAAGCTTCTAATAAGGGTCCCTTATTGAAAAATACCATGCGGACCTAGCCTTTTTTTGTGTTTCCGGACCAAATTTTGACGATCTGAACATAACGTTTTTAACCAAAACTGATCGGATGAAGCCCTTCCAGGTATTTTTTTTTGGACGAATCCTCACGGAGGCCCTTAAAAATTCATTTTAAAAACATTGAACTGTTCGGATCGTCAAAATTTGGCTTGGAAAGATGAGGTCCGCATTTTAACTTCAATAAGGGACCCTTATTGAAAGTTTATCCCACATATATATATATATATATATATATATATATATATATATATATATATATATATATATATATATATATATATACACCTAAAACTTCTAGTCCGGTCCTCCCGGAAATTTAAAAAAAAAAACATTTTTTTTGTTTTGCAAATTGTTTTTGGAAAATCCGAGCTGTCCAATGTATACAGTTTTTGCGAAAAACTACTTGGATCAAGCCCTTCCCGGTTTTTTTTTTTTGAAGATTTTCCGCTAGAACCCTTGAAAACAACTTTCTAAAACATTGGACAGCTCGGATCACGGAGGTCCGGATCCCGCACTAGAATCTTTGCTTATATATATATATATATATATATATAGGTTTCACTTCTAGTCCGGACTCCGGACTTCTAGACCTCCGTGATCCTAGCATTTTTTTGACGATCTGATCCGTCCAATGTATTCAGGAGGTGTTTTCAAGGGTCCACAAAAATACAATTTTTGCAAAAAAAACTGCTTGGATCAAGCCCTTCCCGGTATTTTTTTTTTTGAAGATTTCCCGCGAGGACATTTGAAAACACCTTCTGAACACATTGGACGGTTCGGATTTTCCAAAAATAATTTGCAAAACAAAAAAAATTCATTTTTTCTTATTCTCGGGAGGGTTTGGACTAGAAGATTTGTACTTGGTACGTATTTTCACACTTGATATTCCAAATGAAAGCACGTAAAACCTTTGGAACATCTTGTTCCTCTAGAAGACTCTCCTTCTTTGTAATCCCATTCAAACTTCATAAAAGGACACATGTCAGGGTGACATCACTTGTGCGGTCAGGGTGTACGGAAAGTACACATGTCCCCATATTATAGGGAGACAGCCTAGCGCCTTATCATTGGCTTAGGGTGCCCAATATATGGGACATTCCCTTCACAATTCCCTAAGGTGATTGATTGACAGTATGCTTTCCTAGAGAGAGAGAAGTAGGAGATCAATGATTTGGAGAGAAAAACATTCTCTCTAGATCACTTGGGTTCCCCATGGATTAGCCTAAGAGCTTCACTGTCTTAGCCTTTTCTGTCGACACCTGCTCTGTTCGCCCTTCCTCTAAATCACTCCATTCCCTTCATCCTTACTGTTGGTTATTCTTACTTCTCCAACTCAACTTCTTGAATAGTGACTCAACAAAGAACCTCTTTTACAGCATGCACATTTGACAATTAATGAAAGGAAATAGAAAAGAAAACCAGATGACACCTCTCAGTGAAGTCTTTATGGTTCTCTGAGAAATCTTCCCCAAGCCTATCAGAAGGTTGGCCAGTGACAATCTTGTAGCCACATAAACTATTTGTAGCATTAGGAGTCTGCAATAATCAATACAAAATATATGTCAAACATAAACTGCATGAAAAGGAAGAAAAAAAGAAAAGAATTGGAAAGTAATAAGCTACTTACTTTATGAGCTAAATGGTGAAATATGTACAACAAACATTCAATGTAAGTAAAGTTCATCTCCTCAAGCTTTCTCCGAACCATGTGTTTCTGACAGGAAAACCAAAAAGGAAACATAAAGAAAGACTCCACGTAAAGTGTCTGAACAAAAGAAAAAATAGTAGCATGAGACAAAGTCTTGAAGAGAAATTGGGCACAACAACCAACAGCTTCTAGGCAATACAATAAGCCAGTAACTACCCTACTGAGTAATTCAAATCAAAACATGGAACACATCTGCTAGATTACTACAGCAATAAAACCACAAAAGAACCGCATGAGGGCAAACAGGATAAGAAAAGACGTTATCGCCACATACTCTCCTATTTACCAATACATGCTATTCTACACTAAATGGATGAAAAATAGATGGCAGAAATGGAACAAGTCTACAAGCTATTCTACACGAGTGTCATATGAACACATCATCTATACAAGTCTACCTTTAAAAGTTGAACAATAGAAGGCAGAAGTTGGCGGGAATCCTGTGGTGTGACATAAGATGAACATTCTGCAAGGTTCTTGAGCAAATCTATTTTTCGTTCTTCAGGAAGCTGACAGGATAAAGCATCATTAGAATATATCGCACGACTCAAAATGAAAAAAGCAGCAGACAATCTGTAAACATGCAACGCAGAACTTAAGGCATCAAAAAACAGTCTAGCATTTCTATTAGCGAACTGATAACAACAACAAAAAGTACCATGCAAGCAGCTTAAACTTGCAAAACTCGGCCAACTTAAGTTCAGGAAATATAGGCTGACTGCTGATCATCTGATTCACGGGCACCTACAACCTCTACTACTATCTTAAATCTGCAAACTAAGAGTCATCAGAAAGTATAAAATACCTTGTCAAAAACAGGTAAGATATGCTGGTTCAAATAGTTGACAAACCTGCTGCTTGATGCGCCCATCTGGAAATACAAAACAAAAATAAGCAGTAGACAATCACATAATCCGTCAGATTGGGCTACACAATTGCAAATACAGCTTGAACCTCAAAAAATGGAAGAGCCATATGCAGGCAAGATATTAATCTATCAATGTGATCACCATCTGACACCTGCAGCAGGAAGGATTTTATAAGCAAGATAGAAAAAGGTACGTATGAACTAATAATCCGCAGAAAATAGAATACAGCAACGTTAGTATTCCTATATACAAAATTACGAAGTAGAGTTAGCACATGGAAGATTCCTCAAAACAAAATAGCCTCAAAAAAATCTCTCCTGCCTGAAGCATGCATCACCCTTGCATTTATAATCTAAATTCAGTTTCAAAATAATGATGCTTACTATGTTAACACTAAAAACATGGGGTGATGTCCAAATTTTGTATGCAGGATACATGCAAAGGGAAACATCTACACAACGAAAAGGCCACTACCCAAATGTCTTAGAGCAAGATCTATCTGCAAATAACAATTTACAATACCAAATCACAAAGAAACACGAAAAAGATTATCCTCCTTCAGATGGATCTTATATAAAGTTCCTTATTACCCCACGAAAACTTGTCTTGATTCAGTATTTTTGCATATATAGTAGCGCGCCAGTGCACCAAATAAATACAATATAACAAATAATCTACCATACGTGCTTCCATGAGTTACAAATAATAAAGAAAGACAACTCTTGGCTCTTGCATGCTATTGTATTGTACAAAACATGGAAATACCAAGGAACAAGACTTACTCCCTGCACCTTCCCCTTTTGAAGTGGCAAGATATACCCACGCATACTGTTAGATGGCAAGGACTATCTAGCCACTTTCAACTTTTGAAATTCAAGAGACACGTAAATGTACGTAACGAAACCTTTTTTTTTGGTCCATGACCAAGTGTCCGGGCCAGTTTACATGCACCTTGACTAATTCTTGGGGGAGACTAGCACAGCAACCCACCGCCATGGCCCCCCCACTTAAATCATGGTTTGCCTCTAGGGATAATCAAACCTTTGCTATGTTGCAAGCAGGCATTCACCCTTACCACTAGGACAACCCATGGGTGGCAAATGTACATTGACGTCAAAAGGACACATATTGGCTTTCAAGCACTAAATCTAACGCCAAATTCTTCATTCCATGCAAAGGAGCTGTTGGCTTAAGGCTATTTTCTTTCGCAATCCATAAAATTATTTCCAAGGGTGCAGTAACCAGAACTTTTGGGTACCAAATGGTAATTCATCATGTTATTACAGTAATGCTTCGTGCTCTCGCTTACTTCCAAGTGGAAAAAAGTTCAGAAATTCCTTGTAGGAAAGGGTAAAAATTTCTCATTCCACAAAACATACCTCCCAAAATTTTACTGGTAATTGACAGCAAATTATTTGCAGATAATCAACATACAGAAGGAACTCAAACAATAACAACCAGAGGCCCAGCACACACCAGAGAACAAGCAGCAAGCCTCAGTTTTCAGCAATGGCATTTAATAATTTGAAAACTTATCACAAAGACTACCACAACGTCAACTCTCACGGTAGCTTGTCATAAGCATCAAAATGAGAAAACAGATATAATACATTTACTAAAACAGGTAACCAATTTCTTATTCTTTTGTGTGGTGTTGTTGTTGGGGGGGGAAAGTACTCACATTGAACTGCGTATCTAGATCTGCTTGTCCTTCAATAATTTCAACAAGTTCCTGAACACGCTCAACCGGAGCATTCTGCCCGAATATACTCAAGCTTCTCAAGAAGTCCATGAACATTTTAAATTCTTCCCCCGTCACGTCTTGCAAACTCTGGGACAGTATTCAATCAACTCAAAATATGAAGAACCAGAAGGGATAACAGAAAAAGGACCCTAAACTCGTCATCTGATTATCAATTGGCAACTGAAATGAAGCGACCCACCATATTCACAAGTGCGGGGCATAAAACGAGAGAATAATGTTAGAAAAAAGGAGAGACAATAGATAGTTATGAACCAGACCGTAGGTCCGTACCCGTTTAATCAAATCAGTTATATGCCTCTCCATTTGCTCCTGTGGCTTCAATAGTTCTGCTTTAAGTGGAAACACCTGAAAATTCACACCAATTAATAGTTCAGCTACACCCGGGGGGAAAGTAAGTTATAAATGACGGCATCGGGAAATGTCTCACCTTATCCCTAATAAAACATAAAACCTTTTCTCGGGTGCCTTCCTCCGTATTAGGTTCATCAGGGTTCCCAATGACGTACTTAAACAAAACTGTCAAAGAAGCTGCACGAAACAAATAGTGTTAGTGTAACAAATGAACAAACAAGAACTTCATTGTATAAAAATATGTAGAAAACAATACCAATTTTCCATAAATAGCCCGACAGACAAGTTACAAAGTACAGCACTAAAATACAAAAACCAAGTATGGATTAGGTGTGCTTTTGCAAAAAAAGCAGGTCACAAATGTATTAAACGCATTAAAGAAATGATGAGAAACATTAATATACACTTATACAGCATTTAAGATGGATTGAAACCTCTATATAAAAGGTAGTCAAGTAACAATGTCATACATCATAATCTCATTTGCATTTTACCACCGAAACACCATATTCTTTTCCCCTGGCTTTTCCACTCTAAATGTGACATTTCAAAATACCATAAAACTACAAATGGAAAGAGAAACGTTGCTTCCCCACGAAGGTAAGACGAGATACTAAGATCAACAAGGAAACCAAAGATCCCTCGCTCGGAAGCCAAAACTGCATGCCAGTCTTCCAATACTCCCAATGCATAGAAGAACATGCAAACAGAAAGGCACCTTCGAGGCGTAGGAACACTCTAAGGGACAGGATGGCTGTCCTCAAGTAGAGATAACCACTCCACTCCAATCACCAAGGATGTATGCAAGAATATCAAATCAACACTTCGCCCATAGGAACAATATCCAACACAACAGAGGAAACTCAATAACTCTAGATGCCCCGAGAAGAAAAAAAACTTGTATCATCAGGAAAAAATAAGTGATATATCATGCAGACAATCTTCCATGAATCCCCGATCCACCATCCACTGCGCCTCCCAACATCTTACCCAAAGTCTCAATAACCAAGACAACAGGCAATGGTGACAGGATTACTGTTCCTCTGTGTTCCCAAAATGTCTGAAATAAACCAACCAGCATCATGTTCAGCAATATAGAAAGACTTGCATCCTAAATACACCACTAGGGCACCAACATAATCCATTTCTTCAATATTTCCCAAAATCCATCTTCTCTAACACATTCATTACAAAATGTCCATTGACATATCACAAGCCTCTACATACCCAATGTAACTCTAATGCAGCCTCCATTCTTTATGAGTACTTTCTAATTGTGATATATTCCAGTGTATGCTGCATTGGCACCGCTAATTGTAAATGATTTGGTCTGCTAAGAATAACTTGTACAATGACCAACAACACAAAACCCAAAACAAATTTTGTCCTGGCTGCGAAGCCTAGGCCAGCAAGAAGTCTAACCTAGTGGCATTATCAACCCTGTTAGACAACAATCATGCAATGAGTTGAAACTCTTGGTAATGATTTCCAAGAAGCCAAATCCATTTCGCTTAAAATATATTATTGGTACTACATATTTATGAAACAGTGATTGGAACAATGAGCAAACATAATGAGCTTTACGTCAGTACACAAAAACATTTGTAAGGAAAAAAGACACCACTAAGATCAAAACGTCAAGTAACTAAGATCCATATAAAGGTTTCAACATTCAATCACAGACAAAAACTCACTCTTTATGTCCTGCCGCAACAAAGACATTAGTGCTTTATGCACAGCATCGCGCTCCACATTTTCTCCTAGAACAACCAAGATCATTTAGCAAAACCAAACAAGCAACTAGATCAGTGCTAAAAGTGGACAATATGAACCTTGAAGAGAATAATACCCGCTTGGTGGAGGAGCTGCCCCAAAATGGCCAAAATATCAACAATTTTCGAGAGATGTTCTGGGGTATCCTTGCAAAAAAGAAGAAGTCCGCGAATTGCCTGTACTCGCACCTTCAAAATCAACAGACAAAAAGACAGCAAATAAATTTATTCAAGAGCACAAGTTAAATTTACAACATAAACTTATCCAAATATATTAAGGCTCCTTCACTAGTCAAAACTAGTGCAGGAAAATTATTGCCGAGAAAATTGTAGTGAAGTAACATAACAGAAACAAGATTCCTGCAAAATCTTGGATTTTTTTTCCCAACTGGAAAAGTTAGCGACGTGGGTCCCACAATTTTCCTGCTAAGTGAACACATTGAAAACGCTGGAATATTAAACATTCTTGTATTTTCCTTTCCTTTCCCAGCAACTCAATGGACCTAAAAGAATTGAGGACAAACTATTGATTGTGAAGAAAAAAAAACTTCGTCACCATAGACAAATTTGAAATTAAGATGAATATATTAGAACAGCCTGAACAGGGAGTAACAAACTAACCCCAAGCTCCTCATCCTCGCAAAGACATACATGCTGCCCAAAAGCATCCTCCGAAAGAGTTGGAAAGTACTTGAAAAACCTGGGAATAAGCTGCGCAGCCAATTGCTTGACCTTAACACTACCTTCACTAGCAGCTTTGATTATGGCCTCATAGTCACCAACATGCTAACAAAACAAAATTAACAAAAAAAAAAAAGCATTTTGAAACCCTAGGAAAACAAACGAAGCGAATATGTATTGATATTTGAAGAAGAATAAGAAAAGAGCTAACCTGGGACTTGTCTTTGGCCTCGCTGAGCCGTTCTACGTACTCGTAGAGCTTCTCGACGGCCAAAGAATCATTGTAACCTTCGGCCATTGAAGGTGAAGAAGAGGAATTAAGCTGTGTATGTATGTGTGTGACCGTGCGTTGAGTTGTATGCGTGGGCGTAGTGGTGAAGGGGGGAGATTTGTGAGAGTATTCAATGGTGAGGAAAGGATGAAGAGGGTTGAGCTAGGGTTTGGCGAGGAGGGTGGTGGAGGAAAGGGCTTGGAGACGAAGAGGTTGGAGAGAGAGAGGTGGCAGGGGGGAACGAAAGCGTTTTGAAGGCGGAACTGTTTCTCAGATTTCCTCTCCTCTCTGTGGGTTTTGTGTGCTTAACCATTGCGCATTATTTCATTTTGGATATTTTTAGATAACACAATCTAAGACTAATTTCCGCGCATCTCAAATAATTTTGAAATTATTAGCCAAAAAAATTGTAACAATTTTGGACTCAATTTCACGAATCTATACCCCTTTAACGACCTATGCACACTACAAGCTGCAGCGCCACCCAAAACGACGCATGCGGGGACAAGTCTCCCAACTCTCGCACGTCGTATGGGACCTATTTATAAGTGCCACACAAACAATTTAAACCGTTCATTCGAGTAGTCTTGGAAAAAATCAGTCAAATCGTATACGTGTAGGTATTTGATCTAATGCGTACAATTTTCCATTTACAATTCAAGACCTAAAATCTGAAAGAACCTTAAAAAAATTTAGACAATTGTGCTCGGTATCTCCTTATCTAAACCGCACCTTTTTATAGGGCTTGTTGATTCGTGCATTTATTAAAAATATTATGTTGGTCGGACAATCATAGATATCAAAATGCAAAGATATTTTAATAGTATAAACTGTTGATATTTATCGATGTCTGAACATGATAATTTTTCTAATGAATATTCTTCTAGCAAGCAGTACGATAGGTGCAGTTCAAATCGAGGGGATATCGGCGACATAATTGTCTAATTTTTCTTCAAGATTCTTTAGTCATGATTTATGAATGAAAATTTGTACAATTAGATCAATACTTACACATTTTCAATTTCGCTAATTTTTTCAAGACCACGCCAATAATTATTTTAAATTTACTGAATAGCTCGTATCGTTTTGTGTGGGACTCTGAAGTGGACCCCGCACAACGTATGGCCCCTTGCTTACCCCCAAAGCGACGTCGTTTTGGGAAAAAGAATATCTTATTTGTAAGAAGTAGTTTGGTTGGTTGGTTAATTGATCACACTTTCTTCGTGATTTTATTCATGAAGTTGTTGGAATTCAAAGTGATCATAATGACTTGGGTAAGAAAGACTTTTTTTGAATCCTGAGTTCAATTTAACATTAAATAAGTGAAAATAGATAAAGGGAACGAGATTCCAATTTTATTGCCTACTAGCGATGAGCTCAATTAAAAGCAGAGAAAGCACCATATGAACTAGTCCACGAATAATTCATGACACCCAATAGGTTTTGCAAAACTAGTAAATCCTCGGCTTGGGGTTATTGATTGTTGGATCTTACCATTTACTATAAAAGAAAGGAAAAGTAGGGAAACAAAGTAACAAGGGAAAAAATGAATATTCGAAGTGCCTTCCAGTTGAATTACAACCAAAATAATTACCAGAGTTTCTTTCTCATAATTTTTTCAGTTTTGCGTTGGATTATTATTTTTTATATATTTTTTGGTATTATTAATTTGGAAAATGGTAAAATAAAAATCAAGTGGACTTCTGTTAAGATTTTAAAAGTATATTGAAATGTGTGAAAAGCGTATTTGAAAGTGTAATTAACTTTACTTAAAACTAGTGTTTTTGATAAAACCTGAAGCTGAAAGTTGAAAAAATAACTGCTGAAAACTCAATGCTAAATTTTTTAAGCTAAAAAACTATTTGATAAAAATATTAAGAGCTAAATTAAAATAACTAATTCATTATACAGATAAATTAATTTAGCTTTAACTTTTTGTGATGGTTATCTTTTAGTTTTATTAATGGATGTCTTGTACTTATAATCGTGGTGGTGGAAGGATGACGAGGGTAGTGGTGGAGAGATGGAGATGGTGGAGAGCCATGCAAGACATGACATTGGCGAGCAATGGTCTAGTTTTAGTGGTGAAGAAGTGTATGATAAATGTAGCGGTGGAAGATGATGGAGATCGAGTTAGAGAGATAATAATGGTTGGACGATGGTGGTGGTCATGTCGTGGCAGTGATAGTAGTGGTCATGACGTTAGAGTGATGGTGGTGGTAGTAATTGTGGTGATAGTGAAGTGGTGGCGCCAGAAATGGCAATGATTGAGTGGGGATAATAATCGTGGCAAGAATGGAGTGGTGATGGCGACAACGTTGACAAAGTAACGATGGCCATTTTAATGGTGATAGTGATGGCATGGTGGGTAGCATTTATTGGTGCTAGTGGTGGAAGTAGTGGCGCTGGCAGTGACAATGGAGTACTAGTAGTGTTAACAACGTTGGCATAGCGACGACTGTGCTAGTAATGGCAATAGTGCAATGGTAGTGTTAATGGTAGTGGCGATAGGGGTAGTTGTGTGACCGTGTAGTGGTGATGGTAGTGGCAATGATAGAATAGTGGTGGTGGTGGTGGTGGTGGTGGTGGTGATGGAGTTGGCATGGTAGCATCAATGATAGTGGTATACTGGTAGTGGTCACAACAGTGGCATTGTGATGGTAGCAGTGATAGTGGTAACTATGGAGGGGAGTAGTGTTAAAGAAATGGGTGATGTATAAGTGCTAACAAATTATAGGTTTGTTACATGCATTAACAGTTGTACCAATAAATTGCACAAACTCTTTCACATGGGATATTATAACACACAAATTCAGGTCATGAAATAATGAACACGAAGAAGCTGCACAAATTAATCTTTTATTGATTTGAATTAAATGCAATGGGTACAATTCTCTAATAAATGTTATTTCAACAAAGCGAAAGAACAAAATATCTGATTCAATCTCCGGAATTGATGGTTTTCCAACGGCTTGAATGCTTGTCGTTGAATCGCGCAGACGGTAACTTTATTTGAATCTTCAAGTTGAATGAACTGAAGAACAAAGTTTGAACAATGGTTTAAACTTGAAAGAACTCCAAAAAAAATCCTTCAAAATAGATTGATCTTTGAAAACCTTCAAGAGTTTTGGTTTGTTGAATGATTTTAGGTTGAAACTTACGAATAAATCGACACGTAGTTTGAGTGCTTGTTGATTCTTTGTAAGTTATTGAGTGTGAGATTTTTTGGAAGAACTTTAAGAGAGAATGACTTGTGAATTGCTTGGATTCTTGAGAGTGCTTGAGAGCTCTTGTAGAAAGCCAACAAAATGTCCATTCTTCATCACAAGAGCCTCTATTTATAGGCTCAAAGAGAGATCTTAATTTGGAAAATCTTATTTGACTGATTTTCTTTCCTAAATAAGAATTAACTTAGGTCAATATTAAAGAAATCATAATATATATATAAAATATATACATTATAATTATTCTTTTGACCTAAGGAAAATTTGATTGGCCCCTTTCTTTGGGTTGACACAAATCTATGATCCATTTTATAGGCTAAGTCGGTCCATTTTCTTTTGGTCTTGCCTATGATGGAGCCCATACTTTCATGAACCCATTTGGCTAACTAAGTTAGCCCACCTTATTTTGGTCTTTACTGTATCTCATATGGATTGAGCCCATTATTTTGGCAAGCCCAAACTTATTTGAAGATTTTGACCAGCTTTGACTTTAATTAATTCAGACAATTTTATTTGTCTCACTTAATTCAGTCGGCGATTAAATCGTGTCAAGATTTTAGTGTCTACAGATATATGAGACCTACCACTCATATGTGAGCCCCACATATTTTATGTGAAAGAGTTTGTATAATTGTCGGTACAAGTGTACCAGTGTTTGTGTCTCTATCTTTTGTCAACAAATTCAGCTAGAATTAAGTAGATAGATACCAAACTGCTCATTTTTTTTTTCACTTTTCAAGCCTACATTTTGAAAGGCTTTTAAAGAAATTAATTAAGATAAAATATGGAAGGGGTAAACAAGAAAACTGATATAACCGCCAAACCGATCCGATCCGGACCAAACCGGTCAATTTGGTTAGGTTCTATGGTTCATTGGTCTGGTTATGGTTCTAAAAATCTAAGAACCGGTAATTATGGTTCGGTTACTGGTTCTCAATTTAAGAAACACGGTTAGAACCGAACCGGACCGAATAATATTATATATATGCATATATATATATATATTAAATATATTTGTACATGTACAAAATTATGAATCTTATAAAATCCTATAATTGTTTATTTATTTTATGAGTTGTTTTGGTGCTCTAAATTTTAAGTAATCTTTTGAACCCATGTGTCGTAGTAAAGTCTTCCTTAATCGGGTAGAACCGGAACCGAACCAAAACCGGTCTGGTCTTGCGGTTTGGATCTGGACAGGTTCTTCATGTGTACTGGTTAGGTTCTGGTTCTCAATTTTCTAGGACCGGTTGGAATGGTCCGGTTATTGGATTTGTAGAGAACCGGTCCAATCCGGACCGTGTGCACCCCTAAAATATGGTTATAAAATTAACTTAATTACTAATAACTAAATACGTTCGGTCATTTGGACGCTCTGAATTTCTCCTTCCCGCTCTCTGTAAAATCTGAACCGTCCAAAACACTTTTGAACGACCGGGATACGCAACAGGTACCGCCACGCAGTACCCATCTAGCACCCAATTTTTTGTCACTAAATTGAGTTAAACCACCCCCTCAACTTCACCACATTATTTACCAAAATAACCAAAAATGAAGGGGATAGAAAACTGTGAAAGTGCAGAGGTGAAGCACATAAATAAAAATAAATAAAAAAAGAGAAATTGTTTATAGTTTTTTTTAAAAATAATAATAAAACGTTAATTATAAATATGTCATCGAGAAAATTGATAGAGACAATAGAAAAAAAATAAAATGATAGAACGGCTACAGAGCTCGTCCTTAATTGTAAGCTTACACATTTTAAAATTTTAATAACTTTGTTTTACTATACATATTTTGTTGTCATTAACTTAATAAAAATTGCTTAGCAAAAAAAAATGCAATTAATAGTAAAAAAATGTCCCAACAGAGCAACTATATACTCTCAAATCTGTGAAGCATCACAGAAAATGGATGAAGGTAGGGCAAACACCACCACATCCTTACATATTTTTCCGTCCATGGCTAATGGTTATATTTGCAGCCCTACATATATGCATTTATTTTTTATTCCTATGCCGGCGATTTATTTAGAGAAGCAATCATACGCCCAGGTTCAATATCTGAAGCCAAAATCATCCACGATGCCCTCCGGTTCCACTCTGATCGTGACCATTCTGCACGTCACTTATTTGGACGTTGTTTGCGTCACGTGTGAAATGGGACTTCAGTCCAATCCAGCACTGGTAATAATCATGATCCATTAAGGGAGACTCGAGAGCCCATGTGCAGACTCGCGGTATGAGACATGATTCAAACATGAAAGCCATGGTATCGGCTATTCTCTGTGGTCCTGCTTCATTTCCACGAGCAATCGTTGCCTGCAATAGAAAAGGAATGACGCTTTAGATCCACAACTGTTGAGTTGCAGAGAGACTACAAAGCAGGATAAACAAGAGAAGGATTTTGTGTACTCGAAGAAGCTTAGAATGAACAAAAGGCCTACCTCGTAAGACTTCGTATCAGGACCGTGGGGAGTCATGCAGCTATGAAGGCTGGAACCACCTGGGAGAAACCCATCGGCTTTTGCCTGAAAATAAGGTTATATCAATTCAAAATGCTGCCATAACACAAATAAGAAAATTGAGTTCCTACCCTAACATTTAGAGTTCGGTCAATTGAGAAGCTAATGCCACTAAACAGTAATATCCTACTAAGACCAAGATTCGAACCTCGCACCGCTCCATTTGTTGGAGGGAGGAGAGATACCACCAAAGCTGGATTGGGGGATGGTGTAGTGCGCAAAATGCATTGCACTGGGCAGTGCGTAATCTGACCGTCTATTTCAACAATGCACAGCTCAGATTTGATCCGACCAATGATTTAATACGTCTATTGTTTGAATTAAATTCAAGTCGTTCATTGTCGAAATAGATGGCCGGATATAGTGCACTACTCAGTGCACCGAGTAGTGCATTTTGCGCACTACATGTTAGAAGGGTTTATTTATTATGTTTTTAGTTCATAAGGGTAGTTTAGTCATTATTCATTTGCCTGTGTATACATGTTGCTCTGTATAGAGTTGTTTGACAAGTAATGAGAAAAACCTTTGATCTCTCTCTCTCTCTCTACATTCTTACATGGTATCAGAGCCTTCATCCTTCATTGATGGTGCTTTGTAGAGCTTTAGAGATCGTATTCCTCAGTTGATGGTGTTTATCAGTCGTTTTTGTTGATACTGTGTGACCTTAGTATCAAACGACCACCATTGGGTTGAGTTTACCCACGAACGACCTCCGGCGAGTCTACGGTAGGCAACAACGACCTTCGACGAGTCCACGGGGTGCGACGACGACCTCCGGCGAAGTCCACAGTTGACCCCACTACCGTAGAGTGCTCGGAATCGAGATTTGAACTGAGTGTGTTGTTCGTCTCGAGGAGACGATCACGTTGGTGGTTGGCCGGTCGCCGGAGGACGCTGGAGAAGGGCCCACATGTGGGTTGAAGGCTGCGCGTGGCCGCGAGTTAGATCTACTCGCAGAGCATGTGCCTCACTCGCATGAGAAGTTGAAGGAGGTCAGTCAATGCTAGTTGAAGGGGTCATTCCGCGATCCAACCAGTTCAGGCAGTGGTCAAAGGGGTTAGCGCTGGTCAACCGGTCCATTTCACGAGTCAAAAGGTCCAATAGAGGGTTCAGGGGCTTGAAAAAGAGTCAAACAGCTCATCTGGAGGGTTCAACGGCTTGGAAAAGGGCCAAGGAGCTCATCCGGAGGGTTCTTTGGGATCCAGAAGGGTTCAAGGACCCATTTTGACCACTTTTGGGAGGTCCGACACTTGTTCCTGACTAATTTTGACGTTCCGGATCCATTCTCAAGGTCGGTTTAAGGCATTTTGAAATGGAAATTGTTAGTGCAATGGAGGCCTTCCCAACTACTCAAGTTAGTGCCCTTTTTCTGAGGTGGAGTCATAGTTGTCAAAGGCAAAAGGCGCACCGAGGCGCAAAATCCTGTGGGGACTAAGGTGAAAGGCGAGGCGCGCGCCTTTTTGAAGCGAGGCGCACCTATGTAAAAAAATTTAGAAAAAATAGCATATAGCAATACTTTAACTAACAACACAAAGCCAATGAGTTTTAGATAGAATAGCATTCAAAAGAAACATTGACTATACTTTGTAAAAAAAAACATATAAACTGATTGCAATTTAAATTGACTATACTTCCAGCAAACATACACTCGGTTTTAGATTTATTTTTAAAAAAAAAAGGGTATTTAGAGACAGTTTAGTATTAAACAGTAGTCCTATACATAAATTAAACTATTAAACAAATAGTTAGAATTTTATATTAAATAATTGAATTTATATGAAAAATAACTAATTTTTTATTTAAATAATTAATCTCATATGTAGTTTAGGCCCATGTGAAATTTAATTTTTTATTTAAGGAATAAAGTATTAAGGTTGAAAAGCTTAACGTTAACCAAATTTTAAAAAACCAAAAGCTTAAGAATAAAATATTAAAATGGTCTTAGTGGAGGAGAATAATTCCAAGAAGTGGAGTAAAGCCTTACTAATGTGAGACTTCTAGTGGAGGAAATAAAGAACTCTATAAAACTTCGATATTATTGAGAATAAAGAACCAAGACCAAAACTTCGATATTATATCGCAGAAAGAAAAGAATCGCATCTAACCATATCATCGCAAACTCTCTCTCTCTCTCTCTCTCTCTCTCTCTCTCTCTCTCTCTCTCTCTCCCACCAGAAGCAGCCATGGTGAGAACAGATCTCGAAGCAGCCATAGCATTCCTTTGTTTGCTCCGATGATCTACTCCGGCAGCTGCTACTACTCAGGTCACTGATATAGGCATACAGCTTACATATCGACAATTTAGGTTAGTCTGTTACCCCTAAAATTAGACAAAGCCCTCTGAAATTGGCAAATTTTTGTCATCACCCTGACAATTACCCCTAAAATTAGACAAAGCCCCTCTGAAATTGAAAGAAGCGCGCTTTTTTAGCGCATCTCACCTTTGCGCCTTTTAAGCCTTTTATCACCTCTTTCCATTAAGCCTGCGCATTCCCAGCCTTGAAAGGTCGCCTCTCTCGCCTTGGCGCGCCTTTGACAACTATGGGTGGAGTTACAAACTCTTAGGCGCCTATTGGCTAGGCTTGACACTCCATCTACCACTACTCCTACCACTGATTCTACCACTCTCTTTGCTCATAAAAAGATATATGCTAATGCTTCTACTTCCACTTCCACTGCCTCTCTTCCGTGGATAATAGATTCTGGGGCCACACATCATATGACAAGTTGTTCGTCCTTTTTTGATTCCTACTCTACTTGTTTTGGTAAGGATAAGGTTAGAGTAGTAGATGGTTCTTTATCTGCTATTTTGGGAAAATGTTCTATTCGTTGTTCTCCATCTGTTTCTCTTTCCTCAGTTCTTCATGTCCCAAATTTTTCTACTAACCTTTTATTTGTTAGTAGTCTTACCCAATCCTTAAATTGCTCCGTACCATTTTTTCCTACACATTGTGTCTTTCAAGAATTGAATACAGGAAGGATGATTGGCAGTGGTAAAGCGCATGTGGGTCTTTATTTCTTGGAGTCTGAACCTAATCCTGTATGTCCACCTTTGTCATGTGGTTAAGCTCTTGTAGCAGATACGAGTTCTACTCTTTCCTTCTTACATCAATGGCATCGTAGATTGGGTCATCCACCATTTGAGATTCTTGAAAAATTGTTTCCTAGTTTGGCTAAACAATGTTCTCGGAGTCAATTCCTTTGTGAAGCTTGTGAGCTTGCGAAACATAAAGGCTCATTTTATGCTCTGATCAATCAATGAAGTGATTCGCCATTTATGGTCATTCATTCTAATGTCTGGGGTCCTTCTCCTATCACATCTCGGTCTGGTTATCGTTGGTTTGTCACCTTCATTGATTGTTATTCTCGTGTCACCTGGGTGTATTTGTTAAAGGCAAAAAATGAGGTCTTTTTGTACTTTAAATCTTTTCATCAAATGGTGCGTACTCAGTTTGATGCTAACGTTAAAGTCCTCCGTAGTGATAATGGGACTGAGTATATCGATGGGGCTTTCCAGGCATACCTTAATGACTCTGGCATCCTTTTTCAGACTTCTTCTATTGGCACTCCACAACAAAATGGAGTTGTAGAGCGCAGGAATCGCCATCTTGCTGAGGTAGCCCGCTCTCTATTGTTCACAATGAAAGTCCCTAAACATTTTTTAGGCGAAGCCTGTCCTTACTGCGGCTTTTCTTATCAACCGCATGCCATCCAGTGTTCTTCAGTTCAAAACTCCTATTAAGTTCCTCCCCGGCTATTCTCGGGTCTCATCTCTTCCACCTAAGGTCTTTGGTTGCATGTGTTTTGTCCATGCTCCTAAGTACCCGGGTGGTAAACTAGATCCCGAAGCCCATAAGTGCATTTTCCTTGGCTATTCTCCTACTCAGAAGGGTTATAAATGCTATGACCCACACTCTCGCAAAACATATGTTTCCATGGATGTCAAATTTTGAGAAACTGAATCCTTTTATCATCCGTCAACTTCATCTCTTCAGGGGGAGAATGATAGACAGGAAGAGATGTTGACATTTTATACTCCAGAGTCGTGGTCTTACCTTTTACCTTGTCAAAGAAAGGGGGAGAAAGATAAATCTGTGCAGGAACCTTTACCTGGGTAAAGAGTGGAACATGATGTTGGTGGAAGACTGGATAGGCCAAATCTTCAGACTTTTTCTCGAAGGAATAAAGGCAAGTCTACATGTGCAGTACCACTTTGCCAATCTCCGTCACTTATTCCAGTTTCAGACTCTCCAGCTAACTCATCTAGTAATGATTCTCTTCCTATTGCTCTTAGAAAGGAAGTTAGGTCATGCACTTATCATCTATCTCCCAGTTTGTTTCTTATGACCGTTTATCTCCTTCGCATTGTGCTTTTGTTTCGTCTCTTTCTTCTATATCTATTCCTTAGAATTGGCAGGATGCATTCATGATAGCTAAGTGGAAAGGAGCTATGGTAGAAGAGATGATGGCTTTAAAAAAGAATGGCACTTGGGAGTTAGTATCACTTCCAAGATGGAAGAAACCTGTGGGGTGCAAATGGGTGTTCACTGTGAAACACAAAACCGATGGGATAGTTGAGAGATACAAGGTCAGGCTTGTTGCTAAAGGTTTTACTCAAACCTATGGTATTGACTACGAGGAGACGTTTGCTCCTGTAGCGAAGATGAACTATGTGCGAGTCCTACTTTCTTATGCTGCCAATTTGAATTGGCCTTTTCACCAGTTTGATGTGAAGAATGCATTCCTCCATAGCGAATTAGAGGAGGAAGTGTACATGGCTATTCCACCGGGTTTTTCCTCATCTCAGACCGAGGGAAAGGTGTGTAGATTGAAGAAGGCACTATATGGCTTGAAGCAATCTCCCAGAGCATGGTTAGGCAAGTTTCTCAAAGCCATGTTGAGATTTGGATACAAGCAGAGTCATGCTGACCATACTATGTTCATCAAGCGGAGGAATGGTAAGATTGCCATACTTATTGTTTATGTGGATGACATAATAATGACAGGTGATGATGTGGATGAGATTGCTAGCCTTAAGGCTCTTCTTGCTCAAGAATTTGAGATTAAGGATTTGGGGTCTATGAAGTACTTCCTTGGAATGAAGGAGGCTCAATCTGACAAAGGGATTTTTATCTCTCAAAGGAATTACATCCTTGATCTCTTAGAAGAAACTGGTATGCTGGGATATAAACCAGCTGACTCTCCCATTGAGGCCAATCATCATCTTGGTAGCAATGTGGGGGAGCATACAGATAAGGAGAGATATCAGAGACTTATGGGTCACCTGATATACTTATCTCGCACCAGACCTGATATTTCCTATGTTGTGGGGGTTGTAAGCCAGTTTATGCATGAACCTCGTACTGTGCATCTTAATGCTGTTTATCGCATTTTGAGGTATCTCAAATCAACCCTAGGTAAAGGAATCTTGTTCTCCAATCATGGTTACTTGAAATTGGAAGCCTTCACCGATGCAGACTGGGCAGGTTCTGTTGATGATAGGAGATCTACCTCTGGCTATTGCATCTTTCTGGGAGGAAATTTGGTTACTTGGAGGAGTAAGAAGTAGACAGTGGTTGCTAGGTCCAGTGCAAAGGCTGAATACAGAGTTGTGTCTCATGGTGTTTGCGAGCTTTTATGGCTCCAAACCTTTTTACGTGATCTGGGATTCCCTGATGTTAGTCCTATGAAGCTCTGTTGTGATAATAAGGCTGCCATAAACATTGCTCATAATCCTGTCCAACATGATCGAACGAAGCATATAGAAATTGACATACACTTTATAAAGGAGAAGCTGAGTAACGGGTTGATTTGCATGCCTTTTGTGAGATCTGAAGACCAGTTAGCTGATGTATTTACCAAGGGTCTGAGTAGTAAAAGTTTTCACCCTATTGTGTTCAAGTTGGGCTTGCGAGATATCTTTGCACCAACTTGAGGGGGAGTGTTAAGTTAGAAGGGTTTATTTATTATGTTTTTAGTTCATAAGAGTAGTTTAGTCATTATTCATTTGCCTATGTATACATGTTGCTTTGTATAGAGTTGTTTGACAAGTAACGAGAAAAACCTCTGATCTCTCTTTCTCTCTCTACATTCTTACACAGGGTCCCCAAAGCTACAGCCAGTATAATGTCACAGACTTATCTCTCTAGAAAATTCCGCGGGGCGTAACAATAAGGTTGCTTCTTTTACTCCCCTACTCACCCACCAACTTCATAATTAACACATAATAAACTATTTCATCAGTTACAGAGGAAAAGAGTAGTAAAAATCAAACCCCCTAATGCCATTTCCAAAACAAAAACCAACTCATAAGATTTTCACTTGTTGAATAGGTTTACCTCATATCCTCCATAAATCAGACCCATAAATTCACTCATACAATTGCGATGGTAGTATGGAGGACGGAAAGTATGTTCAGCAACCAACCACCGCGGAGGAAAGATGACAAAATCCAGCAATGCCACACCAGGTTTATCCGTTGGTGCAGTCAGAACTGCATTTCACCACACAAACTGGGTTTTAACAAACAAGCATATAACAAGGGAAAAGGGTCAATAAGCCACAGCCAAATAGATTCCTCCTCACCTGTATTAATTGATGGATCACTGTGATCAACCAGAACAGTATTATATGGGCAGAATTTGCTTAGATCATACTGCAAGAAATAATTTCACAAGAATCAAGTTACCTACGCAGCTAGAGAAAAGTGCATCAACAACAGCCATCCTTTACTCTGGCAGCTGAGTTCAGACTATCTTAAATTCTCTCCTGCAGGCCTTAGTGATATTTTGAAGGTTTTGGACAAAAAATTTACTTTCCCTATTAGTCTGGACAGTAGGAACTGGACAAGAAAAAAAGTATGAACCAATCTCTAAAAAAGTTCAAAAAAGCAACCCCCCACCCCAAAAAAAAAACCTTGCAAAAGAGCTTTGTGTTATTTTTAACATTAGAAGTAAAACATTTTTTTACCAAAATGAAAGCATGTTCAGGAAAATAAAAACCATTTTGCTTAAGAGTTAAGACAGTCAAAATGATGAAATGAGGATCTTATTTCAAACATATACCCACCTTGAATGGGGCATAATTACCATGCCAGGCAACCACATTGAAGGGGGAGAAATCCTGTTTTGCAGTAAAAAGTTCACCACCATACTTCTGTACAATCGTATATCCTGGACGGGAGCTCTCTTCAAACCAGGCAGTGGGAACAAGGAAATCTCGTGGAGCAGCAAGACCATTAGCCCCTACACGTTACAGAGATATATACAGAAACTAATAAAACTATGAATGAGAAAAAAAAAAAACTCAGTTACTCTGGTACATGCTTTGATCAACATGTACCATGTAGATACTTACAATCATCACTTGCAATTAAATATGTACCTATTGGCCCAAGATCAGGAAGTTGAAAATGGGTGCCGAAAATCTCTGCAACATAACCGCGTGATGGGCCATCCGGCAGGTTAACCGCGAATCGAAATCCTTGTGGCAAAACAACAATTTCACCAGGAGACACTTGCAATTTTCCGCATTCAGTTGTGATCCACAATCCTAAATCAACGGTAATTTAACCAATTAGAGAAACGTTTTCCATACTGTTCTCGTTGTACTAATGAAGTAGTAAAATTGGAACTACGGAAAAATGACAGCAATTTGTGCAAATATGTTGTTCTTGGAACAATTCCAAAAAAAGAAAAAAAGAAAAAGAAAAGTGTTGTTCCCTTTGTAGTTCATACCTGCCAAAGACCATGCTTCTTAAAATACTTCATTAAAGGGGAAATGCATCCCCTTCGTAAGACTTGAGGCAACTCCCTAGTCCCTAATAGGCTAAAGTAATAACACAGCCAAATTTCGTATCTAAAATTATCTATAAAATAACTTGGGGTGTGAAACTAAAATATAGCAACTGTATCCTCTTTAAAAGAATTGATGGTCATCGCTTACTTCCTTTTTGAGGAACAATCAAAAAGTCGCCATCCGCATTGCAAAATGCACAGTTCTCCATTGACTTGTTGGCAGTGTACCTACACTAACACAAATTCTGCTGCCTATTAGGAAGCACATATATCCACAATTCAACCTACCAGTGACTCAAATCTAGATTAAAGAGCTTTACAAAAATACATAATAAAAGTAGCTCATATTTAATTCTGAAGTTGAATGTCCTAATCTGAGAAATCCACGGATGTTTGAATGGTGGAAAAGAAAACCTTTCAAGTTATTATATCTCAAAACAATAGGAAATTTACAGAATGTTACAAAAGATAGAATACATCTGTTTGAACGGTGGAAAAGAAAACCTTTCAAGTTATTATATGCCTCAAAACAATAGGAAATATGCACAATGTTACAACTTACAAAGATAGAATATGTCAGCTTATAACTAGCATTAGTCGCCCGTGCACTTTTTTTTATGTGGGTTTCATATGAGATCATGGCCATATGTTCTAATTCAACTATAACCAATAATGGTCACAACAAATTTGTGAAACGGATAGACATAAACAATAACACAAAAAAAACTTTGGGTTTTGGGTTTTCGCTTCCCTAACAACCCACCACCACACACTGGGGGAGGGCATGGGCGTCAAAGAAGAATGCCAAAATAAGTAAACATAGAAAAAGATCTATAAATAATGGTGACATCTGAAAAGGAAAATGATAGTAGTAATAACCAGATGATATCAGTAAATGAAGTTTGGAATGCCAATTACATGTGAACAGCGAAACCATGCCGAAGGTAAGAGCTGCCAGCCCCACATACTGTCTGTAAACCATCGATAAAATCAGTTGGTGATTCGGGAATTTCTACAGGCTTCCATCGTAGTTGAGTTGGGTTAGCAGAACTATTGGATTGGTTGAATTCACCCACAAGCTTCTCGTGACGTGGCACTCGAGGCTTAAATGGTTCATGTGTTACTGATGGTTTAATACGATACAGCCAACTGCAAAAGAAGATGAAAAAGTAAATACATCACTAAAGAATTAACATCAGGAAACTTAAAAGCTATAGCAGCAGAGCAATCAACGTCAGTGCCAACATAAATAAGGCCCCAAATCTTTCCAAAGTACCAAAAAATAAAAAATAAGGCCCCAATTAGCCAGACACTACAATCGTATCAAAGATTAAGAAAAATAAACAAATGAATTCAGATAGTAAAGTGACGATACAACCATGAATGGATTAGCATATTTACAAGGAAAAAAAAACCTCTTCATGTCTCTGTCATTGCAGTATTTTGTTCAATCCTGGGAATGGATTAGCATATTTTTTAAGACTGAAATAGATGATTCTTCAGAGGCGTTCATCTATAACTTTTTAAATGAATTCTCAAATTTCCAACAAAAAATATCATCTTGACCTTGCAAATTTAAGCTTGGCCTAAAATAAACAACTTTAATCGCGACACAAATATTATTAATCAAACTGCTAAATGCTAAAGTGTCCACAGAAAAAGTTGCTCCACATGAATTTCCATCATAATTAAGCTGGATAAAACTCAAATTCCGTCCAACATCCATCTTCCAAATGATTCCTTGCTAGATTACCTGGACCTTGGAAGTAACTCAGAATGCCACATAACTCTTTGCTTTAAGATTGGCCAAAGAAGGAATTACTAGCAATACCCACACAAATGTTAACAACCTATTAATGCTCAAAAGTCAGGAAACCACTCTCACAACTTCTGGAGCCCAAATTACAACTAAAAAGGAAAAGCTATTTCAATCACAAATGCAATCATTGCCAAAAGCAGCAGTCTCCACTCGAAATTCTCAAGTTGTCTTCTAGCCAATTGGTAGTAGATCATTTACATATATCTCATTTTGATAAAGACTCCAACCTTTTGAGAAGCATCAGTCTCGCCTAAATAAATATTAGTAATTATTTTGCCTATCGGTAGACAGCGGGATGTCATTCGCGTCTATAATGAATGGTAGAACTAAACCAAGGCAGACACTCCAGAAATACAAAAATAAATAAAATGGAAACAAATGAGCTAGCAAGGAAAGTGTACAAGGTTTGGCTCCTTGACATCCCAATTGACAGTCTAGGGATGGCCAGGGGCAGAGGGAGTAAGGTGCAATGCAAGTGGGATTATGCGACCTCTACTTGCAGCCAAATTTTACTAATTTGACTCCACAAAATTCTCTAAACTGCCCCTTCTTGCTTTAACAGATGAATACTAATTCCAAGCGCTCCCATCACTTATCATGCACATCAACTGTTTGGTGTGTGAGTGCCGCCGCGGGGTACAGTTCACAGTTCTTTGGAACCACCTTAACCAGTGGCTTACTTTTTCAATGTAATTGGAGCAACACAATCGCTGTGCTGCAAGGCGCCGGGCAGAATGTTTTAAAGCAAAATTTAATTTAATTTAATCAGTGTGCATCTTACCTATACTTAAATTACGTAATTTTCTGGAACTTCAAAACTATTCGTCTATTCCTCACTAGATTACTCGACTAGCAGCCTAAAATGATCCTCAATCCAAAATATGTGTTTGTGAAGCCATTCAATTTGGGTCACTATTGGGGGAAATTGGTAAATTGGTGTGAGCAGTGGGAACCACCGAAAAATCTCAATATCTTGCGCTGTTTTCGGTTCTTTGATTATTCTTCAGGCGTTCTGCATATTGCGTTCTTGTTTACTTGGTTTGGCCAATTTCTTTAAAAACTGAGAGATACAGAAAAAGAGAGGCTACCTTCGCAGGTTGAGTTTGCGAGGGGCAGTGAAGGCGGTGCCGGAGATCTGCTCAGCATACAGGCCATAAGGGCAAATGAGAGGGCTGTTCTGGCCCTGAGGTAGGGCTCCGGCGATGGCCTCCGACGAGAAGTGGTTTCCGAAGCCGGACTGGTACTCCAAATCGGCCGGAAATTGGGTACACTTGTCGTTGGTGTTTGGCTCCATCATCAGTCTCGACTTGAACGGGTTCAGATAATTCTAGAGAAGTGGGGATAGAGAGAAAAATGGCGATGATAGACAAATGAGGAGGGAGGGATAAAGGCGAAGAGGGTGCAGAAATGGACAAATGACGAGGTGATTGGTGATGGTGATGAGGTTGTTGGGTGGTGCCATCCGACCTGGCAAATTTGGGATTGTAATAATCCATTCGGAAGAGACGTGCAGCAGGAGCAGACCCTCGCTGGGGAAAGTGACAACAACGATGGGGGAGGAGCTCTTGTTCAATTTTCTTTCCTCCTCCAGTCCGGTCTAGTTTGGGTCATTTTGTCACATTTGGAAATATTATAGTGCGGCATCAAGAATCAATGGTTCGAATTTTATTTCGGCAATGAATGACCACGATTATATAAGAATGAATGACCACGATTATATAAGTATCAAGATGAAATTATGACCATTGATTAGGCGATCAACGGCTCGGATGTTGTACTACAACCTTGTAGTACAATTTCGCACTACATGATTCAAAATTTCCATTTTGTCAGCTTTTCGCGGGCCCAAAATAATAACCGTAACTATTCATTTTTTAGAGTTCGTTGAAAACATTGATTGTGTTAAAAATCATGTTGATCGGATACCGTTTGATATAATTGCAACTCAGTCGACACGATTACCTGAAGCTTAATGCATTTTGAAATTGTATAAGGTATCCTATGAATGTGATTTCAAAGTGGACAATGTTCTTGACAACTTCTGATTTTTTTTATTTTTTATTTTATCGTTCTTGTGAGCCGAAAAAGGCCCGTAAAATAATCCAAATTGGACCAAACTGGAAGAAAATAAATTGAACAGTGGCTGCTTCCAACGATGGGGGGTTTGAGTTGAGTTGCTTTCACTCATGGATTTTGTTGGATAAGATCATATCGAGAGCCGTAACTACTTTGGCCAAGGCTTCCCCCACTTGAAAATTCAAGTATAATTGTTCGTTTTGGGTTTTCATACCAATTTTTCAATTATTACTTAATCGTTTTGGCCTTTGAGACCAGATTTTCAATTATTGGGTTTTCATACTAAACTTTCAATTACAACAATCGTTTTGGCTTTTGAGACCAGATTTTCAATTATTACTTAATTTTTACTCACGTGTCTCTTTAATTATTACCCTTATTTTAAATTATTATTTTCGTTTTTCTCTCTATTTTTCTCCAATTACTATCCCGTATTTCCAACTATTACTCTTATTACCAAAAAACTAAACCCTAACCAAACAAGGTGCGTTGTTATATAACAAAAAATATCGAGGTGTTGCTATTTTCACCACCTGTTTCTATTGCTATTTCTATTACTTTTGGGGTGGTTAATGCTAGTGTTTGTTGCTTTGATGCCTATTGTCTATAATGGGGATGAGAGAATGGGAAACAAGTAAGCGAATATGTTGGAATTGTGCTTTTAATTTTCTTTTTTTTTGGGAGAATCCAATTGTGTTTAGGATTTTCTATTACATTTAAGATTTTTAATTGTGTTTAGGATTTCCTAATGATTGTGCTTCTTATAAATAGAGGCTTTTAGGAATCCTTTGGCTATCTCTCATATTGTGGTCTCTCTAGAGTTACGGATCATAACTTGCTTTTTGTATCTCTTCTTCACCATTGATAATGAACTCTCTCTCTCCTCGCCTGTGGACGTACCTCAATCTTGGGAGAACCACGTATATCTTTGTGTCATGTGATTGCTTGTTGTTTTGTTTGTTTTCTCCCAACTTAGTCGCATTCATAGTGTTCGTTATAGCAAACTAGTATCAGAGCGTCTAGTTGAAAAACTAGGGTTTTGTTTCCGATTGTGGCTATGACGGTTAAGTTTGAGATTGCGAAGTTTGGTGGGCAGAGCAGCAGATTCAGTCTTTGGAGGGTTAAGATGAAGGTTTTGCTAGTTTAACAGGGATTACACAAAACCTTGCAAGGACAACAAAAATTTGGCATCGGCGCGGAAAACTGGGAAGACATGGATGCTAAAGGTCTGAGTTCGATTTAGTTGAGTCTAGCAGACGATGTTCTTCGCGAGGTGGAAGAAGAAACTTCAGCAACAGGTATTTGGTTGAAGTCGGAAGACATCTATATGATGAAATCGCTAATGAACAGGTTATATTTGAAACAACGGTTGTATACTTTTCGTATGCGTGAATGTATGTCAATTAAGGATCATTTAGACGAGTTTAATCATATTTTGATGGACCTAAAAAATATTGATTGTAAAATCGAGGAGAAGGATCAAGCTCTAATTTTGTTATGTTCTTTACCGCCATGATATGAACATTTTGTTACAACCTTGTTGTATAGGCAAGACACCGTATCCATGGAGGATGTTAAGGCCAGTCTTCATTCGAAAGAGTTAAGAAAAAAGGTGTCACGAGAGGTTGATGATCATGCGGAGGTATTGTTTGTTAGGGGAAGAACGACAAAAAAGGGTGGTACGAGTAATAGGGAAAGATCCAAATCAACAGTTAAAAATAAGAAAAATGGAAAATGCAATTATTGCAAGAAACCAGGGCACTTGGCAAGAGACTGTTTAAAACTCTAGGAGAAGGAAAAAGAGGACCAAAAAGGGGGTAAAAATATTGCCGGGGTTGCCGAAAGTTCGGATGAGTTAGTTACTGCTTTATTAGTTACAATGGGAGATTCTCACTGTGATACTGAGTGGATTTTGGATTCTGGTTGTGCATATCACTTGTGTCCGCATAAGGAGTGGTTCGCAACTTATGAGGCAGTTAATGGTAGCATAGTTTTAAAGGGCAACAACATGCCCTGCATAACTGTTGGTTGTGGAATAATCCAACTCAAGATGCACGATGGTATTGTGAGGACTTTATTGGATGTTCCGGAATTGAAGAAAAATCTTATCTCTTTGGGTGCTCTAGATTCCATTGGTTGTACTTTCACTAGTGAAGGTGGAGTTTTGAAGGTCTCAAGTGGTGCTTTGGTGCTGATGAAGGGTTAGAAGCATAACAATCTTTATTCGCTCGTGAGTAGTACAGTTATGGGTTATGTAGCAGCGGTCGCTTCTTCAAAGGTTTCGGGTTCAGATTTGACACAATTGTGGCATATGCGTCTTGGGCATATGAGCGAGAGAGGGATTATAGTTTTGAGCAATCGGGGTTTACTTTGTGGGCAAAAAAATGAGAAGCTAAATTTTTGCGAGCATTGTGTTTGCGGCAAGCAGTGCGAGGTCAAATTTAGTATAGTTGTTCATCGCACCAAAGGCACGGTGGATTATTTTCACTCGTATCTTTGGGGTCCCGCTGAGGTAACTTCTAAAGGTGGTTTTTGATATTTTATGAGTATTATCGATAATTTCTCTCGTAAGGTTTGGGTGTATATGCAAAAACATAAAAGTGATGCTCTAAGTACATTTAAACAGTTTAAAATTTTGATAGAGAATCAGATGGGTAAGAAAATAAAACGTTTGAGAACTGACAATAGTATGGAATTTTGTCTTGGCGAATTTGATAAGTTTTGCAGTGATGAAGGCATTATGAGACATCACACAGTGAGGAAAACCCCCCTAGCAGAACGGTGTGGCTGAACGAATGAACAAGACTCTTTTGGAGAAGGCGCATTATATGTTGTCCAATACCGGGTTAGGCAAAGAGTTTTGGACTGAAGCCGTTTCCACAGTATGCTATTTGGTGAACAGGTCTTCGTCGACTGCTATTGAGTGTAAGACTCCGTTTGAGGTATGATCGGGTCATAAGGCTGATTATTCTGTACTGCGTGTGTTTGGGTGTCCAGCTTATGCTCATGTGAATGAGGGTAAGTTAGAGCCACATGTCAAGAAGTGTATTTTCTTGGGTTATCAGGTAAGTGTGAAAGGGTACAGATTATGGTATCCGAAAACCTCTAAGTTTTTAATTATTAGAGATGTTACTTTTGATAAAAAAAAAAACTTTATGGTTAAGGGATCTAAGCAGGTTAAAAATGCAGTTGATGAACAGATGGTTCCAAAGCAGGTGAAGTTGTTATGTAAATCTTTTGTCTCAGGTAAGAATGGCAATAATCAGCCAATTGAAGAGGAGTTCAAGAGTTCAGACACAGCTGATGATGTACCAGCATAGCAACCACGCACTATTGCTAAAGATAGGCCAGAGAGGGAGATTCGGCCTCTTGAAAGATTTTTGGCTTATTCTGAGATTGTGGCCTATGCTTTATTAGTTGCTGAAACAATGAAGTATGATGAGTCTTGAGCTATTGCAGAAGCTATTTCGAGCAATGAGTGTGCACAGTGGTGTGTTGCTATGAATGAGGAGATTAAGTCTCTTCAGAAGAACTAGACATGGGAGTTGGTAGAACCGCTAAAAAATAGGAGGATTGTTGGGTGCAAGTGAGTCTTCAAGCGCAAGCTAGGTATTCCAGGAGTTGAAGAGGCACAATTCAAAGATCGGCTAGTGGTGAAAGGATTCAGTCAAAAGAAAGGTGTTGACTACAATGAGGTATTTTCACCAGTTGTAAAGCACAGTTTCATTCGCACTTTATTTGCTATTGTTGTTTGTTATGACCTTGAGTTAGAACAACTTGATGTCAAAATGACATTTTTGCATAGGGAGCTTGAGGAACAGATTTATATGCGTCAACCAGAGGGATTTATTGTTTCTGGTAAGGAAGATCATGTATGTTTGTTTCATAAGTCTTTATATGGCTTAAAACAATCGCCTAGACAGTGGTATAAGCGGTTTGATACATTCCTGATAAGTCAATCATATTTTAGGAGTGAATATGACAGTTGTGTGTATTTTCGAAGACTTCTAGATGTTTCATTTATTTATCTACTGTTGTATGTTGATGATATGTTTATTGTTGCGAAAGGTGTATTAGAAATCAACAAGTTAAAGCAACAGTTGAGTGGCGAATTCGAGATGAAGGATTTGGGTGCAGCAAAATGGATTTTAGGTATGGAGATTAGTAGAAATCGAGTAGATGGCAAGTTATTCTTGAATTAGAAGTCATATGTTCTCAAAGTGCTTGAGCACTTTGCCATGCAAAACTCGAAGCCAGTCAGTACCCCTTTAACAACACACTTTCGACTTTCAGCAGAATTGTTGCCACAGTTGGAGGATGAGGAGAAATATATGTCTCAGGTTCTATATTTAAGCGCAGTTAGGAGCCTTATCTACGCCATGGTATGTACTCGTCCTGATGGTTCACATGCAGTTAGTGTCGTAAGCCGTTATTGGGCCGATCGAAAAAGGCACATTGCGAGGTTGTGAAGTGGATACTTCGGTATTTGAAAGGGCAGATGTGGGTATTTTGTATGGGGTTTCTAATCCTAGTAATCAAGTTATTGGTTATGTTGATTCGAATTTTGATGGTGACCATGATAAAAGAAGGTCTTTGACAGGTTGTGTGTTCACTCTATCTGAAAGTGTCATTAGTTGGAAAGCAACTTTGCAGGCTACGGTTGCGCTGTCTACAATAGAAGCGGAGTATATGGCCATTGCCGAAACTGTAAATGAGGCATTGTGGATGAAGGGAATTCTTTGCAAGCTTGGTATTGCACAAGGGGTTACTTCAATATTTTGTGACTCTCAGAGTGCTATACATCTGACTAAAAATCTTATGTATCATGAACGGACCAAGCATACTGATGTCATATATCACTTCGTTTGAGAGATCATCTCACAAAAGCAAATTGAGGTGAAAAAAGTGGGAACGACGGATAACCCAGCGGACATGTTGACTAAACTGGTTTCGGTTGCCAATTGCTTGGACTTGGCTGGTATTTGCAGTTGATCGCCCCTTGGGGGCTTTATGGCGAGGTAGAGGCAGAAGAGGGTTGCTATAATTAGTGATTTGGGTTTAGTGGAATTCAAGTCAAGGTAGAGAATTGTTGGAATTGTGCCTTGAACTTTTCTTTGTTTGAGAGAATTCCAATTATGTTTAGGATTTCCTATTGATTGTGCTTCTTATAAATAAAGGCTTTTAGGGATCCTTTGGCTATCTCTCATATTGTGGCCTCTCCAAAGTTACGGATCATAGCCGGCTCTTTGTATCTCTTCTTCACCATTTATAGTGAACTCTCTCTCTCTCTCTCCTCGCCCGTGGACGTACCTCAATCTTGGGGAACCATGTATATCTTTGTGTCGTGTGATTGCTTGTTGTTTCGTTTATTTTCTCCTAACTTAGTTGCATTCATAGTGTTCGTTACAACAGAATATTCAAACATAGATTAAGTGATAGTGGATGCTTGTGCTATGTACAATGCATGATTATGAGATATGAACATGATATAACAAGAGGATTCACTATAAATAACTATAAAATGAAGGACTAATGATAGAGGAAAAAATGTTAGACAATGATCATAGAAAACAATATAAGATATTAAATAAATGGGGGCTGATTTAAACCAAAAACTAGTTTTTCCTTTGGAATGGGTTTAAGCGCTGAAATGGGGCTTTGAGCGCTCAAACTTGTCTCTTTGAGCATTTTCTATTTTGTTTCTAATTTGTAAAAAATGTCATTAAGGGCCACTGTTTGCTTCTCAAAACCCATGTTTCATTCCTGACTTGAGGTTAAAACCAACATTTGAGCATCATTTGCACTTGATTCTTGACATAAACCAAGGAGAGATAGATAACTAGAGTGCAAATAAGCTAGTATTATATATCAAAACAGCCCCCATACTCCTTCTAGAAGTGATTGGAACAATGTTTGAAGGACGATAACATAAAATGGCAAAAATGCCTCTAGAAACGGTGCACTTTGAGTGCTCAAAGTTGCCAATTTGAATTTCTTCCTTTTTTATTCTGATGTGCTAGAAACTGACCCAAAGGCCTTTTTCTTGTTCAGAACTTAACATTTAGCCATAGATTTTGGATCAAAACCATCATTTAAGCCTAGCTTGGACTTGATTCATGGGATAAAGGGGAGGTAAATGAACTAATTTGATCCAAAACAACCTATAAAACCTTTAAAAGGTGTTACAAAAGAGAATATAATGATTAAGAACTAAAAAGGACCAAACTGCCTTTGGACTAGTTTGAGTGCTTAAATCAATTTGTTGGTTTGGATTTTTTTTGTTATTGCAAGACGTTTAAGCCAAATGTAGACCCAAAGTTGGTATGAGGAACCAACTTGGGCCTACTGGCTTCCTTCAGGGAGACTCAACAACACTTATGATAGTGTTAATTTTACCTTTTTGCTTGAAAATAGGATTTTTGAGGTGTATGAAGATGATCAAGGCTATTTTTTGAGTATTTGTGATGCGTGAGTGATTTTAGACTTACTTTACGAGTTACATGTACTGAAAACTGTATTTTTTTAAGAACCATATAGTTAGGCCTTCAAAGGGAATTTTTGGGGTATAAGAAGGCTTGAAGAGGGATGATTGATGAAGATTGAGAACTAATCAAGATGAATGAGTAGGTTTAAGGTTGATTTATTGATAGTAAGCTTGATGGATGGTTGTTTTCTGAAGACCCATTGGATTTAGGCCTTAGAAAAAGTTTTCTCTGGTGCTTTTAAGGCTTGAATATGATGGTTGAAGATGAGAGAGAAGCACAAACGTGATTAGGAGAGGGATGAGAGAGAGCATTAGGGTTTGGAAGAAAGAGAATCAGCTAAGGAGTATGAATGAGGGAGTGGAGGGAGTACTTATAAAGAGGTTTTGGAGGGACTTGAGTTTGAAAGTCAAAATGGAGAGGGAAATGGTAATGGAGGGAGTTTTGAAGTAGAAGTGGTTGGGAAACCAGGAGAGACCCTAGTTTAGTCAGAAAACTAGTTGGAAGATGCTCTGAAAAGTTTTTGGTGTGCGTAGGCACTTTGAGCTCTCAAAGGGATTTTGAGAGCTCAAGGCTGTGTTCGGAATGCTTTTGGGATGCTTTTTAAAAAATGGGGCTGCAAACACTTTCCAAAACATGGACTTTTCCTCCTATTGTATACGTACAAATTTGACTGCAACACCCAACCAGTGGGCCCCCCATTTTTGCCATTATCTCTGTTCAAAACCCAGATGTGGGCCCAATCCAATTACCCAGTAGTTTAACGCCTCTCTCTCTCTCTCTCTGCGAAAACCCAGCTGGAATTGGGACCCACGTACCCTCACTCGCAAACCCAAAATGCCTCTCTCTCTCTATCATCTGTTTCTGTGGCTAGTGGGCCCCGCACTTTTAAACCAAAAATGCATTTCTCTTCCCCTACAAAACTCTACCGAACAAAGAACTCAAAAAAATGTTTTCAAAAACTAGCTCAAATAGGCAATCCGAACAAAGCCCAAAGCACTCTCAAATAGGCTTTGAGCACGCAAAGGGACTACACAATAGACCAAACTTCATGGGGATGCTTCGGGTGCTACCGAATTTTGTTTTGCGCGTGGTTTGAATCACTGGAAAGGTGGTTGAGTCTATTTTCTAACTCAAGTATTTTGGATCCAAGATAATTAGTAAATCCAAGTGCATGACCATTTTACCCTCAATAGATCGGGAAAACAAGTTATTTTGGTAAAACGCGCATCTCCTTCATTTTAAAATGGATTGAGACGTATTATATAATGACAAAGAGGATTTTGAATGTACTAAAAGATGTTGTAGGCTAGAGTTTGTTTTGAAGAAGTTTCAAGCATTATTCAAGCTTCTGATGTATACATTGTTGGTCCAATTTTCATCATCGGGATTGCTAAAGACTTACATGGGTTCAAATTGGGATATCTGCAAACCTTTTTTCAAATTCGCTTATTGAACAAAGAATGATATTTTTGTCGTTCAAAATTTGGATGAAGATGAGCATCTCCAGTCCAATACTCCATTTCTACCTTTGTTTTACTAAAATAATGTAGGAGTATTTTATTATGAAAGTAAATTTGAAAGAAACGTAACTCCAACCAAATACTCTATTTTTTTTAAAACTGACTCTAAACTTTAAACTTCATCACCTTCCCTAAAAAATAAAATAAAATAATGAAAACAAAACAAAAGGAAAAAGCAAGATTAAATCATGAATCAAACCATAAAAATCACTTTTCAAACTTAAAAACAATACTCATTATTTGAATATATTGTAACTAGTGAAAAACATGTGCTATGCATGGGTGAAAGTGATGGTGTTACCGGTGACGGAGCTCAGGAGGCACTTGGCATCCCCTGGTATTAAGGGAAAATTTATTTTTGTATCGCAAGAGTAGTATTATTCTTCATAACATGTGTATTATTTCTCCTATTAAACATATTGTGAGTGTTTAATTGATGCAAGTGTGTAATTTTTTAGTATTAAGCATGTTGACGGTTGATTAACCTATGAAAATATATGTTCTGGGGATTGAAAATAATTAATCTTAAAACACTTATACCTTTTTTATACTAATTACTTCCACTGCTCGTACAGTTTAACTAGTTTAATCGTACCGAAATTTTGAACTCAATACAAGGCCAACATATCTCTTGCTTCCATTAAACAAAAGGAAAAAGTAGAACTCGATACAAATTTACTGAATTGGTAAAGTTTAACAACGTCTTGGTATTAATTCTCTGCAATACACAATCTTTCATTATCAACGTTTTGCCTCTTCTCTATTGGAATCTCATCTGCATGTAGAACACTTAATCTGTCATAGCATAAAAAAATAAAAAATAAAAAACCAGAAACTATCAATTAAGCATCACAAAATCAACATGTATCTGCTCCATGCACGATATCGTAATCTTATTTGTTGACATTGATTTCGATTGTGAAACTTGCCTTTCTTTTCTTAATATAATTAGCCTTCCATTTTCACAAATTACAACAAAGGAAATATAGGGGTAAAATTTTGAATATGGCTCCTCTCTTTGGATACATAAGGTCAGGATCACGTTACGCAAATATGGATACACATTTGCTTTAACTAACTTTTTTTTCTTCCCGTAAGTAGTTCTAATGTAATTGATATTTTATGAATTTGGGTTACAAAATCAAACTCGAATGTAATATCCAATAGGATTATTTTAATTGTACTCATAATATTTTTGAATTTAATAGAAAATTACCCACTTCTCCTATTTCTTTTGATATAGTAATCTGGCCTAGACATCCGGTTATCTAGAATTTTTTTAGACCATATAGGCTAATTTTCGTGTGAATTTATAATAAAAGTTGAACAATAATATGAAAGAATGGGTTTATTTAGAGTAAGAGTCTATTAAGAAATAATTTATGTCATACGATTATAGACTATTTTATGAACATCATCAATGTTTCCGTTTTGAACATCATTTTTGGCATTCGTATATAATTTTTTTGGTATTCATGTATTTTAAATTTATCAATTTCCACTTTAGATTTGCACATACGCGTGATTTATTATGGAAATTACTGTAAATAAGAAATTCCATAGATATTCAATTTTCAATCTTTTCTTTAGCTATGTATGCACATGCACGTTAACATTAGAATAGGAAATTCTCAATCTTTCCATTAGGGTGTGAAAATGAAAAGATCATCCTAACGTAAGACTTTTACTACTCTCGAAAGGCAATTAAGGTAATTGATTTCAGAATTCTATTTCTTAACTTTAAGGCGCCACTTATCGCACTCATGACTCTTCCCATGAAAAGATATCTTTAGATTACCAATATTACAAAAAATTAATGTGACTGAAGTAAACTGAAGTAAACTGGATTTTGAGATAGTGAATAGTGCAATGGGAGAGATCCTCCATTTTTTTTCCCAATCTCCAAATTGGAGTAAACTTAGATTCTTTCAAACGGAGGAGGATGAGTCGGAGATGCATTCCCTCAAAAAAAAAAAAAAAGAGTCTCCGCAACTTTTTATCGGGAGATGAATATACTTATAAGACTACTCACGCGTGGTGAAAATTTAGATTGGGTCTCAATATAATTGCGGTTGAATTCCTTAATGTGATGTGCCAGAACAATATTCAAAGATAAAATTGAAGAGCTACCATAGCTACACTTCCACCTTAAAAAAGTAGTAGTATGAAAAATTTTATTATTAGGTGCTCCTAATAAATGGCAACCACACATTGTGATTTAGTTTCCGAGAAGAGTATTTAGGCATGATGTAATGGTGCTCAAAGAACACTTAATAATATTGAACGGGGGCTCAAAGTTTACAATTCAATAATCTTTATTCATTTTTTTTGGACCGGCAATCTTCATCATTATCTTAAGCGGTTTTATTTATGAAGATCGTTGATACGTATAATTTATATTCGTTAAAATTAAATGTGTTCTTATCTAAAACTCCTCTTTGCAATGAATTTGATTATTCGGCTTTGGGTTTAACAAATATTGTTGTTTTTGGTTTCACTGGTCTTGGTTTATATTTTGGCCCATAAAGGTGATAAACTAGCCCACACTCTGAAGGCCCCGTTCCGCTACCAAAAAAAAAGTTTTGTTTTAATTCAAAAATTATCTTCTTCCACTAACAAAAAATCACTTAGTTTTTTTTCGTAAAACTGAAAACCAAAAAATCCAAAAAACTAGTTTGTGGAACAAATTAGTTTTTTTGCAAAACTAAACATACAAAAAACTAGTTTAATGGAACAAGTTAATTTTTTTGTAAAACTAAAAACCAAAAAACTAGTTAGTGGAACAAGTTAAAAACTAGTTAGTGGAACAAGTTAGTTTTTTTGCAAAACTAAAACATCCAGAAAAACTTAAAAACTAAAAAAACCAAGGCCTCTTTTGGCTAACAATCCAGATTATGGATTATTGGATTATTCATTTTGTCCTTATTCAATTTTTTTTGGATTTGTTAGTTTTACATCAAGATTTTGTGGTTCTTTGGACTTCATACCGTGAGGCGAATCTAACAAGTACAAAATTATAATCAAAACTCAATTTTTTTTTCAATAAAGCCAAAATACTTGGATTATTAGCCAATAATCCAAGTATTTCAGCTTTATTCAAAAAAATATTTGGTTTGACCATAATTTTGTACTTGTTAGATTTGTCTCGTCGAGAGGAATCCAGAAACCACAAAATCTTGACGCAAAACTAACAAATGCAAAAAAATTTGAATAAAAACAAAACGAATAATCCATAATCGGATTATTAACCAAAAGAAGCCCAAGTTAGTGGAACACCCCCAACTTTTGGGCACGCAAGGATCCGGTCCGGCCTAAAACTGATGTGGGGCAAAACTGACTACTGTTTTGGTCAGAATCGGGCTACAATAAGAACAAACTGACCAAATTTCGACCGGGTAAAAACCGAACCCGAAAATCAACCCGTGAACAGGTTGTAAGAGGCTATGTCCAGTTTTTTTGTTTTGCCTTCAATAATTATTTGAATCGTTTATTTTGAAGAGTTCGTTTACTACGTATGTGTCACATACGTAAAAAGTTAACTTGATAAAACTTCAATACTAGACGAACAAAAAAATAGTTTTGTGAGGAAAAAAATGGATTATGTATTGTCATTGATTTTTCCTTATATAAATCTGTTTTATTCATGTGTCTATTGAAGTTTTAGCTTCTTTTTTTAATTGTTTTTTACGTAGATGGCGTACTCAAGTTACTCTACAAAATGAACTACTCCCTCTGTCCAGAAATGATGTCCAAAAAAAAATATTGTTCACACTTTTCATAAAATTATCTATATTTTTTTATTTATACTGATTTGTATTTGCAATATAGATATTGTTTGATAGATCTTACTTAATTTTATTAAACAAAGTTTTTAAGATCATAAAAAGGTACTATCAATTATCAAATATAGAAATTATTTGGACATTTTTTTTTTGGGATGAAGGGAATATTTCAATACTTACAAGATGAACTACTCCTTTTCTTTTTTTTGGGCATTATTAGCCCACAAATGCCCAAAACTAGACCAAATTGTACAATAGCTTCTGGGGCTCATTTTTGGATGCCACACGAATAATCCGAATCGTGGAAAACTTGGAGTTTTGGATTGATTAGTTACACATCTTCTATTGAGCTGATTTTTTTGTAAGGCCATGGGAAAAATTATTTTGATACTAATATTTAACTTGGAGTTTTGGATCGATTAGTTATATATATTCAATTGAGTTGAATTTTTTTTCAAAGGACATAGAAAAATTATTTTGAAAACTATTAAATGGTTCAGATTATTCCTATAGATCCAAAAGTGAGCTTCCAAAGTCATAGTACATTTTTTTGTCCCCTTAAATCTTGTGTAGGCATAGTGAAGTCCAAAATGAATTACTCCAACTCCAATTCTAGTAGTAACTTCTTTTTGGAACAGAGTATCTTATAGTGTGGTGTCGCACTACATGGTTGTAATACAATATTAGAGTTGTTGATTGCGCAATCAATGTCTCAAATTTTATTTTGATACTTGCATAATTTGAATCATTTATTGCGGAGATGAAATACGAATCGTTTATGCCCAAGATCAACGGCTCATACGCCGCATTTGAGGGTGCGCTCCTCCATATAGGATTCCCGGATTTACTCCCTCCGTCCCAATTTTATAGTCCCAATTGATACTTTTTGTTGTCCCAAAAAAATTGTCCCACTTTAAAACTAAATGAGTAATTATTAAGGAATTTCCTCCTATACCCTTGTATTTTGAAATTAAAAATAATAAAAAAGTAAAAAAGTGTAATGATTGAAGGGTAAAATAGGAAAAATATGTTTTCAAAAGTGCAATGATTATGTCCCCTTATTAAGTTGAAATCTCCAAAAGGGACCATAAAATTGGAACCGGAGGGAGATTAATTATTTTTGTGCGCAATATTGACCCGCAAATACCCACAACTGGATTCCGCGCCGCCCTCATTCTCCTTCTCTCTCTCCACCTAAATTCCAACCCTCTAGTCACTGGTAAGCTTCGTAAACGTACAACAATACATACACACAACTGTATCTTCAGTATCGAAGATGTCTGAAGATTGTGCAATGGAAAACCTTGAAGAGACCAAAGAAGAAGCCGTAAACACCGAGAAGAAGACCAACAAGAAGGCTAGAGATTCACAAGACCGCAGTCGAATACAGTCGAGACTCGCCAAGGGAATACTGTTGTCTCTGACGAAGCCATCGCACACGCTAAAGACGGGCTCCGAGAGCGTTCGGACGAAGAATCGAGCTAGGTTACGCCGCCTCCTGAGCAGGCTTGTGCGGCGGCATAATTGGGAAGAAGCAAGCGGTGTGCTGAGCGTGCTGTTGCAAGGGACTGGCAGTGAGAAGTCTCCTTCGAGGAATCGCACCAAGTATTGGGTATGGCGTTTTGATGAGTGTTTTTCCTTTGTTGGGTTGTATGATGTTTTTTTTACTAATCTATTACGTGGTGGAGGGGAATGAGACTAGATCCGGATGCATTATGGAGCATCGAGATCTTTACGCATGAGCTAGCCACCACTTGCTAGATGAACAAATAACGCTTGAACATCTTTTTGAAGCTCATTTCAAACCAAGTTCACAGTGCTTGAAAAATTCAAGTTACTCAGAGAGCCTTAATGTCATGTCATGTGTGTTCAATTCTATCAACAAAGACATTAAAGTTCTAGTCGTTTGAACTTAAAAGATGGCATGAACATTTTTTGTGGAATATATATGCATGAAATTTTCAGGTTGCTATGGAGCTTCTCAAGCATATGAATAGTGGTTCTGTCAATTCAACCAAGATCCAGAATGTTTACGAAATATGGATGAAAAGGATTGGACCAATGAGCAACTGGCCGTTAAAGGTGCAGTATAGAAACATCCTTCGTACATTGTTCACTATCACGTGTTATTTCCATTGCCATTGCGCTGCTTCTTTTTTTCTTTTTGTTCTATTGCTTCTTCTTTTCTTTTTTTTTTTCCCCCCCCTCCACCTCTTTATGAATTGTGAAGCATCCTTCGTTGTTTTCTTATTGTCTTACGTGATTTTATGTCCATTGTGATTTGGACGACAAATAGCTGGTAAGAGCATCTCCAATGGGTATGCTAGGAAAATATCAAAAAGTTTTTTTTTTTGTTTCTTTCATGGCAACGAAGGAAGTCCATTTCTAATTTGGTCCATAAAGTTTTGCAATCCTTGCAATCATAGATCTCTCTGGATTGCTTTACGGCATGCTAAAATTTTTGTTCTCTGAACATCACAACCTTAGACGTGCTCAGACAAGCCCCCCTCTAGATAATGATATTGGTTATGTAGCAGAGGGCAGACATGCTTCTCCTTTGCATTGGTCAAGAAGGTTATCTGGGCAGGGTCTTCCTCAGCTAATAATATTGCTGAGTATAACATCAATTCGTTGAATTTTTTTCCATTTTTACTATCTTTCGTTTATTGTTTTAGGCTTACACAACCATCAAGTTGGTTGCATTATGTTTTTATGCATTTTACAGAATTTTACATATTGTCCTTTCTAATATTTAGAAACACATCCCTGGTGCTTTGCTAGAACTTGATTGTCTTCATAGTCTAATGATAGGATTGATAGTATTTGACATGGGATCTCCTCTATAAGCCTGCTTGGGTATTGAGTAGTTAATTGTAAGAACTTGAGTCTTTGCAATAGGTAGTTTGGGCATCGTTATGTTATTGGAGTTTACGTGCCTTTTTTTTTTTTTTGGGGGTGGAATTAGGGGCATATTGCTCTTCTTTGCCTGCAAATAAGACACTGTCCAAGGACTTTTCATATTTTCATACCTTTTCTCTTGTATACATTTTTACGTGCATTTTAGTGACATTAAATGTGTTCTTTTATTGGCAGGATAGATTTATGGTTCAATTAGAATTCATCCTTTTTTGTCTTGGACAAGGGAATGTAAGTGAGGCTCATCAGGCTGCTTTAAGGTACGGTTTTTGTTTCTAACGTGTTTCTATAAACCATTGTTTTTCTTTTTCACATGTTTTCTGGGAAACAGATCTCTCTGCGTGTTAGTGATATGGTTATAAACAGATTAAAGGTTCATGATGTAGGGGGGGAAATCTGCTGCCAACAAACTTGTTATTACGTATTGAGAAGTTTTGGGAAATATGACAAAGAACGTGAATCCGTTCAGAGTTGTTTTCAAATTATTTGCGAAAGGATATGAGTTGACGAAAAACTATTTCTCCAGCATATAAAATCCCCTTGCGAAGGTCCCTGGATAAATAGCCTTGAGGGTTTAAAGTTCAAGTCAAAAGTCTTATCAATAGTTTCTTTATCCTGTAATTTTAGCCTAAATTCCAGCTGTTACCTTTAGTAAGAAATTGAAGTTCAGCTGAGTGGCAAAGAAGTTTTATTGATCAGTCAATCAATGAGTTTGCAACCGCAAGGGGTTAACCAAGTGCTAAGTTGGGCTGCGATGAGCTCCTCCAGAAGCATAGGTCGTGTTTTCAAATCCCATGAAGTGCTCGGCCCATTGAGGCCTACCCCAGGGCCTATGGCATGTGTAGGATAGGGGGACTCTGGGACTGCAAGTAGCTGTGAGATTAATTAGGGTGAAGCTGGTTACAAAAAAACATGAGAAGGAAAAAATAGTTTGTTGAACCACAAAAAATTGTAGGCCTACCAGAACTTGCCAGATGTGAGGGAATCCGTTTCTCCTACATCTTGTCTGATCTAAGTGGTACACATTAACTTATCTGAAGCTGACAACTTCTATAACTGATAGTTGCACTTGTAAGTTTTTTCTTTCTGTAACTTTTTTTGGTTGGAAGCAACGCGATGCTTTTAACAAGAGTGGCAAACCACTGAGGTGGTAGTTCAAGTGGTTGGAGCAGCAAACCTAACGTTGCTGCTCTCCTACCGGTCTTGGTGTCGAACCTTGGTACCAAATGGTTGGGGGAGCTGAGAGGGGGCTCCAATTTGATTTGCACTGCGGTGGGGGCCTGGTGATGGATTAATAGTTCCTTCCCTGCTGGCCCAGCTATAGCTTAAGTCTGAACATTTCATGTTGGGGTTCGCTACGGTAGTTCAATCTAGCCCACCCTGCCAAAAAAACAAAAAAACAAAAAACATAAGAGTGGCAATGAAGATCTAAGTGTGAGGAATCTTCAGGAACCTAAGACGACCCTTTAAACTAAGATGCGTTGTGGATTTACGAACCTCTTTACTTGTAAAATATCTCTTTGGCTTTGTATCTTTATGCTCTTTCTTTTTTGGCCTAAATTTCATCGTGACCTATATCAGTAATAGTTATTGCCCTTATAACACCAATCAAACAGCAATGTAACAGAATCTAAGAACTAGCTACCAATTTCAATTCCAAATGCAATCAATTTTGGCTTGGCTGTCTTTCTTTAATTGAGTCCCTTTTTTTTGGCTTGTTGACACAATAAGACAAACCAGAGAACATCAAGACTACCAAAAGAGAGAAAAAAAAGAAGACGATGACTAACCAGTCCAGGAGTTGCAGCAGCAACTAGTACGCAATTCAAACAGGAACCTCTACCCATGCTCGAAGAAGAGAAACTCCTATGAAGCCTCTTTGCATCATCCATTAGTACTCCAATACCAGAAAAGTTGTCCCCATTCGAATTTAAACTCTTTATAACTGTCAAAGAATCACCTTTTCAAGATGTATATCTAAGAGTCCAAGGTCAATGGCAAGCTCTATGACATCCAAAATGTTCCTGCTATTCCTTTTGCTAGAGCTCCAATAAATTCACCTTGAACACCCCTGGGGGCCCCACTTCTGATAAGATTCTCTCTTCTGGGAATGTTAACCCCATGCTCTTTCAAAGCTTCTATACTTGGATGTTATTTTAAGCGAAGGGTGTATACGTCATTTTTAATTCAATGCAAAAAGAGTTATAGGAAGGGGGTTTAATTTTCGTTATTGGCAAATTTGAGCACAACTGAGAAATTTCTGACAGCTTGTCCAGTAGGAATGGATTTATCTGTGGAGGTTATTTGGAACTGTCATTCTGTGCATCAACACTAGAACCTTATTTCTTACTCCCACTCAGAATGTATCATGCATGCGATGGTGCCATTAGTGCCATATATGTACGAGGGCGTATCAGTGTGCCTCTCAACCATAGCTTAAGCATGTTGCTCACCAAATGAAGCTCTATGAGACCATGAATTTAGCCAAGAAGAAATGCCAAAACATGCTGGACTTGAGAATGAATTTTTTTTTTGACACCATTAACTTCGATGTTGTGAGGGATTAGAGGTTTGTAGATTTGCACTCTTACAATGATTTTATGTATTACTCCTACTATGGTCTTCGTATTCCACAAGTTGGCTTGAAATTTTACTACTACCAGCCAGTTTCTTGTAAGTTGAGTCGGAAATATTATGTTCAATATGCATATTTAGCATCCACGTAAGCAACTGGAGGTTTGCTTTAGATCTACTCTTGAGTCACCTACACATAACTTGTGTATTTTTTAACAGCCTTGTTTATTGATGTTAACATGGTGATTTTTTTAGTGGGCAAAGATGCAAGTATTCTCATGAAGTAGGTTGTACTTAGCAGATTTTTCTAATTTTCTATGTGAAGATTTTGGTTGTAATGGGCAAAGGTTTCTTAAGTAGTTGCATGCGCTCGATGCATATACGGTTTTACTAGTTTTGTCATCAAAGTTATATGGTAATTACCAGATCTATTTGTTAATAGGGGAAGAGAGACTTACAACTTACAAGGTATTGATTTTATTATTATTTATTACTATAGAGTGTATGTTTTGTAAACTGGGAATTGGTAGCAATGGTATATTTCCTGGGCTTTGTATTAATACTGGGGTTGTTCATCTCAGCCTCATGCAGCAACGCGAATTTGGAAGCGACCCAATTTCAAATATGGTTGTGGGCTTGACTTTTTGTGAGCTATGGTATTCTACTTTTCCAAAAGAGTTGCAGTGTAGAAATCCAGACAAGTCTTACTCCCATAGACAATCAGATATGGAAATGAGAGTCGAAACCCCCATTGAGGATTCTGGGGGACACGATACTGTTGATATCCATCAAGTTGGTTCCTCCATTCAAGCTGATTCAGACACGTCTGTTAGGAACGACAAAGAGGTTGCTGGAGATGTTGATGTGGACAAACATAGAGAAGTTTCCATGGAGGTGGATGATATTGTACAGAAAGAAACCACCTACAGAAATCATGAGTCAATGGGCTTCTACATGGATGCTGCTGAGGACAGTGGACATCAAAAGTCTCCTTTGTCTGATTTTGGTGGCAATATGCAGTATGCATCTACTTTCAATGCCCATGGTGAGTTTCAAAGTTTATTTGCGTATAGGTGTAAATGTAATCTTTGTTTTAGACAAGCTGGTTGCTGTTGATAGGGTACTTGTAAGAAAGGGATAATGGAACTCTAATAGCTGTAAAGTGAGCTGCAAACTCTGGTGATGCAGTTTCATTTTCATATTTCTCCAGTTGGTCTTGGTTCTGATGTCTAGACTCTAGGCTTAGGGGGCTTTCTGATTTGGCTATGACATCCAAGTTTGTAGTTTATCTGATGTCCATTAAGTTTATACTGTCTCTTGATTGGTTGTTTCATTTTCGTTTAACTCAACTTTTCGCTTATCCCTAATTACAGTCAGAATTGAATCAGTGCAGTTATTCTGAAGATCAAAGTTCATCGGTAGTAAAGTCAAGCCTAGTTCCCTTAAAAAGTATTCCTTTTGTAGTCTAAAACTAAATTATCTAAGGTCATCAAGCCTTTGAAGATCTAACCATCCCGGACTAACAAACACACACCTCCTAGACTAAAAAATACACTGGGGTATGATCAATTTTCCCTAGCAACCAATTACTTGCTCCTTTCTGTCAAATATTGTTAGGCATTTTTAGGCTCTAGATATTCCCTTTTAAATCTATGTAATTTGGTTGGTGTGCATCTGTAATCAATACTGAACTTCTATTCTTTCTTGCTTGAGAAGGCTTGGATTCATGGTTGTTGCCATTTCAATTGTCACATCCAAACAAAAACTTTGAGGACGTAATAGGTTCTTCACAGAGGGACATGCTACAGGACTACTATAAGGGTGCAGTAAAGCATTTACGAGTTGCTCTCTGCTCAACACCTCCAGTTTATGAGGCCCTACTTCCTTTAGTTCAAGTAAGAGCTATTTTCGTTTATTTCTTTATCTGAACTGTTTATCAGAATGTATACACAAATTGTATCGAGTACAAAGTAGAAAGGGCGATGGTGTGAACCCGGGCAGCTGCTTCGATGCTAGTGTTTTTGCATTCCTTGAATGAGATTAACCATACCTTCATTACTATTGGTCGTGTAACTCACATTTTAAGCTTCGCTAATCACCAAAACAGCCTTGCTATGCTGCCACCATTTTTGCCTTTCTAATCATTCAGCTTGGCACAGATGGTGCACATAATCATTTGTCCAGTCAAAGGTGACAATTAGTAGCTTGTGCATGCAAGTTCCTTAGAAGGATTGTCGACAGGAAAGGAAAGGTATATGTATTGTGTCATCAAGACTCTCCAAGTTTAAAAACCTTAGAAAATCACTTGTGTTTGTGTTGCATTTGTTCATGTAAAAGAGGTTATGCGGTCATTTATGAGCCTTGGGACCCTTCAATCAGTTCATAGATTGGAGATGGCTTCGTAAAATGGTGTTTGCATAATGATAAGTTCTTGCAATACCACTTTCTGTCTTTGTTTGATACATATACCATATTCTTGTCTATCTTCCATCGTTATTTGTTCCTCAACATCTGAGTGACATAAAATAAAACCTACCTCAATTATATTTCTCTCTCGCTGTTTTCACTTTTTGATGTGGCAAGTGTGACTTGTCATTGGAGTTGTAATATGTTTACTAAAGCTTGTTGCCTGACCAGATGCTGCTGTTTGCGGGTCACATTGACGAGGCTGTAAATGTGCTCGAGAAGTTTGGTCATAGTTCACAGGCAGCACTCGCTCTAAGGTAATGGCTTCTTTTCTTTTTGGGTCAGGAAACTACCAAATAGAAAACATGTCATCAGGAGGATAGACACATTAGTTATTTGAAGATGTGAGAAAGCATAGAGGAAATAAATGCCCTGCTTGAGGAGCTCAAATTACTAGTTGGGTTGCAGCAGTTGTGAGAATACCATTGTGCTGGGTTTTCCGAATCGTGCTGTTGGTGCCCAAGATGACAGCTGTGACCCGAGTGGCAGTGGCACAGGACGTAGTAGTATGATGGTGCTGCACTGCTGCGGGGAATCAAATTTGTTCATCCCGACACAGTTCGAAACCAAACCGATGCTCTTCTTTTGTTTTATGTCATCTTTTTCTTGAAAGAAACTCTAGGTTCTATCTTCTTCCCCATTTGTTGCAGCCAAAGATTGTCTCTGTTGATGTGATGGAGTTGATGAATAGGTTGCAGAACACATCAGAGACACTGGAGACTTCAGCATTGGGTGGTTGATGGTTGTGTGTGTGTCTGTGTCTGCGAGTGGAAATCTGGGAAGTTGTGTGGGAAAAGATTAGGCTGTTAAAGGCCCGATTTAGCGGTGTTCCTCAAGTTTGGGAATTGGGTTATAAGTTGGTTGGCTCATGAAAATGTACGGATGATATTGACTTGACTTGTATGTTCTGGGAGATTAGTTAATAGTTCTTGAATAACTACTTGGGTGCAACCCTGTTCAAACTTCTTTCTTTATCAACTGTTGAATGTATCCTCTTTTCCTTTGAACTGAAAACCTTTTGATTGTGTTTGGTTCTTTTGTTTAGTTTTTCTACTTCTTCCTTCTGTGTTCTTTCTCCTATGATGACCTTTTCTCCTAATCACTTAAACCTCACGGCCATAGCTTGTTAGATTCTGTGACAATGGGCTAATGGGGTATAGAGGTAGGGATGGTGTCTTCTTAATCCAAATATCCTATCAGCACAGAATTAGATTAGATATGTTATCAGTGTCAGCACAATAGACAGAACAATGGAAGAACCATAAGACCAGATGACTATTTTTCAGTACTTGTTGTTTCGGTGTACATTATTGATACCAAAAAGACTAGTAGATGCATAAAGGGCATGGAGTACTACTCATTTGTATTGGAGCCATGACAAACTCGGCCACCAGTTCTTTAGGGGTTTCAAGACTGTAAAGAACTCGTATCTTTTTAAGTTTGTTCTCTCTTCTCAATTGGTGTAGAGCAAAAGCTAGTCTATTGGAGCAGTTTGATGGTGCCAACAATGTCAAGCTTTCAACCTGCTTTGAGGATATATTGAAGAAGGACCCCACATGCAGCCACTCATTGGCTAAGCTCATCAGCATGCAACAAAATGGTATGATAACTTTCTGAAACTTTTTGTGTTCTAATCGGTGCAAGGTATTATGTCTAGTTGTTGTTATGCCGTTCCTGCTAGCTAACTGTTGATATTTCTCAATGCTAAATAGACTTAGTTGTTTGAAAAATTAGAATCTTTGCTTTTCTGTTTTTTACCTGTGGCAAAAACATTTCAACATGTCCTAGCTGATAAATTCCGTCAAATGAAGGTTTTTTTTTTAATACACTTGTGACAAGTTCTGAACCCTCTCTCTAAAAATGCTAACCAGGGTTTAGAAGTGATTATTCAAGGAATTTTACTACAAAGGCAGTAGATTTTACCTTTATAAATTGTTATAGTTTTGATGATCCCTTTGTAAAGGCCATTATTTGCTCAAGTAGAAGAGAATATTTTGACGGTTACCTAGACGAAACAAAATTTTCATTTTTCAAGAGTTGGTTGCCAAAATCCAATCAGTCCTGTAGCTATCTGTGTCGTCTTGCATGAGTTTGAAATTAAAAGCAACTCCTTGGTTTTAGAAATAGGAGGATAGGAGCTTGGACTGATCTCTTCCCTATTCCTTCAAATGAAACTGTTCATCTTCGTGTTGTACATATACATCTGTGGAAGTAAATTCCTAATATACAGGGTTTATGTTGTATGCAAGATTCATCCCTTTTCTTTTCCATATTTGCAGGGGATTATAGCCCTCAACAACTGGTAGAGATGATAGCGTTGCATTTAGACTCTACCTATGCAGAATGCAATACATGGAAAGAGTTTGCCTCTTGCTTTCTGAAACTTCATAGCTGTGAAGAAGATCGAATGTCAACATGTTTGAATGGGAATGAAGGTGTAAGCAAGCAATTGCATTCTCGTCGATTCCTGAGGATGTCCAAGATATTCACGGAGGGGACATCTGGAAAGGCTTGGAGGTTTCGTTGCCGATGGTGGTTAACGCGTCACTTTACCCTGACCATTCTTTGTTCAGAAATTGAAGCAGGTATTCCTTATCATGAGGATAAAACACTTTTTAATGCTCTCTTTGGATTAATGTGGATTTCAAATGAAGTGGTTTTCCTATGGATTTCGACATTGATTTTGGGAGCTTTATCCATACTTACAGATAATGTCATATATCTTCTCTTCATGATGACAGGTGATTTGGAACTCCTGACTTACAAAGCAGCCTCAGCTTCTCATATGTATGGACCAGAATTTGAGTATGTAGTAAAAGCTTACGAATGCTTGGAGGACAGGGATATGGACCTGTTCTTGTTCTTGCTAATGCACATGCAGAATTCTGTTGGATTCTATCCAGATTCTAACAAAACGAATCTATGATGAATTGGGTAATTTGGCAATGTGAAGAAAGTTTAGAGTTTTTCTGTTATTTGAATGATTACTGTTGTCAAGTAATTCCAGTAAATAGTAATACACCACCCTATCATGTGAATCAATGCTCTGATAAACTTTGGTGCTTCAAATATTCCAGAGATGCTGGGTTTGCCATATTGGTCTTAATAGAGATAGTGGAAAAGCAGTTCAACAAGTGGTATTAGAGCGATCGCATGGGTGACATTGTGTAACTAAATCCATGGGAGCAGTCCGGACTCAATTTATATGGTATTTAATATACACGTGTATATCTATAAATGTTAAGTTATGATTGAGTTAGGGTTCATCTGTTATGTTTTCTATTCCTAGGTGTAGTTTGGTCATGGAGTATATTGTTGGTCCTGTGTATGTCTGTGTATAGACCATTTTTACGGTATGGAGAAAAAATCTTTGATCTCTCTTTCTCTCTCTACAATCTCACGTGTATCAGAGCACACGATCTATCTAACCACTGACTCTGGTGTCTGAATTTTACCGTCTCCACCATCCGCGGTGTCTCCCATCATCGTTTCTATCATCATCTTCGATCAACAGAGGAGTATCACGCACGTGGTCAGCCTTTCGGTTACTGTTTGTCTCGAGAACACCCGGGGTTCCTCCGGTAGCACTCGCCGACCATCGTACGACTATTGGCTCCGGCGAGCCATGACGATGACTGACGAACCCCAATAACGACTGTACGGCGATCGCACAGTACACACTCCGGCGAGCACAGTACACACTCAGTTGAGCACTGTAGACTGCGTGAACTTTGTCGGCTGCCTCTGTTAGCTTTTGCAACTACTGGACTATCATTGAAAACCCTTGTAAACTCTAAAAGCCTTTCGAAACCCACTTGGTTATTGCTGGGTTATGGTCGAAACCCTCTAGATTGGTCAATAAGTCTTGATTTTAACCCCTTTGAACCTCTGAGGTATTTTTCGCTTCAAATTAGTGATTTTTACAATTGGGTATCGACTTTTTGGCTTCAGAATTGACTGGATTGGTGTAATTGAGTAAAGTTTCTGCTCTGTTTGGCGTTATTTGTTACTATTGGATGCTATTGCATACTGTTTGAACAGTATTTGTTCTATATCACATTTTTGGAGTATTATCTGGTTCAAAGGTTCTCCTGCTTGAACTTTTTGACACTGTTTGGGTATTGTTGAGTACTCTTTGGGTCCTGCTGGCTCTGTTTCAAAGTGTCTAGAAGCTGATTTGTGGAGATGAGATACTGTTTGTATATTTGGGTCTGTTATATGGCTTTTGGGTTCTCTTATTGAGGGTTTTTTAGCAATGTGTTACTGCTGATTGTCTGTTGATATGATGGAGGGTTCCCAAACAGCCCTGGTTGACCTTGAATCTCCATCTACCATAGCTTCTACATCCACTGCTTCTGATTTCCTTGCTCATAGAGGTGTACATGCTAGTGTTTCTACTACCTCGAGTTCTCTTCCTTGGATAATAGATTATGGTGCAACAAATCATATGACAAGTTGCTCATCTTTTTTTGACTCTTATTCTACATGTTTTGGTAAGGATAAAGTCAGAGTTGCTGATGATTCTCTCTCTTCCATTTCAGGGAAATGTTCTATTAATTGTTCTCCAACCATTTTCCTTTCTTCAGTACTTTATGTTCCAAATTTTTCTACTAACCTTCTATCTGTTAGTAGTCTTACCCAGTCCTTAAATTGCTCCGTAACTTTTTTTTTTTTACACGTTGTGTCTTTCAGAAACTGGATATTGAGAGGATGATTGGCAGTGGTAATGCTCATGAGGGCCTTTATTTTTTGGAGTCTGCACCTAATCTAGTTTGTCCACCTTTGTCATGTGGTCAGGCTCTTGTAGCAGATACTGGTTCAACTCTTTTCTTGTTACATCAGTGGCATTGTAGATTAGGTCATCCATTCTTTGGGATTCTAGAAAAATTGTTCCCTAGTTTGGCTAAGCAATGTTCTCGGAGTTAGTTCCTTTGTGAAGCTTGTGAGCTTGCGAAACATTATCACTCATTTTATACTCCGATCAGTCAAAGAAGTGATTCGCCATTTATGGACATTCATTCCGATGTTTGGGGTTCTTCTGTCACATCTCTATCTGATTATCGCTGGTTTGTCATCTTTATTGACTGTTATTCTCGTGTCACCTGGGTGTATTTACTAAAGGCAAAAAATGAGATTTTTTTGTGCTTTAAGTATTTTCACCAAATGGTGCGTACTCAATTTAATGTTAATGTTAAAGTACTTCGTATTGATAATGGGATTGAGTATCTAGATGGGACTTTTCGGGCATATCTTAATAACTTTGGTATTCTTTTTCAGACTTCCTGTGTGTGTGTGTGTGTGTGTGTGTGTTTTGTTCATGCTTCTAAGCACCCAGGTGGTAAGCTGGACCCCAAAGCCCGCAAGTGTATTTTCCTTGAATGTTCTCCCACTCAGAATGGTTATAAATGCTATGATCCGCACTCTTGCAAGATGTATGTCTCCATGGATGTCACTTTTTGGGAAACAGAATTATTTTATCCTCTGTCCACTTCATCTCTTTAGGGGGAGAATGATAGACAGTAAGAGATGTTGACATTTCATACTCCTGAGTCGTGGTCTTATCCTTTACCTTGTCATGGTGAGGGGGAGAAAGAACCTTTACCTGCAAAAAGAGCAGAACATGATGTTAGGAAAAGATTGGATAGGCCAAATTTGCAGACTTTTTCTCGAAAGAAAAGAGGCAAGCCTACATGTGCGGTACCACTTTGCCAATCTTCATCACCTACTCCAGTTTCTGACTCTTTAGCTGATTCATCTGGTAATGATCATTTCCCTACTGTTATTGATGATCTTAATGCTCCTATTGTTCTTAGATTGGGATTTAGATCATGCACTCAACATCTCATTTCCCAGTTTGTCTCTTATGACCGTTTATCTCATTTGCATCGTGCTTTTGTTTCGTCTCTTTCTTCTATATCTATTCCATAAAATTGACAGGATGCATTCATGATACCTATGTAGAAATGAGCTATGGTAGAGGAGATGATGGCTTTAAAAATGTATGACACTTGGGAGCTAGTATCTCTTCCAAGAGGGAAGAAACTTGTGGGGTGCAAATGAGTGTTCACTAGGAAACACAAAGCTGATGAAACAGTTGAGAGATACAAGGCAAGACTTGTTGACAAGGGCTTCACACAAACCCATGGTATTGACTACAAGGAGACGTTTGCCCCTGTAGCAAAGATGAACTCTGCGCGGGTTCTACTCTCTTGTGCTGCCAATTTAAATTGGCCTATTTACGAGTTTGATGTGAAAAATGCATTCTTCCATAGCGAATTAGAGGAGGAGGTGTAAATGACTATTCTACCGAGTTTTTCTTCATCTCAGACCGAGGGAAAAGTGTGTCGATTGAAGAAGGCACTCTATGGCTTGAAGCAATCTCCTAGAGTATGGTTTGACAGGTTTCTCACAGCCATGTTGAGATTTGGATACAAGCAGAGTCATGCTGACCATACTATGTTCATCAAGAGAAGTAATGGTAAGATTGTCATTCTTATTGTTTATGTGGATGACATAATCATGACAGGTGATGATGTGAATGAGATTGTTAGCCTTAAAGCTCTTCTTGCTCAAGAGTTTGAGATTAAGGATTTGTGGTCTATAAAGTACTTTCTTAGAATGGAGGTGGCTAGATCTGACAAAGAAATTTTTATCTCTCAAAGGAAGTACATCCTTGATCTCTTGGAATAAACTGATATGTTAGGATGTAAACTAGCTAATTCTCCCATTAAGGCCAACCATCATCTTGGTAGCAACGGTGGGAAGCTTACAGAAAAAGAGATATATCAGAGACTTGTGGGTTGCTTGATATACTTATCTCATACTAGACCAGATATTTCCTATGTTGTGGGGGTTGTGAGCCAATTCATGCATGAACCTCGTACTAGTCATCTTGATGCTGTTTATCGTATCTCGAGGTATCCTAAATCTGCCTTAGGTAAAGGAATTTTGTTCTCTAATCATAGTCACTTAAGATTGAAAGCTTTCACTGATGCAGACTGGACAGGTTCTATTGATGATAAGTGATCTACTTCTGGCTATTGCACCTTCCTTAGAGGGAATTTGATTACATGGAGGAGTAAGAAGCAGTCTGTAGTAGCTAGATCTAGTGCAGAGACTGAGTATAAAGCCATGACTTATGGTGTTTGTGAGCTTTTATGGCTCCAAACCTTCTTGCGTGATTTGGGATTTCCTGATCGTGGTCTTATGAAGTTCTACCGTGATAACAAAATAACCATAAACATTGCTCATAATCCTGTTCAACATGATCGAACAAAACATATTGAGATTGATAGGCATTTCATCAAGGAGAAGCTGAGCAACAGTTTGATATGTATGTCTTTTTTGAAATCCGAAGACCAATTGGCCGATGTATTTACTAAGGGTCTTAGTAGTAAATGTTTTCACCCTATTGTATTCAAGTTGGGCTTGATAGATATCTTTGCACCAATTTGAGGGGGAGTGTTAAGTTATGTATGAGTTAGGGTTCATCTGTTATATTTTCTATTCCTAGGGGTAGTTTGGTCATGTATATTATTGGTCATGTGTATGTATGTGTATAGACCATTTTTACGGTATGGAGAAAAAATCTTTGATCTCTCTTTCTCTCTCTACAATCTCACAATAAAATCCACTATTCAGCTGGATAGACTGATTAATTCGGAAATAATTCCCTTCCATTAATAGGTGTTATCCTTATAAATCTTTTGCGAATAGTATATTAGCAAGTATGGTTAGATCGTTTTCAAGTTTTAACAGGAACAATTCATTTTAATTATTTAAGTTTGTAATGAAATATTAATTTCATACACCTGAACGATCAAAAAATAATAATCTCAACGATTGCTATTGCATGAACTGTCTAGTTGATAGGGGCGCAAATGTGGCCATTGGAAGCCCCTAATTTATTATTGTTACGCCCGTTTATTATATTATTTGGGGTTTGATACTCGTTTTTGTTACTTCAGGACTTGCGGAACAATTAAATGGAACGCACCGCTAAATTGAGAAGTTAAGGATGCCGATTGAAATAATTTAGAAGAAATTGGATTCACGTGATATTTTAAAGGCAGCAATCAAAAGGAATTGTTTGATTAGGAATAAAATTTGTGATAATCAAACGAAGGATATTTTGTATCTTAATTAGGAAGTGAATTTTCGGTGGTTCAATACAAAAGTTCCGTGGGTATACAAGAGGGGCCCACTAATCACACATAAGGAGAAGAATTGGGCTTGCAAGATAAAGGGAGATATTGCTGCCATATGTATACAAGTCGGTCAACAGCATGTATAAAAAGGCATGAAGGGTTATATTTTGGATATTCACTTTTCCACGCAAAAAAGAAGAGCAACGGCCGCATATAAAGAGAAGGACGACGATAAATAACATCACAAAAAGCTATGAGCAACGCTTGATCAACCTTGGGAAGAGCACATCCACGATGAACGGCTAAACTGCTTACGACCGGGTAACGAGGAAACTTTCTCCGAGTAATGTAATAGTTTAATTTGTAGGGTTTTATTCAACAATAATTGTATGACTTGGGATGATTCATAATCTTTTTTTATGAAAGAGCATATTTTTCCTATTTATCGTTGTGTTTGTATTCCCGGATGTCAAACCTTTGTCATGCAATAGTTTTCACCGCTTTTGATAGTCTCCTCGAGATGGGTTATACGACGTTAGGCGAATTAGTCGCCGCCCGTTAAGTCCTAAGGTGAGACGACCAGCTATGTCGAGATAGCCTTTACGATTGTGTATGAATCCTCGTGAATCCTCTTGACGATTGTCGATAGGGATTGAAAAGCCCTAGCGATAATCTTATTTTTTCTATGTTGAATAATTACCCTGGATTTTATTCGATTATACTGCAAGGGGAAGGTGGAATCGAAACCCTAGTCCTTTCTCTCCTTAGCTTTCGAAACCTTTGCTGCTTTCTTAGTTAATTTTAGTATTAATTTTAGTTTCACCAATCAAATCCCAAATTTCTCTTGCTCTCATAATTAAATTAGAAATTAATTGAAAGTACCGCAACTTAGCTTTTTACTCTCCGTGGACGATCTCAGACTTAACCACTGTTCTTCGGAATAATAGTTAATTCTCTGTTTTATAAATTTTATTTTTTGGTACCAAAAACGACATACCAAATTTTGGCGCCAAGTTCTTGGAGTAAAAACACTGGCGGTCGTATTTTCAATTTGTTTTTAGTTTGATTCTTAGTTTATAATTTTTTTTTATTAGTAGTATTTTTATTATTATTTTATTTCTTTTTGTAGTTGTTTCGTTGGTGCAGGTTTCTTAACTTCATGCAGGTCGAATTTGAAGTTACAGTTGCGTGGTGTTTGAGGATGTCCAATGCAGTTAAGGAATTTTTGCCAATTGCATCGTGAGTTTAGTTTAGTTTTTTATTTATTATTATTTTTTATTTTTTTACCTATTTCAGTAGATTAGTTTGCATTAAAAGATTTTTTTTTTCTTCTTTTGCATTAAAAAAATATTTTAAAAAATGAGTTATTTGAGAAATTACTATGGAGAGTTTGGATTTCCATTTCAAAGTTCAGCGGAACCTTTGCCCTATTATTGGCAAACAGCAGTACGATATCCTCCATTATACGAGAGTTTTTCACCTAGTGCACAAAGCCTTGAGTTGAAGCCTGAAGTTATTTATCCGCTTCCTATTTTTCATGGCATAGATTCTGAAAACACATGCGAGCATATTGAAAAACTTGACGACCTTTGTTCAAGTGATGAAGTGGACCTACTCAGATTATTTCCATTATCTTTGCGAGGTAGTGCTACGGATTGGTTTTATTCTTTAAGTCTAAGATCAAATTGTACATGGGCTGAGATGCAAAAGCAATTTTTTGATGATTATTGCCTATGTAATGAGACTCATATGCTATTACAAAAGGTCTCAAATTTTTATCAACGATATGAGGAGTCTTTTTCAAAATGTTGGTGGCGGTTTAAATGTTTACTACTCTCTTGGTCGCGTTTTCAATGTGACCTTGGGCATCTCTTGAAATTTTTTTACCATAGTTTGAATTGTAGGTCACGCGAGTTTGTTGATACTATGTGTAATGGTGAATTTTTGAGAAAAGATGTTTGAGAGTTGGGATTATTTTGATCAATTATCTCAAAAGCCCCAACCTTGTGATAAAACTGAAATTTCGGAAGTGACTAATTCTTATGTTGTGGACGATGAAAAAATAGAGCCGATTGTCATTAGTGAAGGTCATGGTCTAGATTTGAATAAAGTCTTGGAGTTAGAACAGAGTGCTAATAATATCCAAAGTTCTTACGAGAATTCTATTTATACACCCGATATGCCTTTTAATGCGAAAATTGTTGAGGATTCATTACCGATAATTGCCCCACGTCCACTTGAACTTGATAATCCAATACCCTCACCTTTGGCTGATACTAGAACTCATTTTGAGTCTCCACCATCACAAGATTTTATCAGAGTAGAACTAATTGATTTTATTGGCGTTGATGATTTTAATTCAATTTTCTCTCCATGTTTAGTGGACCTTGTCAATAGTCTAAAAATCAATTTGGTTCGAATTGCATATTTGGTGGACCTTAAATTTCAAATGCAACTAAGACAACTGAGATACTCAAAGTATCTAATTGTGTGGCATGGTAGAGTTCAATTCTTGACTAAGAGCTTAGAATTGGGTGGTTTGTTCATTGTCATAGCCCTCCATGGTGTTATAGGAGTTAGAGATCTGCTTGAACATAATGTAGTATATAATTATTATTTAGTTTTTACTTTTCATTTTTTTCCCTCTCGTACTTTTCCTACCTTTTTGTGTCCTTTTTGTTTTGTTTTGTTTTGTTTTTAATCTAACGTGCAGGTATATGTGGTTCAAGTTGGGGGTGCTCTTTCCCCCGTATTTTATTTATGCTTGCCCTACCCACTTCCGAGGTGATTTCTTTCCTTCTCTTGTACTATACTTGCCTTATTCTATTTATATGATCGCCAATGAGGGCATTGTCTAGTTCAAGTTGGGGGTGGGAATCCCTTCGGATTTTGAGTCTTATGAGTCTTTCAAAAAAAAAAAAAACAACACAAAAAAAAATGGAAAATTTGAAAGAAAAAAAAAATAGTGGATTCTCTTTGCATGGAATTTGGGATTAGTTGAGATTGACTATTGATAGCTTAAGTAGAGGTGCGTTGCTTATTGCTTGGATATTTTGTGGCATAATGGTTCTTTTTGCTAGTCTTTTGTGGAAATTTATCGTGGCACTTATTTTTAGCACCTTTTGCACTTCACATACATTGGGCCTTGGTCCTTTTGTGAGTTACATTTTGATTGTTCTCAATGGCTAGTTTAGTGGAGACTTATGCCCGAGTAAGCTTTAGAGCCTTATCTTTCTTTGGAGTGGTGTCACAAAAACTCTTTGTTTGTCATGAAAAGAGTCAAGTTGTTTGTTGGTCTCATTATTCTTGCTGCCAAGTATTGAAACATATTGTTTGTTACTTATCTCTTGGGTGGTATGAATTCATGGTTGTATTGCCCCTAGGAGAGGAGAATAGGCGATTTTTGCTATTTTGAGCCTGTTTATTTCTTTTTCTCAAATGTTTAACCCTTGTAAGCCATGTTGAGCCCTTTGCATAATATCTTTTCTTTGCTGAGCTCCACTATCTATATCGTGTCTTCAGAATAGCAAATATGCAGGTTACTTTATGAAGAGAATGGAGTGAATATAATTGAGAAATGTGCGCTTGAATGGTGGTGTTTTTCCCAATTGTAGAAGAAAAAAAAAACAAACAAAAAAAAAAAAGAAAAAAAAAAGAGAGAGAAAAAGAAAAATGAAACCAAAAGGGGACACACTAATTCGTTGTTGAAAGAAAGAAACAAGTGATTTTATTGTGGAACTGTGTTGTAAGGTGAAAGAGAGATGTGGTGAAATTGATGAAAAGAGGGCACATATTGTTAAATTAGCCCTATCCTATATTAATGATTTGCCTATTCTCAGACACTTGCTTGTTTTGCTCTAGCCCTACAACGTTTTCCTTACCTAATGCTATAACCGGAATTAAAGTCCTATTTGATTTTAGGGGCAATGGGTTGTGGATTGGTGGATAGAGATTAGTTTTGTACTTGGCATTTCATTCATGAGATCGTGTGTCCACATTATAAAGCATTCTTTTCTTGTCAGAGTGTGCAGGGTACTTTTATTTCTTATTACACAATCTCCGCCCGCACACATTGAGAGTACATAATATGCACCTTGTTTCGAGCGATTTTTTTTTGTGAGTGCATGACACGGTGAGATTTGAAGTCGAGACTCGGTCTGGAGAGAGCTTTTGATTGTTTCTCACTTTTTGATTGAGGCCTATGATCACACACACTAAATTTAGGTGCCATGCTTTATTTTCACGACTTGAAGGCATTTAGAATTGTCTATGCCCGCTATATCTTTGCAATAACTTATACTCTCTGTTTGAGATATTGGTGAGTCACTTGCAGGTTTCCGAATTCATGTGGGTGGATGCCCAGTGTTTTGTGGGTGATCACCGCTGAAAACCCTCACGAGACTTCACTTGTCCTACCGGGGCCGCCCGGGGGTTTAAAAGACATATCTTTAGTTTGCTTTTGATTAGTTTTTCTATTTTTTTTTATTATTTGCTAGGGACAGCAAATTGTAAGTTGGGGGTTGTGATAGGGGCGCAAATGTGGCCATTGGAAGCCCCTAATTTATTATTGTTCGCCCGGTTTATTATATTATTTGGGGTTTGATACTCGTTTTTGTTACTTCAGGACTTGCGGAACAATTAAATGGAACGCACCGCTAAATTGAGAAGTTAAGGATGCCGATTGAAATAATTTAGAAGAAATTGGATTCACGTGATATTTTAAAGGCAGCAATCAAAAGGAATTGTTTGATTAGGAATAAAATTTGTGATAATCAAACGAAGGATATTTTGTATCTTAATTAGGAAGTGAATTTTCGGTGGTTCAATACAAAAGTTCCGTGGGTATACAAGAGGGGCCCACTAATCACACATAAGGAGAAGAATTGGGCTTGCAAGATAAAGGGAGATATTGCTGCCATATGTATACAAGTCGGTCAACAGCATGTATAAAAATGCATGAAGGGTTATATTTTGGATATTCACTTTTCCACGCAAAAAAGAAGCCGAACGGCTGCACATAAGAGAAGGACGACAGCCGCAACATCACAGTAGCTATGAGCAACGCAGTCAACCTTGGGAAGAGCACATCCACGATGAACGGCTAAACTGTTCGACTGGGGTAACGAGGAAACTTTCTCCGAGTAATGTAATAGTTTAATTTGTAGGGTTTTTATTCAACAATAATTGTATGACTTGGGATGATTCATAATCTTTTTTATGAAAGAGCATATTTTTCCTATTTATCGTTGTGTTTGTATTCCGGATGTCAAGCACTGTCATGCAATAGTTTTCACTGTTTCAGGATAGTCTCTGAGATGGGTTATCTGACGTTAGGCGAATTAAATACGTGCCAACCGTTAAGTCCGGTGAGACGACCCGCGCTATGTCGAGATAGCCTTTACGGTGTATGAATCCTGTGAATCCTCTTGACGATTGTCGATAGGGATTGAAAGCCCTAGCGATAATCTTATTTTTTCTATGTTGAATAATTACCCTGGATTTTATTCGATTATACTGCAAGGGGAAGGTGGAATCGAAACCCTAGTCCTTTCTCTCCTTAGCTTTCGAAACCTTTGCTGCTTTCTTAGTTAATTTTAGTATTAATTTTAGTTTCACCAATCAAATCCCAAATTTCTCTTGCTCTCATAATTAAATTAGAAATTAATTGAAAGTACCGCAACTTAGCTTTTTACTCTCCGTGGACGATCTCAGACTTAACCACTGTTCTTCGGAATAATAGTTAATTCTCTGTTTTATAAATTTTATTTTTTGGTACCAAAAACGACATACCACTAGTACAATAAAAAAAACCAGGATTGCAGATGCGCGATTGTTACCACCTTCCGTGGTAGCCTAGATGGCAATGATGAGTGAGTTTTAAGTGTTTCCTTTTCTCCTACACAAAACACAATTCATTCAAGTTCGAGTCCCGCTAACTACGAGACTTGTTTGGAGGGCTTTTTGTCCATTTATTACTTAGGTGGTGTTGTAGTGACGTACTCGTATTTGTGGGGGTAGTAGCCATGGTTCAAACCGGACATCCATAGTGGGTTGAGAACTCCTATGGTCACATCCAAGGAGAGTTGCTACGCTGATCGTTCTTTCTCACCCTTTTTATGTTAAAAAAAAAGTGTGATTCTTCCAATTCAACCCGATAACGATTAATGATCATAGCCCCTCGGATTACTCCCATTGGTTTGTGGGATTGCTTCCAACACAATTGATCGGTGTTTGGTTGTTGACAAAGAAGATTAGTTCAGATATGCATAAACTGACTCAGACATCCGACGGTCCGGAGGGGGAAAAAAAAATACAGTACTCCGTAACTGACAACGATTATTAATCCATGAAAAAAATTGGTGAAAAGGTAATTGTTTGATTGCCAACCCAAAACTCGTTTTTGTCGGCTTCTCTCCGTCTCTCTCTCTCAAAACTCTACCTCGCCCCTTGCCTTCTTCCGTCCCTCCCTTCCTCCTTCTCTGCAATCCTACCACATGTATTATTTCTTCCAATAAGATTACATAAGAAGAAATACTAATACACATACATAGTTGCAGAGAGAGAGAGAGAGATGGCGTCGTACAGAGCGGACGACGACTACGATTACCTATTCAAAGTGGTTCTGATAGGGGACTCGGGCGTGGGAAAATCGAATCTGTTATCTAGGTTTACCAGGAACGAGTTCAGCCTCGAGTCTAAGTCCACAATCGGCGTTGAATTCGCTACTCGGAGTATTCGCGTCGAGGATAAGGTCGTCAAGGCCCAGATTTGGGACACCGCTGGCCAAGAGAGGTACTTTCACCACCCTTAATTCTTTGATTTGTGTTATCTTAAATTGATGTGTTTTGTTTAAAAGACGAAAGAATAGTTCACTTTGTGCCCATCAGCTAAACCAACAATACCACAACGCGCGCGAAGAATAATTGAGGAAAGAAAACGAGATTTATTTTTTAACGTGGTTCTCAACTGTGCGTACACACGGTTCACACCAGTTTCCACCATGTATCGAACGAAGAATGAAGGGTGTTAGACAGTGGCGGAGCCAGAGATTCCGTCGAGAGGGGCACCTTGTTACAATAAAAAAAATTCACTGTAAAATATAGGGAATAAAGAAGCACCGAGAACAAAAGTTCAAACATTCTCCATTAGGCTCAAAAGTTTGTAGCATAATATTTTAAAAACGCTTCTAAATTTAAGGAAAAAAAACTAAATATTTTTTGGTATTTTTTTTTACAATTGACCCGACAAGTTTTTATTTTTCAAAACTTCTGCATACTTGTTTCTTAACTAATCCCATAAAAACATCTTGCTCTAAGTATATTGTCAATGTTGGTTCAAGACCCCAGATAAGCTCGTTTTTTAGGAAATCATAGAATTATGGTAGCTTGCTTAACTATTTGATTCTTAATCTTTGGGACAAAAAAATTAAATCAATTGTAATAAGGATCACTAAGATTGTTTTCAATTATTTTTTGTTTCAAAATTATTGAGACCATGATCATCAATATATGTACTCTTTTTCTTGTTCCATGCGGAAAAAGAAAAAAGAAAATGGTATTATTCATAAAAAAATGGCTACCATTGCACATCATGAAGACTTGAACCCAGATCATTCGGGAGGAGACTAGGAGAGGCATGCGCTTTTGCCACTGGAGACCACAGGCCACTTGTTCTAAAATGAGATGATTGTTTTATATGTAGTAAACCTAAAAAACGAGTTGTAAAAAAAAATATAGCAGCAGTCGATAAAAATCCAGTGGGGGCACGTGCCCCCCTTGGTCCTAAGCTGGCTCCGCCCCTGGTGTTAGATACATTGGCAGCTGCGTGTAGCAAGTATTTATAATCTATCTTATCTTTACCAATTAGCATAACGCCCCTGTCTAGGGTTTAACCAAAATTGAATCACACTTCACTAACCCAACAAGTTTCTGTTTCATTGCTTTGGAAATATGACATTTGGAATTCGCTTTTGTTTGTTTCTCGCTGCTCTTTTTCTAAATGTTAGGTTATTTGGATTGGGAGTGGCAGAAGTTAGGGTTTATTGATTGGTTGATGCTTAATTGCTCTGAAAAATTGGAAATGTGGGTTTTTCATGGGTTGAGTTGTAAAAATTGGATTTGCCAAGAGAGGTATTTTGTCCTACTACTTCATTTTTTGTTGGAACAGATTGATTAGTTTGTCTTCAGTTGCTCTGGAAATAGGAAAGGTGTGATTTTAATGGCTTTTATTTGTTTCTGCTTCTCTTTTTGCAATGTTAGGATTTTCGGATTGGGAGTGAATAAACATAGGTTTTTGCTTTATTTTGCTTTATTAAGTTGATTAGAATTTTCACGCGGCCCTTCTGAAGAATGCCCCAAAGTGGTCAATGTGTCCTCTTTATGGTTTAGCTGTTGTTATTTGCGTGTAAGTTCACTAAATTCTAGTTCCCGGTTTCCTTCATTGTAATAGACCACTGTTTTTATGTTTGATATGGATAATGATATGTGTCTCGTTAGTTTCTGGGGACTCCTACTGTTAACATTATTATTTTAGGGTTTTATGCTTTTGGAATTTGTTTTGGCATACCTGCAAGACTACAATACCACTTCGATTTAATTGATATTATAGAATCTCTTCGCCATATTTTCTATAGTTTATTCTAGTTTCATCTCAACATAGTCACATAAACAAGCCGCTGGACTACAACCAAAAGAAGTCCCTACTCGGATAGTGAAAAGGATGAATTTTACTTATTCAAGAAAGTATATCCAGACCACTTGATTTTCAGAGTCAAAGATCTTCCTTGTCTTCTTGAATCTTAGGATAGGAACATTGACTATGTTGTGCTTTTTTTTTTTTTTTTTCCTGGCCTTACTAACATTATGTAGACAGATTAACTGTGGAACAAAATCACCAAGAGGCTCGCATATCTTCCTCAAAGGGATGACAAGGGGGAGGTGTGAGCTTTGATTCATAAAACAAGGTCTTTAGTTTTTGTCGTATAAATTCAAAAAGAGTGTTGGGAGGACCATTTATTTGATTGGCAAAGCAGGAAGTATAGGATGATCAGGAAAGCATGAATGTGATGGTAAAGCAAGATTGTTATCGTAATATTCTGGGCTACCTGTGTAAAATAAACTTCACAGAGAGCACCCTAGAACTATTTTGTTTTTCTTCATTTATTATTTATTATTTATTATTTATTATTTATCATTATTATTTTTTGTGGATGTCTCTGTTTGGCATATCTTATTGCTTCCTTCTGTGACATGAAGTTTACTCTGAGGTGCTATGATTAGGCATACACGAAAATGAGTTGTTGCTCTCTGATTCTTATGAGTGATCCTCTTTGTTTTATATAAATCAGTAAATTTCAACCTGGTGCTTGAATATAATGAACATTATGTTGGTGTCATAGATATCGTGCAATCACTAGTGCATACTACCGTGGAGCTGTTGGTGCATTGCTTGTCTATGATGTCACTCGCCACGTCACTTTTGAGAATGTTGAACGATGGTTAAAAGAGCTCCGTGATCACACGGACAAGAACATAGTGATAATGCTTGTAGGGAACAAGGCGGACTTGCGTCATTTGCGTGCTGTGTCCACCGAAGATGCAAAGGCCTTTGCGGAGAGAGAGAACACTTTCTTTATGGAGACATCTGCCCTTGAGTCAATGAATGTTGAAAATGCCTTCACAGAAGCACTTGCGCAAATATATCGAGTTGTCAGCAGGAAAGCACTCGATATCGGGGATGACCCTGCAGCCTTGCCTAAAGGGCAAACCATTAATGTGGGAAACAAGGATGATGTCTCAGCTGTGAAAAATGTTGGTTGCTGCTCTACCTAGTTGAGGGAGCAAGGCTGTGTTTGGGTCAGGGACTTGTGGTGGGAATAGGAAACATACAGAGAAGCCAGATTTATTCAGTTCTTTATGTTTGTGATAAAGCTGTCCTCAAATGCATGATCCAAAGTCCAAACACAACCTAAAGAATGGTAGAAAAACATTGTTCCTTAGACTATCAAGAACTCTACATTGCAGCAATCGGGTTCTTCGTTTCTCTCTCTCTCGGTTGATGCATTCATTGCAAAGTTTCGAAGTCATTGATTGTGGAGTTTTGTTGGTGACTAGTTCGTTTCTACAAGAGAGGCAACGCCGCAGATTCTCCCTTCTTATTATGCTTGTTTCTTACATCACTTGTGCTGTTTTCCAACTGTATCTTTTCATTGTTTATTCCGGTAAGTAGCATTGTATTTGGTTGTGCCTTCTTTTCAGTGCCTCTGGGACAAGTTTTGGATCTTGTATGACTGATCAGGTGTTATACCCCACATTTGTTTGATGCTTCTTAGAAAGTACTATCTCTGAATCTGTATACATTCTTTGGAGATTTTCTAAGAAGGTACAATGGCGAAGTTAGAATAACCTCTTCGCAAAGTCAATTTGCAAAATGTTTTTGAGAACCATCCTATTTTGTTGGAATAGCTGATTGTGAAGCCCTAGACTCCATGGTTCAACTCCAAATACTTTTGGCTCCTCATGATTTAGCATAGCCTCCATGCTCAATCATGTAACCGAATGTCTGCATCCAATGAACCAAAAAAAATACAGATGGTGTTTCTTGTTACCGTCTGTGATTAACCACCGATGGTGGTAGCCTAGTGGGTAGGATGCCTCACATTCCCAATGGGTAGGATGCCTCGCGTTCCCAAGAGAAACTCGGTTTCGAGTCTTGCTAGTGGCAAGGGATTGACGGGTACACACTTATGCCGACTCATACGATGTGGTGCCATGACGATAGCCTTTCCTCACCAACAGGAGCTATGGCTCAAACCGGACATTCTACTGGTGAGTCAGGAGCCCCTATGTTTACTCCCGGGGTTGTGACGTTGATTGTCCCCTTGGACACTTTTTTTTTTATCAAAAAAACAAAAACTATCTGTAAAAATTTTGTGGAGACAATAGGTACCTTTTACTTGGTCCATTTGTTGACTTGTACTATATAGGCAACCAAACAAAGCACTATCGCAGGAAAATTTGATCACAAGACAAGGGAAACATACATGAACCTTCAATAGCCACCAGGTGCCAAAATCATGGATTTTCAAATTGAAAAAAAAAATCAACTTAAAAAGCGTGAAGCAATCGTAAACAAAATAATAATTGAACAGCCTTATGTTCAACATTCCAAAAATGTACATAAATGAATACACAACGATATATTAACATTGATGCATGTGATGAGACAAACAGAAAAGTCTGTACAAGTTTCATAAACAGACGTGAAGCCAACGAATAATGTTATGAACAGGTTTGACAGTTTTGTCAATAACCCCATAGGATTAAATACAATATCTAGCAGAATACGACTTGTTCAAGTAGATTAAGAACAGAACAAGACGGAGAATATTTCGAATTGATCCTTGAATCATCGACCCTCTCTACGTAAATCCTTTCTCTCTGTGGCCAATGCTGCAGCTTTGCAGATGGGGCAGGTGTTCTTGATGAGCAGCCATCTTTTTATGCAATCTACGTGATACTCATGTCCACAATCCAGAGTTCCAACCTTCTCTTGGTTCTTATAATCAGTCTGAAAAATCCCAAACAATTTATGAAATTCCATCAGTTGGCATAAAAATATATAACTTCATACAAAGTTTGGATAAATGGCACAATGGAGCATAAAAAATCGCGGGAATGTACATTAAAGAGGGTAATTGTACATGAGGGGGGAAAACCAGTAAGAGCAACTTCAACCAAATTCTCCCTTTATGAGAATCAAATAAGAGTATTTTTATTTAGGTGCCTTCAGATCATATATCACTCTCCGCACACATTCCAACCACAATTCTCTTTTCCGTATCAGCTACCAAAAACTATTTCCTCTCTCTCCAAAACTCGAAACTTTCCCTCGAAAAAATTTGCTACTCTATTAATTATCCAAATACCAAGCATTGATCTGTTTTGAAGGTATTGTCGAGAAAAGAGACGTTCTCCATTCCAAGGGGTGTCTCCATACATATATTCAGAATCAAAATTGGATTTCTTTTTTGGAGAACCCAAATAGAGTTGACTGGAAGACATTTCATCTCCATTTTGGAGTTGGATTGAAGATGCTCCACTACACGAGGGAAAGGAATAAGGATATATGCTTGCTTGCAATCAGATGTTCCCTCAAAGACAGAAACCCCTTCACAAATTAAGGGTCAGAAAACCATTAGTGACAACGAGGTTTGCAACATGCAGCAAGAACTTTTATGAGGGTGACTCACAATGTCAAGCACAGACTTCATTTTGGGACACGACATGCAAAAGCCAGAGAAGAAGAAACTATGACTAGTGATGCCTGTTGCCCCCAATTCAATGTGAACTGAGGTAAATTTGTCCTAAGAAGGAATGCATGGAGTAACAAACGGACATTATAACCATTCACCACTAGTATACTCATGTCATCATGTACATCTTCAGAGCATTGAGGATATTCTACTATCAGAATCATTCATAAAAATATAAAGCGAGAGTAAGGTCAATACCTGACAGACAACACAGAAATCAGTTTCCTCGTCTATACAAGCTGCTTCTTCCAAATTCATATACGTCCTGATCTTCAGATGACTCAAGATGGTCTCTTCCGATAACCCAGTGGTTACATGGCCAATTTGTTCTCCCAAGGCAAGAAGCTCCTGGAATACAAATTAAATATTTCATCAAATAAATTGCCATAGGCGAATTTAGAACAACATTGGTATATACGGTATATTGGCTCCCCACTGGTTTCTTCTTGTCATTCTATCTAAACATTAAGCTTTTGATGCACGTGGGGTGGCAAGCACCATGCACTTCCTTGCATTTGAATAGGTTCAAAACTCACTAACTACAACAAACAATATGGACCGACACTAAGCAAAAAATAATTTAAGCTTTTGATGGTTGGGCAAGTGAATTTGCAAGTTACCTCATAAGACATATGATCTATATCCAAGCGCATATCTCGGTGATGATCAGTTGGGTTCCCCACTTCATGATAGCCTGGAATCTCTAGCATGGCAACTTCCTGCACAAAACCAAAACAGTAAGCCACTATAAACAGAAATAGTAATCAATGAACAGTCGTAGTAAACAAAGCAAACTAAATTAGCCCTTGATAAAAGAAAATACTAAACTACAAAGCCAAGAAAATACTAAACTACAAAGCAAAAGGGACGTAACAGAAATGAAGAGAAAATATTACATCAGTATGCACAACTCTCAAGTGAGGAACATCACGGTGCCTTGTGGTTGCATCAGGCATCATTGCCCTACGATGAGGCCGGTGTATCCTAAGCCCAGTTGGTGGAGCAGGTCCCACATATCTAGGCCCCACCTCTATGCCATCTTGGAAAGGATTCATACTAGCATGTGAAGTAGTATTTGTTGAAGGCCTATGAGAAGGTGTGGCTAATTGGGAATGGAAATTGATACTCTGGCCTCTCAGTCCTTGCATAGGTTGTGACGGTTGATAAAGACTGGGATGACCTTGGTGAATGGGAGGAGGATGCAGGAAAGTTGTGGAACTTCCACCGCTATTTGTTTCTTGGTATCCCTGTGCACCCATGTTACCTGATTCTGAGAGAGAGAGAGAGAGAGTAATTAGTTCCAAACCTTACCAGTTCATATGATCAAATTGTTCTGTTTACCTAGCTTCTTTTCGTATGGAAAACAAAAAAAATAGTAGTAACTACCAATGCATTTGATATTTTAACTTTCAAAAAATGGAAAAACAGTGATATAATGGGCTATACAAAGAATAGTAGTCATATGCTACTAACTAGATTAGAGATTATGGGAAAAGTTCACTCAATTTTAATATACTTGAAGCTGCCGCCAAAAGCCTCCTGGAAAATACACCAAGGATGAATAAAACAAACAAACACTATATAGCATAAGGAAATGCTAACCGCCTTAGACAGGCAGCTAATGAGCAATCAGTGCATCTTTATCTATGAGACATGTATAGAAATGTGTGAATGTCTACTAATACCCTACAAAATGCGTGTCGAAATTTCCAAATTTTGCCATTATGTGTAAATAATGATTATTATACACCGCTGTCTGGCAATGGTTTGTAAAACCACCAACATAATTGTATAAACCCTATAAAAAGTTACCATGTAAATATGTGAAAGCAGGCCCCTGACTCCAGGTAAAAGTGCCTCCATCACAACCATTACTGTTGAAGTGTTGGTCCAACCATGGAGAACTGGCTGTTGGAAATGCCTGACTTGGATAGTTTGATTGAATCAAATGGTTAGGGTTATTTGCCAACACTGGGTCTGGTCCAATAGCACCTGATATGTTTCTCACATTTCTTTGAGATCTACCTTCCAAAACTGATGGTACGTCATTCCCTCTGTACTCTGGCAGTGGAAAAGGTGCAACATCCATGAGAGTAACCCCAGGTTCAAAAGGCCTTGTATTTAAAGGTGCAACCGCAGAGCTAGAGCCTGCTAAAGCATTACAATACTGGAAACTTGATGGGACCCCTTCTTCATTTTTCCTCTTAAATGCATATCCACCACCATCAATGAAGTGATCATTCCTTCTATAGTCATCTGTGGGAACTCCGATTCCATGGCTGGAAGATGGCAATTGAACGTGGGACCCTTGATTTATTGGGAGAGGGAATACCCTACCTCCAGGTGGAGTCATGTATGGGTTAAAGTAATGAGATGCAGGGGCGACACCCAAGTCAAGATTTCTGGAAGGATGATGCTGAAACCCATTGTACTGAGACAGCCCATAAAATAAAGCATTTTCATGGGTGTCAGGTAAATGATGGATATCAAAGTTAGCAGCATTCCCAGCAGTCGGTAACATTGAGTGGACATTAGGCTGTGGAAAATTTTGAATGTTAGTCCCAAAGATAACACAAGGTTCAGGATGGACACTGGACTGAGCTTGTTGATCCAGCTCCATATCGATCATCTGATTAGGGCACATCATATTCCTTTGCCCCATTTTGTCGAATCATATAACTTCAAGAAGTACCTGCTTCAAGTGGAAATATAGTGCACAATAGAAGTCAGATTTATCAGTGGCAAATGAAAAACTACATTATATACTCAAAATGCCAGTGAACTCCATCGCATGGCACAGCTAATTGCAAGGTGCATGTTGTATTATCATAATGCGGTTCATGAAAAACTTAGAAAGACTGGGCCACTGTAAAAGAAAAACTATACTCTCTGTCTGTTGTCCATCACTTGACTGATATGAGATATCTGTAGAAAGTGATAGGTAAGCATTAAAGTATAGGAAAAAAAATAACACCAAGAATATCAGAGAGCCGGCAAGCATGAACACAAGAATTATGTCAGTTGGACCAGACAGAGAGAGCTTGAGATACAAAGAAAACTTCAAGAATTTCACGCTGGGGTGGAAGATATCTCATCAACCACAATTTTTTTACTCCACGCCATCTAAATGTGGTTCCACAAGTGAATACCTAAACGATGTGTGAAACCATGGTTATAAAAACTTAGAATCTGCCTGCATTTGAGGAGGCATCTGGGCTGAATCTAGCTACGTTTCAGTAATTGGCACCGGCCTCTGGATGCTGGGTCTGTTTCCTTCCAGTCCCTTACCTAGGCCTACCCTTGTTCTCATCCTTTAAGGCCAGACAGTCTGGATGTTCTTTCCCTTTCTATTTCAACATGGTTCATATCTCTATTTTTATTTTCCCGTTTACACAAAATAACGTTATTAACCCATGCACATCAACAGAAAAAAAAAAAAAGCTGATACAATCAAACTCGATTCCAGCCAAATAAGCGTAAACTTAACTTCCAAAACAGAACCACTACGATATCAAACCCTCTGCTATGCTTATGTCTCCATTTAAATAAAGACCCATAAAACACAAGGGAGCCTACACAAATAACCTGCTAAGAAAAAGCTGTCATTGCAGTAACTCTAACAAAATCCAACTATTGTTGAACTTAAAGAGAACCCAGATTCCACAAAATATGTCCTCATTCCTAACAACCTAGGTCACATAATACGGGATCCACCGCTCCCCCTCTCAATCCCCACTCTATGCTCCCGCGCTCAATCCTTGCTCCCGTGAATTTATTAGCTTGGGATGTTTTTGGAAGGCGCTTCTAAGCTCGAGTTCCTGCTTTCACTCGCCCTGGCGCCCGCACACGTGCATTATTTGACTAACCTAAGAATTATCTCCCCTGAAAGGCTGAAACAGCACACAGCGCAGCAAAATAAAACAAGATGGAAAAACAATAAAATTTCAACTAATTCCCTTAAAATTACCATGGGGGTCCAAATTGGCCTGATCAATTTCTGGTCAGCAAAACAAAAAGTGCTGAACAAGAAAAAAAATAAAAAATAAAAATCTAAACAGAACAGTACCTTTTTAACATAAAAAATCCAGAGGCTAATATTGCAAGCTTTCCCTTTTACTTCCAACGAATAAAAACGTATTTTCTGCAACCTGTAACAATCAAAAGCCAAAAACAAAACCCTAACTTTTTAATCGATTCTAGAAAATATCGTAATCCGTATAAAAACTCCAACTTTTTGTTTCTTCAAACCGATAATGCGTGACTGAGCACGTAGAATCGCGATCAACCCAGATACAGATACAAACGGAAGAATCGAAAATTGCAAAAACGAAAACAAAAAACGGAAAATCAACTGCACAAAGGAAATTCGGAAAACTTACGATATGGGTCTTGATCAGAGCGAGAATATCGAGAGATGAGGATGAGAGAGAGAGAGAGAGAGAGAGAGAGAGAGAGAGAGAAAAACAAAATCTTTATGGAATTTCTCTAGAGAGAGAGAGAGAGAGAGAGAGAGAGAAGGAGAGAGTTTCAATGGAAAATCATGTGGTATTCCTGTACGTATTTCTTTCTTTCTATATTTCAACCGTTAATACGTAGCCATTACGTAATGCCCGTTCTTTGGGGTTTTATTACGGATGTACCCCTTGTTTAGATGGGCCAGCCATATACGGTTCTGGGCCTAATTCTTGGTGGGGTGTTTAAGCGGATATACTCTCTGATAAGTAAAATGAAAAGTACGTGGGCCGACGTGTGTGACCTTTTTTTATTTTTATTTATTTTTATCCTCATGTGTTTTTTTTTTGTTTTTTATTTTTTGGGGGAGGGGTCTTTCTAGTTTTTACGTTTTACAGGCGAATCAGGATTCTGATTCGGAAGTGGCACCCATAATCACTATTCTTCCTCCTTTTATCCCATAAACATGGTCTATTATAAAAAGACATGTAATTTTTGAATAAAAATTTCACGCTTTGTTTGGTTTGATTCTGAATAATCGGTTTTCTTAATTATTATTCAATTATTACTCATATTTTTAAATATTATTTCTATTTTTCTCTCTATCTCTCTCCAATAATTAATACCTATTTTTTAATTGTTACCTCTAATTCTCCCTCTAATTATTACAAAAACCAAAACTCAAAACTCAAACCAAACACAACCTCAATTAGTTCTTCAATTTTGTGTCAACAAATGTAATAAATCATGCACAGCAATGCTTTATTTTTTTATCCAAAAATTAGAGTTTTTTTTGGTAGTGTATTATATTTACGGGTGGATGGAGTAATTAGTAGTAAAATAGTTAAAAGAGTTCTACGATTAATTATTTCTAATACCCCAAATGACACATTTTCGTAACACAGTCATCCATCAACATACTTAATACCCAAAAATTGTACACTTTCATCAATTAATCACTCATCAATGTGGTAAATACCAAAAAACATATACGTGTTTTGAAGAATACAACTACACTTGCAATACTTTTTTTTTTGGTGACCCGATGGCACCCCTCTTAAGCTTCGTCTCTGTCTTAGCTCAATTATGTGTTTACACCAAAATGTGTAAAGTACGGAACTTTGTAACGATCCATATCAATTGACTTTCTAACTTTTAACTTAATTACGTGGTTCAAAAGGTTAATCTCGAGTTTTACAATACCTGCTTAGGTTTCTTGCACAATCTCCCGCACTTAAGATCGCAATGTCTTGTTGTGTCCCATGGTCCATCACTTCCACCCACCAAGCGATGTGAGACAAATACCGCTTAAGTACGCCAAGCTCCTCGAGCTTGTCTTATGTGAGACCCGCCCAAGCACGCCTCCTCGCGTGACCTCAGACATTTAGTTGGGCAAACTCTAATACTACCTGTAACGACTCACGCCAGTTGACCTTTAGCCTAATCACATGGTTCAAAAGATTATCCTTGAGTTGTGTAGTTGATGGTTGGGTTTCCTTATATATCAAATTCCCTTTTCATATCTTAGTGACATGGGATATCGCAGACCCACCTCAGAGTCCCACGCAATTGACTCGAGCCATTCTTAATTTTTTTCAAAACCATTGAATGTTTCGGATCATTCATGTAGAACTCCGAAGTGGGTTCCACACAATCTAGGGGTGGTTTGGGTAAATTGAAAAAAAATTGGTTTATTTAGTTTTGTCCTTATTCATTTTTATTTTTTTTTGCATTTGTTAGTTTTCGGTCGATTTTTTGTGGTTTCTTGGTTTGCCTTGATGAGAGGAATCTAAAAAGTATAAAAGTATTAGCCAAACTTAAAGTTTTGTGAATAAAGACGAAGGTGAAATCCAAGATTATTTTTTGTCTTTATTCACGAAACTTTAAGTTTGATTAATAATTTTATACTTTTTAGATTCCTATAGTCAAGACAAGCTAAGAAACCACAAAAAATTAACCGAAAACTAACAAATGCAAAAAAAGTTTGAATAAAGACAAAATCAAAAAACCTGTTTTTTTAATTTACCCAAACCAAGCCCTAATGTACACTTTTAGTACACATTTTGGTGTAGGGATATTGTAAATATTTGTTACCTCCCATGTTTCCAACCTTGTGTTTTATATTCTCTTTCGAACTCTTGTCCTAGTGAATTTTGTAATTTGAGATGTTTTTTTAAAGACGTCCTCACGCTGTCGCTCGCGATCATGAACGGACATTATGCGACCTAGCCAAAAACATCAAAATAAAAACAACAAATTGATTTTTCTAAGTCCCTTTTTTTTTTTTCCTCTCTTCTTTTTTCTTTTTTTAAAATTACTTCCTCTTTTATAGGAGTAACCTGCACTTCTTGTTTGGAAATGATCATTCTCATTTCATGTGTATAGAAATGAGCAAATGATAGGGTAATATCATAACAAGAAGTTTTCTATAAGGGCTCCCTCACAAAAAAAATGTAAGAAAATAGTTGTGAGCCGTTGGATTATGTGAAGGGCATAAGATCCAATGGTCCACAACTATTTTCCCGCATTTTTTTTTGTGAGGAAGCCCTCACAAAAAACTTCTTAAATATCGTAAATTTTCTTGTATAAATGCAAAAACAAGGGTATAGATGTAAAAAGAAAAAAAAAGAAAGAAATAGTCTAAAAAATCAATACCCTAGAAATTGAATATAATAGTTTCTAACCTTGAATGACATGTAACATAGGAGCCCGTTACAGAGCAACTGGCTTAAGGATTTTGTAGTTATGTCTTTATTCAAATTTTTTTTCATTTTTAGTTTTGCTTCAAACTTTTGATGATTATAGGTCCATCTCGACGAGAGCAATCAGAATTGGGTAAAATTATGACTTTTACCTAAATACTATTTTAGGAAATATCCAAGAAAAGACAGCTTAAGTTTTACTCAAAACTAACAAACATAAAAAAAAATTGAATAAAAATAAAACTACGAAATCCTTAAGTCAATTGCTATGGAACGGGCTTCCTTTAGAACTTATGGTATACGGTAATTACTCAAGATTAATGTAAGATAATGAATCAAAATAAGTTTTCATAAATTAATAATTACTCGTCTCCGTAAATATTTTTTAGATCACAAGTGTAAAACAAAAGTCGTGCGGAGGAAAAAATCATAGGTTGCTAAAACAGGATATAAAACAATTTTTAATTCAACCGATTCGACAATATTAATTTTTATTTGGATTTTATCATTTTATGTTATAACCTGCTCCGAAAATTGTATTTGTTGGACTATAACCGTACAACGTAGTAATATGGATTTGTCTCTTTTCCAAATTTTGCAAATTGTATCTTTAACGTGTCTATTTGTTCCTTTTAGATTTATTACTATTACCTATGTCCAAAATGTATGTCTATCTGTGATGCGAGTACTTAAAATTCAATTTTTTCATATGTTAAAATAACTTATTAGCGCATATTAAATTGTTAAAAAGAATTTGACTTTTTCTTAATAAAAATTACGGTACTTTTATATTATCGTTTTGCGGACCGAACAAATATTTTGAGATATATAGATGGAGTACCATATTGCTTTTGCTACAAAATGCTAAAACTTACTTTTTCATTGAGGTTATCCAAAAACCCACCACATATCATTGAAAGGCTAGTTTTATTTTAAATGTGAAACTCAATTTCTATAACGTTTCAAGAATCAATTAATAATTGAAGTATATTGAAATAATCCATCTTTTTAAAGCTGCAACCTACAAACGTCATTATGTACACAATTTTATTGGACGTTGAGACTTGTTTTATTTCTTTTTAATTCGTTTTTGAGTTGCGAGACCAATAAAAAATGGATAGTGGTGAACCATAGATGCAAGTTAGAGTATATAAATTCGTAGAAAAACAAAAATATATACATAAACCAAAAACCGGTTTTTTAAAAAACCGTTTTGTCTTTATTCAATTTTGTTTTTGCGTTAAGCTAGTAGTTTCGTCGAAGATTTTGTGGTTTTTTCGACGGAGATGAATCTAACAAGATAAATTTACTATTAAAACTCAATTTTTTTGAATAAAAGCCAAAATAGGTCCCAATAATCCAACTATTTTGGGCTTTATTCACAAAAAAACATTTGAGTTTTTAACCATAATTTAATCTTTGTTAGATTAAATACCGTCGGTATAATCCGTAAAACTACAAAATTTTAATGCAAAACTAACGAATGCAAAAAAAAAATTGAATAAGAACAAAATAATTTTTTAAAAAACCGATTTTTGGTTTTTTACTCAAAGGAGGCCAAAGTGAAGGAAAGTTAGAAGCACTGTTTTAAAATGTTGAAGTAAAATATTATAAAACTGGGATTTAATAATATCACTATAAATTTTTTTATGTCATTCACCTCTTAAATGATTTCATATTTATTTATTCAATCAAATTTAAATCAAAATAATGGGAGAAAGGAACTTGAAAGGGATTTTCTAATAGGAGTATATTCCTTATCCCCTTAACAAATGATTTCATTTTCAAAGAAGAAAAAGAAGTTCCCAATGCCACATGATGGTTGACTGACGACACATATCTCCAAAGTGATCAAAATAATCTCATAATAAGTGGGTGCTGACAAATCCATATGAGAGAGAGAGAGAGAGTTAATACCCAGTAGTTTGGTTATACTCCCGTTAAGGGGTGCTTTGGTAAAAAAAAAAACAAAAAGTATTTTTTTAATTTTGTCTTTATTCATTTTTTTTTATACATTTTTCAGCCAGTAATGTTGGCACAAATTAAGAAAATATTAATTATCAAGAAATTTAATTGTAAACAGTGACGAAGTCAGGATTTTTATTCAAAAAATGTTACAATGATGGAGAAAATTGCACCTGCTGTAGTTGTGTATTCTAATCATTCGTGCATAATACCTCGTATAATATTATTCTATTGTTATTTTTTATTAAGCATGATACCAACGTCCTTAAATTTGATTTGTTTTTATTAAAAAAATCAAGAGAAATTTAAAGTGGCAAGTTAAAATTATTTGACTTAATATAAAGCCTAGTAGTACTCGTAATTTTAAATATCAAACTTTTTACGAGGTGTCGGGTCTCCGGCCACACTAACTACCTTGAATACTAGACGTGTGCAGAGTACAAATTCTATTTTGGTATGGTGTAGGTCATATTTATAATAAGTTTAATTCACAAATTTGAAATACAAACATTTTAATTAAGTATCTAGCATTATTGATAATCTTGATAAACATGACAATATATAAAGGACTAATTTTTATTTTATTCTCTCCATGATGTTACTTGTAAGCTAGTGTAACCTACCCAAACCAACCAAAAAAGTTTGAAGGAAAAACAGCCCACAAATTATTCAAGCATGCAAAAGGCATTATCAAAGGGTTTTTTTTTTATGCATCAGTACTTCTCTCCTTTCTTACAAAGGAAAAAGTCTTAATAATCAAGTTATCCTCCTAGATGTCCAACTTGTAATCATTTGCCTTACATGAATAGTTTTGGTCCATATTCTTCCCCTGAATAAAGGAATGAGCTGTTTTTGTCAAATTTGAAGGTTACCCACACCATTACCCCACGATCCACATATGCGGATATGTATAAATATTTATACATATATGCGCATGTATTGTTTTTTTGGATGGATGGTTAAGGATGTCTGGGTCAGCTTATGCGTAACTTTTACTAATTTCATCTTGGATCCGGTGAAGGACGGGTCATCCAAGTTAAATCTAGGAAATTTACAAGAAATTATTTTCTTATAGCCTGATCTCATAATCGAAACTGGTCAATTGCGTGGAAAGTAAATTCATCGATTAACGGGACTAGCCCTTGGGGGCTATTTATTGTATTTCAAGGGTTAGTTTTGTGAAATTGTTTTAAGACCAGAAAATGGAGTGATGCTGATAATTGATATGCTGGGAATTTTTTTTCCTGTTTTTTTGGAGAGGGCCAAGAGATAGAGCCGTTTTTACACGAAAAGATATCCATTTTCATCATTTCCGAATGGATTTTATCAAAATTTGATAAAATCAATCAAGCCTTGATTTTATCAAATTTTGATAAAATCCATTCGGAAATTCACCCTTATTTTGAGCCATTGTGGTAAGTAAGGTTGCTGAGTAGAAAATGGATAAGAAATTGGAGTTAGACACGGAGTAAATATTACATGTAATGGTGATATCACGCGACAATATCATTAATCAATGAGAAATCTCATAAAGAGCTATGATACAATCGAAAACTCGATTAATAATTTTAAAGTTTTTAGCTATTATTTGAGGGTTAGGCCTAATTTGGCCTAAAAGCAAAAAACGGATTATTGATTTTTTCGTTTTGTCTTTATTCAATTTTTTTTCCCATTTGTTAGTTTCTCGTCAAGATTTTGTGGTTTCTGTATTCCTCTCAGCCACCAATAATCCACCTATTTTGGCTTTATTAAAAAAAATTGAGTTTTGACCATAATTTTATACTCATTAAATTTGTCTCGCCGAGAGGAATCTAGAAACCACAAAATCTTGACGAGAAACTAACAAATGGAATTTTTTTTGAATAAAGACAAAACGAAAAAAACCAATAATCCGTTTTTTGCTTTTAGGCCAAATTAGGAGGCTCAGTTTTTCAAAAGATTTTAGCACCTAGTTGCTAAAATCATGATATTTCAAATAAAAAATGAAGTAGTTCCGTGTATCGTTTTTTGATTTTTTTCGCACCAAATTAAAGTTCACGACGAGTACTTTAATTTGGTATGAAAAAAAATCGAAAAACGATACACGGAAGCACTTCATTTTTTTATTTGAAATATCGTGATTTTACCACTTGGGTGTTAAAATCTTTTGAAAAACTGGGTCTTAGGGCATCCACAGTGGGCTAGTAAAAAATGGCTCCTAACTTGTATCCTAAGGTGTACACATTAGGGGTGTACATGGTCCGGTTTGGACCGGTTTTGTTGAAATTCGGGAACCAAACCATATCTAATGGTTCCAAAGAATTAAGAACCATAACTAGACCGTTACACATATAAAACCAAACCACACCAAACCATTAGACTGGTCCGGTTTGGTTCGGTTTCCGATTCTAAACCATGTTAGCATTCAAAATTTGCTAAAAAAAAATTGTCCACAAAATTTTTGCAAATCCTTCGTAAAACTACTACCATTAAACCAACGCACAAATAGATTAAGGAGTCCATCAGAAACTTAAGTAACTATTAAAATATCACTATTGATATAGATGGCAGATGCAACATTAAAACTTAAAACTAACAAAATTATTAAGCATGTGTTGGTATATAGGAGTGTATATATTATATTATATTGTATAACGGACCGGTTTGGTTCAAACCACGGTTCCTAATTTTGAAACCAGGGACCGAACCAAAATATCCGGTTTTCATTTTTTTAGAACCAAAACCAATCCATTAAACCATAGAACCAATCCAAATAGACCGGTTTGGTTTGGTCAGTCCGGTTTTACGGTTTTTTCGGTTTTCTTGTACACCCCTAGTACACATAAGCATAATTGGGGTCCACTTTTCACTCCTAGAGTTTGTTAAATTTGGAGAGGATGTGTGCACTCAATGGGCTAGCAATATCCTTTTCTATTTGTAAAAAAAAAAAAAATTAAAATGTGGGACCCATACATTGATAATCCTAACGTCTACAATATGGACTTGTTACCGTTTTGAATTTCTCATTAATTTGATTAATATTCGTTTGTTACTATTTCTCTAAGGCGAAATATGATATTTTAATGCAAAGCATAGTATTTTTGCTAACTAAATAGTGCAATTTGAAGCTTTCATTGTAATGTCTCTTGTGAAATAAAAATGCTTCTCCTCTATTCTTTTGTTCCATTTCACTTCACACACAAAAAAAAAAAAAATGGCATAAAGGAACTAGTGATAAACAACCACATCAAAGATCTTACATTCAATTGCATGATTTTTGAGAGATTTTTCCAACAGCAACTTTTCAAATATTTTATATTAAAAAAAGAATTAAAGATTTTTTGGGGGAGTAAATTAAAGAATTAAAGACTTTTAAATTTCACTTAGTTAAATTTAGAAAATTTCCTAAATTTAAATTTATAGGTCTTTAGGAGCCCACCCTGGAGCCTTATTTGGAGAGCCCATCAAGGTAATATTTGAGGGCGTGGTTGGTAAATGTTAGGAAGCCAGAAATTAGGAGTCATATTCTTTGGCCCATTTGTGGATCTTGGCTTAGTTTCTATGTGATATACTCCTAAAATCTACCTTTTTTATATTTGTTATCTGAACATTTTTTCTTTCATTTTTTGGTCAAGTTCTTTAGAAACAAAATCACTAATGAAAAGTTTTGAATATTTATTCCGGTTTTAATAAAAATATTTACAAAAAGTGATGCTCCTCAAATAATAAATCCTATATCCTTTCTTTCCACCAACAAAAGAAAAATAACAAATGTTATATTACAACAATACTACATACACAACATTTAAACACAATATCTGAACACACACACTCAGATGAGAGTGGGACCCATTGATCGGGTCCATGTATGGATCCTGCCCAATATGAGTATTGTGTTGGAATGTTCTGTCCGTATCATTTTGAAACTTCATATTATTTCCTGGAAGCTCCTCTTTTTTTATTTTTTTGGGATAAATCCAAACACATCTTTTATTGCAATCAGGGCTTGTGCTTTACGACCAAAACTACGTCGTATTCTTGTCAATAAAAACCAAAGGAACGAACTTCTGAAAAAATTTCAGACGAAGAGGAAGAGGAAGAAGAAAAAGAAATGGGAAGTGAGGTGAAGAACCCTAAAATCCGGCCGCAGCTAAACCCTAACTGGACGCAGCTTCGCCAAGTACACTTTTTTCTCCACAATCGCTTCTCTCTCTACGAACCTCCACTTTCTGTCTCTTAACTTTGTCTGATCATTCAATTACTTGCTCTACAGAAACTCAATTGTCACGCCCCTAAGCCAAAATCAGAAACAGAAATCCTACAAGGCGTATTGGGTCAGGAAAAATTCATTTTTATTTTTATTTTCCTGAATGTTGTATCGATTCTCATGCTTTTGTTTGATTTTTTTATTTTAACAGGGAAGCGCAAGGAGAGGTCTAATGTGGAGTCCGATGATTCCCAGCCTAATCCTCTCACTCCAACGTCCTCCGATTTCAGGTGCGTTCTTAGTGTGTGTGCATTTTTTGCTTTTTGGTAATCTGTTTGAGCTGAAAAATCAATCTTTTTGCAGTTTTCAGCGAAATAGAAGTGGAAAACTTGTGGGTTTTGCTTTGTGTGTTATTCTAACATAGAAGGCACGTATTTGATACGGCATGTCTGTGTTTGAAATGTTTTGTTTGCTTATTCCAAGACCTATCTGTTAAGTATTCTGTTTTTCCTGATTCTATGGGGAAAGTTCCTCCTTTGTTTGGGTACTGCTGAATTGCAGGAACAGGGATAGTGACTTAGATTGTAAGTCTGCTGGTTTTGGAATGTTGAAGGCCTGGTAAATGACTAAGATTCTAGCTAAAGCTTCTTGCTTAGTTGATGGAGTAGCATTTTAGTGAACCTGGGTTTATTCTGTGGGGCTAGATTGTCAGGCTACATGTTTGGTAAGCTTCCGTATAGAAACGTGCAATCTTTGGCAAATTCAAACCCGAGGGGTTGGCCTTGTGGTCAAAGTGTGAGTCATGGAGGTTTGCTTCCTCCTTGCTCTCGGGTTTGAAACCTTTTGGGAGCTACCAATCCTTGTGTTGTGGGGTCAGCGGGACTTTGCCCGGCTTGAAATTGCCCTATTGCTAGTTGATGATTAGATTGGTTCCAAGGATTAGTCGAGGTGTGCATAAGAAAAACCTCAGTTATCAGGGAAAAAAAAAACTCTGGGAGATTCTGGTGTACAAGGTACTGGCTAGCCTTGTGCAGCGTTGAGATCATCCAAACAGTTCCTAAGTTTTTCTTGCTCAGTGTAATTACTATTTCCCCTTCGTTATGTTTTCTTGGTTATTGAAAAACAAACAAGATGCAGATTTTTTTTTTCTTTTCATACATTCTAGCAAAAAGTTTTGTAGTTCGGACTCTAAATATAGGTGATCTCAACTGCAGAATTATAACAAATGATCGAAATCTCATGATTCTTTTGACTTTGGGATGGTAAGGAACGATAGGAAAATAAATGAAGCTTATTCCCTGTTACAGCCAAGTAAATGTGCGCCTCCTAGGCTGTTACAATAGAAGTATTATGCTTTGTTTGTAGTTTCAGTAATTTTTTTTACGATATATTTTGTTTTGGTGCTTGTCAAGCTACTTAACTAGTCAACTATTTGCAGTGTGACAGATGCAATAGCGATGGACTGCGAAATGGTTGGTGTGAGCCCTTTAGGAAATAAAAGTGCCCTTGGACGAGTCACACTGGTATTCGTTAGTACCCTTTGCCTTCTATTCCTTACTTGTGCATGAAGGATCAATATCATCACCTTAATTATCTTACGATGGTCAGGGTTTTGTACCTTTCCTACAAAAGTATGGACTTCTATAGGAAAATGTGGAAATGAATGCCTATTGAATTGAGATGAAGGCATGTCGAGTTGCAATGACTTTGGAAGAGTGACCTTATATCGTTGGTTTCCACTATTTTATTTCTATTTAATGAAGGTGGTCCGCAGTCACAGAGAACCAACTGCAATGTCTAAGTTTGTTAACTGAACAAATCCAAAAACCATGCAAATTACATTGATGATCTATCAACTAACATCAATAGGTCGTAAGAGGCGCATATAATTTCCATTTTTTGGCCAGGAAGAGTCACATACTGATTTTCTGACGGATCTTCTTGTGTATGAATCCACGGTAAGTATCAGATTACATGGTTGTAGTCCTCTACGTATTAGCTAGCCTAAAGATTACTATCCATTTTGCATTTTGAATCATATAACCTCAAGGAAGTAAGAATGTAAGATTTGCTTGGTGTCATATCTGGATAAGCTCTTATAATAAGAGCTTGGTGATCATCGAGGTCCTTTGTGTTTAGTTTGAGACCTAGGCCATCAAGTTGTTCAATAAACAGAAATTTAGCTACGTTTTGGTTGTGTGGCATGAAAATTCAGAATGGGGTGATTGCTGCAAAAGATTGACATTATGTGAATTGCCTATCTTCCGCTATTGGCTATTTTGAATCATGTTTTCTGTCGTATGGTTTTGGCCTTTAGATTTATCATTGCCCATACATTTTATCAATGTCATTTATCATGTCATATAATTCAGTTTATGGCAGGTTAATAAGTGGGGAAATGTCATATACGATGAGTACGTTCGCCCAGTAGATCGTGTTGTTGACTTCCGAACGAAAATCAGCGGCATCCGGCCTCAGCACTTGAGGAAAGGTTGAACTTATCTTTGTATATATATCTGCCCCACAACTCCATCCCTTTCAATGGTAAACGGGTAAATAATGAAGTCGGTGGTGTTTTATTTGGAACTTCTAAATTCTTTTCTCTAGTAGGCTGTTCAATCATCGACAGTAAAGGTGTCACTATTTTGTTTTTTGTAACAAACTAACTGTGTAAGCAGTTGTATGGCATCTTATGCATCTCTATGACATTGTCTGCAGCAAAAGATTTCCGGCTTGTTCAGAAAAAGGTTGCGGAGTTGATCAAAGGAAGGATTCTTGTTGGCCATGCCTTGCGCAATGATCTTAAGGTTAACCTGCCTTCTTTCCCAGTTTTGTCATATGAAGTAGTTACCTGAGTGTTGGATTTTCTTTACAGGCATTGCTATTAAGTCATTCAAAGAAGGATCTGAGGGATACCTCCGAATATCAACCCTTTCTAAAGTGAGTTTTTCGCCCACTGGATTATTATATACTCTATTTCCTGATTGACGATTCATCATTAGCTATGACCCCTTAACATGATGCTCTTGCAGTAAGGAAGGCCGGAGTAAAGCGCTTCGACATCTTTCAGCTGAGGTTCTCGGTGTGAAGATTCAAAATGGGGAGCATTGCCCTGTTAGTTCCTATCTTTCTATTTGATGTCGTCTTGGTTTAGTTCCTATCTTTCTATTTGATGTTGTCTTGGTTAATTTCACTATTCACAATTGTATCTTTTTATGACATATGCCACTTATCACTTATGTATACTGGATAAGGCCACTTTTTCGGGTTAAACCAAATCCCACTTGAGGTGCCTGGTTTTGGGCCAATCATGCCCGATGGTTTCCAGATGCTCTTCGTTTTTTTTCTTCTCGTTCTTATTTCTAAATTTTCTTATTATCACTTGCATTTTGCCCCAGCCCTTGTTGAGTCCTAACGCTAATCTAGGACATGTTACTGATTCTTTTTGGTTCAGGTAGAAGATGCCCGTGCTGCGATGCTGCTTTATCAGAGAAACAGGAAAGAATGGGAGAAAAGCGCCAAAGATTTCAGAAGACTAAAGGAAAAACAGAAGAAACGTAAACAGAAAAAGAAACCTAAGGAGATCGAAGCTTTAAGTTCCAGCAACGGTACTGCATCTGTATCTTAGCTTCAGCGTGCCTCCAGAAGCTACAGTAATGCTTTGGAAGCAGCCTAACTGTATCTTAACTGTATCAAATGCTTCATGAAAACTCATTCAAACAGTTATCGTGATCGAAGCAAGAATTGAGCTTGCCAGAATCACTATATGCCTATATGGAAAGGAAGAACGGATACGAGGACACACCCTTATGCAACTCCTTTTGCTTCTCTCGATTTGATATTTAGTTGAATTTGGTTTTATTTCATTGGATGTATGAATTTGCATTAAGGTTGAATTTGTCAGGTGATTGTACTGTAATATTCTGTAACATGACATTGCCATTGAAATATAATTTTTGTCGGATCAGTGGACAATTCTTATGAATTAGCTAGAAACAAGAGTGATTCGGGCTACTTCAAGCCAAATAAATAACCAACTTATCATTTCTAAACATGCGTTTACATTTTTATTTTTTTGATAACCGAGAATCAGTCCTACAACAGGCCACTAATTAGACTCATTGCACAACCAAAACCTCAAAGGGAGCTGGCGTAATTCACACCAGTCACGGCTCCCCACTTAGCACAAGTACTCATCTTGCGGGGAATCAACGGGACTGTTGGGGCAACTCCTAGGTGTGTACAATTTTGTAAGTTATAAAAAATATGTAAAGAATAATCTCAAGGGTCAGCCTGTAGTAAAGGCTTGGCACTTAAAAAGGAGGGGTTGGCTGGATAGGTTATGGCCACAGGCATTTGTTTCCTCCCAAAGTTATAAGATGGAAATCTTTCAGGTGTTATCGATTTTTATGGGTAAAGTCAAAGATGTCTCAAGACAAGGTACAACTGTTAGGAAGGGGATATGATCAATAGAACCTGGCTGGATCCGGGCTGGGATAGTGGCGCCCATTCCTAACCAGTTCCGTAAAGGTTCGCTCATGCTGGAGGCCCACTTAGCCCGGTTAACCAGATAACCCGGAGGGACTTCCTGCCGCAGAGGATAGGAAGTCATTGGGTGATCTCTTGCCTCTGGATTGACTACCAAATGCAATCGCTTTTTTAGGGCTCTATACTAATATCCTTTTTCAGAGTACAATTTTAGTCTGCGCTGGTGAATGCAAGCCCCTGGTCGTGAGACAGAGGTCAGAGGCTTTATATATGTGGCCGTGCGTGTTAATAGATCTTCTTAGGGCAAGTTTTCGAATGGATGTTATTCATTCGTGAGGAGAGTTGATAAAATCTTAGATTTTTGAAAAACTCGCTCTTATATGGGTGAGTCAATAAAGAGTTTTGTCCCAACTTTAATTGCCCTTGGCTAGTGGACATTGATTTAGACTCCAAAACAAATCAAGATAAACTGATTTATTACGTTTTACGACACAACTCACTTTTTCACAACACATTAACCTATTTCACTCAAAGAGCCAATTCCACAATTATTCAATTTAAGTCAGTTTATGGCCCTCACTACTCAAAGCGTCAAAGTCAAAACCTATGTCTCCACGAAAAATAATTTCTATTCTACGGGAGCGTTGTTACAATTTCATAAATTTGGGAGGTAATTGCTAGGGATGGCAATGAGTCGGTTCGTTTCGGGTATTGCAGTATCCGAATCCAGAGTTTTGGGTACCCATAACCGAACCAAAACTCGAACGGGTGGGGAAAATTAAAACCATAACTAAACCAATCGGAGATCGGTTCGGATAGTTCCTGTTAAATTAGAAAACAAAATAAAAAAAAAATTATGAATGAACTTCAAATATGAAAATAAGTTAAACAGGAAATGCCATAGATTCAAATATGAAAATAAGTTAAACAGGAAATGCCATAGATCCATCGATTAAGAAAGTATGAAGGGTAATTTGGCAATTACATATATGTGGTTCGGTTCAGTGAACGGTTCAGTAATCAGCTTAAACAAGAACCGAACCGAACCCAACTCATTCAGTTATCTGCACCACTGGGATACCATACCTGCACCACTGGGAATATTTCGGCTATGGTTCAGAGAAAAAACCGATTATGGTTCGGGTAATCGTCGATTCAGTCTAGATTGCCGTCCCTATTAATTGCTGTATTTGCGAAACATGAGGACATAATTCGTTTAACTTGAACAATTTTCTCGATCCGCCCAAGCCCAAGTGACCACCAACCTCCTCCTCCTCCTCCTCTCTCTCTCTGTTCACTCACTGTTGGGGGAGGTGATGGGGAGACATCCGAGTAATGGAAGCCCGGCCTTCCGCTTCAGCCAATCTGAGGTTCAACTTCTCTCTTCTGGCTTCTCCTTTTTTGTCGCAAACTAACTGAATATATATTAACATGGTCTCTTAATTTCGTTGTTTTGGTATATCCTGAAGATTTTACTATCCCCATTCCAATACTGCTCATGAGAAAGATTTGGACTTCAATTCTCTTGTTATTTACAGTTGGAGCCATATCTGGGTTTTGGTGCCAATACCTTCTGTTCTTGGCTTGACACAGAGACTTAACCCAGTTAACTGGGTTCATCTTTCGCTTTCATAATTCGTTTCTAACCTAGAATAACTCACAAAGAAAACTAATACTGAAATAGGATGCAGATTGGAGATCTCTTTTGTGTTCATATTTCATACGCTGTAGGCAATCGTTGACAATTAAACTACAAGGGGATATTTGGTTGCTTGAATTGCCTTATTTCGTGAAATGTTCTATTTCGAATGGACACATTTAAATACGTGCTTCTGCAAATGCATTAGCTTGAATTTAACCCCAAGGGGCTGGCCCGGTGGTCAAGACTTGGACTTAGGGTTGCTCTCTCCTAAGGTCATAGATTTGAAACCTCCCAGGTTCTATTAACTCTTATATGGCCAGTCCAGACGGGGCTTTGCCTCGGGTTTGACCGGACTCCTTGCTAGTGGAAAGTGGGATAGTTCACCAAGATTGGTCGAGCTACGCATAACCTGGCCCGGAGATCCTGAGTCTCCCCCCCCCAAAAAAAAAAAAAAATTCTCAAATTCATGCAGACATCAAACATATTGTGTTTTTATAGGTTCACTATAGTAGAACCATGACATTGATTCTTTGACTTTGACGGCATCCTTCAGGAGTTTTAAGATACATTTGAACAATCTTATGATGCTATATTAATGATGCTACATTTGAACAATCTTAGGTTGCAGAGATGGAAACTATACTACAAGAACACCATAATCAGATGCCAACACGTGAAGTTCTTGAGGCTCTTGCTAAGAAGTTCAGGTATGAGGTTATTGTGGATTAATTTGCAAATTCAATACGTGGAAACTGCTTGCTTTCCTTACAACAGAAGTATGTTCATGCCGTGGCTGTCTTTGGTTGTAGTGGTTCGGCAGAACGGTTGGGAAAAGTTGAAGTTCAAATGAAACAAGTAAAACAGTTTTCCTAGACTGCATGTTGATGACCCCACCAAGAATATCGTGCTAATTCAGATAGTTTTTTTTTTTAGGTGTGGAATTGGTTCCAGAATAGGCGGTATGCTGTCAGGGCAAAAACAGTTAAGGCTCCTGAGAAATTAGGTGTTACACCTATGCCTCGCAATGACTCAACTGTAGCGAAAAGCGTTCCTCAAACCCCGCAATCTGTGAATGCTCCTTCAGGTAGGATTGAAGCCATTCAAAGCTTAAGGTTCTTTAGCACGCGTATCTGGTGGCCACACCTGTATATTTTGTACCAGTTTTGCATCTAGCTTATATTTTGGATTCATTTTTCTGCTTAGGAAATCCTTCTTTGGGAAAAGCATATCTTGGTTTTCGATGCCTAGGGCCCCAGAGTATTGTACGTCTGAAAACTCTCTGTGCCAACGTGGCCACTACGTAGTTCATTCACCGAGTCAAATATTTTCTCGCTATGTTTGTTATGACTGTGTACTTTTGTGTATGATTACATGCATATATGCTATATTTGTAGCAGCCTCAGTCTGTACAAGTCATTGGAAATATAGATGTCGTAGTTGTAACTAGTAAATGCTCTGGAGAAAATACTATTGTCCTCGTATGAAGCAATACTATATTTTGTGCTAGTACTTCTCGCCTTTTTACCCGTTGGAGGGAAAGGTTCTCACAATCTACCGTCCTTAGTTTTCTTCATCTTTTGCCGTAGGCTTTCGGAAGGAAAATGGATCATTCAAGCAAGTTGACGAAATGCATCATTTTAGTTTAATGCTTCCATTTAATTCCAATCTCATTCTGACAAGATAATAGAGCAATTTTGGCTGAAATGTTCATTTTCTTTATCCACCTGGAGTGCCATTTAGTGGTCTCTTGGTTCAAAGGGAAATGCTTTATGGTTTCATTCGTGAATTGAAGGAGCATTGTAAAGCCCTTTTCTCATTGGTTTCCAGTGCAAGTGATTTTAATTTTTCACCTTTTGCTGTTTAGTTCACCATTAGTTTTATTTGACTCAATTTGATCATCCTCTCTTTGTTTTATGTGCCTTAGTTTTACTCTTCACTAGGATGTTCAATATAGTATGCCCCAGTCTTTGTTGATGACGTAGTTTTATTTGAAGAAACTATGGTATCCACTATACTTCTCTAATATTTCAATACTTTTGAATATGGAAGTGTCATATTGCCAAAAGTAGGGTGAAACCTATTGGTGATACTTGAGTGATCACTTCCCATATGTTGGGTTAGTTATCGCGCAAATGAAATCGTGGGTACGTGGTAAGGTATTGGTTGACATAAGTGAGAGAAAGCCATTAGGTTTAGCCAGTAAATTCTGGGCAGAAGGGATCAAAATTTAGTTGAAGGTGTCAAGGAAGAGAGGAAGATTATGGAGGACATAGGTTGAGACGATGAGAATTCACATTATTACTTCACACTTAGTTGATTATATATTATGCCCTTGAATTAAGCACACTGGGAAATGGATCCATGTTGCTGACCTCGAGTAGTTGGCATTAACATATTTTGAGTGAAGATTTTTGAATATGAACCATAAGTTATGGCTTCATCTACGTGCAACACTTCATGTGATACCCTGTAACGACCCGCCACCACCTTGCACAATATTGTCCACTTTGGCCGCCCAAGCTCCAAGGAATTCCCTGTAGGGTCAACTATCCCAGGATTGCTCCCAGGGTGAGCACGCTTAATTACGAAGTACCAATGAGTTTTGATGGCCGCACGGCTTTAAAAGGACTTTATGCAAGTTAGGACATGATCTATTCTCTTATATCATAGAACTCCGTTGCATCCAGGTAGGTCATGGGTTGTCACATTACTGTAATGACCCGTCACCACCTTGCACAATATTGTGCTCCGAGGACTTCCCAGTAGGGTCAACCAACCCAGGATTGCTCCTAGGGCGACCACGCTTAACTGCGAAGTTCTATTGAGCTTTAACTCCCGCACGGCTTTAAAAAGCCTTGTGCAAGTTAGGGCATGATCTATTTTTTGATATCATAGTACTCCTTTGCATCTAGGTGGGTCATGGGATGTCACACTTCATCACTATGAATTCTTTGAGATGTTGATAGGTCAAAAGGGCAAACGCATGTTTTATTTCATTATAGTTTAGTCCTTTTCCATCTCTCTTTCCATTTTACTAGGCAAAACATTTTACTAGGCCACACATGTTTCCTTTTTTTTCTCTCTTTCTTTAGGAACTTGAAATATGTAGTTCTTACCAGGGTGATGGAACATAGTAATATGTTAAACAATTGCAAACAGTAGTTTGCTTGAAGGAAGTGTTGCATGGAACAGCCCTTCAAAATATAAATTCACTGATTCCAGTGATTAGCTGAACTTCAGTCAATGTTACATGGATCCTTCATTTTGGCTCAAGTATCTGTGTCGATGTGTCCGACACCCATATCCTTTTGGACACTCAGATCCCCTAATTGTTATGATATTTATAGAAAGGAAGATCAAATTAACAAGAAACGTGATATTCAAGTACTTCACATGGACAAGAAATAACAAAATCATATTTTTCTTATCCCATTCTTTGTTTGAATACATTTCTAAATAGAATTTACGATACATAATCTGAAAAAAAAAATGCAATATACTACAAACAAGTGTTTAGGATGTGTCCCTATACCCATACCCAAGTTGGGAACACATATCCCAGTATCCTAAGATTTAAGCTTAGGAAGGTTTGACGTTTGAACTTACACCCACACTCGATACTTGCACCCGTGTCCATGTCACATAGACTTCAGGACATGATTAGGATTAATTTTGAGAGGCAAAATTCCAAGTCATTTATAGACGGGCTATCCCATTGTATTTTCTATGCCAAAATAAGGAATAGGGAATACCTCTTAACAATTAGACTATCTATCCCTCTTCCCATTGTACAATCCACTTAATACCTGGTGCGAGGCTATTTGCCAATCCATTTGCACTTTACTGACTTAGGAGTCTAAGATTCAGGTCCAGAAGAGACTTTCGTTATTTTTCTTTCATATTTTGTCATTGCTGCTGTGCTCATTAGTGAGATGCTCTGGACTATGAATGAAGGAAGCATGGTAATGAGCATAGAAATTGATTTGGATCTCTAGGCTTGCCCACCCTGATGCCTTTTGACTTTGATTTGGGGGCATGGTTCTGCAGCAAAACGTCCCTGTAGCTCCTCGGTTCTTGGAGGTTTTTTGGGGTCACTATTTCAGTGGTATTCTAAGAGCAACCATTTTGTGCATATTGCCAAAGGTTAGGTCTGTCTCCAATCATCTCCCGCCCATACCCTCAATGATTGGGGACAGATGGGATCTGTTATTGTTTGTTTGTGATTTTGTCACTGTTGATTCATGTTTGACAATTTTCTTTTTCACATCCTCCTACTTGATTTGTGTTGCAATCATTGTGGTTACCAGCAGTTCAAAGTTTAGGAAGGACAGTTCCAGATCAATCTCAGATGGAGTTTGAAGCTAAATCTGCACGGGATGGTGCATGGTCAGTATTTTTGGCATTTCAGGTTTTTGGACTTCTGGGTGCTACTTATGTGGCTTGCCCATCATCTCAGAAAAATATATGTTAGAAAATAATAATTCTTTCTGTGCTCTTCCTCAGGTATGATGTCACAATGTTTCTATCTCATAGATCCCTAGAGACGGATGCGGTATTTCTTGGCTCTTTTCTCCTTTATTCCACAATCATTTGTTAGACAGAAGAAATATCATCCTTGCACTCATTGTTTGGGATTTTGTAATCTTTATGATTGGTATCCTTTATTATTCCTGCCTAAGTTTTTTCAGCCAACTTTATTCCTAGAGATGCAACTGTAGTCTGTGCAAATATGATTTTGCACTTCTTTAGACTCTTCACGAACTATCATCTGGTTCCACTTGACCCATACATTTATACAATTTATGGAGGGGAAAGGTCTTTAAACAGGTACGTAGGATATGGAATATACGCTTATAACAAAATTCCTTGGTGAAACCTTCAAATGTTGAACTGTTGTTGAAAATGCAACCCATTCTTGGACTACAGAACTCTTCTTCCTTGAACATGTAGGAATCATTGAAAACTCCAGTTCCTTTTGTTGATTAGTCTTGATCTTTCGGAGCGACTTATTCCTCGACCTTGTGTCAGTCTTCTTGACTCATCAGCAGTTTAAACTCTGGACTAATTCAGGACGTGCTTGTTCGGTTTGCTGGTTTCGGGGCAGAGGATGATGAATGGATTAATGTCCGAAAGCATGTCAGACAGCGGTCTCTTCCTTGCGAATCATCGGAATGTGTTGCAGTCCTTCCTGGGGATCTTACACTCTGTTTTCAGGTATGTATATTCATGAAATGATACCGTAGGAGTATTACTCAATGTTTACTTAAGAAGTTAAATTTATCTGTTCTTGACAATCCCTATTTGATGTCTTTATAAAAAATTTCAGGAAGGCAAGGAGCAAGCTCTTTACTTTGATGCTCATGTTCTCGATGCACAGAGGAGGAGGCATGATGTAAGAGGTTGCCGCTGCAGGTTCCTGGTGCGTTATGATCATGACCAATCTGAGGTATACACCTAAATATTGTCTCACTGAAGAACCTTCTTTGAGTCCTTATGTCTTGCCTGCAACAGTACTTTGTCATTCATTTGCAGGTCTCTATGGGAAATAATTCCTGCTTTTGACAACTTTTCTATTTTTGGCAAGTGAATTATCTACATCTATTCTATCCTAAGGGGAAGGGGAGGGGTTGGTGGGAGTTGAACTTCCGACCTTATAGATTGAGGTGCTCCAAGGGGAGCGAGCTCAACCACTGAGCGAGCTCAACCACTGAGCTATCCCTCAACTTCTTGCTTTTGATAACTTTGACTGCATTAAAGTTAAAGAACACATATTTTCTCCTTGTTCAAGTTGCCATAGAGCAGTACTCTCAGTTGCATGCAGTTTGTACTCTTTCTATTCAGCACCCACGAAACATGCGTGAATTAAAGTACATTCTACCATGCCATTTAGAGCTATTTTACGTAATTCATGTTGACTAATGTGTTTGGTTCTGACTGTTGCTTCAGGAAATTGTGCCTTTGAGAAAGGTCTGTCGTCGGCCAGAAACTGATTACAGGTTGCAGCAACTTCATGTCAAAAACGAATTGGGGCCAGTAAACCCACAGAAGATTGGTGCGGATCCCCCTATGTCCAACAGTTTGCGGGTGTATCCCCCTAATGAACCAAGAATGCAAAAGCAGCAGCAAAAAGCAGAGGTGATTTCAGATGCTGTATCCGTGGTTTTTCCCCCTAATTCTCTCGGTAATGTGAATGTATCCGCTGAGGCTAAGGTTCTGCAACCAAAAACTGCTGAGATTATCAGTTCTGGTGATGTGGGAACTTCGGTTGTCACGTCTCCAACCAATGTTGCTGTGACGAGTGCCGCTGCCACAAGCACCGTCACCAGTGACTCCGGTCAAAATGTACCACAAGGACAAGAGTAGGTAATTTAACATTTTTGGTATGTTTCTCTTGGATTATTTTTTTCTTATATTTCAAACTTTCAAGTGAGGCTGCCATGCTTTTGTTGACCTCATCTACTCACTCATTTAGTGTTCCGGAGGTTAAGTAATAAGTAACGGTAGGAGACTTGTAGGCTGTGGGTAGGGCTAGGGCTGTAAACGAGTTGTTAGAGCTTGACTTGAAACTAAAATACATTCAAGTAATAAAGTCTACTGTCTTTACTGTAAATGAGTTTCAGTCATTTTAGTCCCAGGCTCGGTTCAAGTAGCTCGATTTTTTTCCGCGTAAATGAATATAAGATATCGAGTTGAATTTAAGTCGGGCTCAATAAATTAGCCAGCTTAAAAATGCATTGGGGATTGGCTTTGTTTGTATAATGAGAGGATGTTAGAACGAGATTTTAGTGAGTAGAGCACTAGCAGATTCATAGCTTTAGCTGGTAGAAAGGGGTGTTGGGCGATAGGGCTACAAACTTCTGCTTGCGTGAAAATGACCAGAAAAAAGAACAGAGAGTTACATTCCAGCTGAACAGTTCAATCCAACTGAAGCCGTGTATTTTGGTGCATGCGAATCTCGTCTTTGATTAAAGCTAGGATTGGGTTGAATTCCGATTTTCTCTTTCCCTGTTGTTTGGAAAATTACCCAGAACTCAACATTGATCCGTCGTGGCTGCAAGGCCCGATCATCTCGCCAAGCAGTTTGATGAAACGGAAAACTGGCATAGCATGTCTTTGATCAGTGAAGATTGTCTGATGCAATTCAGGCACCATCCGTAGAGTACTCAAAATCTTTAAGGCGGTGCGAAGAAATTGAAAAAATTATGCAAGGAAGTATTTTAGTTTTTTTTTTTTTTTTTTTTTTCAAAAAATTATGCATCTTTTCGTAGAGAACGCTTATTTATGAGCAGAGTGAGAATGAGATTTTCGAAGAGACTCGAACCTAGAGCTTGATCAGAGCACCCTGCAGGCTACCTTCTATTTTCGTGGCTAAACATTCTGTTGGCTAGGAAAAATGCAGAAACAATGTGTAAGAATGGATGTGGCCCAAGCTGTTTTGGTATTGCATGGACCACCTGATCCTATGACAGAGAGGAGGTAGTAATAAAACTACGGGGACAGATGGGTGATGGGTGATGCATAGATTGTGTACATGTCCAAGTGGAGCTCACTTCAAGGCTCCACAAAAATAATACATGGGATGTTCATCAATTAAAATAATTTTTCAAGTTAGTCTCGTGAAAAATCAGTTCAATCGAATTTAAGTGATTGATCTAATTGTCTAAACGTTTCTTGAAAATTCATTTAGAATACAAGATCCTTGATTCTAAATAAAAAATTGAAAGACTAGATTAAATATTTATAATAAATGGGTTTTGCTGACAGACAAGGGGTCCATGTTTTGCACTGGATGTATGACACCGTGCCATGCACGCCATTTGGTTGTTCGTTGCGAAAATGCATGACTTGGATCAAATATAAGCAATGGCTCTCACATGGAGCTGGATTTGATCCGAGCCTTGTATTTTCGCAATGGACGATCGGATGGGATGCATGACACAGTGCTGTGCATGATAGGATCCCCCAATCCCTTACTAACCTCCATCCAATAGATGGAAGATAATAGGTAATATAAAGACAAATGAGTTTGGTTTTTATACACATTTCATGAATAACAATATACTTTCACCGATATTAATACGTTTTTCTCGATTATCATACATCTTTTAACACATTATCACTTACAATGTATGTTAGCATTCTCCATAATTATTTGATCAATTGAGCTCAATATTTTCAAAATCACTTAGAAAAATTATTTTGAAATAAAGAAAATGTTATTCCCTCCGTCCGTTTTTAAGTGATCCATTTGAAAAATGTATATTTTTGCGGACGTTTAAAATGGTATTTTCGTATATCGTTTATAATTTTTTTACACCAAATTAAAGTATTTAATGAGCACTTTAATTTGATATAAAACAAATAAAAAAATTACATAAAAAATATGTTTTTTAAAAATTTAAAATTGTATGTATTTTCATATAAATCACTTAAAAAGAGACAATAAAAGTACTAGTTTTGGACTCAGAATGGCCCACACATTCATCTGTGCACGATATGGGGAGTACCCATCTGTATCCATATAACGGTTAAAAGCCATAAAAGTCCCACACTGACCTTTCATCAAACACAACTCTAGCTTCAGCTTTATAGCTTAGGCCTCAGGTTATTGGGAAAAGTGCTTTTAGTAAAATTCTCCCCGTTTTTGCCATTTGCTTTTGGTCCTTTTTAATGGTTTCTCTCGTCCTTTTGTTGTGTGTAAATGTGTAGTCAAAGGCCTCTTCTCGAAACAACCCACAACCCTTAGACCACTTACAAACATTATTATCAAGTATTAAAACCCTATGATTTCACCTTGAAGTGACGTTTTGAATTTTGATTGATCATTTGCACATCTCTCCTTAGTAACTTGGGGTGTCAATTTAGTACTACGTGATGGTATCTAGTGCGCTTCTCGGCCTTTTAAAACTTTTTTGGATCCAAGTTTTGGAAGTTTTTTTGAATACTGAATGGGTACAACGTGGCAGAGTCAACGTGGTACTCGAACATTAATTTGGGCCGTTCAAAAGTGTATTGGACGGCTCAAAACAAAACCTTCTCTCTTCTCCTCTCTCTCTCTCTCTCTCCAGTTTCTCTCTCCATACTCAGGACCATCCAAAACCAAAAAAGGACAGCCTAGATTGCACACGAGGGCACTTGCTTGGCACTGAAAAATTGTTCTGAGATTTGATAAAAGAGTATCAATTCTTATCGGTAAGAGTGCATTCAATATTCAGACCGTCTAAAACACTTTTAGACAGCTGTAATGAAGATACGAATACAATGTAAGACGACATGTGGTACCACTTTGCACCAAAGGTTTTCTCCTCCTTAAAAGTACATTAAAAGAAAGATGGTATGTTTGAATGGTGTGTGGAATCTTGTGCGACTGCTGCCACATAAAAATTCTATAAAGCACTTGTTAATGATGTTCCCCATCACCATATCCACTTGCTCCACTTCAATTGGGTTAAAGTTTCCCTCCAATTTTTGGTTAGTCAAATCTCCATTTATTGGTCTCCATTGGAGTTGTACAATATTCTTGTACTCCGTTCTAAAATAATGTTCTACTACGAAAAGTTGTGTCATTTTTCAAATAAAAAAATGAACTACTTCTGTAAATTATTTTTTGAATTTTTTTACACCAAGTTAAAGAACTTGACGAATACTTTAATTCGGTGTGAAAAAATTCGAAAAATGATACACGAAACTATTTCATTTTTTTATTTGAAAAATGACAAGAGAGAGAAAGTGGGGCTCTTATTTAGAAACGAAGAGAGTAACTCATAGTATGTCAATAGATATTGAGGGCCTACTTATTTTGCTTTTTTATTTGTAAGAAAAAATTAAAATTTGAATTTGCACTTGAAGTATATTCTGATTCAGATACAAAGTTTCCTTCCAAATTTTAGACAAGTTAAATTTCCATTTATTGGTCTCCATTGAATTTCTACAAATTTACACTGGCTAACTCGTAGGCTCTGCTGAAAATATATGCTTGTGAAAACTTATCTAGACTGAATATTAATAGCTATTGAGGGCCGATTTCTTATTTGTCTGACTTCTTTCATTCATATAGTATTTGGTTAGTATTTTGCTATGAATTTGCACGTAAAGTATTTTCCAATTCATATGCAAAGTAACCAGGTACTAGATATGACAAATAAAATGAACGACCAAATATGCTGTGAACGGCTGAACGTATCATATAATAAAATGAACGACAAATACAAATTCAAAATGTCAAATTTAAACAAATTATTCATGTCTCTACCAATTTTTTTTTTATGAAATTACATAATTGTACACAATTTTCTCGTACAAGTTGAACGGTTCAAATCATGACGAATTATGAATTAATGTTAGAAGAATGGAGAGGAGCTTATTAGTTCCAGAAGGGGGGCAACCTGTAGCGCCTTTAAAGGGTTGTACCGCGTAGTTTCATAATTTTAATCATTTACAAGTACCGATTCCCGATAAGAGTTAACTCTCACCGATAGTAAAGTGTCTATGAATTCAAACCATTGGTTGCTAAGATAAACGGCTGCAATGGACGCTACACCATGTAGTGTAGATGAGGCACTACAGGGACCCGCTTCCATTTTGTCCCACTCGGGTCACTTGACTTAACTGACCTCATGAACCACTGCTGATTCAGCACTGAACAAATTGGGAGTACCACATCGGAATGTAAACTCGGATCGCTTTTTGATTCACCCCACGCGCTCGGTTTCGGGCAGCTTTTCTGTGGACTGCGTGTAGCCAAAGTACAGAGAACAAGGCCAGTGCCAACGAAGCTTTGGCCCACCAATGACCCACTCTCGTTTCTCGCGCGTGTCAGTACCAACAACGAAAGATAACGGGTCGTTATTTCACACTCTTAGGAACCGCGTGGCTGAAATTCTGCAATGTGTGTTCTCGTCATCATTACTTTCGTTGCATGGTTGGTGGGTTTACGGTATCGAAACTCTCGTCACCTTCGTCCGTATCCGACGCCCTTGTGACACCATGTGATCTCGCTTACCAATTTAACCTCACCTTTCTTGCTTAATAGTATCGAGGTTGCGACTATTCTTTTGGAATCGAGGAGTGATAGGGGACGGGAAGAGTTTTTCGGAAAGCATTCAGGAAAGAGGAATGAATTGTTGAGACTCATAGGAAAAAGAATCAACCATTCATTTCACCTTTCGGTACGTTTTAGAGAAAACTTTTCTTGTATCTTATTTGGAATCAAATCCTTCAAATGTTGTGGATCGTAAAAAATATCGTAATGAAAATTCACAGTGTACGTAACAAATTATACTCAAAGTGTATATTCATGACTCGTGGAGTTGTTAGTTGCCATGATTTTATTTGATAGATATAGCCGTTTACTATGTTTGTTTCGATGTGTGTATTGTCCATACAAAAGACAATTTGAATGAAACATATTTATCACAAACCAAATGTACTACTAACTAATCTTTTTAACAATTCATTTTTTTTCCCACAAAAAAAGAATATGATTTGATGAAGCGTTAGTCAATGTGTAATTGACATAAATACTCATTTAGTACTTGAGACGCACCAAATGAACGACTCAAATCATCGAATGAAATTGTAATAACTCTAACTTGATATAAGATAACGAACAACATAAGGAATGATCATATTATAATTAAGTTCTTGACTCGTTTGGTTATCTTATGGAACCTGGTGGTGGACGGTTACGTCAATGGTCTGGAGTCCCTTTTTTTTTTTTTTTTTTTTTTTTTGTCAAATCACGTTTGATTTATTACCCCATTGGAGGATGTATAATATTCCTTCCAATTTTATGGTCCGAAGCCTTATAATTTGGAGGGCAAATCCCTCCACCCTTCTAAATCCTCCCTTTGATCAACTAATTAAGAAAATGATCATAAGAATCTTTTCGGGGATTAATTTCAAAGACCAAGGGCATGTTTGTTTTGGGAATTAAAATGGGAGATTAGGGTAGGGGACATGTTCCCTGGAATTGTTATAGAAGTTGGTTTTTGTTTGTGGGATTAGAATTTGAAACTCACAATTTTCTTGTTAATGTCGAGGAGTTTGTCGATTGAGACATAATCAAAATTAAAAACTTGTTTAGCAAATTTGACTCTCACTGTAGGCGAGAAACTAAAAAGTTGTAAGATTATGGAAGATTTACGAGAATTGTCATCTTACGCAAAAGTTTATAAAGTTTACAGTTGATCGATAAGCTCACTTGTTATTTCAATGAATGCACGATACTTCGATTATGACAGAGAAATAAATTTTTTATAGCATTACAAATGAAACTATCATGCACAATTTTCAACGTACGTAGGAGTTGCTTGTAAAGAAAAATTACGTAGGAGTTATCAATATATATCTACTTTTTGATATAATTGACAATCTAATTATTTTTTTGATTAACAAATTGGAAAAACGAATTGCGTAGAGTTCTAATTCTTGACTATTCGAACAAAAAATCCTAACTCCACCTCTATATGTGAGTCTATGATGCCACACTCGGACTCGGTGGATAGCATATCCGGCTTCCATACCCGTCGGCAAACGACCCGTATATATGTAACAGAAAGGGTACTGTTGTCATATCGTTAAACTGGTCATTCGGAGTTACCAATTATACCCCCCTGAATCCTTAAGCAATATTGTTACTTTTGGTTGAAGACAAACGGCATAACATTCTCATCTTCCATCAACCACCACCATTCACCACTCTCTCTCCCCACCACCACCACCACCACCACCATTCTACTCCCTCTCCCCTTCTCAGTCCAGTCCTCTTCAAGCCCAACTTTAAACCTCACCATTTTCTACTCCTCTACTAATGGCCAAAACACCACAATGAAGATCTCCTCAAAATCAATCCTCAGCCCAAACCACCACCGCGACCCCTCCGCCCCTGTTTCCCTCCCACCGTCCCTCACCCGTCGTCTCAAAACCAACAGAAGCCTCAAAGGTGCGCAATCTCCCATGTTCCCCACCGCAGGGAAAAAAATTCCCCGCTCCGCCTTCGACAACCCCGAGCCTTCCTCTCCCAAAGTCACCTGTATCGGCCAAGTCCGCGTCAAATCAAAGAAGAAACAAGGGATCAAGAAACAGGGTGTTAGAACAGGGGAAGTGAGTTTCCGAAAAATCGAAAGTGGGAACAACCCCAATCAGAAGTGGGTTCATTTGCCATTGACGATTTGCGAAGCTTTAAGAGGAATCGGGTCTGAATTCAGCTGCTTATTCCCCTGCCGCCCGCGGTGTTTTTCGACTGGTGGCACGGCGAGGGAAAGGGAAGGGAAAGGGAACGGTGGGGATTCGTCGTGTGTGGCGGTGATTGGGAGGTGGTTGGTGGGGGTGCAGGAGGGGAGGGAGATTGAGTTGGTGGTGGGTGGAGAGGAGAGAGAAGCAGAGGGAGGAGAGAGAGAGATTGGAGATGGGAAACGTGAAGAAGAAGTAGTAGAGGAAACGAGAGTGAGTATTTGTGTTCCTCCAAAGAATGCACTTTTATTGATGAGGTGTAGATCTGATCCTATTAGGGTTTCCGCTCTTGTTAATCGGTTTTGGGAATCACCCACTCGTAATGCCGAAGAAGAAGAAGAAGAAGAAGAAGAAGAAGAAGAAGAAGAAGAAGAAGATGAAGATGTTGATGGAGACAGATTAACAGAGCAAAAAGAGGTTGAAGTGTTCGAGGAATTTGTTTTGACTGAAGAGAAAGAAGAAGAAAATCCAGAAGCAGAAGCTGAAGAGAGAGAAAACCCAGAAGTGGAGTTGGAAATTAATGAGGAATTTGATGAGGAGGAAGAAGGTGAAGAAGATGATGAATTAAAAGCAGTTGTTGAAGATGAAGAGGTGAAGGTTTCAGAAGAAGCAGAGGAAAATGAGGTTAGCTGTTCTGTTTCTGAAGCTCTTTCAGATTCACAGAGATTTGAAAATGAGGAAAATGTGGAAAATCTTGTGGAAGATTTTCAGCTTATGGAGTTTAAGAGGGAAGAAATCATGGGTTCGGACGAGGAGTTGTTTTTAGGGTTTACGGAGATTTTTTTCGAAGAAGAAGAAGAGGAAGAAACAGAGGAGTCGTCAATGGCAGAGAAAGAGACCCAATTGGAAGAAGAAAGATTGGAAACAGAAGAGACCCAGATGGAATTTGAAGCTACAGCGACAGAGGAGAGAGAAAGAGAAGGAAATGGGGATTTAGAGAGAGAAAAAACAGAGGAGGTGAAGAAAGAACAGCAGAACAGAGCATCAGTGTTACCAGAGTGTTTACTGCTGATGATGTGTGAGCCGAAGCTGTCAATGGAGGTTTCGAAAGAGACGTGGGTATGCGGTGGCGATTTTATTAGGTGGCAACCGGAGAGGAGAAAACCGGTCAAGAGAACCGACGGCTGTGATGGGCCGAGGAAGAGAGTCAGCGTCGACTCTAGTCCGGCAGCACCGGCGGCGATGTCGATGGCGGCGTTGATTGAGCAGAAGCTGGTGAACGCGGTGGCGTACGAGCCGTTTGTGCTGACGCGGTGCAAGTCGGAGCCGATGAGGAAGGCGGCGGCTAAGTTGGCCCCGGAGACTTGTTTTTGGAAGAATTATAGGAAGCTTGAGCAGCACCGCCGAGCCACGTTTGGCGTCGACGCGGCTGGGGTTGGGTTCTGAGCCGAGATGGTAGAAGAATTATAAAAACAGTGGTTGTGTGCTTAGTTAGGATTTTTATTTTTATTTTTTTACTAACAATTAACATCGTACCGGTAGGATTTGATGTTACAATGCACAGTAATTTTACTGTTTTAGTTAGTCAATGTAGTCGTTTCAATTTCAAAAGTGTTGTTTCAATTTATCGAATGTCGTCCAAGGGACAAGCGCAGTATTCCCTCTGTTTTTATTTGTTTGTTCATTACAAAAAGTTGTCACTTTTTAAATAAAAAATATAGTGTTTTTGTGTATCATTTTTTTAAAAAAATTGCACCGAATTAAAATACTCATTGTGTACTTTAATTCGGTGTGAAAAAAATTAAAAAATAATACACAGAAATATTTAATTTTTTGATTTGAAAAATCACAAGAGAGAGAGTGTGAGACAAATAAATAGAAACAGAGGGAGTAAATTTTACTACTTCCGTTCCATAAAGTTTGATTACTACGAAACTACATGCAATTTTCAAACTAAAAAATAATGTATTCACTAAAATAATTTTTGAATTTTTTTTGCATCGTATTAAAATTCTCAATGAGATCTATCAAATAAGATCCATATTGACTCAAAAATTATTTTCGTAAGCACATTATTTTTTAGCTTAAAAATTACACGTAGTTTCGTAGTGATCAAATTTTATGAGACAGAGAGTCAGTAAAAAGCAATGCATTGTACCTCTTCTATTTTGACGAGGAACAAATGCTCTGGGGATTCAAGCGATGCTGATAAACTCTTGTTTTTGAGAGTTTTGCTTGCTAGTTTTAGTAAAAAAATAGTGCTCGGGAGAGATTTAGCTGTTCTAATTAAAGAGCAACATTTTAGGACACAAACCCAAACAAAATCGCATCTAGAGAAATAAGGGCTCTCCAATGAGCAACTTTTTCCAAAATCTCACTCAAGGGCTCGGAGTTGGAATGCACTTCTAATGGAGTGTTCCACTAAGAGAGTTTTGTTTTAAAACTGCCTTGATTTTTGTGTCCACATATTTTTATGTGATGTATTGTGAAATGATGACCTGTCTCAGTTTTTGAAAAAATCAAAAACTAGTTTGTGGAACACCCCCTAACTAAGGATTCTTATGGTTCAGGAGGATCCAACTAGAGAACTAGGAACATAGAGCTTTGTTGGAAAAATTACAGCGGCAATCGTAATTCCGAAAACCAATTACTTCTCATATATATATATATATATACATGAACAGATTACAGTAAAATGAACACGAAATTTATAGAAACTGGAAATACATAAATGATAAAACAGAGATACAAACAGTCGATTGAATGCCGAGTCGTGTGTAACCACACTCTCCTTAACAAAGATTTGCCGCCTACCGTGAGTGTTGTAGATTGAATCAGCGTCTTTGTCCCAGGATACAACGGCTAAACCACAACCACCGGAACACCACCGCTGGAAGCCTTGACGAACTGTAACTCTCGTTTGCCTCTCTCTCACAAGAACGATTTCTATACTGAAATGTGTTGCTCGAATTTCTGGTGATTTTAAAAATCAATACGGAGCTGCCCTTTTTATAGCTGAAAAAGGGAGATGAAAACATGAATTCGGGATTAATGGGGGAGTCTCCCCATTCAATAACGAAATGAATTTCTGCCAATAAATTTCAGATCTTGTAACCGCAGCCATCAATCCGAATTTGAATTGAAATTCAATTCTGCCATTATCTCCATAATCATGAGGGAGTTACCCAGCGTTTATTGCATAGCGTGTTGAATCCGTGGGGTGGTCTCGATTGCCCCGAGAGACCCTCCGAGTGGCCCGGTTTCATTCACAAAATCCTCCAACAAACTTTTCCCCCCCTTTTTTGTCTGGCTCTTTGGTCTTTTAAGAACACTACTTTTAAGAATGAGTGACTGCCTTTACCATTATGCATACCACCATCTACCGCACGCAGCCGCACATATCATACTTGCTAGCCACCGTTCATATCCTGTCGGCAAACAACCGTTAGTGCTAGCTGTTTTTTTCACTTCAGAAAATAGATTCCCTCCGTAAAACTGGTGCTTTTAATTCACAGATACTTGGTGGAAGGAAAGGATCTGAAATCGTGTTGGGTAGCAATGCGAGCATCCCATAAGCATCTAATCTTGCAGTAAGAAGCTCATCGAACGCAATACCATACTGTCACCATTTCACCACATTGGAAATTAAGCAAGCAGCCCTCTTTAAAACTTGCGTAAGATTTCTGTTGCCATATTAATCGTGAAACATGGGTATGTAAGGGTAGTGAAAAGAAGAAAAGATTGTGGCATCTGTATTTAGTGCTGAAAGAAAGATTTCACGAGTTTGCTTCTGAATCAAGAGCGCAATTCTAACAACTCTATCCTCTTTACTGTAAAAGTTGGCTTGCGCGTCGTGGTTGATCGTTCTTTCCACTTTGTCTTGACTAATTCTCAGCCCTTGCCTGAGATATACAATGAGAAGTCTTGGTTTAATAGGGCTATTGTCGAACGTCCGGGATCAACTTCCGCGGTGAGCTTTCATATTAGTCAAGTATTTATGAAATCCAGATAAGAGTGTGCTATGAATTGCATTTCATAAGAACTTCAGAAGGATTGGTGTTGGCTGTGGAGTTATTGAAACAACATCGCCTTTTGGGGTGTTCTCTGGCTTGTTTGAGGCAGCGGCAGTGAAGGCATAGGGTGGTGAATGAGGTTGCAGCGTTTGGCGGAACAGGACAACGGTGGCATCGGTCCAGTGGAGGCGTTTTTAGGGGGGCGTCGGCAGTGGCACAGTGGCGGTGATTAGGATTAGGTTTTCTTTTAGTTTTGGGCCCTTGTGGGATTTGGTGTTTTTAGGTTGGACCCATTTTGATGTTGGTATCTTGCCCACACGGTATATTTAAAAATCGAGAGGCGGAGAGATAGGTTAAGTATTTGCGAGTAGCAGTTGTAGGAATGACTCCGAACCTTTCTCAATGCATTTCTTTTCTTGTTGTACTAATTTCATCTTTGCCCTCTATTAGGTTGCTCTACCTTTAATTGAAATTGCATAAGATATAAGATGGCGGCATATTCAATCACGAAATAAACCCGTTCTTCCTTTAAAGCCGGTTCAATTTTGTTTGGGTCCAATTAGAACCGTATTAAACCGACCGGCTAACATGCATTATTTTTTTTATGAATGTCCATTAGATTAAAAAAGCCCAACTGCACTTACAAAAGAAAAATTAAACAAAACTAGATATCCGAAGCAATAAGAGAATCTAAGTCATGCGGAACACAATTAGAATCAAAATAAAAACTCCTATATGCCAACCACTGCGCGACTTTGTTTTGTTCACGACAACACCAGGAGAAAGACCATTGTTGAGAGGAAGTCCAACTCTTGATATCATCCAGGAGAGCACTGATTTCTCAAGGGCAAGAGGGGTAGTCAATCAATAAGTATTTTGCAATCTGACTCAAAGATTACTGTTTGGAGTTGTAAATCCAACGCCATGCCGCATGCAATTCTTAGCGCCGAAGCCTCAATAGCTAACGCGGAAGACACTTTAGCTTTCCCAACTCTCCAAAACTGAGCAATTCCACCACAATCTCTGACAACGATGCCAAAGGCAACTATGCTGCGGGAGGAAGAGTAAGCTCCATCACTAACTTTGAAAACAGAACTGGGAGGAGGACACCACCTCTCAGAGCGAGGCAATTTTCGAGAAGGACCCTGAACTCTAAACTTAACTCCCGAATAAATCGCATTGAGATAATCCTTAGAAGCCAAGTTTGTTTTTAGAATAACATATTCTGGATTGGGAAGATATCCTTGAAAGACAAACTCGTTTCGCGCTTTCCATATGACCCAACAAATTTGGAAAATAGCCCCAATAGTTTCCTCCAAAGATTCTTTGGATAAGTTCCCACATAACAGCTCAAACATCTATTTCTTCTCAGAATTGATTCGACCATCAAAAACCCTAAACGAACGACCACTACCAAACCATATGCCTCTAGTCCATGGACAGCTGAATAACATATGCTCAATAGACTCAATTTCAGATTCACAAATAGGGCAAAGAGAGCTACTACCACATTTTTTACAATACAGAATACCACGACAAGCTACCCTGACCTGACATTGCATCTACTGTGTTGTCTGGGCTTTTATCTCATCAGTCATTTGTTCACTTTTCTCTTAAAGCAAATTTGATCATTCTGTGAGAATTTGAGCATACTTTTTTTTTTTCAGTATTCTTTTGTTATCTGCATTTATTTTCCAAAACCACAATTACCAGGTCCAAAATCGAACTTAATTATCTAGTCCAATTTATGTTTTCAAAAATCGCAACCAAATTTAATTCAGTAGAGAAATTAACCAAAAACTAAACCGAACCGATTTCACTTCTAGCTACAGCAGTGTAAAAATTCCGTTCTATTTTTAATGGTGGCAACAACACAACATTTTCATTTTGCAAATTTGAAGAATAGTTTCGTGCTATTTTTAATCTAGCAGGGGGAATATTTATATCAATATTTATGATCATGAATAGACTTTATTCCAAATTTAGTCGACAAGCTATTATTCTTCTGAAAATGACTTCTTTGATTAAACAAGAGCCCCATGGACAAAAACCTTTCCTTTTAGAGTAAAGCAAGTCCATGCTCGTGCCAAATTCTATGTCCAAGCCAAAATTTGGCATGAAGAATGGCAAAAAAACCCCTCTCCATTCTTGTGCCAATTTCAATGACAGCAGAGTTTATTGGTGTCAAATTTGACAATCCCCGAAATGGCCACATCATCCAAGCCAAATTATTTGCATCAAAAAAGATACTGGTGTTTTGAGATTTTGCCGAAATGCAGGGTTCCGGTTTGGCGCAATATCATTACTGTATTATTTTATTGACTAGCTTTGACAATGCCATTTCAGTTACAATAGGTGGACTTGCTCTTGCATGATTTTATATACTAGTAATCAATTTAAATTTAAGTCTAAAGGGCTATTTAAACTTGAAAGCAACCCATTGCCAACCCAACTTATCCACAAAGGATTAAATTTGAGTCTTTCTCATCTTTTAATCTTCCAAGTCAATGACTGATCTCATGAGCCAAATCCCAAATCAATTGTCCGATATATACGTCTGCAGTGTTGAAATTATTTGGGAAACTTTGTTTAAGATTAGGGTTAGTTGTCCAGGCCACTGCATATTGGCAAAAACACACTTTTCATTCATCAGGGCAATAGGTTAGTTGCTCCTTTTCCTTCTATGGCGTAACTATTCAGTGGCCCGGGGCACCAACTAGTGGTGCTCTACGTCCCTTCTTCACTACATATTGTTGCAGAATTCATACACTTTCTCTTGGGTCCTACAATAATGTGTGGTGGAGAAGGAATGTACAAGTAGGATCACTTCACTCCACTCATTTCGATTTCTCCCACGGATATTTGTTTATTTCTAACTAAAATTTGCTATTTTGACCCCACAAAAAAAAAAAAACTGTAAATTGCTGTAACTCCCTTCAATTGCAATAGAACCACACGAGCGTTCTCTTCTTTTTTAGAGTCGATAGTATTACGATCAAGGCTATCTTGGAGTATCTTTTTCAAAACATAAAAGTCTTTAGGACCAATTATAAAACAAAATTAGATTTTTCAGCGTTTATATATATATATTATAAGTAACCTTTTAATTTCGTTATTTTTTGCATTAGAAAATAAATATATATATTGCATTTATATAGAATTAAATTTTAACCCCACTAACCAACATTTAATTTCTAGCTCTCAGAGTAGACATTTTGCATCGTTTTCACTCATGTTTGTTATTTCTTGATAGTTGTATATCCCTATCATCCAGTCATCTGTTCATTTAAGATTCTAATCTTGTTCTACTTTTTATTTTTAATCTTTTTCATGCTGAACATGTTTGGGTTCTTTTTCTTTTGGGTATGTAGTCATGTATCTGCATTTTAATTGGCACTGTTGTTTTCCACTTTGCCTTAATATATATGTTCTCGACGTATAAACAAACAACCTTATTATACTTTTCATTAGAACTTTTAAACCAAACCCAACGAACACACTTCTTAAATTCATGAGTTGGCTCTTTTTTACTGATACAGAGATTAAGCAGCCAAACAGTCACAGACGTTGTTAATCCAGAGAGAGAGAGAGAGAGAGAGAGAGAGAGAGAGAGAGAGAGAATGGGTTTGACATGGAAGAAGGAGCACTTGGATACAGTTCTAGTCCCAAGTGGGTCACTGATCATGTTTGGCTATCATCTCTTTCTTCTACACAGACAACTCAAACTTCCTCACACCACAACCATGGGACATGACAACCATTACGGGGGAGCTTGGGTTGAAAAAATGATGCAGGTCAGTTCACCTACTCCAATCTCTCCTTCACTTTCTTCTCCTTCTATTGGTCAACATCTTATCAAAAAACACTTGCCCAAAAAAAAAAAAAAACCATCTTATCAAAATTGGCTTAGGGGTATTTCTTGTTAGCTTTCTTGGAGGTCCAACTTAAAAATAAATTCGTTATAAGTAGAGTAGGCCTTAGATTATCTTAATCAAGTTTGGGTGGTTTAGGTGAACGATGTGGGATAAAGTCTAATACTCTTTCTCACGTGCAGTCTGGTTACACGTGGATGTATAGATTGACGAGGTGGTAAAATTGACTCTAGTGAAGAGTTGACCAAGTGAGCTGAGACTATCAAAAACCATGTGAAATTTCTTGGAGTGTTTCAGCCTATGAACTGTGGAATAAAGTCTAACACTCACTCTCACATATATTTCAGTTACAAGTGGAGGTATGGATTGACGAGTAGATAAAATTGACTTAGTTAGAGACTTGACCAGTTGAGCTGAGACCACCCATGATCTAACTTTGAAACTATAATAGATTTCCTGGGGGGTTCCAATCTAAAAACTAGTTGGCTTTGGCGGAGTAGCCTCTAAATTATATGAACTAAGCTTGAGTGACTTAGGTGAGAGATATTTATGGCTTGGGATTTCATGAGACGCTTTGAGAATCATGTCAATGTGTTTGTCAAAACTTCTACTCTTGAGCAAAGAAACAACTACTTGTTGAAAATTCGGTCTTCAAAAAGAGTTGATGGTGTCATCTCTTCTCAATCTGGAATGTAAAACTTTCAAGGCACGTTGTAACAACATTTTCTTAAAAACAATATTTGCTCCCACTAGATGGTGTGCACCGAGTTACAACAAATCCGCCTTCAAGATACAACGAAACCGAACTCTAGTTTCTTTCTATCTATGATTGCACAAACGAAGACAGACAAAATATCTATTAAGTAAATGTAAAAAAACCAAGAAATTATGATATTCTAATTCCACCAAATAGCATAATATTAATATGCTTTGAATTTTAGGAAGAGAGTGTGTAGAGAGAGCGCGCACAATTCACTCAAGAATTTTTGGTGTAGGGAATGACTTCACAAGGGGCTCTATTTATAGACCTGTTAGCACCATTTTGTGAAAGTTGTCTTTAGTGGACACACATTAGGAATAAACATGTCTTTTGTAGACACTAATACAAAATTTTCATGTCTTTTATAGACAAATTAATTAAGAGACACCCTGCCTCTTTGTAGGTACTCTGTTGTGAAGAGTCAAGCCTCTAATTTAATTAAGAAGGGTCATGCCTCTTGGAGGCACCTCCATGTTTCACATTCCTTCTTAATAAACACACCCCTCCCTAACAAATGGGTATTATAACCATTCACAAAACAGAAATGCTACAGGCACTAACAAGTGTACAAACTATTATACTAACTGTCTATGTGACACTCTTTTAGTAGATGAATCTATCTATATATTGAATAATGCATTAATGTGGTAGTGCCATGTATTTTATTTAGTGCAATAGTTGGTGCACTAGTTAATGTCTGTTGCATTGCTCTTCACAAAAAGTCACATCTCATGTGAAAAGCTGTTGCAACCTTTCACACAAATCTTTCTCAATACAATTTCAAAATCCAAACCAAAAATTATTTATGATTTTGAAACCCCCAACAATACTGATTCGGAGAGACAAATTTTAGTACCTTTTAAGTTTTAAGTAATGATATTGCAATCGGGTTTTGCAAACACCCCCTTCACAAGAGATCTCAATCTCTAGTGGGTTACTATTTGTTTGCAGGTTGAAAGCAATGACAGAAGCCAAGCTTTAACTGTGATCAACAACAACATTTCAGCAGCATTTAACCTCTCCTCAATCTCGTTAGTTTTGAGCTCTCTAATCGGGACATGGATAGGAAACTCGTCGAACACGACCTTTACAATTGGCAGACTCATCTATGGAAACACAAGCCAATCAGTCCTTGCCACCAAACACATAAATCTACTCATCTGCTTTCTGGTGGCTATTGCTTCTTTTGTGCAAAGTGCTAGATGTTATGTTCATTCAATTTTTCTCATAACCATGCCAAACGCGGATATTCCAATGACTCTCGTTCAGAAAGCAGTGGTGGACGGGAGTAATTTCTGGTCGGTCGGAATGCGTGTCCTCTACTTTGCCACTCCTTTGTTGTTCTGGGTTTTTGGTCCGATTCCGATGTTTGTTTCCTCTGTGGTTACGGTAGTGGTGTTGTATAACCTAGACTGGAATTCAACTCCATTGCTTCCGTTTCAACCGGCAGAACAGGCGGAAGGGCGTGGGCGTGAGATTTTGAAGAAGATTGGACAGGAAATGAGCGCTGTGATTGAGCAACATGGGAGACCATAGGGGAGTTGAAGCAGAACAATGACCCAGAGTCTACAGTAGAATCTAAAATGACTGTTTGTAGGTTATGTTCATCTTGAAGGATTGAGAGAGATTGTTTACTTTCTTGGTTTTGTTGGAAATATGTGAATTAAACCGGAGCATTCTGAGGGCCTTTCGAGGCGACCGAAGAGCCTCTTCCGGGTTCATTGGACTTGGACGTTGCAGCTCAAAGAGGCAACCGAAGAGCCTCTTTTGAAGGCAACTGTTTCGGCTGGTTAATACCTCTGATGAAGTGGAGGTAATGGCAGAATTAATTTCGCCCGTTATTGGTATTGAATTCAGATTGGCTGCTTAAGAGTCATTCCCCTTGGTTAATTTGCAATCCCGAATTGCTTTCACCCCAGAAATTCGAGTTCACACCTTGCTACTCTGATAGTCGGTTTTTGTGAGAGAGAGAGACGCATGTTCGTTCCCCAAGATAGTTGACGGAGGTATTCTGGCGGCTTGTGGTCTGCCATTTATTCTTGGAGATAGACGCCGACGTATACTACAACACCCACGGTAGGCAGCAAATCTGTCTTAAAGAGGGGACTATGTCTACCAGTCCCAGAGGACTCGATTCATACCGAAGTTTCTACAATATTGTTTGTATCTCGCGCTTTTGTATTATGTATTTCGATTATGTTTGTCGTTTGTTTATTCAATGGAAACTGTGTTATTGAATTTTTCGATGTTGAAACTCAATCGACAAACTTGTGAAGTAGTCAGTGTTCGTGTGGTCTTGTTCTATCGGAATATGACAGATGAAAAGGAACCACATATAGCAAGCGAAACCGGGGGCAAAGGGATTGGTCAAGTGGTCTTGGCTTAAGACTTAGCAGTTTGTTCCCACCTAAGGTCTCAAGTTCAATTCCCCTTACCAGCAACTCTTGGGGCCATCCCACCCGCATAGGTGAGCATGTGAAATTGTTGTGAGAAAACCTGTAAGAAATTAGTGGCATGTAGATTACCAAGTGGGCTTTGATGGGTGGACTACCCGGCCCACGGCCTCTCGGCTTGTAATAGGGCTCCAGTTGGATCTCGATTCTCTAAAGTGTTGGTATCATTTCAATTGGAATCGGTCATGTGGCACCAATCCACTGAGCGATGTGGACACACAGCGCACTGTGCAATTGGGGTATGTAAATTTCTCTTGCTCGCTTCAAATGCAACAAAACCACACAAGTGTTCTCTTTTTGAGAGTTGATAGCATTATGATAAAGGCTATCATGCATGTATCTTTTTCAAAACATACAAGTCTTTAGGACAAACTATAAAACAAAATTAGATTTGTCAGCGTATATCTATCATATTAGTTACCTCTTAATTTGGTTATTTTTGCATCCGAAAATAAAAAAGTATCTTGCATATGGACTGAAATCTTGACCCCACTAACTAAAATTTTGGGGGTTGCTGAGTAGACATTTTGTGTCATTTTCACTTATGTTTGAAATTTCTTGATAGTTATATTTATTGTCCAGTGCATCTGTTTATTTAAGATTCTAATCTTGTTTTATTCTTTATTTTAAACTTTTTATGCTTAACATGTTTGAGTTTTTTTTTTGGGTTCTTTTGGGGATGTTGTCATGTACCTGCATTTTTATATGGTGCTAATGACATAGGTAATGGATGTCCTTGTTTGTTCTCCACTTTGCCTTAATATATATGAGCTCGACGTATGAACAAATCATCTTTATTATTTCTTAAGCTCGTTAGAACTTGTAAATCAAACCCAATGGACACACTACTTAAACAGATGCAGAGAACGGTTCAGTACTTGACACACTACTTAAACTTTTTTTTTTTTTGGTTTCAAAACCGGATGTCCGGGTCAGCTTACCCACATCTCGAATAATTCTGGAGCCTAAAGTTCACGACCGGGCAAACTTCCAGACTCCAGTGACTCCAAAATTTAAAAAGTTTAGCCTCTGTGAGAATGAAATATGTGACTGCATGCAATTATTATTGCTTTCTCATAATCACTTGACAAAAAAATTTGATCCAAATTAAGCAACCAATCAGTCATAGTTATGTGTGTGTGTGTGTGTGTGTGAGAGAGAGAGAGAGAGAATGAGAATGAGTTGGACGTCGAAGACGGAGCACTTGGATATATTTCTAGTCCCAAGTGGGTTACTGATCATGTTTGGCTATCATCTCTTTCTTCTTCACAGACACCTCAAACTTCCCCACACCACAATCATGGGACATGACAACCATTACAGCGGAGCTTGGGTTGAGAAAATGATGCAGGTCAGTTCATCTACTCCCATCTCCCCTTCATTTGTATTGATCAACATCTTATCCAAATTGGCTTCGGGTATCTTGGAGAGTGTCAACCTAAAACAAAATAGTCACAGGTGGAGTAGCCTCTGAATTATATTAATCAAATTTGGGTCCCTTGGGCGGGGCTAGATAAAGTCTATTGCTCCCCCGCACGTGCAGCCAAGTTATACGTGGAGGTATGGATTGACAGAGGTGATAAAATTGACTCGGGCGGATGCTCAACCACCTGAGATTAGACCACCCATGACATAGTTCTGATACTACGTTAGATTTCTTGTAGTGTTCTAAACTAAAACTAATTTGCTAAAGGTGGAGTAGCCTCTAGTTATATGAACCAAACTTGGGTGGCTTAGGATTTCGTGAGACACGCTTCAAAAATCATGTTGATGTGTTTGTCGCAACTTCTACTTTTGAGCAGGGAAACAGGTTCTAGTCAAAACTGCTTAAAAACTCATTCTGAAAGACACCAATTTTAGCACCTTTTCAGTTAGTATGATATTCACAAGAGATCTCAATCACTAATGGGCTATTACTATTTGTTTGCAGGTTGAAAGCAAGGACAGAAGCCAAGCTTTAACAGTGATCAATAGCAGCATTTAACCTCTCCTCAATCTCCTTAGTTCTGAGCTCTCTAATCGGGGCATGGATCGGAACCTCGTCGGACACCACCTTCACAAGCAGACTCATCTATGGAAGCACAAGCACATCAGTCATTGCCATCAAACACAAACACAAAGTGCTAGATGTTATGTTCATTCAAATTTTCTCATAGCCATGCCAAACGCTGATATTCCGATGACTCTCGTTCAGAAGGCAGTGGTGTCCGGGAGTAATTTCTGGTCGGTCAGAATGCGTACCTTCTACTTTGCCACCCCTTTGTTGCTGTGGGTTTTTGGTCTGATTCCGATGTCTGTTTCCTCTGTGGTTATGGTGGTGGTGTCGTATAACTTAAACTGGAATTCAACTCCACTGCTTCCGTTTCCACCGGCGGAAGGGCGTGGGCGTGAGATTTTGAAGAATATTAGTCAGGAAATTACTGCTGTGATTGAGCACTAAGGGAGACCATAGGGGAGAACAATGGGCTAGAGGCTACAACCACAAGAACAAAGAGTACCACATATACCTTTTGCATTGCCAGATTGAAAACAGCAGAGTCTAAAATGACTTGTTGTAGCTTCTGTTTGTGATATACTAGAATCAATTGTTTGCAGACAGCAGAATCAGGAGAAGGGACTCAATGCCTATGTTGTTATGTTCCTCTCGAAGGATTGAGAGATCTGGTTTACTTGGTTTAACAATGTCAAAACCGATATTGAAACTCAATCGGTAAATGTCTGCAGTAATTTGAGAGAGAGAGTGGTTTTTGGAACAACATGCGAGTAGGATGAGTGTAGCTGAAATCAAAATGTTGAGATGAATATATGGTAAAACTGCTAGTAGGTGTCTCTATTCCCTATAGGTTCCATAATCTATGGGCATAAATTATGGAGGTACTTGCGACTAAGAAGTATGGACATGTGTCAGGGCCTTTCGTATCCGTATTGCATACATGTTGAAAATTGACATGTTTATGCATAATTATTTGTATTCTTCTGAGCTAGATACGTAACGGACACATATCGGATAGATTCTGCTATTCTCATCTATTTCATTTGTTTTTTTGAATCCTTACTTTGGGGAAAAAAAATTCTTTATAAAATATATGAATTTATAATATATATTTATCATTTAACTTATATCTCAACGTGCCCTTGCCATATTTTGGAAAAATCACTTTTGCGCGTATTCGTGTCATGTTATGTTTGTGTCTCATATCCGTAACTGTATTGGTATCTGCGCTTGTTAGCTTTGCAAGATAGAACTAAAAATGAGAGTATTCCCGGAATGGTAGGGATAGCACTGATAAAAGAAAAGATAAGAGAAATAGATTAAGGTGGTTAAACATGTCTATCGAGATCAAACGATGCGGTAGTTAGGAGGTTACGGTTAAGGGTAACACCAATAGGAGGGCTAGACCAAAATTAATATTTTGAAAGGATCTGGTTGTTCATATATCTCTGAACAAATTTCCTCGATAGAGCTCAATAGAAAAAAAATCATGTACCGGACACCAATTAATTGCGACTGAAGGCTTTAAGAACCTGTGCCCTCTCATTTCATCGATAATGTTATTCCAAGAATCAAAGTCAGCAGGTATGAACCCAGACATTTTATAAACGGATACGCGACGAATTGCATATAGAGGGGATAGCAATATCATCAGCACAAAAACATGACTATAAAGCAGGAAAATATGAATTGAAATAGATATGTATTCTACAACTTAGAGGAAAAAGGAACCTGTTCCTTCAATTTGGTTTTTGTTCTCTCTTCCATCATTGTGTGCCATCTGAACTTTGATCCTCATGGCTGATTTCTGAGTTCTCTGTGGGGGTCTTCTCCATTTCTGATAAGTCCAAAAAAGTAGGAACATACTGTCAATCAGTGTTCAGTTTCAGTTGCCTAGAAATAACATAAATGCTGATGAAACAAATGCAGCAGATGCAATTCACTAACGAAGGGAAATTTGACACAACGAACTGAGAAACTAACTGAAAGTTTCTCCTGATAAAGACCGCGATGTTGAACTTGTAAAGAGTAACTGCTATTACACCAGCTGATATTCCACCCAACAGTGTTTGAACAGGCGACGGAGGACCCTTGGCATCAGCTGCTGCAGGCATTATTGCTTTCAAACCTGATTATGCTCTTTAAACTTGAAAAGCAGCCCAATGCCCACCCAACTTTCCATACAAGATCAAATTTAGTTTTCTCATCTTGGTTTCTTCAAGTCAACGACCGATATGATTGGCCAAATCCCAAATCAATTGTCCCCTATATCACTACATGCGCCGGTCCTGTTAACATCATTTGTGTTGGCCTAGATAGCAACACAAGAGGGGGGTGAATTCTGTTTCCCAAGAAATAATGCGAAATTAATTATAAAAAAAAACTAAGTGCAACACTTAATTATAAAATTAACTTGATTCAAGCACACATGCAATAATATATAACAACAAATAAAGAGTAGAGAGAAGAGAGAAATCAAACACAGAGATTTATCGTGGTTCGGTCCGCAACTTCACGGTCTAGTTCACTCCCCAAGTGTCCAACTCGGGATTTGATGCACTATCTCCAATAGTAACACTTCCTAGCTTCGCAGGTGCTAGAAAAACCTTTACAACGAGCAATTTATCCCTAATTGCTCCAACTATTTTTTACTCCGGTGTTAGTCACACCTAACCCAACTAGTTTTCACTCCGGTGCTAGTCACACCTAACCAAGTGATTTTCTCTCCAAAATCACTCACAAAAAGATAAACTCTCACAAGGGGTTACACTCCCTTTTACAATGAAATCTCACAAATTAAAACACTCTCAAAAGTGTAGATAAAAATAATATAAAGCTCCGATATTTTTTCTCTAAAAAATAACCAACTTTGAATCTCAAATGACGATGCTTCTTTTTCAATTCTCTACTCCTTTGCAAATAGCAACTCCTATTTATTCTTCAAAAAAAATCAAACGTTAACTACCATTTCTTTTTTCCCTTGAATTAACCGTTTGACCCAATGGCTAAAATTGAGGCAGTGATTGCCTTTCCATTTGACAGAAAACATTTAAAATCCAATAATTGAATTTATTTCTTTAATTCTCCATTGGCCATTGGAACTATGATATATTAGGTAGGGATACCATGATTTCAAATTGGCATTTGAACTTGATTTCCCAATTGCCGACTTGTACCTTGCAAAGTTTTCTGACCGTTTGAGCTTCCCAAAATAAGAGCTACTCCATATTTTATTTTGCATTTAGATGGAGCACTTGAGCCAATAAAAAATAGGAAAAGATTTGTCCTTAATCTTTTTCCTTTGAATTAAAATCTTGGCTATTGGAGTTAGTGATTTGGTGAAGAATCTCTCTTATATTTGCATCAACCAAATCCTACAAAATACAACATTTAAATTGTGAGTATCAAATATCACAATTTAATTATATTTCACTTGTAATTAAATATGTTTGTTATCATCAAAATCAATAATGTTTCTAAGAAAACATTTTGGCTAACAATTTGGATAACTTTTCTTAACATGCATGTTCTGCGCGATAAACTTGTATTGTTTACAAATTCCAATTGCCATACTTGAAACTGGCATGTGATTTGCTCAGTGAAAACGAATTTAATACATGCCCGAGGTATCTATAGACCAACCTTACTTATATTTTTAAGCTTATTAAAATTTTATATCAAACTCCAACAACCCACTTTGTCGATTTGACTTGGCACTTTTCCACATCTAATCTAGAGATGAGGGAAGAATTCATTTACTAACTAAAATATTTTACCAAACAAGCAAACATTCATAGTTGTAAAATTCTTAGAGAGAGAGAGAGAGAGAGAGAGAGAGAGAATGGATTGGACATGGAAGAGGGAATACTTGGATGTAGTACTAGTCCCAAGTGGATTACTGATCATGTATTGCTATCATCTCGTCCTTTTACACAGACACTACCGACGTCCGAGCACCACAGCCATTGGCTTTGACAACCATTACAGGAGACATTGGGTTAAAAATATGATGGAGGTCAGTTCACCACTTCACCTTCTCCAATCTCCCCTTCAACTATTCCCCTTTTCATCAAGATCTTATCAAAATTGATAGCTTCTGGGTGATTTTAGATTTCCGCACCCAACAAATGTTGTGTCCAAACCTGTTTGTCAAAACTTGTGCTTGTATGCGAAAAAAACGGCTTCGGGTTGAAACTGCTTTAAAACGCTGATTCTGAAGGCATCAACTTTAATACGTTCTATGTTGGGATCATGGGGTTAGGAAAATTTTGCTCTATGTATAAACCATATGCAAAGTTACCGAAAAACCTCTCTGGGGAGCGAAGCCAGCTTCCCTCACTTAACCTCACCCTCTCAGACTAAATTGCTACACCACACTGGTCCTCTACGCCATACACTTACATATACAGGGAAAGAAAACATGTGAAGGGGCAAGCCATTGAGGCTTTCCGAGTTAAAGGGGTGGGGAGTTGATGCTACACTTGGGAGTGAACTGTTTTGACCAAGTCAACTCTCCTTGTTTCAATTCCTAACAAAACTCAAAACTGATTTATTATGCGTTACGAGACACGTCATTCTCTCACAATACATCGACTTAAAGACTGACTAAAGCTAAAGTTCTGAGGTTTTCAATCATCATTTATGAAAGTTCACATTTTAACAAAAGAAGCAGACATCACTTTCCCATTTGACAATGATTTGGGATTCGAGTTCTTAAGGCATTCATCTTGTTGTAGAGTAGTTTGTTTGTAGTACAGTAGCTCGTCTTTCTTGCCTTGTACCCTTCGCTGTTTTACTCAGATACGTATCGGTATAGGTTTTCTTTGGAGCTGTATCTTACCCCTTGTTATCTTATTTATGAAGTCCTTTTTCTAAGTCAAAACCAGGGGAAAGAAAAAATGTTTTAACAAGCACACCCTTAACCAGCTTAAGATCTCGAATGGTTATTTGCAGATTGAATGCAAGGACAGAAGCCAAGCTTTAACAGTGATCAACAATAACATTACAGCAGCATTTTCCCTCTCCTCAATCTCCATGGTTGTGAGCTCTTTAATCGGGACATGGTTCGGAACCTCAAACACCTTCACAAGCACCCTCATCTACGGAGACACAAGCCAATCAATCATTGCCTTCAAACACATAAGTCTGCTCATCTGCTTTCTCGTGGCTTTTGCTTGGTTTTTGCAAAGTGCTAGATGTTATGTTCATTCAAGTTTTCTCATAACCATGCCAAATGCTGATATTCCGAAAGAGCAAGTTCAGGACGCGGTGGTGTATGCCAGTAACTGCTGGTCGGTTGGGATGCGTGCCCTGTACTTCGCCACCACTTTGTTGCTGTGGGTTTTTGGTCCGATTCCAATGTTTGTTTCCTCTGTGGTTATGGTGGCAGTATTGTATAAGCTAGACTGGAATTCAAATCCACTGCTTTCATTTAAGCCGGCAGAAGGGCAGCATGCCATTGCAAAGAAGATTAGTCACGATTTGGCTGCTGTGGGTAGAGTTATTGGCCAGGATTTGGCTGCTGTGGGTACGGCTATCGGTCAGGATTTGACTGCTATGATTGGGCAACATCAACATGGGAGGCCGTAGGCGAGTTAAAGAAGAACCTTCCCAGATGAAGAACAATGAGCCAGAGCCTACAACCGCATGTACTTTCTCTAATGGCATGAATTACCTGATCCTCATGCTTTTTTGGTAGTTTTGTTGAGCTTAGTTCCAGTGTCCAGACTGAAAACAGCAGCATAGATCTAACATGACTTTTTGCAGTTTCTGTTTGTGATGTATTAATTGTTTGCAAGCAACTTTTTATTAACATGATGTTGTATTAATATTTACAAAATAAATGAATGTATGAGATCAACGGAATATGACTTACATAGGTAGAAACCGTCCTTTCAAGAAACTAAAGATGTTTTGTTGAAACTACGTTGTTTTGAAGGCCAAAGGATTGGCAATTGGAAGGCGAGCAGATACAAAACGTGTTTAATGGTTTTTATTCACTATAACCAAACCCATTTTAAGAAACAAAAATGAATTGTGATTAAATACTGTAATATATACTTGCAATAAAATTTTAAAACTTGGTAGGGTGATCAACCGGGCTAATCCGCCATTGCGTCCATCCTTGCTTGTGTCAGAAACCCCTTTTGGAAAGAATAAGTGCTAGAACACCAGCTGATATTCCACCCAACAATGTTTGAGCAGTCAACAGAGGACCCTTGGCATCAGCTGCTGCAGGCGTCATTGCTTTCAAACTCGATTACGCTCTTTAAACTTGAAAGCAGCCCATTGGCCGCCCAACTTTCCATACAAGATCAAATTTTAGTTGACCAATGCTACATCCACTAACTAGTATACAAACTATTATTGTACTAAATGCACTTATGGCACTACCGTATTAGTTGAATATATGGATAGATTCATTCACTAAACGAGAGCCACATCCACATTTAGTGTACTAGTTAGTGTCTATAACATTTTTTATTTTAGTTTTCTCATTTGGAGTCTGCAAGTCAATGACTCTGATTGGCCAAATCCCAAAGCAATTGTCCCATACATGCGCCTGTCCTGATAACATCATTTGGAAAACTTTTTTTCAAGACTTGTGTGGAAGCCTAGACACCATTTGCTAAATTTTCAAACGAAGCTTAAACTACATATTCTGCTCAATAAACTTGTTTTGCTTACGAATTTTAACTGCTGCTTGATTTTGGCAAGTGATTTGCTCTGTGAAAATGAATTTATTACACGCTCGAGGTATACTTTTAAGCTTATTAAAATCTTAAATCAAAATCCAACCCCCCACTAGTCAATTTGACTTTGCACTTTTACAGATCTAATCTAGAGATGAGGGAACAATTCATTTACTAACTAAAATATTTTACCTGAAACCAGACAAGCAAACAGTCTTAGTTGTGAAATTCTCAGAGAGAGACATAGAGAGAATGGGTTGGACATGGAACAAGGATTACTTGGATGTAATACTAGTTCCAAGTGGGATAATGATCATGCTTAGCTATCATCTCCTCCTTTTACACAGACACTATAGAGATCCCGGAACCACATCCATGGGCCATGACAACCATTACAGGAGACATTGGGCTGAAAAAATTATGGAGGTCAGTTCACCTACTCCAATCTTCCCCTCTTTTCTTCCTCCTTTGGTTGATCGCCTTGGGGGATTTTGTCATAGCTCCTGAAGTGATTTAAGATTTTTGCGCCTCGCAATTTGTTGACAATGCATCTATAAGCAATAGTTTGTTTGTTATAGAGTAGCTCGTCTTTCTTGATTTATTCCTTTTGCGCCTCGGAAATTGGTTGACAATGCATCCATTTTGTTGTAGAGTAGTTTGTTTGTTATAGAGTAGCTCATCTTTCTTGATATGTTCCCTTTTGATGTTTTACTCAGATTTATCTGCATCTAAGCAAAAAAAAAAGGTTTTAACAAGCACACCCTTAACCAGATTTGAGATCTTTAATGACTTGCAGATAGAAAGCAAGGACAGAAGCCAAGCTTTAACAGTGATCAACAACAACATTTCAGCGGCATTTTCCCTCTCCTCGATCTCCCTAGTTGTAAGCTCTCTAATCGGGACATGGTTCGGAACCTCACCCACCTTCACAAGCACCCTCATCTATGGAGACACAAGCCAGTCAATCATTGCCTTCAAACACATAAGTCTGCTCATCTGCTTTCTGGTGGCTTTTGTTTGTTTTTTGCAAAGTGCTAGATGTTATGTTCATTCAAGTTTCCTCATAACCATGCCAAATGCGGATATTCCAAAAGAGTTCGTTCAGGACACGGTGGTGTACGGGATTAATTGCTGGTCATTCGGAATGCGAGCCCTCTACTTTGCCGTCACTTTGTTGCTGTGGGTTTTTGGTCCGATTCCGATGTTTGTTTCCTCTGTGGTTATGGTGGTGGTGTTGTATAATCTAGACTGGAATACAACTCCGCTGCTTCCATTTCCACCGACGGACGGGCAAGCCATTATGAAGACGATTAGTCAGGAAATGACTGCTGTGGGTAGAGCTATTCGTCACGAAATGACTGCTGTGATGGGGCACCATGGGAGACCATAGGGGATTTAAAGCAGAACCTTCTCAGATGGAGAACAATATTGAGCCAGAGCCTACAATCACATGTACTTTCTCTAATGGCATGAAATATCCGAGCCTCGTGCTTTTTTTTTGGGGGTAGTTTTGTTGAGTTTGGTCCAGACTGAAAACAGCAGCATCTAACATGACTTTTTTGCAGTTTCTGTTTGTGATGTATCAATTGTTCCTCCTAAACTTTATATCTATATTAAAATTAATTGACAATGAGAGGAGATGCCCAAATTATATTAAGTGATTACCCATTTCTTCCCCAAGCAATGTAGGACTATATTTCTTAACATCCCTCTCACATGCAGCTGTATTTGAGGTTTGTCACATGTGACCACTTTTTGGGTCCTATCTTCGTGCACAGGGGCGACTCTAGGATTTTAATCCAGTGCTGACAAAAATACATAGTGTGTCTATGATGAAAAACTGTATTGAAAAAAAAACCCTCTGACTAGGTAAAAGAGGCATCCCATCATATCGTTTGACGAAAAAACACTCCAACATATTACAAGATCCCACAATAGGTCTTCATATTTTGAAAGCGTTAATATAGATTCATTATCAACACTTTTAAACATGTTCTTCTCAATGAACGTGCCCAAGAATCATTCAACTATTCATCTTTCATCTATTACGTAATTGGGTTTTTATCAATTTTATCGACGAAAAGTCTATGGAAAAGTGTAAAGTGTATTGAAGTAAGTGAAAAGTGTATGGGAGTGTGTGTGTTTCTTTTTGTCTTTTAAAAAATGATAGGTACATACTCTCTCAACTACTCCCCACCACACCCTCTCTCACATGTGTGGTGGGCTCACCTAGTGGGTCCCAGTGGGCCCCACCACACATGTGAGAGAGAGTGTGATGAGGAGTGGTTGAGAGGGTGTGTACCTATCATTGTTCTTGTCTTTATGTGTGTTATTGTCAGCTTAATGAGCTGACAATAGAAAATTATATTATAATATTATATATTGGGCTTTAATGTGTGAGATATATTAGGCTTTAGGTTTGTTTTGTTTTCTTAGGGCTATAACAAGTTGTTTCAAATTTAGTTGGAAATATTTATTTTAACCTTGTACGAGTAATCAAGAGCTAACAATACTAAAGAAAATTTAATTTATATCTAAATTTAATTTTTTTTTTCAATGCATTTTTTGAACCAAGTGATGTCAAGCAACATCGTTGCTTATATACTAGAGTTGCCCCTGATCGTGCAACCTTTTTGCTGGTCTGTCATCGTGAGACGTAGATTGTGAATTTTTATTTTAATGTGGGGCGGAATAGGCCCCGCTCTGATACCATGTGGAAACTTTATATCCATCTCAAAACCAATTGACAATAAGAGGAGAGGCCCAACATTATATTAAGTGATTACTCATTCCTTCTGTGGACACTGCCACGACGCTCTCGACTTTGCTGATTTGAAATTTTGATTATTTCGATTTGAGGAGGGAGTCACCACCTAGTTTTTTGTGGGAAATTTTCCTAGAAACCACTTTTTGAAAATTTTGACTTCCGTACCCTTTTTTTGTTTTGGAAAAGCTTTACAACTGATCGTTTTAGAAAAAAATGTTTTTGGGTTTGGAGCCAGGTTACAAGAGGGGAAGGATTTTACAGCACTCCTCTCAACCGACACAAAATTGGTCTCTACTTTAACATTCGTGGAATTTCATAAATATTTTATTAAGAAACTTGATACATGAAACAAGACAGAAACATAATAATAAATTTGAACATGTAAACATAAATATGGCATGCATGTAACTATGTATGAAATGCATAAAGGAAAATGAAATTGAAGAACCTAAATAAGACCAAACCTTAATCTTTTTTCTTTGAAAACTTGATGATTTGAGAATCACTTTGTTTTTCTTTTCATTTGTTTTTGAAATCGATTTTTTTTTATGAATCTTGAATTGGAGTAGATTCATAACTACTAGAAAATATATAAAAATATATATCAAATAAGTCAGAAAGAAAATTATGAATTTTTTTGTTTAGCAGAATAGTGAATTAGATGAATTTGGAAAATTGACTGTGAGAGGTACTTGTGCGCACATATATTATTTGTGCGCCCAAGTGCTTGCACTTGTGCGCCCAAATAGTACTTAGGCACACAAGTACCCTATCAAGTTTGATTCCACAAACTTGTACTAATTGTTGAAGATCTTTTTTTTTTATTGAAATTGATTTTCTTCCTACAAATTAAGTAAAGTAAAACAGTAAATTAAAAACTTAGATCAAAGTGAAGAGACCAAACCTCTGATATTGGACCTCAGGAGAGCACTTGGGCGCACAAGTGCTGCTCCAGGTTAATTTTTGAAAATTTTTCTTGTCTTGACAGAAACCTTATTCTAAACAGGAAAATAATACGGAGGAATAAAACATGTTTCAACTAATCCCTTCAAGGTCAATGAATGACCTTAAGACCCATTAACTTTACCTTTAAAATGCTTGAATTTTACCTTCTTTGGACTTGATTTTGAAGAAGGATTGATGCTTGGATGTGGCTATAGAGATTAAGGCTCTGAAATAAGACCACTTCAGAAGATTTTAGATGCTACTAATTGATTTTGGGAAAAGAAATGGACTAAGGACTTTCAAGACTTCATGGCTTAGATTGTTGAAAATTTGTTCTTTAGGCTCAAAGAGAAGGATTGGAAGAAGGATGGCATGGAGAAGTAGTAGTAAGCTTGGGTATGAGAGAGTTGGATCCCGTTTTTGGACTTGGCAGCAACTATTTATAGGAGTAGCAAACGGTAAAATGGGTTTGAAAGAGGCAAAAGGGTTCACAAACAACCTTGGAGACCAAGTAACTATTGTTACGGGACAGGAGACACCTCGTCGTGCCGAGGGAATCGAATGTAATCATGAAATTCTTCTTCAGCATGCTGGGAAAAACTTGGCGTGCAAGGATAGACTTGTGTGCACAAGTGGTACTTGGGCGAACGAGTAGCATTTGGGCGCACAAGTGCCAAGTTGTTTTTTGAAAAACTTTGGTCGAGGTTGAAGATTTGGATGCCGGTGTACAAGGATTGGTTTGACAAGCTGAGAAAGTATTGTTTCAAGCATTTACTGAGTTAATCGGGCCTTACTTTCATCATTGGGGAGGCCGTCTAGGCCGTGGCTCAAAAATTATGGGGCATAAATTGGGGTGTCTACACCTTCCCCAAGCAATGTGGGATTATATTTCTTAACGTTTGCGAATAGCAGAATCTAAAATGACTTCTTGCAATTTTCTGTTTGTGATGTATCAATTGTTGGCAAACAATAGATTCATGAGAAAGGAGAGTTGATCATGGATAGATGTAAAACTATTCCAAATTGAGTCTACTTGTTATTAAAAAAGGCTAAACATTTTCTTGTATGGTATTTATAATCAATGATGAATCGGTTTTCAGCGTGCTCAATCAATGACCTACAAGCAAACAAGAACTAAGGATGTAAACTCCAGAAAAATGAACTCTTTTGTGTTGCAATTTCATTGACAAAACACACATTTCCCTATTTATAGTTCATTGAACTGTATTTAATTCTACATTTTTAAGAAAGTCCGATGTGGTTTTTTGTGGAAATGAATCATATTGAGCATGCATCAAGTGTTTGAATGTGATAGTATAGTTGCCCTAAGGAGGATTTCTAGGCAATACAAAGTTCTTCGGTAGATTTTCGGGAGACAAATGGAAGACTTATGGATTCAAGGCAGCGGCAATCAAGCACAAGGTGCAGTGAACGTGGCTTTGGCAAGTAAGTTTTAGGGCGATTGTGAGGATTCAAAATGTAAGGTAAGATTACTTGTAACTACCACAATTATTATAGTGCATTGATTCATTCATGTAGTTTTTACCAATTTTGAGATTTTCCAACATATATCTGGCCGTCCTATGTTTGGTTGCTTTCTATTTGCACGTTTGGTTGATATATTGATTGGTAAAGAGAGAACATAGCAAATTTTTATACCTAGGCAATCTAGGGTTTTTCAAAGGACACCGGTTCTGTGCCAACCAACACTCTCCAATGTCTTAAGTTACTCAATTTGTGGTGTAGAAAGACGAAATAACTCGACAATTAGATGACGAATTGCGTACATGCCCCTTTCGGCGTACAGGAGGTAGAATCCCATTAGGATTAGGATCTTTGGGGCTCGGGTGGAGATAAGAATGACACCAGTCGGGACCAATAGCCTTAGCTTGATTAGGAACACCCATGGGTCCGGGGCTGGTGGTGGTTATCCCTGTACAAATAAATTCGTCCCCGTAGGGATAGTACACAATTGCAAGGAGTTCTTGCCCGCTCAAGACCCCTTTAGAGCAGTTTACTTAGTCATCGTGGTCAAAGCCTGTGCTCGGCCAAGAATGGTTGGGCTACGGAGTAGCCCGAACTGGGCCGTGTTGGTCGGTGGCCGGTTTGTACCTATAAATCAATTTAACTGCACGACTATAAATGCCATTAACCAAACTCGATTAGGGCTCCTTAAACTTGAAAGCAGCCCGATATGGCCACCCAACTTTCCATAAAATTCAAAATTTTGTTTTCACATCTTTCAATATTCAAGTCAACGACCAAACCCCAGATCAATTGTCCCATGTATGCACCGGTCCTGTTACACACTGTTTGGAATACCTTTTTCTAAGACTCGTAAGGAAGCCTAGCCTCTCATCTTTAGTTTACTACTAGTAATAAAAGTTAACCCATATCAACTTAAACATATTTTTTCTTAACTGGTTGGGGTTGTTCCATAACACTGAGTTAAACTCAAAATTGGCGTATTGTGTTTTATAAGACAAGTCACCTTCTCACAGTACGTCAAAAAAAATTCACTCTTTGTCAGTAAATCAGTCGAATAACATATTCTACTCGATAAACTTTGCTATCTTATATAGGCTCCAGTTGTCGTTAAACCAACCTTAATCTATTTTTAAGTTCATAAAATGTTAAAATAAACTCCAACAACCTAGGATCGATTTGATTTGAGTTGGCTCTTTTACAGATCTAGAGATGAAGGAAGAAGTCATTTGACTAGACTATTTTACTTTAAATCTACCACCCCAACAGTCATAGTTGTGAAAAAACACACACACACACACAGAGAATGGGTGCATGGAATAGGGAAGATTTGGATGTAGTACTAGTCCCAAGTGGGTTAGTGCTTATGGCTGGCTATCATCTATTGCTTCTACGCAGATACTACAGTGTCACTGCCCAAGACAAACATTACGGGGAACTTGGGCTGAGAAAATGTTGGAGGTCACTTCACCCACTCCAATCTCCCCTTCTTTTCTTCCCCTTCAACTGATAATATCAATATTGGCTTGCCTTCTTTCCGATTTGCTAAAATGAAAATCCTATAAAATTAAGTGGGTGATTCAACCCAGCTGATTTTATGGGATTCCCGTTTGCTTCATAACTCCTGAGGAGAAGATTTAGGTGCTTCGAAAAATGTGTCAGAGTGTTTGTTACAACTTCTGTTCTGATTTTTTTTTATCCCCCCAGCCAACGGGCATTTGTCCCATCGGCATGTTAGGGAGGCTTTAGTGCCCAAGTGAGAGGCCTCAGGTTCTGACTTTTTCAATCAGTTTTCACATTTGATAATGGTAGACAAGGCATCCATTTTGTTTCTTAAGGAGTAGCTAGTCTTTCTTGCCTTGTTCCTTGGGCTTTGCTGTTTTACTTACATGTACATTGGTTTAGGTTTCTTCAATCGCACCCTTAACCAGATTGAGATCTCCAATGGGGTTATTTGCAGGTTGATGTCAAGGACAGAGGCCCCGCTATTCAAGTGATCAACAACAACATAACAGCAGCATTTTCCCTCGCCTCAATCTCCTTAATTGTGAGTTCTCTAATCGGGACATGGTTCGGAAACTCAACCCCCTTGCCAAGCACCCTCATCTATGGAGACACAAGCCAATCAATCATGGCCTACAAACACATAAGTCTGCTCATCTGCTTTCTGGTGGCTTTTGCTTCTTTTTTGCAAAGTGCTAGATGCTATATTCATTCAAGTTTTCTCATAACCATGCCAAATGTGTGTGTTAAAAAAGAGTACGTTCAGGACGCGGTAGTATATGGGAGTAACTGCTGGTCAGTCGGGATGCGTGCCCTGTACTTTGCCATCACTTTGTTGTTGTGGGTATTTGGTCCGATTCCAATGTTTGTTTCCTCTGTGGTTATGGTGGTAGTGTTGTATAAGCTAGACTGGAATGCAACTACGCTGCTTCAGTTTACAGAGGCGGAAGGTCTTGTGGAAAAGATTGAACATGAAGTGACAGCAGCTTTGGGTAAAGTTATTGGTCATGCTAGGGGTAGAGCTGATCACCATGGGAGACCATAGGGTAGTGAAGGCAGAACTTTCTCAGATAGAGAACAATTAGCTAGAGCCTACAACCACAAGGATAAGAAAAAAGGGAGATACCCACATTACTTTCTCTTATGGCATGAAATAACTGAGCCTCATGCTTCTTTTTTCTTTTCTTTTTTTCTTTTTTAAACTTGTGTTAAGTTCAGCACTGGAAGAAAATTTCTCCTAATGGTTGTTCCCCAAACATATTTCTCCATCGTTATCCCAACAATGTGGAATTTCAACATGCTTTAAGTATTTTCAGAAGTGACAGCATGGTTTTGCAATAACTGTCCTATTAATTTCAGACTTTAATTTTTTTACAGCATGGTTTGCAAGAACCTGTGCTCTCTTTGTAACAACCCGCTCTAGCTGACTTGCTAACTCTTAGCCTAATCACGTGGCTAAAAAAGTTAATCTCAAGTTATATAGTAGTTGGTCGAGTTGTCTTATATATTACACATTTTCCCTTGACCCACTGATGTGGGATGAGGATGTCACAATCTCCCCACCTTGTGATGCAACGTCCTCGTTGCATTGGCCTAGCAACCTTCCCCTGGTGGCCATGGTGTAGGACTTTGTTCTGCGTAGCACTTTTTTCCAACTCCAGGATTCAGGAGGTGGCTCATATAGATTCTAGAGGTGGATCCCACCATGTAGACTAGGGTTGTGCTCTAATACCACATGTAACGACCTGAGCCAGCTGACCTGCTAATTCTTAGCCTAACTACGTGCACAAAAGATTAGCCTCAAGTAATACAGTAGCTGGTCGAGTTGTCTTGTATATTACACACATTTTCCCTTAACACCACCAATGTGGGATGGGGATGTCACACCCATTTTTTCCAATTATGTGATCCGGGAATCAAGGTCAGCTGGTATGAACCCAGACATCTTATATAGTGATACGCCAAGAATTAGAGATTGGATTGCAATATAATAAGGGCAAACAAATGAGTAGTAAGCTGGAAAATATGATTTGAATAATATTTGTTCTACATGTTGGTCAGAGAAACAGGAATCTGTTGCTTCAATTTGGTTTTTGTTCTCTTCCATCATTGTGTGCTATCTGAACTTTGGTCCTCCTTGCTAATTTCAGAGCTCTCTGTGGGGCTCTTCTCTGCCAGATTAGAACTTCTTTGTTCATCTTTAGTTTCAGTTCCTTCACTTGAGGAATCTCCCATAATGGAGTTTAAGGCAAGTTGGGCAGTGTATACGAACAAACCTACGGAGTTGATGCCGAAAACAAATGTTGCAAGGTAGCACAATCCATTTATAATAGTCCTGCAGGTAAATATGTGAAAAGTTCACACATGTCATATCATTAGAAAAATTAAAAACAGTTTGCTAAAGAAGTAGTTGAGGTGAGGGAGATACCTAATGGTTATAGTGATCTGGCGAACCTGAAAAACACAGCACGCAAACCACAAAAAAGTACCAAAATTAGACACCGATAGATACTGCACCGTATTCAAGCTGTTTCTCAAATATACAAGTATGCTTGAATATGCAAATAGCAGAAAGAGAGGTTCAGTTGAGGATTTTTCCTGTCGAAATCTATGCCTCGTAAATGTTTCCTCATACAAATAGAAATATTGACTTGCTTGTCTTGCATCGGGTATATTGAGAAGAAAAGAAAATTGCAACTTGCAAGTGCCATATAAATACATATGCAATGGCTCCTTTCTAAGCTACATCAACATGATAGTATGCGATCCTATTCCTTGAAATGGAGGTCAATTAACTTGTGTTTATTTGCAATAATTCTGGATAATTCCAAGATTCTATCTGTTTTTCAAACTATTTCACCCTTCAGATAGAGATTGGGATAATTTTAGCACATTACTTTGAATAGATTGACAGAATCCGACTGACATCTGTTAATAAAGATTATACTGCTGAATGTCTAGCATAATCTTTTCTAAATGATTTGTGGAAGGAGGGAAAATAAAAGGAAGAGGAAATTTCATGAATGTCATCCGATCCAAAAAGACAGCTCATTCAGGCCTAGACTACAGAAAACAAGAAGGTGCTAAATGACATTTTTTATCCCATGAAAGTTCTCAGAAAGCGAGAAAGTGGATTACACAGCCTCGAGAAGTAGCATATTTCCAGTAACGGTCCAAAGCTCCGGCAGAACTAAAATCCAAAACAGATAGATCAGCAGCACCCAGCCTCTCTTCCCCCTCTCCACAAAAATGACCAACCAGAATGGTTAATGGTGTTACATAAGGAATCTGACGAGAACTCAAGTAAATCATTAACCAAAATGGCATCACACCTAAAAGAGTCAATCACCATAAAGGCACAATCTACACCTTGTTTCTAAAATCTAGGATGACAATTCTAGTGTATTAAATTAGGTTTGAATGGGTACGAAGCGTAAAATAAAGTTATTATAAATTCCGATTCCAAATTTGTCATCGTGTTACTATTTTAGAAAAAAGATGATCAGAAATGTTCTGGTAAAATTTTCTTGTCTTCCAAAAAGAAGAGGGTGATTAGCAGCAGTGCCTACTGAAATGAAAAGGAGGATTAATCATCAAAAGCACAAGTCTCCACAACATTCCTGAATGGAAAAAAAATCCCCTATAACATTACTTAATTAGTAAATCAGGAGTACTATACAACTACATTTCTAATAAATCCACATAAAAAGTAGGAACACATTCTCAATTGGTGTTCAATTGCCAAGAAACTTGAAACGACACCACCTTCTACTCCTACAGCTGGCGTAAGCTCATTGTTTACAAGTTGAACAGAGAAAGGGGCACGTGCGGAGCTATGGCTGGAGTGTTTCTTGAAACCGTTAGTTAGTTAGTTACACCAGTTGTAACCACCTGCGCGCATTTCATTGATTGTATTCAGTATTGAAGTATAAGAGGTAGGAATTGTAGTACGAGAATTCATTCTGTAAAATCTTGAAAGTGTAACCAAGTGGACGAGAGTTCCCCTTTGGCAAAGTGGACAACTGTTCCACTTTTCTATCCAATACAATTGTTTCTTCTTCATCTGATTTACTCTATTTTCTCTCTCAAGTCATTTCTACTGTAATTCTTGTTTGTTTTTCATTTTCATTTCCATTTCCACGAGAATTGCGGTGATTGTATCAAAACCACATGAATGCTGATGAAACAAATGCAGCGGATGCAATTCACAGACAAAGGGATTGAAAAACAAACCGAGAAACTATCTGAAAGTGTCTGCCGACTAAGACCGCTCTCGACCGTGATGGTGAACTTGTAAAGAATAAGTGCAATCACACCAGCTGATACTCCGCCTAAGAATGTTTGAACAGGTGACGGAGGACCTTTGGCATCAGCCGGTGCAGGCGTCATTGCTTTCAAACTCTCCATCGCCTCCTCCTTCAACGATTTTTTTGCCCCAGAAGACCTAAATTTCTAAACCCAACAAAATCCATTTCAGAAAAATCCAAATTAAGCATAATAAATACGTATGCCATCTAAATAACAGATTAATATTAAGACTTCAACAATAAAACACACACGCATAAATAAGTTGACATTAATATTCATACCAGTTCTTTGGCTCGCTTTGCGCGGCGGCGGAGAGAGCGAAAGAGGAAAACGGAGATGGCGCCGGTGAGCAGAATACTTGTGGTCAGTTGAAGAGGCGAAGGGTCATCCGTGGTGGCGAATATGGACGGAGCCGACGGCGGGAGCTCCAAGGGTCCCTCCTCCACGGCAGCGATTGTGGTGGCGGGTTGGGCGAGCCATGGATGGGGCGAGGTGCGGGGGTGGGCTGAGACGGAGGAAAGGGGAGTGGTGGGCGCGGAGAGAAACGAGATAGGTTGAGGAGAGAGAGAGGGGTTGGGGGGATGAGAGAGAGGGAAGGGGAAGTAGAAGTGGGAAGGGAGTAGGAGGTGTTGAGACTGCAACATTGACGATTGGGTGGCTGATTATTGCTCCGTTTTCAGTTTTTCTCAGGTCCACAATATCTTCTTCATCCTTTGAAGTTTGAACGGAGGATAGATCGGGAGACATTAGCTTTCGGTAATAATCCAATAATCCAAATTATTAGATTATTCGTTTGTTCTTATTTAAATTTTTTTTTACATCCGTTAGTTTTATATCAAAATTTTGTATATTTTAAATTCCTCTCAACGAGACAAATCTAATAAGTATAAAATTATGGTTAGAACTCAAATTTTTTAATAAAGCCAAAATAGATGGATTATTTTGCTAATAATTCAAGTATTTCAGTTTTATTCAAAAAAATATTTGGTTTGACCATAATTTTGTAGTTATTAAATTCGTCTCGTCGATAAGAATCCAGAAACTAAAAAATCTTGATACAAAATTAACAAATGCAAAATTTGAATAAAAACAAAATAAATAATCCAATAATCCATAATCTGGATTATTACCCAAAGGAGGCCTGATATTCATTTGGGAAATTGATATCACTATACAGTGACGAGAGGTTGTGGATCACTATTACAAACTGATTGATATCACTATTACCCAAAGGAGGTTCAAGCTTATGGGTGACAAGGACAAAGATCATCCTCGTCACGGAATAGAGGTTGTGGATCGCTTCTGCATTATTGACGTGTGGACGGATTACAAAGACATGTTGATTGGGAATGTGAGAAATATTCAGAAGGGTGTCATATATTTAGTGGCTGCCTCCGTCAGTGGGAAAGAATGCAAATATACATTGAGGAGTCAGATATATTTTAAAACTGTATATTAATCAGTTTGTAATGGAGTGTTTAACGAATGAATTGATATTGTAATGTTCAGGTAAATGGAGGTTGAGGATATAAGAACGGGTGTCGTGGAAGGTATTTCAACAAGTGATTTCAGTTGTATCGAACTTACGTAGAGGTGGTGTTAGCGTTACACTCAAATGTGTGTAGATCGTTTTTTGATGTGGCAAATAGGACTGTGGGAAGAGAGTCGGTCGACAGCTCCGGTGAAGTTTGTTCCAGCGTGCGAGGAAGAGAGGGAGCTAATTTCAAAGCTAAGGTGTCTCAACCGAAGGGTTAGTAGAGGTAATAGAGTGGGTAGAAGTGTTAGGATAAAAGAATTGGAGTCTTTTATTAGAAATGGAAAGAGGAAGCAGCCAGTTTCGGACCCCGTTCGCGTTCCGAAAAATGAGAACTCCGATGGGCAGTGGCTATAGGCGTAGTTATCGTGCCCGTGCGCCCTCACGGTTGTACAATGGAAGACGTTATGTACAGAATATCCCTAGACTGGTTAAAAGGACTAAGAGGGGAGTTAGGAAGCTACAATTATTTGATGAAGCATTAAGGGATGTTACTTTTAATAATCAAGGTTGTTCGAGATTGCTAAATGGTATTAATTTGGAAAATAAAAGGTCTGACCGTCAATCAGACAAAATTGTTGTGAATGGCATTAAGTTAATTGGGAATGTGCAACTGGGTCAAGATGCAAAAGAGGAAGTTATTTATGTACGTGCTATTGTTCATTATAAGTGACAATAATCCATCAGATTAAATACTCTACACCCGATAAGATATTTATCTATTGTCGGTGAGGGCAATCCGTAAATTTGGATTGTGGATCCGGATGAGTCGATAGATTCGAATCTTTGAGGAAAATGAGGTTTAAGCTTATGGGTGGCAAGGACAAAGATCATCCTCGGCCACTTTAGAGGTTGTGGATCGCCGCGATTATTGACGTGTGGACGGATTACAAAAGACATGTTGATTGGGAATGTGGGAAATATTCAAAAGGGTGCCATATATTTTAGTGGTCAGCCTCACAATGGGAAAGAATGCAAATATACATTGAGGAGTCAGATGTATTTTAAAACTGTATATTAATCAGTTTGTAATGGAGTGTTTAACGAATGAATTGATATTGTAATGTTCAGGTAAATGAAGGTTGAGGATATAAGAACGGGTGTTGTGGAAGGTGTTTCAACAAGTGATTTCAGTTGTATCGAACTTGCGTTGCCTAATTTGTTTTCACAAATTGAGGTTAAGAATGGGTAAAAACAAGATTAAAGTGGATAAAATATTGATAAAATATTCACCCCTTTGTGCCCCCAATGCAAATGGTCTTGTTAGGGTCAATGTTTATGATCGAAGGTTAGATGGGAACGATAGTATGTAAGCGTATTTTGTATTCCCTGTTGATTGTCAGTGCAAGTTAATCTACTACGGGAATGGATATTGTTCGTTTAACGAGAAATAGGTTTCGTGGGTAATTAAGTATCGCATCGAAAATTCTAATATTAAAAGGGGTGTCACCTATTGTAAAATGAAGGGGTATTTGAAGTATTCTACTAGCGAGATGCCGGATGAGCAAACTATGAGACCGCCATCTATTGTGGTGTTATCAAAAAAATACACCCGAGAGAATGTTGATGTATGGCATTGTGCTCCTAGTAAAGTTGTTCCAATTTTGTCCCGAACTATGTCATTGCGTTTGCCAGAAAAGAGGAACGATATGTTATTAGGAGGTTTTGGAGAAAGTGGATCAGTTGTTGAAGAACGTAGAGGTCGTCTTAGTGTATCTGAGGTTGATGTACGTAGAGGTGGTGTTAGCTTTACAGAGCTTGATCCTGGACCATCTGTTTCGGAAGTTGGTGCTAGAAGAGATGAAGTTGATAGGAGAGGATCTGTTGTTATGGATCCTTAGGAATTTTCTGATGTTTTACGGAATGTAATAATGAGTGTCAAAAAATGTGATGATTCAAAAGATGTAATAGTTGATGACAAGGATGTTTTAGTTCTTGGACGGTCCAGATCGCATCAGGGGGGAGGGGGCGCTGGTAATATTAATACAGCGCCCCCCAATCACTACTCACTCTAGTCCCTCCAGTCCCTCCGGGTTTTTTAAGAAATTTGAGCCTTGTACGGTTGGAGGGACCGTCCATTTAAAGAAAGGAGACACGTGTATGGTTAGAGGTTAAACAAAGTCCCTACTGGGCCCATGAAGTGAATGTAGTTTCTCTTTGTGTGTACAATTGATCCACAGGGAATACAAAATACGCTTGCAGACTATCGTTCCGTCATTTTTAGGGAGGCTTGAGCTCAAATTGAGTTGTGAAATCATGGCTCAAGCTCGGCTCGTCTAAACTTGTAATATATAAACAAGTCATTCGGCTCGAGCTCGTTGAGAGGTTACCCTGAGAAGAAAAAAAAATTGTCTACATTTCACATTTAATAAGAATACTAAAAGCAATTAAACACCAATAATTTTATCATCAGCCCATCTATTTTAATATCCAAAGTAATCACTACAAAAAATGGTGCATACCTAGGACATAATAAGAACCCCACATCCATCAAAGTTTACCAAACGGTAGAATCTTACATAACAACAATAAATAAATAAATAAGTCTTTGCTTCCAAATTCTAATATAAGCAGCATCATAAAATAAGGCAATTCATCCCCAAAAAAAAAAACATGCCAAATGTCTTGAGTTAGTAATGTTCCAAAAATTTGATTTGCCCATGTCCGTGTTACTTGCAAAACGCCCACCAACCTGGGCATTAGAAAAGTGAGAAAAGGATTAGTATAAACTATCTAGTATAAAACAACTAAATAGGAATTCAGTATGTAATTCAAAGCATCAACTAAGTTTCATGGAATTCAAAGCAGCACTCACAGCTCTCAATCTTTGTCTCATTCCATTAGGTTCATAACCTATTACCCAGCCATAGAACAAATGCAACAAGAATATACAACATGAAGATGAGCTTGGAAACAAGACAAACCCATAATCAATGAGAGAACCATAATCAGTTTCAAAGATCCCAGCTCCAAGAAATCAATTTTGTTCATTGAAGTAGAATGGAAAAATAGTCCTGGTACGTACCACATAACCAAAAAGGTAGGACATTCAAAATCGCTCCATTAAGGTAGAGTGAACTCCTTGTGCTTTGCTTCTTTTGCCTATCAAAAGAAGTACAAAAAAATTCATCTCAATATCTATTTATCACACAAATAAGCAAATAAATAAACTAACAAACTTTACTTACATTGGATCCCCTCTTTAGTCCATGTAATGCACGCACCCTATCACCCCCAAAAAGTAACATTTCAATTGTTTATGTTGCCAATGATGCACAATATGGATCAACAACTCTATTTACAGCAATCAACAACTCTATTTTCAGCACCAATTGCGGCCTCCGAAGCCATCGAGGTAATAGAAATAGACAATATATCACATGCCATCTTAAAAAGTATACGATACTTGAGATTATTTGCTTTCCACCACTCAAGTGCATCAAAATGGAAATCCAAGCCATTGCAACTGTAGACATGTTCCTCCAAGTAAATATCCAAATCAGATTTGATGGACTTAATGTTATTGGACATCCTAACAAAAGACTCGTATCTCGATTTACCCTGACAGCTTTTTTCCCTTGTGGACCACTATTAAGAGAACCAGCTTTGTAGTGCTTTGTTGAGAACTTTCTCCATTGTTTGCTTTAGAATGCATAACAACATGCACATCAGAAAGCTGGTAGAGAGAGTCACACGCCATAGAAATATTTTTGCATCCACCGAATTGTATATCTTTGGAAAACAAAACCCCATGAGCTTCATCTTGGATCCAGTGCTGCACCAAAAGCCATCAATAGATTACATTCACTTCAATACTTGTTGAAGTTCGCTTTCATCTTCAAAGCCATTGTCTGAAGGCATTTTCATCTTCAAAGCCATTGTCTGGAGGTATTCTTCGCCCTCCTCTGAACATTTATCCAAGGTTTGTTTTACCCTCCAAACTTCCGTGAGAAACAAAGTAAAAGTTGGATATTTACTTCCAGAGATAATATTTGTCACATAATCAAAAATCTCTAAAAATTTATACACACTATCAACTTTTTCCCAATCTTCATAATCATAGGTAGGCACATAGAAAAAAACCACATCCCTTTCACCATACCTAGGAAACACATCCCTGAACTCCAAGGCTGCAGATAACATATAATATGCAGAATTCCATCATGTAGAGCAATTTAACATCAGTCTTTTAGAGGGCAATTGCAACTGCTTAGCAATCTCACTGAATTGATTAAGGCGTCAGATGAAACCAAGTAATTCACCCATCCGGAACACAATCAATGATGTCTTTAATTGTGTTGAGACCGTCTTGCTCCAACTAAGTATGTGTGCATAGCTATGCAAATAAAAAGTTTACCATCAAAAAGTAACTTTTTCTGCAACAACTTGAACGTCCTTGTCAAGTTCCTCAAAGCCACATCATTGTATGAAGCATTATCTACTGTGAAGCTAGCCTCCTTATTTTCACTACCCCAATCAAGTATAAACCTGTAAAGAGAATCAGAAATTATTACCCCATTGTGTGGAGGTGGCATGTAGCAAAAGCTGAGACACACTTTTGTAACTTCCAATCATCATCGACAAAATAACCAATCCCAACCATGTAGTGGATCTTTTGTCCCGGTGACTTCCACATGTCGGTTGTGATGTTAATTCTGTTAATAGTCTTCAACTTCTTCTTTTGTACATTGTAAGTTGAGACACCATCATTTTTTGCAATGGTACGACTTATCTTTTTCAAATGGGGAGTCATTGTCTTCATGAACCTATTGAACAAAGCATGCTCCACATGCATAAACACATACTCATGGTAAAGTATCACGTGTGAAGCAGCTTCTCTAACTTAAACATGGTCATATGTTTAAACACATACTCGTGGTAAAGTATCATGTGTGAAGCAGCTTCTCTAACTTAAACATGGTCGTAAGATTGCCACTATCAAATTCAGTGGTCTCAAATGATAAGGTCTTTTGCTTTTTCTTAAGCTCTTCAATCACAAGTCTATGTTGCACACACTTGCACAAATGTCTAACCAAATGAGCACATAAACCAACAGCCAAAAAAAACCCCACTTATTCACTATTCGCCCGAGAGCTAGAGGCAAAAGATGCTACCCCCGAGCCACAATTACCGACTCTGAATTACCTAAAGTAGGCGCATGACAAATGATCAAAGCCGCTCAATTAGTTTAGTCAGATATCTATAAGAGCTTGATCGATTTTTCGCTCAGTTTCCTGTCAAAAAATTAAGCACAGAATTATCAAACCTCTACTAATACCCGATCAAACTGATTTTTTACAAGGATCCTTAAAAAAAGCATTTTAAACAAATGGAGCGGCTTCGATCATTTGTGTAGAACTCCGAGATGGGATCCGCACAACACAGTGTGCATTTAGTTACTCCAAATAGGTGTACCTATAGCAAGGTTGTTTTGCAATTTCCTTTATTTTTTCCAACCAAACACTCCCTTCGGACTCACGTCCTTTCGTTCTTCTTTACCTGAAAAATATTTTACATCATTTCATGCAACCCGATGCTCACATGGATGGATGCAGAATTTGAATGTTGGTTGGACTAAAACTGTAACAAAAATTTATTGGACAGGTAAATCTATATAGTTGTAAATTTTTTAGTAAAAAATTACCACTATATTTATAATAAAAAAATAAAACTTGGATAGACTAGTTACCCAGACTAACCTGCCCTTGCGTGCTTCCTCGAAAGCTCAAACCCTCGTTAAAATGGAACTTGGGGTGGCAGCCTGTGCACAGCTGCTGCTGCGAACAATCATAGCCAGCCACAAGTGTTTTCAACGGTTCGGATTGTAAGCAAACTTCGCGCCTATGCACAAGCTACATAGCAGCCACCCCAGGTTCCAATTTAACGAGGGATTTGAGCTTTCGAGGAAGGACGCAAGGGCGGGTTAGTCTGGGTGACCACAATCACAGCCGTCCACAAGTGTTTTCAACGGTTCAAATTGCAAGCAAACTATTCGTGCGAATAGTTCTCTATTTTGTTTGACATCTCGGCCGTCCATCCAAGTAACGGATGGCTAGGATTGTGCGCAACAGCTGTTGTGCACAGGCTGCACATTGAACCTTTCTATATGTACATACCGGCTTGGGGACCCACTTTTGGATCACACATGAACGATCCGAGCCATTCATTGATCTTAGAAATGATTGATCTTAGAATGATTTCCCAAAGGGCCTAGCGAGAAATCAACTCAATCGGACGTGAGTAAGTGCTCGATCCAAATCTCCCCATTTCATTGAATTTTTTTTTAATGAAACGTGGAGATTTTCGATCGAGCACTTACACACATCTAATTGAGCTGATTTCTAGCGACACCTCAGAAAATCATTCTAAGATCAATGAACGACTCGGATCGTTCGTGTAGGTCTCTAAGCTAATTTGTACATGGTTTGTACACATTTCATCGGTACCTTCAGTTTTTTCGCTGCACAGCCTTGGGAAAATGATTATTGATGGTAAGATTTCTTCTTAGAATTTAGTGGTTCAGCTCGATTAAATAAAAAAACATTAATATAAATTATAATAACAAATTCATGGAGATAAAATTTGACCTTCTTCTCATACAGATCTTCAAAGAATATTTGCTGAACTTTTTAGGTTCCTTAATTCATCTCGACGAGGAAAATCGAATAAATAAAAAATTATGACCAAAACTCCAATAAAGACAAACCCAACAAATACAAAAAAAGTTAAGCAAAACGAGGCCTCCATTATCCTGAATACACATCATGCAAGAAAGAATCATCAGAATGGCAAGCATGTTCAAAGGAGTAAATGAATTGGAGAGATTTAGAAAAATCCCACTAGATTACGAAAATACTAAGTGCGTCAATTGGTGAAGACCTAAAAATACATAGTTTACGGACGATTAGCAAAAATTTGTATAGTTTGGAGGATAAAAACATTAATAAAAAAAAAACTCTTCCGACGATGTAATTTTTTGTTACGAAAAATTTGACAGCCCAAGTTTATTCCGATGTTAAACTCCAAAATCAAATCATCAGTATATACATTGAAATCCTGAATCATTTGACAGTCTCAGCGCACGTTGGCAGCCACAGCTCTAGCCCAGAACTTGATCTGTGCCTTCATATCTTCTGCTGATGAGCTCTTGCTGTAAACCCAACTAGGAATTGGAGGTCCAGAGCTCTTATCTTCACTTGGGTTTGAATCCCTTTTGTCAAATTTGAAACCCATGTCCTTGAATGAGTTGAATCTTTTCACTTCTTTGGATTCAAGATCTCTTGCACTCTTCCTCGTGATCTTGTTTTGATCAAGTGACAGACGCCTCATTTCATTGCAAGCCTCTTTTTCAATGCTTTCTAGCTCTGGGTTTTTTCGCGGTTGGTGCTGTGGAGTACTAGAGCTTTGTTTCTTGACCTGTAATACCAGTTCAAGAAAGATTTGATGGTAGGAAACATAATTTTGTAAAACGGGTAAAAGATTGCTTGTCCGGACATCCAGTTATTTTTATAAAAAAAAAAAAAAAAACGAGTAGAAGATTAGTAGTATTACCTTTGAATTACGCCTGGGTGGCAACACGTCCGTGGAATTAAGAGATGCTTGCCTGATCAATTTGCTCAAAGCAAAATCACTTTCAGCATCTTCTTCCCTCCCAATACAAGGCGGTAGAGACGGTGTCCGAAGCAAGTCGTGCCGCGAGGATCCCGGAATAGACATACTCATGGCTTTCCCTTCCCTTACTTCTTCCCCTGCCGCTACACAAGGTGGTGGCAACAGCGGTGGAGGATCACATCCACCGCCGGAGGAGAATTTAGTCATCGAGGAAGAGTTACTGCCACCAGATGAGTTCCCAGCCAGCATCTCTTGGCTATAGCTTGAGGAAGAAGGACAAGGATCAGAGTTACACCTCAATATAGCCTTCTTTGCTTTCCTATCTAGTGAATTTCTAAAGAACCAACATTCCTCAAGAAGGTCCTCAGGTTTGGTATAAGAAGAGGAGGATTCAAGAGGGCAATGATCAACTTGCTCCATGGCTTCACAACTTTCTCACCCTCATCAAAAAGGTTGAAGAAGACCCACATGGGATTCTTGGGTTTCTCATATTTTTATTATGCTATTTGCAGAACAAGCTGTTTCATAGGTCACTTAGGAACCATACAGAGGGCTGGACACCATGTGACTCAAGATTGCTACACATCTAATATCATGTGGAGATAAAGACTTTGCAAGATGATCGGTTGATGATTTGTCCTACACAAGAGAGAGAGGAAAAAAAATTCAATGCCGAAAAGGCATTTCACGTAGTCTTCCACTCGTCATGTACATCCGATCGCCTAAAAATCACAATCCGACGGCCCGTGGATTTAAAGTCTTAGGATGGATTTAAAAGAAAAAAATGAAAAATGAAAAGAGAGAGTGTGTTTCAATCCAGGTTGTCTAAAACAAATTCCGAGAGAGAGAGAGAGAGAGAGGGGAGAGAGATTTGGATTGTAAGGTGAATGCATTTAATGGCGTAACAACTAAGGAATATGGGAGGGATTGGCATGACTAGATCATGCCAGCAGACTGCCCATGTGATGGGTCTTTCTTTACATGGCACATTGGAAGCAACAGAAAAAGGGCCATTTTTATATTGAAGTTTCTTGGCATTATGTAACAGCTAGGGCTACAGGTGCCTTGGATTTTGGATCAAAAAACAAAAAAGAGTTCGTCATATTTGTTTTTAGCGAACAGGAATACGAGAGAGAGCGCGGCGGATACATATCAACATCTTTCAAAAATTATTGGATAGTCCCGGACACCGTCCTGTGATGCCTTTGCAAGGTCCAAGACTAAATGTATATATGTACCAAAGGAGTATTCGGGCACCACATGGTACATTGTAGTACTCCAGAACCTTTTGAATAATCACTGCTCCAATATGTTAAGACTTGAGAGTGAGTCCTCTTGAGTATCTACGTACATGTATTCAGACGTATAGACCTTAATAACAAATACATACATACATACATACATATATACGGAGAGTGAGTCCTCTTGAGTATCTACGTACATGTATTCAGACGTATAGACCTTAATAACAAATACATACATATATACGGAGAATGCCAACTCTCTTAAATACATACATAGTGGATTTATATCCTTAGTCGTGGACTCCTTGTGAACACGTGTGATTGTTTAAAGAGTTAAGACACCACATCATATCATACGTGCCCAAGAGTTGCATACTTGTAATCGCCTTCAATTGAGATACCAAAGTTGAAGCATCAAATGAAGTTTGCAGAAGGAAATAACTCAAAACGCTTCACTTTTTGAGGAAGAGAGAGAAATTCATTGAATAATAGGATCAGGATGTACATGAGGCAAACCCTTTTGGGAGACAACTAGAAAAAAATCCAAAAAACCCAAAAAGCCTACTCCCAATAAGATAGAAAGAGCAACAAAACGAACGCACATGCAAGGATAACTCAAAATGCTACTTGAATTTCCAGATTATCATATATTTACAAAAGTCAAAATTTTTAAGGCATTTATGTGTAAGGAAAAATTCAAAGAAAGCACTGCCTTCGCTTTGTTTCTCATCGAGAAAAACTCAATAGAAATGAACTCAGGATGACAAAATTTGGGTTTTTTACATATCTTGGGGGAAGCACATATCAAACCTAAATTCCGCAGTGGCATCAAAATTGCCAAGGCGAAGCCGATCAAAATCATGATGTGACAATATCATCACACCAGTCTGAAGGCCGCTTGGTCATTGCTATGCACTCTATAAATGAACAAAGGCATAAAGTTTCGAATTTACAGTGGAAGGAAACATTCTTGTCAGTGTCCGCAGGTGAAAGCACACCATTTCTGCAGATGAATTCCAAATCGAAACCTTTTCGAGCATTCAGAGAGGAATTTACTCTTTTGGAAGAAGTTTCACCATTCTTGCTACTTGAATGGCATCTACATTCCTTTGGCACCATTGTTCCATCCTCGGAACCTTGACACTCACATGCATCCATTTCTCGATCACCAAACAGTTTTCCAATAGTATGGCGCCTCTGCTTTTCGTTAAATAAAGCGGACAAATTTTCGGCGACGCAAAATTTCCTCACTGCTACATGGAGATTCACAGATAGCGATGAAACCGCATCATGGACATCCTCTACTGTTAAACGACTATCTTTCAATCCCCATTCATGAGTGAGAATCTTCCGCACCATGTTGTGAAAGTTTAAAATGCATTCAGAGCAACACCGATAGAAGCACACATTACCAGAGTCCTTGCTAAAGTGAGAAGGGGAATTGGCATCTGTATTAATTTCACCATCAGAGCTCGCCTTACCATTATCAGATGGATTATGCTGATTTTCAGCTTCTGTGGTGCTAGAGGGCTTAATACCACCTTGTTCACCTGAACTATTATCATCACCCAAACCAACGCTAGAATCTGGATATGCAAATCCATTAGAAAGTCTCAAGGATCCAAAATCCCCATTAACAGATGATTGATTACCAGGATTAGGTTCAGAATAAATGACATTCTGTTCGTTCAATAGTTTACCACCCAACGGAAGAGCAACATCAGCTGAACTCGGAAAATGTAAATCAGGGGCAGAATGGTCCATTGGAGACCCTCCCAAAACAACTCCTCCCTCTGAAATTGGTTCGACTTCCTCTGCTGTTTTGTTCAAGTCAAATCTGTGGAGACTTCCTTCCAGCACTTCAACTTCTTGGCAATTTTTAACAGCAACATCTGGCTCGCATACATCATTTTGCGGTATATTATCCTCACATCTCTTTATATCATCTTGAGATCCCAAAATACTTGCCTTGGGGGTTGGCACTGTCGTCTGAGAATCCACATCCAAACTGAAATGCAGGGAACTCTTGTTAGATAACGAGTAAATCAAACTACACCAAAAGCACACTGAGATTGTTTGGTTCACTGGAATGATCAGGAATCAGAATGGAAACCTGCCAATGGAATCGCCATCCCCTAAATTGGTTAATGAAGATTCCATTAGTAAATAGTAATGTACAAACTGTCAATTTTTAGAAAACATAGGAACCAGGATTCCAAGGCGATGACCATTCCATTCCAGCTCCATTCCAGTAAACCAAACACTTCCCAAGAATAATGGCAAAAGTACCTCTGTAATGTATGTGCCCAGCTATTAACCACATCTTCAAGATAAGCCATTTGAGATAAAAGACGAACAAATTGATATCTATCCTTCCCAGCTTGAAGTTTAACATTAATCTCTCCAGCCAAGAGCTCCAAAACCTTCCGAACCTCAGAGGAAACTTCTCTAAGTGAACTGTACATACCTCTGTAGGCCGATAAACCAACAGCCATCAGGCCTCTAACTAAGCCGGATTTTTCTGTGTTTTTATTACCACTAGAGCTACACTCAACAGCTACATTCTCTAATGACTTACTAGGACGAACAAAACAAGAATTGAAAGGCCAGCCTTTCCAAGGCCCATTTATATCAGCAGCAGGACCTTCCTTTAACTTTGATGTGACCCAACAAAGTTCTGCAAAATGAGGATACCTCATAATTTGGAAGCCGAATGTTGAGATTGCCCACAACAAGCTTGATTTCCCTTTCGCAGCTTTACTGTTTGGTGGACACAAAGGCTTCAAAACCGAACTCTGTGGAAATTGTTCCCTCTCATTTTCATTTGAGGGTCCAGGATGCATGTTATGACTCACATCATTTGCATCCTGTTTAAGGGTATCACAAGTTATGTTGTCAATGCATGAACTTGTACCAACATGAGTGCCATGATGGATCAACTGAACAAATTGATGAATTATGTTCTTTGATAACTCTACGGCAGATGTATTGATCACACCATCGCGGTTGAAATCCCCATCAAGGTGAATGGAAAATCGAGGGATGCTCTCCTCTAAAGGAGTTGAAGGACTGCAATCCAATAACTCACTCTTGAAAAACTGCCTTATTCTCAGAGGGATTACTGGGAATGAGACTTCTGAAGTAGCCTGCTCAGACAGATAATTAAGTATGAATAAATGAGATGCAAACAGGAAAAAAATCCTGGCAGAAAAAAAGATGATAATTTCAAAGGCCATGGCACCAGGAGGACGGCCATAAATTCCTTTGAAAGGAGCAAAAGTAAGTGAATGATAAAAACTATGAGCATGTATATTAGAAATACTGCTTCAATAGTAACACTGTTATATCAACAGGAACTGTCTGTTGAATAAAGCAATCTCATTAACATACAGACCATATAGCCCTTAAATTGCATGAGGTGTCTGCAAACAAGACAAAATTCTCATATTGAGAAGATTAAACTCATTTTACAGGCTAAAATGGTGTTAAGATGGTACCATACACCTTTTCATACATAAGACTTAAGAGGCTTGTTTCCTTTTGGACAATACCTACAATGTCACAAATTTTAGCTTACTGACAAGAATAGAAGGATGAAATTAACATCGGTAGTCTTTACCAGAATCATCAAAGATGTTGACACACATATTGAATCCACCTGCTCAACGAATGCGCTCCAGATATGAGATGTTTTCTGCGAAGCATCTTGAGAGACTGCCACCTCTGATGACTCACATACCTTCTCACAGGATTGGTTTTCCTTTTTGCCAACTTGACTGTGCTTGACAAAAGACATTTCCTCAGATGATCTAGAGTCCGTTGAAGAGGAGTCGTACTCCTTTTTGTCAACATTATTAAACGTCTCTATGGCCCATAAATCGATTCTCGGCAGGAATATCATGCAGGAGCCTACACTAGCACATCTCACTGCAGGATTTTAGAAAGAAAAAAACACTAAGAATCCCGATAAAGATATCATGAAATCTCAATATCCATAACATCCACAAACCTTGCTTAAGCAAATTATTCAAACAAATTTGTGCTAAACCAGTAGCATTTTAATCATTAACCTTGACCAAATGGATAAACTGAAACTGAAAAGTGCTTTATGAAGAACAAAATCTCTCCAAGAATGTTATACATACAACTAATAAACTGTCCACACAAGTAACGATGCGAGAACTCATTAAAACAGAAGGTAATTTCGGAGTGCAAGGAATCAGAAGATATATGGAGACATTTTTGGAAGGGCCAAGAAAACAACTCAGAAGGCAATGATTACGTAACAAAACCAAAAAACAAGGACCTAAGGGGTAGGACAAAACTTACTAACTAAACCTAACTTACCAAACAGAACAAATGAAAAGTAGAACCAACTTTTATAGTCTTGCAATGCAAATTAAATTAACAACAGAAACCCTCGTTATGGATGATTTGAGCCGGAAATTGTTTATCTATCCATTCATTAATGAATCAAAGAGACAAAAAGATTGACCAGTTCAATATAGAAGAAGACCATTCCCAGTGGCTCTCCATTGATACAGATACCCAGGAAGGACGACATATATGCCTATTGTTCAGATTAAAACATGCAGAAGAAAACTAATACAAAAATTGGCAGCACTCAAGTGTGAAGGCAACACACACATTAATTAATGACAGACCATTTGGCTAAGGTAGTAAAAGGAACTTCGATTATCATTCAGAGTAGGTCGTGATAAAAAAGAAATTGGTGATGGTTTAAACTACTGGGTCATTCTCTAATACGTTAATCTTTTAAGACATTTAGTTAACCTAACATGACATCAAAGTTGTGTTCCAAAAGACTTTACACCTTGGTGATGTAGTGCTGCCACTACATTTGCTCTTATGCACTATTTTCAAGTGTATTAGTGCACCTTGTCCGATTGACAGTATTTGTCACCAGAACATAGATACAATTGTAAAATGTTCCCAGCCTAACATAGCTTTGAGATGGATGAGGTACTCATATTAAATGCCATTATGCCAAGTAAAATAGGTTTTGACCCTAAGGTATAGGAGCAAAGAACGGAAACCACCACCGTGTCCTTCACAAAGAGACCCTCCATTTTATGTTGAATTGAAAAAATACATCACCTAATAGGAGGAACCTAAAGTAGAAGGAAAAATACACACACACTAATGGTAATGAAGGTGGGTTTGAAGACTTCAAACTTCAAACAAAGACCAAAAGCTAGAAGACAAGATGAAGAAACGAACATACTCAAAATTCGAGTTAATCCTAGCATAACATCTCCATGTCCCTCTTGTGAAATGGTAGCCAAATCGACTTTTTGGATCTCCATATTCCCAGCAAAACAGTGAAGAAGGCAGGAAGCCAGATACCTCTGGCCAGATCTGGGGCTCCCAGAAATCAGCATCCGGAACCCTAACTTCTTTCCTGATCCATCGGTGACATTTCCTGACAAACTAGGGCGACCACTGATTTGTCTCCCTGTCAGATGTTTAACCGTCCCACTGCCAGCATTAGTATCCTCATCCCAAGCATCAAAACTGAAATCGTTAGCCTGTCTCACTAAAATGCCACCATGTGAAAGGTTACTCTCTATCTCCCTCGCAATATCTGCTTCTTGAAGCAAGTCATGAACATGGGCCCACCAACGATCACTTGCCATTTTTTTCTTATCCAAAGCAGAAACAAATGTGCTTTTAACCAGTCCAGCAGCTTTATGAAGAGGCGGTGGCAACATGAGACGTTCATCAAGATATAGGGAAACAAGCAATTTAGAAAGTGGTTGCAGCAGACATGGAATCAGATGGCCGCGGAGAGGCGAGGATACCACATCATTTGCTGCCATTGCTGCTCCCCTTTGAGAGCATGGAGGTGGTGCACATGAAAGAGCCTCCAACCAATCCCTCTCCTCCACAGAAAATGTGGGAAGAGTAGGATTTTTACAGTGAGGAGCTTTCCTTTCAGCAGCAGAGAATAGTTCTTGCAAAGGGCAGTTCCTCCTAAGAGCAATAATGGCTGCTTGAGTACAAAGAGCCTGCAAATCAGCACCAGCAAAGCCTACAGTTCTTCTAGCAATCCAATTAAGCAATGACCCAGTGACTGGCTTTGGCCACCTTCGTGTGTGAAGGGATAGAATAGACGCCCTGTCCTTGATTGATGGCAGTGGAAAATAAATTTCCCGATCAAACCTACCAGGCCTTCTTAAAGCTGGATCAACGGCATCAGGACGGTTTGTTGCACCTATTACAACAACTGAACCACGTGATTTCAAACCATCCAATAGAGCAAGCAATGTTGAAACAACTGAATTGTGTGTCTGATCTTGCTGCCTTGTACGGCAAGGTGCCAACCCATCAATCTCGTCGAAAAATATAATGGATGGCTGAGATTTCTCAGCAACCTGAAACAAAAGTCTGAGCTGACGCTCGGCATCACCAACATATTTTCCTAGACAATCTGCTCCTTTGCGAGCAAAATAAGCTATCCGTTTATCACCACGAGCACAAGAACCAATTAATGCCCGCACTAATAACGTTTTACCTGTTCCAGGATGACCGTGCAAAAGAACACCCCTAGGAGGTGTAAGCCCCATATTACTAAAGAACTCAGGATATAACAACGGTAAAATGACAACCTCTTTCATGCATTGGATGACATCTTGAAGCCCAGCAACAGACTCCCAACCCTGAAACTGCATATCATTTTCAGGATTTGAGCCACCAATGTACACAGGTGCAATTCTTAACAAATCTCGATGAAGCCTCTTGCTCTCACGTTTCAAAAATTCTTCATCCTCACCGCAATTCTCTAACCATCTTTCTTCTGCTTCAACATCCTTCCGCCGAGCATCGTTCAACAGCTTTCTCATTTCCATCCTCATTTTCTTGGCTTTCATTTTTTTTAACCTGTAAAAATACTGACTTCCCTGAGGTTGGAAGATGTACCGATGGTCTGTGCAGGCAATGAGAAACTTTCGATGGTCAAAAATGCAACCATTAGCTCGTGCACAAGGCTGCAAAGAGGGCATAAGCCAGAAAATGAGAATATCAAAAACTATACATTCAAAAAAGTTAAGTTAAAGTCCCTGCTACAAGAGATGAGTAAGAGGACAGCCAAAAAAGGGGGCAAGAGATGAATCATGTAACAAAAAGGTCTCAGTAACCAACCAAGTGGTAGGTTTTTGGACAACGATCGACACGGCATCCAATTGTTGCTCCTGACCTTCCACAGCGGGTGCATTTTAATACTCTTCCCCTGCAAAGGGCTGCCCTAACATTCTTTAAGCATCCCAAGCCAGCAAAATAAACCTGAAAACATAAACAATAGAATGAATCAAACAATCAGAATGAAAATTGAACTAAGTCAACCCAAATAAAATTAATGTGAAATTCCTGTGGTAAATTGGACAAGGAAATATACCGAAAGGTCAATGTATGTGCAACAAGTATACCAAAAAAAGTGTCAAAAGTCAGCAGTTAGGATTGTAGCTTACTTCCTACTAACAAGGTCCATCATATAGCAAGACTTGAGATGGTATCATGTTGACCCTGATAATCTTATGAGCACACAATATCAGTAAACCATAATGAAACAGGCACTACTTCGATCTGAGGTAACCAACTCAAATAACTTTTAGTACCACTGAATATCAGACAAAATTAATTTTCAGCAGCCCACTAAGAAAATAATGCAACAGTCTAAAAACAAAAGAACACAAATTACAAACTCACAAAAAGTGATGGAAAACAGTAGTACATAACTTCAAAATTCATAAAAGGATGGAATTCCAAATAAAGCATTCTCCAAGAAAAACACAAAACAAATCGACATGGTGCAAGCAAACGTTGAATGAGACTGTTCAAATGCCACTGGAAGTGATGAGGCTGCCAGAACCCAGAAAGTCGGACAAGAAATATACAGCTCTGAAAAGGAATCAAAGCAATGTGGATGAGACTTGAAGCATGTGCACTCTCTCCAATAACTTGACGAACCTTGAAACACCAATCCATTCTAAAACTCCAGCATCCAATCCCATATATCCATCCAAAGAGATTAATTTCCAGCTAAATCAACAGAATTAAACTAAAATTCCCTATCCCAACCAACATCAACAAATCTATCTCCCAGTCGGATAAAAACTTTTCGATAACACAACCAACATGTAATCGCAATCAACAAGTGACATACCCCGAATAGAGTAGAATCCATTATTGTATATACCTCCATAAACAAGTGAAACATCTCCATGGCTACCATATTCTTCTACATGATTTTTCAGACCATTCAAAGAAATAGCCATCTATACTTCTCACCTATGTAGCATGGACATGGGCACGGGCACGGGCATGGCAAGGGACATGACAAAAATAACTAAAATTAGTATATAATATTTATTTTATACCAGTGGAAAATATGCTATATGTGTAAGCATGAAGCTTTAATATATATAAACAAGTATCATATCTACATCATATTAAACTTCTAACTCAAATTTTGAAGTAAAACACATTTACCCCCCAAAAAAATATAAAAAAATGCGTATTTAACCCCTGTTGTGTCCCTCGCGTGTCCCCCTAAAAAATTAATTAAATTTATTGGACACACCATATGTATTTTGCCGTGTACCCCGCGTCCAGCCTCGAAGAGTGTCAGTGCTTTAAAGCTTCTCATATTAGAAAAATAATTCAGTAGCATAGCTTTGGATTATGAAAACTGATCAGAAACAAATATATAGACTATAATATTGCTTTGGGAAGAACTACAATGATACCATATCCATCAGGTCCACAGATAGTTCAGGACCTTCCTGAGAAGTGGTCTTCAAACTCTACTGAAAAAGGGACATTGTTGAGCTAGCCGAGAAGGACTTGCAATTAGCAACCAGCCAAACTGATTTTGACCAGTTAGTACCCAAACTACAACTTTGTACCTCCACCATATTTTATCCTGTCACAACTATCACATTTGACTGAATAACATGGTTTGGAGCGTAACATATTTCCAGCTATGAACCAACTCTGCAAATTCTCTGCAGTCAGAGATGAGACCAAAGATAGGTCAAGCAAAATCCCAATCTTGGCTAAAATGACATGAAAAATCCGATTCAATGTTAAATAAAATCTTACAAGAGGGACAACTTTTCAAGGAAAGTTGTGGTTGTTAAAAACGATGGTAGCTGGGCAGATTAGGTTTCATTGGGACTTGCTCTCATGGGAGGGGGTTGTGGGATTTGGCTGGTGTAGATGAGTTTCTGAAACACATTGGTTTTTTAGTGGAGGGAAGTTTCAGGTTGTGTGATTATGGTTTGCAAAAGAGAGCTTTTCAGGCTTCTTTTTTTTTTTTTTTCTGGTGGACAGGGAAGCATTGGAGGCCAACTACATGGGGATTCCCATGAACCGAAGTACTTCTGAGATATTGAGCTTAGGAGGTTTCTTTAGGATTGGGAGATTAGCTCTTAATGTCGCTGTCTTCGATTTATGGCTCAGGGAAAATGGAGTAGCAGAGGATCAGTTTTGGTGGAGGGAAGTCATCTTTCTATGCGGCTTTCAAAGGAACTACGGGAAGGGTATTCCCTTGGAAAGATAAATTGGTCAGCAGGGGCGCCCATCCGAGAAATGAATCCCAATATCACATGAAATTGGGGGAACAGAAAAATAGGAAACCTACACCACATTCCTAGAAAACAAACTCAAAACTGGAAAATTTAAAATGGGCAAAAGCCTGACGAAGGGACGTTCCATGGAGCTTTGGCTACCATATAGTATCTATCTACAAAACCGATGTGAATGGCGTTGGCAGTTATCATGGTAGTTACTTATAAACTTCCAATGCTGATGATAACATTACTGATTATTGTAGCCAATGGTCAAAAGGCAAAAATCATACCCTGCTAAAGGGAATTGGCCCACAATCAAGCAAGAAATTTAGAATTCCTAGAAACTCACATCACAAGTTTATTATTGGCAACACCCGCAAGATTAAATCTGTGTTCTATGAGACACCAAATGGTAAGCATTTATTCCACCTTGTTTTAATTGAAATCAGGTCCTCCAAGAGTATTTCTCGAACAAGCCCCAGCTGCCACGTAGCAATAAAGATAAACAGATTCTTCATGGTAGGCACATTAAATCGTTAATTGAGAACTCCACTGCTATATGGCACATGTTACTGCAATTAACAGATATTCATGCCGCCAACAGTGCCACCACCTCGGTGTCAAGAAGAAAATCAATCCAGCCCCCATTGCATAAACAAATAAGCAAGATGATAATTAGGTTGTACTGTTGTGCAATATGTATGCATGGTATGCAAATAGCAAACAATAAGCAGCTTACAATTAAAATACATGGTCCACTAAATATAAAAGGTTACGCTTAAACCTAGTCAAGAGATAATCTCAATCGGGTTAAAAAACGGACCCTTTTTTTCCCCTGCAGTCAAATATGTTAAAACACTTATTTCTAACAAAAGACAAAAGCGTCACAATCTTTGCTACAGCCAACTATAGGCGATAACCAAAGCATGCACAATCTTTACCAAAGGAGGAAATTCTAATTATCAGCATATTTCTCGTGCAAGAAATTAATAAAATGAAAGGGCAGTTGGCAGAAAAATCACACCTCTGGACTCCATACGGCACAATGTTGGTGAACCCAGATTCCAGCAATACCATAACGATCATTTATTGGACCCAAGAGACGTCCAAGCCAGCCAGGTTCATCACCAAATCCATCCCACATGTCATAGTTGGGTTCCTCAGACGCTGAAGACCCGCCATATGCCTCATGATCACTCCCATTACCATCCTGCATTAATTTCTTCGGAGGTTTCCCACCAGTCCCTGTGCCACACAAGCCACATCTTCTCCCAACCCTCGTGCAAGTTTTTCTTGGCGCACCACTTGAAACACAATCCATCTCATCAACCTTCGTGGCATGCTCACCTTCCAAAGGTTTCTGTTGACATCCTCCATCCTCCGCTTGGTCCATAAGAACTCCAGCAACTTGTAGCGAATCCCTCTGATTTTCTCCCTCCTCCACAGACTCTGGCAGTTCCACCTCCATATCCTGTTCCACTGCTTCCACACTGACATTGGCTACGCACTCTCCTTCTTGTAAACCTTTTGGAACTTCGCTCTCCTCTTTCCCATCTGGTTGTGCAGTACTACCATCATTGTCCCCGGGCTCACTTCCACATCCATCTCCACCATTCAAGTGCAATTGATCCTTCTCAGCACTGTCCTCTAACCCCTCCGCTTCCTTTATCTCTTGATGTTGCCCCACCTCAATCTTCTCTTTTTCTGCCTCCACCTCAATCTTCTCTTTGCCATTCTCTGTGTCTAAACACAACTCAATCACCAGCTGTGCACCCCTCCGCACATTAGAAGCTTTAATTCTACCCGGCCTCTTTGACCTAACAACCGTGGACATACCACCTTCCAATTCCTCCTCCTTATCACCAAACTCCCTATCTTGCACCTCAACTTCTTCATTGAACTCATCCAAATCCTCAAAAAGCTTCCTTTTACCTCTCGGCGAAGAACGCCCCTTATCCCTCACTCGGAAAGTTACGTTACTACCCCTGGATCTCAACCTAGATCCCCACCTGGCGGGTTCTTCCTCCACATCCCAAGAAGTCGAACAAACCGACTCACCCTTTACCCAATCCTTACCCTTCCCCCTCCCAACAGAATCACTTCCGCTCCTTTTATCAAACCTCCGCCGCTTTTTTGCAGGCGGAGGCGAGGCATCTAGCACATCCGGTGCCCTCCGGACCCTATTACTCCTTCGAAGCTCCAATTCATCGTTCTTCTCAATTTCGACACTAGAATGGTTTCGATTATACGTCTTTTCGCATATCGCATCGATCCTCTTGTGCTTCTTTCGCGTCCTCAAACCACGCAACCGCTGATTATTCCTCCTCCACTCAGAAACCGCAACCGACCGCGACAATCGCATGACAAGCACCCACCAAAATATATATATCCTTATTGTATCTATTCCTAACAACAAAACTCTAAATTTTTCCCCCTTTCTTCTATTTACATAGCGTGAACCCTAAATCAGATACAAAAACACCGAATGCATAATCACTGACCTTTCGATTTCCCTGTCTCATCGCCTGATCACAAACTTGAAACAAGTCCCAAAATGAAACCCTAGAAAACGATCGAGGACGAATGAAATGCTCCCTTGACGAACAACTCGAGTCTTCCGGCTTGATTGGAGGAAGTTTAAGAGAGAGATTCTGCTTTTCTTGTTGAGATTTTCTCTCCTCTCTCTCTCTAAAAACTCTCTCTCACTAAACGCATTCGTTTTCTTAGTCTTCCGCTGTTATACGAAGACTACTAGGGCGGAGGAGTGGAGGAAGGGATCGCATTATATACTCCGGCGCAAAGGGGTTTTATGTCATTACCCAGCGCGTTACAGAATCGTGTGATGGAAAACCTTGATCGGACGGTTGTGGTTAGGTGTGATGAGGATGAGGCCGTGGAGATTGTGACACGTGGATTGGGCGATTGAGAAAGTGGGGATTTTCGTGTGTGTTTTTTTTCCCACCAAACGTTACCGCCAAAATTTTAATGTTGTGTGACAAAAATTAGTGGGGGGACACAAAAAATGTAATGGGTGCAGGTGTTGGGTGCATGCAAATTGGAAGGGGGTACTAACGGCTACCAAAAGTGAGGTGTAAGAATTTGATTGGTGGTTTATGTGGGGCCACTCTTGTGAAATGAATTTTGTCACCATGTTAAGGTTTGTCCATGCAATGCAAGTGCATCCAAGGGTTTTGGGTGTGTTCCACTAACAAAAAATTGAGTTAGATTATTTTTTTACAACACATCACATAAAAATTTGTGAAAAATTAAGTTATTAGAACACCCCCTTAGTTTGATATGAGAATTGAATTGGACTATGTATTTATAACTATAAGAGAGTTAAAATATTTACGATTTCAATTTTTTAATATTTTACGATTTCAAATTTTCACTATATCTTGAATACATAACACCCCTCCATCCTCCCTCCCCCGCCTTTCTCCGCCGACCGACACCCTTCCCTCCGCTTCCACTCCCTAGTTTGGGTCAGATCTGTGAAGGTTTGGATTTCTGGGATCCGATTTTGGCCTCTCCAGTGAATAATTAGTCGGTTCCAGCACAGTCTTCCATCTTCCACTGGGGCTTTTCTCTTTTTTTTCTGTATGCTTTGTTTTCGGTGTGTCTTTACCCCTATATAGGTGGTTTGTTTAACCCCTTTACGGATGCTTTGCTCCTTGCGTAGAGGGTTTTTTGTTCCAAATTTCATCCGTATTTTATGCTTAATAGTTTGAGCTAGGTGTCCCTTAGGATTCTCTAATACTAAATCGAGGACGGACTCTATGCTAGCACCTAGTGCGGATCTGTTTTGGCAAGTGTGTCTTGCGAGCTTGGAAGCCTGTATGCTTTTCCAATAGCTCGGGTCTTAAATTTTGGTAGTTTTGGTTCATTCCTTTGTTGAGTGATGTAATCTTTGTCCGATGGCTGATTAATGATATGACTTTACTGTTTTTTTTATATATAAAAAAAAAACACACGAAGTGTGAGATATCAAATATTAAGGTATGATTATGAATCAAATACTAACTATTAATCTGGAAAAATATATATTCAATGTTAGTAAAGGTAAATATACGGGATCTAGAATGTATTTTTACTAGTGTAGAATTTTTTATTTTTTATTTTTGAAGGACGAGCATAACTCAGGTTTGAATTTGATTATTTTTGTTCCCTCATTTTTTATCTTTCTCTATTTTTTATTTTTTATTTTTTATTTTATTTTTGGCTTTCTTGATTCGTCTTTACAAGAGGACTCTGGAAATCTGAAATTATAATAAAAGGCAAAAAAAGATTATCTTTGAAGAACTACTATATCTTTTCTCATACTCCTTGGATTGAAATTGTGTGTTGTATATTACTCATTCCTCTTTTCAAAACAATTTAACAAATCAAATGCTTGGAACCAAAACTAAATATTATTTTACACTCACAAAATTTATTCACTGATAAAAGCTTAATTTAGTTCAATTTTAAATCTATTCACATTAAATTATCGAACCATGTGATTAAAATAGCTATACTCCTCTTGTTTGACTAAGATTCTTGTCAGTAACGACAAATTAAATGAGTTAAAAAACACGATGAGAATATGACACCTTTGGTTAATAAAAATAGATAAATACCTCATCTCAACATCGACTGGGATGATTGAATGGCAAAGCATGCTAAGACCCAAATACCCAATTGGTTTGGCTCTTAACACGGATTCAAAAATCATTTTATTAACTTTTACTTGCACTTTTTATTTAAACTTTTATAATATGGATCATTTTATTGATAACTCATTGGACTGACAATGAACAAATGAAAAGACAAAACACACACACTCCATTATACTTTTTTTCACTTTTAATGCACTTTCACACACTTTTATAGTATATTTTTCCTATATTGCAATACACTTTTTAAACTTTAGCGACAATCCTTGGGCTGATGTTAGCATTTTCCTTATAATATTATAGTTTAAAGAATAATTAGTCTATAATGTAAAAATGACAGGAAAAAAAAAAACATGTAATTTGAAAAATATCTGCAAATTTCTAAAATTCAATGAATTTAAACATGATCCAACTCTTTATATGTATTTAAAGAGAATGGTTAAACAGAAAACCCAGTAAATTTCAATAACCCACAAATACAAAGGAAATTCGCTCTGTTCTTCCAGATATTTTATCACTAAACTTTTTTGCAGCCACCGTGGTCGATAACAGATTAACAGGGCTGGCCGTAAGCAACTGTTACTTGATACGGTTCTCGAAAAGAAACTCCACATTTTCGGGGGAGTTTGGTTTTCTCCTTGCAGTGATCTGCAGAACGGCACCATCAATGAGCATGTGCTGCAGCACTCTTGTTATGTTCTTCGTATCGTCGATTCCCAGATGGTGACTTCCTACCAGAGGTATCTCAAGTTCCTTCATCATCGTGATCATTCCTGTGGCCTAGCATTCCAAAAATACAAGCGAAAACGTCATTGCAAAGACACAGAGGGAGAGAAATATGTTACATGGTCTTGGGTATAGTTGTTCTGTGTAAGTATGTGATGAAGTGTCGAATCCACTTAATTCTCATGTCAAGGATAGGGGGACATGGTGAAATATTCGAATCCCAGACTATATATGCCATATTGTCCAAGCTAAAATGTGTTTGAGAGGTGTTTATACAGGGACATAGTACGCAAGTAACATGCAGAGTTCCAATCAGAAAAATAAACATGCATCTATTGTAAACTTGAATTACCAGTATGTCTCCTAGAACAATGTCCTACTAAAAATATCAGAACCGTCCATAGTATTACTCAAGTGTCAAGTATCCGACACAGGTACTTTAGAGAGAGAGACAGATTTGGTTTGCATCCAATGCAAGGGGATCCAAATGCATTGCAATTTGCAATGCTAGAAATAACAAAGGGGTCAGCCCCAAGAATCTAAAGATTACAATGCCACTTCAAGGGAGAAGAGAGAAGGAAAATACCTGATTACTTCTAAACGAAATAATAAATCTACGGGTACAGACCCGAAACGTACAGAAAACGTACCGATGCCTTGTGGGGCCCACTTTTGGGTCCTATGCGAACGATCCAAACCGTTCATTAATTTAAAATAATTTTTTGAGTGTCCTTGTAAAAATCAGCTCAATTGAATATGTGTAAATGAAACTTGGTAACATTGGACAACCATTTACGCATATTCAATTGAACTGGTTTTTTGAAGGGACACTCAATAAACTATTTTAAAATTTATGAACGGTTCAAATCATTTGTGTAGAACCCAAACGTGCGACCCACAAGGCGGCGGTATATTTTCTGCACCTTTTCTTTTTGTACCCATGGTCGGGTCCAAAACCAAAAAACTCAAATGTTCATATACTCACCCTCCTTTTGTAGAAGTTTAGATAGATGTCCTTCAAATTGATCCATTCCATGAAGTATGGGGGGAGACTCATCCTCGATACTTTGCATTGTTGAGGGACTTTTGTCTTCAAATCCCAATTCCCACTATCACACGTAAAACAGAGATATCTGAGTTCAAACAGATCTGTATGTGTATAATTAATGGAGTGAAAATGTAAATAAATTTAGTGGTACACATGGAACTATACTTCGACTACTGCTAAGTTGGCGTGTCTACCAATTCACCACCAAGGCATCTTGAAAAAGAATCATATTCCATGAATATGCAAACTATCTGGTGTGATGTATAGAATACATGACAAAGAAAATATATGCACAAGGGATTATAATGGTCCATTTCTGTAGCAACTAAATCTGCAACATTGAAGTGCATCTTTTTCATGAGTACAAAACACAATCCACTTGATGGAATGTCCAGAACCGCCTGTGATATTTTCATATAAAAAATTATAGTCTTGTGGTATCAAGCAGGCAGGATAAAATCTCATTCAGCTTTGGCATAGTTTGAGTAGAAACTATCATATTAACATTTTCCTATTATTACAGCAAATATTTCGGTTGAAGTAATTAGCTATACACAAACATTACCTTACCAAGTTACAAATGCAGCTCTTCTGAGACACCCACCCAGCTTGTTTTCCCACAACTGATGTCGAGCCATCCAACCTTCAAACCCTTGAATAACTTCCTCAAAGGGAATGGCCGTATCATGCCAAACACTGCAAATCCACATAAATCATACACCTTAAAATCTCATAAATAAAGCAAAATCAAGTTGGTTCTTCAGGGACACAATCGAGCTGAGTTTCTAGTAACTTCCACAGAAGATCTCTATGGAAAGCATTTCGGTCCAGACAATACAAGATACCATGCTTCACAAAAGCAAAAATAATATTCTGCCAATTACTTGCCAAATTATTGAATTATAAAGTCCTTTCACAAACCCAGAATTAACAAAGAGCGACTGCCAACCGATATAGGGAAATACATATGCAGATTTATATAAAGGCAATAATTTGAAAAATCATGCAAGCACATAAGCAAACCAAACCAAGCCTTATGCAAGCACATAAGCACCGTGAGTGTTTTGATTCTAAATTTCTATATCTTCAGGAGTGAACAACTAAACGCCCAGGGAAGAAGTTCCATGAATTGATGAAATTAAAGCATTTGAACATGCTCAGAGATTCATACAATACTCTGTTTTCAAGGGCCAAGTTATGTGCAGTCCGTGCAGGAGCTTGACAATCAGCTTTAAGTTCACAAAATAAAATCCCAGGGTAATAATCGCTATCTTTAATAAATGGAATTGATTAATTAGTCACCGTAACTCATATAGTCCAACATAAAGGTATTATGTCCACGGATATGGTGATAAGTGATAACATACAGAACAAGTACCAACTGCAGAATACCAATGCTATAGCTGAGACAGAGAAATGTTGCTGCAAAAGCAATTCACCACCAGAAATATAACAGAAATTGAAAGAAAAAAAATTGCAAATGTAGCAAGCTAAATCTGCAGGCTGAAGGCAACCCTATAACAGAATCACACACAATTAGAGCACAATCACCATATCTATCCATATCAGGTGTACCATAATCAGCAACAAAATTGGACAATGGACCTGAATAAAATAACTGAGCAAGCTTACTAAATAAAGGGATTCTCCTGCACAGTGTATGAAACTGCATGACCAAAATATGTATGCATGTCTTGAATAACTTGCAAATCAGATTACATGAGAGCTCTGGGATGTCGATTTAGAATGTAAAGCCATACCGATCAACTCCTATTTTTCCATATTTTCCTTCTATGTATTCACTTATTCTTTGCTCACTCATAGCGGAGGGTCTCACAAATCTGTAACAGAAATGAGAAATGAGGAATAAGAAAAAGAATTATAAGTGAAACACAAAATCAAGCTCCTCAGCTGCAACTCTAATGAAAAGGTACAGACTAGAAAATAAAAGCAACCCGTATGTAACATAATACTTCAGAAACTCGTAATCCAAAGAACAGTGTACCAACAAAAAATTAGAGAAACGAATACGAGGTTAATTCCTCCTAAATCTCACCAAAGCCACACATAACACCACACCTTTAGATATGCAATGTTTTTAACAACACATCACACGTTAACCCCATGAAATCACCCATCTACTTATTATGTAAGCATAACGGTATATATTACTGTACTCATGCATATAAATCTTATCAATCTAATAGCTCTTTATGTGAAAAAGCTTTATATTCTCAAAACCATCGAAAATTGAAAAAGAAACGAAGAGAAAAGCAGAATATAACGCTTCATCGGATAAGCCCCTATTGAAAACGAGATAAGCAAACAAAGTGGAACCTGTGAAACACATCCACAACATCCATTGTCTTTGCATCAAGCATCAGGACAGGAAACTCCAGAATCTCAACTTTCCCCTCCAAATCAAGCACAAGGAAAAAGTCTAATTGCTGAGAGCTTGTTTCCTTAAACTCGGCAGCAACTGCAGCGCTTATTTTAAGCTCCTCCGAGCAACTATGATTGAATCTCTCTAGGTGTGTAGGATCATCCATCTGTATGACAGATATGTTCGATTAGAAATCAACAGTTGTGTTTTACCGAATGAAGTAGCTAAACGTGAAGGCCAAATCAACTAACTACGGACTTACGGCATTGTTAATGACGTACCAATCATATATCACTCAGAAACAGTACCATTCTCAGAAAATAGGAGCTCAAAATTAAAAGATACATACTGTAAAGAAAATCTTGGTTTCATGAACTCCTAAAGCGTAAAACATAAGCTGCCTCAGTTTTATGTGGTCCAGTTGTAGTACATACTACCCAACTAAGCTGCATGGTTCAACCGGTGCAAACTGATTTGTGACACCCAGCTGGCTTCCACCTCCAATGAACTTGTGAAGCTAACTGCCATGAGTAGGACTGTAAAGCCTAAGAACAACCCATCTAAAAGAGAAGATTCATCGCTGTTTCCTAATAACCACCAGGATCGCAAGGGGCACTTTCTTTGAGACTGAAGAGAAGGTGAGAATACATGATTGGTCTTGACTTTTTAAAGCTTGTATGAAGGCTTCATTTCTGTGTACTAGGTAGAGTATTGTGTACAAGTTACGAACTAGGAAAAACAAAATGGCAATTAAGTAAAGATCTCTTCGTTCTAATTGTAAACTACAAACCATGAGCTCATTGATATCATTTTATATTTATTTTCTTTTTACATATCTTAGTTCTTTGATGGCCTGATATGACAAGAGGATGATTGGACATCAGGCTTCAATGTTTTTGTTGCAAGAGAATAAGGTCTCTCTCAGTTTCTTCGGTGACAAACATGTTACTATAAATTAGTACTCTATTAGAAGGTGAAAACCATTGCCTTCCAGATACATGGTTCAATAAACATAATGTGTCTTAAGATGGACACCGCTGCACCAGTGTATTTTTATGGCGCCAATTTCACCACTCAATACCATTCCAAGTATCTCACACAGTGGTGGAGCCACGTGGAGGGGGTGGGGTAGGTCCCAACTCATAACTTTTTTTGGTACGCTATCTTGATTCGATTACGTATTTACTGGTACAGAAACAATTTAATACCAATTTAGAAAATGACCAGTTCGGATAAGAAAAATAGCCATTCAATGGCTTAAATTTGAATACCACAAGAGAGTTAGACAAAGGCTTTATTCTTTTTCATAAAAAATGAAGTTCGCGACAGAGCTTAATCATATATTATACACTTAATTTTCTATTTTAACTTCTTCTTTTTTCCACAAAACATGCAATATCAAATAAGTAGACCTACCTAAGGGTGCCACCCCCGCATTCAAATTCTGGATCCCACCAATGATCTCACACTAGCATTATACCACCCCAATCGGAAGAAAAGAAAGAAAAAAAAACTCGTTATTGTTTTGTTTCTGAAACCCATATTTAGCAACAATCCTACTTCTTCCCAGCGAGGGGAAAAACCATCAACGGAGTCGTTCTATTCTAATACAGTTTTAATCAAACACAAGGCATGCAATATCCATACTATTCAAACTAAGAACCACATTCTTATTCAATCAAAGAAATGATACTAATAACGGACAGAAACTAAGACAAATATACAAAACCATTATACAATAGTACGATGAGTTGAAAACTGAGCTACTTTGGAATGCTGAATCTTACCATTGTGCATTTACCTTGCGTGTGGTACAAACACGTTGGCTTCCAACGACTGCTCTGCTTTGGGTTTGGAATCGAATCAACGGAAGGGGGTGAGTCTTGGGTGGAGAGAGAAGCAGAGAGGCTGAATCTAATGCGGTCCAGTTGGGGAGAGAGCGTGACATTAGATAACGATAAAGGAATGTGAGAAGTGAGGGAATTCTGCCAAGACAACGAAACCCTAGAGAGAGAAACTCTCGAGAACGCCATCATCGTTTTCTCTGAGCAGATTTTGGAGGGGTTAAAGTTCAAAGAAAGGATTTTTAGCTGTTGGTGATTTTGGGGCGGGTGATGATGAACGGACATAATTCGCTTCACAGCAAGACGCAGTTTGGTAGAAGAAATTTCAATCTTGCAGTGCTTTTGTTTAGGCCTAATTTGGCCTAAAAGTAAAAACTGGATTATTGGTTTTTTTTTGTTTTTATTCAAATTTTTTTCATTTGTTAGTTTCGAGACGAATTCATAAACTATAAAATCTTGACGAGAAACTAACAAATGAAAAAAAAATTTGAATAAAAACAAAACAAAAAAACCAATAATTCAGTTTTTACTTTTAGGCCAGATTAGGCCTTAATGGGGAATTGCAATATTTGGATAATTGGATTGAAGAATTTAGGATATCAATTCATTTTTCTCGAACATCAATATACTTTTTACACATTACCTTATCATTTTCCCTAATAGTAGAAAAAATTGTGGGAAAAAAAGAGAGAAGAGAATTCCCATGTTTCCCAAATCAAATCAAGTTTTTATTTGTTCAAATTAAATCCTGGAGTTTCAAACGCATTCTAATTCGACCCCTTTGTCTATCTCCGTTCACAACTTAACGAGAGAAGTTGGTTTTGGGCCCCAAAACTTCCCCCTAACCCTAGAGGAAGAGGAGGGGAAGAGAGAGCACGCTATAGATGAAAGGGGAAGAGAGAGAGAGAGGTCATGGTGAGAGAGAGGAGTATGTGGGTGTCGGTGATGGTGAGAAAGAAAAAGAAAGGGAGAGGAGGAAGGAGAAGGAAAAGGGTATAAAAAGAGAGAAAACGAGAAGATGAAGGGGAAAGGAGAGGTAAGGAAGGTGGGGGTAGTTGGAGGCCATGGATGCCACTACCATCGTCATTGTCAGCTTTTAAGCACAGTAGCGGCTCAATGTAGGTTCTATTGCTGCTATTCTTCTCTGTTTTATCTTTCTCAGCTCTTTCTTTCTCCCTATCCCCCTCATGGCGCTCAACCATCTTACTTTCTGCACTTCACCCACCACAAACTCCTGACCCACCACTGTCACTTAAGCCCACCTTTAGGTTGTCCTTTATTCTCCTTTTAACTCTCCCTCTTTTCACCCCTGAACTCTCTCTCCTCCCTTCACACGTGTAGTTCTCTCTCTCTCTCTCTCTCTCTCTCTCTCTCTCTCTCTCTCTCTCTCTCTCTCTCTCTCTCTCTCTCTCAGGTTAGAAAAAGAGTTAACTCGTGGATGGAGATTGATGAAAGGGTCGAATTGAGATGCGCTTGAAACTCTAGGGTTTCATTTGAACAAATTAAAATCTTAGGGTTCAATTTGAGAAATAGGTGAAACTATGGTTTTATTTATTTATTTATTTATAATTGCTTAACGAAACTAGACATTCTAACATAGTGTGATTTTAATTTCGACTCTGACATAAATAACTGCAATGAGATGTCTTGCGGGTGTTTAAGAATGGTATATGTTGGATTAGCATATTTGCAAATCTCTTTCTCTAACTAAGAGGAAGAATATATTTATCTATTATACCATTTATTGAACTGTTTTTTGAATTGTTTCTAATAAACGGACCTACAGTGACCCAAATACTGGTTCATCCCAGGCTTGAAAAAACAATTTGATACATTTATTTAAATTTTTTAGCTCGTTTACTTTCGTCTATTTGACAAATCTTCTTATTGACATAGGAACGAGATAAACGCAACATATTCGTCATTAAAAAAACGAATAGTGCAAAATTGATTGGAAAAAACCTTCAAAACTTATGCGTGTTAGTCATAGAAAAATGATACATACACTCTATGAGAGCCACTCCCAGCCACACCCCCTCTCACATGGGGTGTGGCTGGGAGTGGCTCTCAAGGAAGTGTATGTATCGCCATTGTTAATCATATCGTACTGGTATAAATAGAGAGAGAGAGAGAGAGAGAGAGAGAGAGAGAGCAAATCTCAACCGAAACATTCATGCCAAAGCGAACTCACTCAATGTCAGCAACCACCAAAAGCTCTCGGTTCTAGTCCTGTCCATTTTTATCAATTGGTACCACATAATTCACAAATACAAGGAGAACTCCCCTAAATCAAATTGGCATGGACGTTGATTACATCATGATAATGTCAGGACATGATCTCAAATTGTATTCCCAGGAATTTGGAATTCCAATATACTGTATTTACGTCAAGGGAAAATGCTTCAGACAGACACATGTTCTGACACACATTAAGACAGAATTCGTTCGAGAATTGTGAATTTCCCATGTATCGGACGACAGTTCATAGCACTACTCTCCATTAAAATCTATCTTTTTGTGTATAGCACTAGTTCATTGCTAGTATATGCTAAGTATGAAAACATATAAAGGTGCCTGATGTTCATATTTATACTTATAATTAATCGTTTTTCCCACAGGAATTGGCCTATAAAGGTGCCTGATGTTCACCCTATTGGCGGCGGCGGTGGCGTAGGTTGCTGGCTTGAATTATTAGTATCCTTCTTGTTGATTCGAATGCCGCTGATAGAAAGACTTCACCCTCTCAAAGGCTTCTTCAAGAGAAGATGGCTCGGCGGCGAAAGTGATTCGGACCCAATTTTTCAGACCCGTAGCTATTCCTGCAACACAAACAATGTACCAATTTCAGAACAATCGGAAACGAACCCCAGAAGACTCAAATACTTATCGACACAAATCTACAGGGTTGTTCGTTTGTAGATAGCAGTTAGAAATGTATCGGATCTGCCAAGTCGGTCTATCACCTTTCTGTGTACGAAATCAACTCAAGGGTATAGAAGGTGACCTGATGATCATCAGTCACAAGACTTGTGCTTACCGGAGGATTTCAAATGCTTAAAGTGCGGTTTTGATTAGTGAAATTGAAATGAACTGATTTGTGGTTGAACTGTTGAAGGATTCAATACAGGAATGTAGTATTTTGTCAAAGATTCGTTTACAAGTAGGCTAATGTATGAAATGCTTATATATCTAAAGCTCTCAACTGTTAAGAAACAACAATATTCTATCCAGAATGGGATTTCAACCTTATTTTAATGGGAAGCTCAAAGTACCCTAACAAAGTTTCTCTCCTGGACTTGCTTCCAGACCCTTGATGGTAGCAGTAGAAATCCAATTCAAGAACAGGATCTAATGCTTTCAGAATCATTATAACATTGCAGCAACCATTAAGACATTATTACCAAACCATCTCTTTAACCAATAAGACTATTGAAATCTCACCCGGAAGGAAGATCACGGATTCCTCCTTGGCCAATTTGAAGCAGAAGTCAATGTCATCGCTGATGTCTTTTAGGAGGGAAAGATTCAGCTTCGCCTACATTTCACAACAATGAAAAAATAAACAAGACTCATCCCAAACACCGCTTTACTTCGACATATAAGGAACCAAGAAAATAATTACACTGATTGCTTACCATCAAAGCCATGGATCCCTCTGGTTTATATGGGCATGTAATGCAAGGGATATCCTTTATTCTCTCATAACAAATATCGGAGGACAACTTTAGCGTATTAATAGTCCCTGTGAAGAAAGCCTCATCGGTTTGTTGAAGAATACGAGGGACTGCCGCCTAGAACCAAGAAAAATGAGATCGTTAAACAGATAAAACTGGGTGGCTTCACATTAACTACATTCAGTTGTGAGGTTTCCACTTTTTCCCGGTGAAATTAGAACTTCAGTTGGTAGACATTTGAGAATAAGAACAATATCATCCAATGGTCACATCCAATAAACATATTTTCTGCTAAAATCTTCACAAAAGCCATAATTTTAAGTTCAAGCATGCAAAGGGTTGTGGTTTGCTTAATACCAAATTACAAGGTTTCTTCAAGGCACAACTTAGACTTTCCACTAGGAAAGATACTAGAATTTTTCTTCCAAAAAGAAAAAAAAAATCAGCTAAACAGGCACAGGAAATAATCATACTAACCTGTATAAAAGTAGCAGGACCCCCCAAGATATCGAAGTACTTCTTAATGCGCTCGATAACCTAAGAAGAGGAGAAAGAAACCGTAACTTAGCATTTTCACAAACATTTTTGATGAAATTTAACCACGACATCATCAATACTTGGAGGTAACAGGACACGTAGAACCAAAACAAGAATGAACACAAAACCATGACTCCTGAAAACTGAGAAGTAGTTGGACAATTCACACTGTCAAAGCCTTGTCCGGTTAATAATTTTCCAAGTAAATGATAAGACACTTCTTTGTTCACCCTAAATTTGAGAAAATAGCAAAATATTAATCAAGAATGCAATTCCATACCAAGATTGTAAACAAAACAAACATTATCAACGGAGGAAGCACATGGATGGAGAATTCATCGCATAATCTGAAAATGGCAACAACTACTTGTCACAAACCTTAGGGGTTTTGAAGGTGCTACATTGATCATTGATCACAAACCAACCAAGTCGCCAACCGGGCACTATCCACCTCTTTGATAAAGAGCCAAGAGTGAGAACCGGAACAAGTGACCCAAAAACTCCCATGGATACAAAAGGAGTGTCCCCAAAAGCAAGGTGGCCATAAACTTCATCAGCGATCACAACAATTTTCAGCCTTTTCGCAGTTTCAGCAATCTAATTCCAATACAAGAGTAATAAGCACAACCTTGATTAAAAAGTGGATAAGAGAAAATTAACACCTAATAAGAGCCCCTGCTAACCTTCTTCAAGTGTTGATAAGAATATACATTGCCACATGGGTTCCCCGGGTTTATGATTGCCATTGCCACAGTGTTTTGGTCCGCCAGGGCTTCGACATCATCAAGATCAACCTCCCAACCCCTATTTGGGAGAAGGTCGTAGTGCCGAATTTCAAGATTTCTAAAACCAGCACAAAGTTCGTAGATTGGGAAACAGGGTTTTGGAAGCAAAATATTCACGCCTGGGCGAGCTAAGATTGACAATGCTACATCAATAGCTTGAGTGCAACCGGATGTGACAAAAGTATCGTCAGGTGATACCTTGTAGGGGAGATCAAGTGACAAATATTCAGAGATTGCCCTATTTGAAGGAAACAAAAAATAAATTAAGACAAATCTCAAAGGAGGACGGGTGCAAATCGATTTTGTCACTGCAGAGGTGTGATAAGCAAAATTAGCATTTCCAGGTCACTTTCAGATGTATTAAGTTATTTCCAATACGAACTAATAATTGTTAGCATTAGCAGTACTTCGGATTTCTTTTTTATCTTCTTAAAAAAACATGTCCACCTTTTCCCTCTCCTCTTTGGTCTTTCAATGAAATTGCTATGGTGAGGAATTAAGACAATACCGAACAACCCAATTTTCAATTTCCCATGAATTAGTTCAAGAGCATCAGAAATTGCAATATATACTCCAAAAGCAAACCACAATGTTAAGTAATGTTGAGCGCCATTCCCTTGCTCCTGCAAGAATTTCTTTTACTATCTCCATACCACTACGGTCAAGATTTAAAAAGTATGTGTTTCTATTTTCTACAAGAGCCAACAGGAAAATGAAAATAGGGAGCATATCCGTATAACCACAAATGAAGCCCTATTGATTTTGTCAATGGTACTGGTAATTGCTTTAATGAGTATATCATATTGCATAGTGTAGGAGGAAATTTTCAAATTCCCAGATTTCACAAGGGTAACTCATTTCACAAGGGTAACTTTGCGCTCTTACCTTTTCCAACCCGCAAGTTTGGAGTGCGTTTTGTCTATCACAAATTGGAAGGACTCATTGTTTGGGTGTTTGTGAAGAAGTGGGCAGCCCAAATATGAGCGAAATTTTGTTATTTCCGCAATCTGGAGAGTGTAAGCCAAGTGGCCTTTGGTTTCTGAAGGGACATTATTGGTGGGGGGGGGTGAACTTCAGATTTTGAGGGATGGGATAGTGTTGGGCCTCTCCTGCACACCCTAATAAGTTTCCACTGTTTGAGATTGCAAGTATTGCCAATACTGATGGAGAGGTACTCTAGGGCACAGAATGAAGAGCTATGGAATAGGGTATCTCCTTGGCGGATACCCCTTGACGGTCAAAATTCAGTATTGTGTTGCCATTAATAAGAATGGACACAGAAGAGCTGGAAACACAAGAGAGTGAGTAAATTTTTTTACCATCAACTATAAGTTTGATCAGATTTTGGGGTTGAAAATGTGAGGATGCAGTGGATGAAACCCCATTCTAGCCTGTTTTAGGCTTTATCAAGGTCAAATTTTGATGATCATGTTCCCTATTTTTCCATCTTTTCTCGCGAAAGGCATGTAATACCTCCTGCACTATAATTACACTGTCGGTACCCCTTCTTCCCCGAATGAAACTACCTTGGTAAGGCCTAATAAGAGAGTGCAATAGGAGGCGAATGCAATCGACAATGATTTAACCTTAAAAGTCACATGGCACACACTAATTAGACGGAGTTATGTGATACTGTCATGATGGTTGACCTTAGGAACGAGTCAAAGTAGCTTGGTGTTGGTCGGGTCAGAAAAGTTCAAGTCTGTCAAGGCACGAGCAATCACCAAGTGTAAAGAATTCCCCACAACATTTCAACAGGTTGGAAAGAACCCCAGGCGAAGGCCACCCGGGCCAGGTGCTTTCCAGCTTCCATGATTTGAGGAACCAGTGAGAGGTCAGGACTTCCTCAACAGATGGAATGGCACAAGGAGATCGGTCGATGTGGTGTGATGATGTAGGACAAGATTCAGGAAGATTTTCTGTTCTTATTTTTATTACTCTAGAATTAGATTTTGATTAGGATGTTATTCTAATCATTGGTGAGAGCTTGCTCCAGTTGAATAGGAAGTCACAAGGGTTGGTCCAGTCCATAGCTTTTCGTATTTCGCATATTCTTAACAAAGAAAACAAACACACCTTCCACGTGGAAAGAGGTGCGAGAGGAACTGAAAAAGATTAGTCTCGTTCCTCAAGACACTCTTCGTTATAAAAAAAAACAAAACAAAGTATACAACTCCCAGTTTCAGAAGTACAACAGAAAACAAGAAACAAATTTGAACCCAGAACATGCAACCAATAATTGAAGCAGAGACAAAACACAAAGAGAAAGAGGATAACAATTAACATACTAGATTACTTTCAAACACATATACAGAAATATTGAACTGAAGCAATTCCACGACAATTATAGAAAATCAACACAAATTTAAACCAGAAAACAGAACATGCAACCAGGGACGGTTGCAGGATTTTAACTCACGGGGATAAAATACATACAATGTTTTTTTTTTTTTTTGGTATTACTCTACAGAATAAAATTTGTCTTGCTTGAAAAAAAAAAAACACAAACTATGTATTCTATTCTACTTACTTCACACATTTGAGCAATTTTTCATTTATTCTGAACTTCTACGGATAATTAATTGCAGACAGCATAAAAAAAAAAATTAAATCACATTCAAAAATATTACGAAAAATTTTTAGTGCATTTTTTGAGCCGTTCAATTGAACCCCTCAAACACTAATGTCACCACCCCGTTGCAACCAATAATTGAAGGGGGGAGAGAGAGGACACCCAAATCAGGAATTTTTTTCTCTAAACGGCAAAATTATTCAGTAGTAAATTTTAGTGCATTTTTCGAGCCGTTCGATTGCCGCCCCGTTGCAACGAATAATTGAAGGAGAGAGAGGGGGCACCCAAATCAGTAATATTTTTTTTCTTGATAACTGAAAAATTATTCAATATATCGAAAAAAACTCAATAATGGTACCTCGAGGAGGGGAGGGAATCCAACCAAATCATATTCCTAAATTACTTGCAAACCCACCACTAAAAACCATGTAATTCGTCTTAGAAAACATAAAAAAAAAATCTTACTTTCTGGTTTGGGGAAGACCCAAATCAATATTCCTTTTTTAAACGGCAAAATTATTCAATATATTGAAGAAACTCAACAATGGTACTTCGAAAAGGGGAGGTAATGCAACCAAATCAGTAATCCTAAATTACTTGCAAAACCCAACAAGAAAAACCATGTAATTAGTTCAGAAAACACAAAAAAAAAATCTTACTTTCTGGTTTGGGGAAGACCCACAGTGGGTGAGTACCCATTGAATTTCTGAGATCGAAGACTGTCAACCACAGCATCTTCAGCAACTTCGGCAGTTCGAAAGCACGAATAGGCCGTCGGGTCGCCCATTCCAAGAGAAATCACCCGCCTCTTGTCGTTACAATCGGTGTTGGCGAGCAACAATCCAAGAATCCCTTTGATTGTGATGGTGTTCGGCGTTTCAATCTCTCCATTTCCACACCCACCTGGTTTCTTCGTTCCATTTTCCATTTTCCCCCTGCTTCTGCTGTTGGGCTGGGGATAGAGAGAGAGAGAGAGAGAGAGAGAGAGAGAGAGAGAGGTTAATTGCTTGTTGAAGAAAGAGAGGGTGTGCTGGGTGTAGGCGACCACTCGTTCAAGTTGCAGCGCTCTGCATGGGAACAAAATGGGCGACAGAGATTTGTTTAGAGTGAGGAGAGTTTGTTCATCCTACGTATATATAGGTTGGAAGGTGATTATGTTCGCGACAAATTATTTAGTGTTCTTGGAGCACCGTCGCCAAGGAATTCGCGGCCCGGGACTAATTATATGAAACCATGTGAATGTGTAATGATGATGATTGAGAGATGTCTCTGGACTAGGAATTGACAATGGAGTAGGAATTGACGATGTTCTGAGAGCATTGAATAATCATTCTTCTGTTTTTACCCACCTACAAACTCGTGAATATAATCTAATATATTAGGAGCACTATGTGGCGTTTTTCACCTAAATTCCTAAAAAAATTCATGCAACAACAAATTTAGTGAAGATGCATTAATTGTGTCGGCTCAAGAGTTTCAGACATAAAACAGACTCCTTACATATGGCCCTCCATATATTTTGTGCAAAATTGTTAATCAATAGTACAAGTCTTCAAAAAATAAACATTACAAAAAATATATCACTTCAAAATTTGTCATTTGAATATTACTTTTCTCACGTTTTTAGTTCTATGCAGACCCGGAATTCTGTAAGGCACATATCTAGACCGTCCATCTCCGTAATCGAAAAAATTATTCAATTTAATTTTAAGTTAACTTCTGAAATTTAATTCAAATTCCGTTCCGTTATTAAAATAATTCTTTTAAACAATTATTCAATTTTCATGATATGTTTTTTAATAACGTCTCCAAAACAAGAAGTGACCCACGTTGGAGCACTATAGCCCAATACGACATGCTACCTAGGACTCTTTAATAGGATTCCTAAAACTACATCTAAAACTTTGCTCTTTCTTAAGGTTTCATTGAAAAGGTAATAATCAAAGATTCAAAGTCTATGCACATTGACGTGGACATCTGGTTATAAACAAAAGTAACAAGAATCAAAGGTGACGACAACAAGACGTAAAAAGTATGATAATCTATTGACAAGATTAAATAACAAAATGGATTATGCTCATACTAGGATTAATTCAAGTGTATGCAAGCTAGACATCTAATTTAAAACAAAAACAAAAAAAACAAGAATCAATGTGGCGTAATTAAAGTGTGACAATCTATTGACAAGAATCAATAACAACATTAATCATGTTCATCCATTGTTATGATATAGTAAAGAAAGAGCACAATTATGGATATATCATCTGATCTACGGTGAACACAAATACACAACACCTTGTGTGAGACTTGTTTCATAATTTCACACAATGATTGGAGTCATTTAATTGTTTTGGTCATTGTTTTATGGATAAAGAAATCTGTTTATTCAAATATCGATCAGGGTTTAATTTATTCATTCAAATTTTTGTCCCGGAAATTTCAAGGATAAAAATTAGGAAAGTCCTTATCGATATTAGAATGACTTGATTTCTACGGAAGTTATTTGATTTTTTTTTTAAAAAAAAGGTTTCATTTTTATTAGTCGAATGTACAAAATTGTAGTACGTCAATGGTTGCATGGTCTCTGGACTTGGAGATTGGCACGCAAACCAATTCTCGTCTTTTATGCTTTGCCAACTCTCTGTGCAGTTCACAGTTTTTCGCGCCTTGTGGTACGTGAGGTAATAGTTTTTTTATTTTTGGGTTGATGGGAATTGTTTTATGCAAACACAAAATATGTGGGTGCACTAGGTGCATGGCATCATGTTATGCACTCATCTGACCTGCCGTTGCAAAAATACATGACTGAGATCAAATCTAACTCTATGTGAGAGTCATTGATTGGATTTGATTTGAACCATGCATTTTCGCACAGCCGGATGAGGTGCATGGCATGATGTTATGCAACTAGTGCACAACACGGACCCTTTGTCCAATTGTTGCGACGCAAACAATATTACGGAAGCCAAACAATATTTTTTGCTTATTTCGTGGTCCAACAAATATCATGATTGGTGAATTTGTTGGAATTAATTTTCCCACTTCCTTTCTTATCAATCACATTTTTTTTCATATGGGTATTTTATTTTACATAATATTAATTTGCAAAAGGTGAACTAATGAAAAATACATGATAAATTCAAATATGAACAGAGACAAGAAAAGAGTGCAAATATAACAAAGGGAGTGAAAAATCACTTGTCTTTAGCTACTTTCAAAATAATATGCGTGTGTGTGTTTATTATGATTTGTAAAGAAAATAAAGATATTTTGTTAACTACATATGTACAGTTAATATTGGTATTGACAATCTATGATTGTCTTGTTTAGGGATATAAGCGGTTTGATTCGGTCCATTTTTATGGAAAAAACAAACCAAACCAATTTAATCGTTATAAGTTATTGTAGACCGAAACCAAATAATACCACCAACAAACTGCACCGAACCACATTATGTTTTGTGGGGGTCGGTTCGGTGAAATATATCGGTTTGGACTTTACCTAAATGGGTCAATTCATTGACCTAAACAAAACATCAAATTCAAAAGCCGTTAATGTGTACAAATAGTAGGTGGAAAAATATTCAACTCAGCAAATCACAAGACAACATGCCTAAAGTTAATTCCCAAAAAATAATTTTTGCCAATATCAATGTATTTTGATCAAGAAAAAAGGAAATGTACCATTGGGTTAAGTTGAGATTTGAGTATGTGTGTAACAACAACTGTACCTCACAAGTCACATTGATTGTTTAATTGATATTATCTTAATAGATTGAGGTAGTTTGGACATATATTTCTATCGTAGACATTCAGATGCAGTAGTCAAGAAAAGTGATATGATAGCAGTGGATAGTAAGGTTGGGGAAGAGGAAGACCTAGATTGACTTTCGATGTCGTCATACAAAAGGACTTGAGGCTACTAAACCTAAGTGAAAAGGTCGCCCTAGACAGAGCTCAATGGAAAAACATGATTCATGTAGCCGACCCTAATTGACTGGAATATAAGGCTCAGTTTGGTTTAATAGTATCTTAACGTTGAACTAGCATAGCATTATAAATACAAGGCTTTTGCCAAATGGAAATTAAGGGTGTTTTTGGAACTTGAGGAAAGTGAGAGAAAAGAAAACAAAATTGAAAATTTTCCCTCGTCTTGTTTGGTTTGGAGAGAAAGAAAATAGAAAATAAAAAAATCTAAGTATTGTGAATAGTGAAAATTTTCTTCCACTTTTCTCTCATTTTCCTCTCATTTTATTTTCTTTCACTTTCTCTTCCCTTCCACATGTTCCAAACAGAGCCAAGGCTACATCTAGGACTAACCCAATGATTTGAATGATACGCCCCAAGTATTTTTTTCAAGTTTAGAATCCGGCCAAGACCGATGATACATTGAATACACCCAATGCTAGTAAACTTAGTAAATGAATCAGTTTTAGTTACTAAACGAATGAACGAGTTACGAGAGTTTTCTCAAATCAATTTATTTCGGAATTGAATTACGAGAGAGGGCTAAGATACTTTAACTTTTTATGTTTTTGTAAGTGTTTATCATATGTTACGCGGCAAATAGGCTACTTGGAATTTGTTGATGTATATATATGATAATTCATATATGCTACGTATTGAACATGCCACGTCTAAATAATTTATATACGCTACGCTATATATGATAATTTAGGCATGCGGACATGCCACGTCTAATTAAACTCTACGTATTTAATAAAATTCGATTGGTTAGCATGAGTTGATTTTCTGTTACAAATGTTTGTGTGAGATAATTCAGGCTTGCGGCATGCCACGTCTAAATCATTACTATAGTAAGGGAATTCAAGTTGGAGAAGCAATTTCAAGAAAACGACCCTTGGCTGAAACTTGTATTCAAATATGATGTGATTTTTCAATCATCCAAAAACATGAGGAAAAGGATGTTACACGGTTCCGGCCATTAGGATGTGCCCCAGCTTGTGAAGATAACTTAGAGCAAATAAACCCGGTGGAGTTGGCAAAATGGTATTGCCTTGAGATTTACGGGTTTGTTCCCCATTTAAGATTTCGAGTTTGATCTCCTTTACGAGCAAACTCTTAAGGGTTACCGGGGATTATGCCTAGTCGTTATCTCCAAGGCCCTAAAAGTAGTTGAAGTGTGCGCAAGCTATCCTGGACATCCGGTTATTATAAAGAAAATTGAAGCAAATAATACTTGTTTTTTAGCACTTATGTAGCACATCAAAAACAATTTTTACATCAACATTTGGATTTGCCTCAATGCATACATCTCACCCTTCATTAATTTAGAGAGCTATTTAGAACTTTTGCAATCATATAACGAGCTTATGTCTAATCAAAACACATGAAAACGTGAATCAGGAATTTGAATGGAGGAATAAACAAGAAATTTAGAAACCCTAAAATATGGGTTGTCTTCGTATAAGCATTCAAAATGTGAAATTTTATTAAGAAAAGAATGCATCAAATCAAGCAATTATTTAGCCGACCTTATGACATCTTGATATTAAACTTGTGGATTAGGGTCCTCTCCAAGTCCTTTAAAAGGGAATGGACGGTGCTGTCCACCCATTTTTTGAGCCCTTCCCGAGTCAGTTTTGATGATTGAAACCGTAGACCTCGTCGAGAACATTAGGCACATCAAATTCATGTTAATCTGATGTGGTTTTAATGTGTTCTCGAAACACAATTCTCTTAAAAACTGAGTTTAGAAAATATTGCAACGCTAGATAAAAGTTCATTGTTCTCGAAACACAATGTTCTCGACAAAGTCTAATATATCAACAATCTCGATCATAAAAACAAACCCGGAAAGGGCTTGGAAATGGGTTTGACAGGATCATTCAGTCCCTTAAAGGTACCGCAGACATGATCTATCATAAGAAATCAAATGGCCTCAATTGGATTTATTATCAAGGATATCTTTTGAGTTTGGAGCTAACTTGTCAAACAACACAAAAACATCCAAAAGTTATTGTTTAATTTATGGTACTTATTATGCTGTCACAGTGTTACCAAAATAAAGTTTTTCATGCTTAGAACATGTGCAGTGAACTCTGTAAATGGAAAATTTTGGTAAATTACCTAAGCAAAACCCAAAAAGCATGGTTCAGTAGCATCTGTAAACTTCTAGGTATTCTAAATAAGGCCTAAATTTGTTACAGTTGACTTGATCTTTTCATTTAACGAACCACTGTTCACAGGCTTTTCCTTTCCTTTCATTTTTTTGTTACTTCTCTCCCTCTCTCCTCTCCTCTTGTGATGGCCCAATTATATTTAATTTGCATAATTTGAATGCATAATAATATTTTATAGAATTTGACAAGGGGTGGAAAGGATAATAAAGACGATAAGATTGTTGGAGTATTGAAAAAATTGTAGGTATGAAAAATGGAAAGGTGCACTGTTCACCAGCATTTTTTGCTCAAATTTTGCCGATTTTGTTGCGCGCACTTGCTCCAAAACATGGAAGAGTCCAACCACGTTGAAACTCAATTAATTGTGCATTGAAGTTGTAAGTTTTGATATTTATGGTTATCCAATATTGTCAAGCGCATCAATTAAAAAAGAAAAGAGTGAACAAATATCTTTTATTTGTTTCTTTTACTTCTTAAACTTTGATAAAAATTAAGCAAATTCATCAATCGGCAATGTTTCACTAATTGACCATTAGTGTGTGAAAATGATATGTAGTATGTTGGTTACATAAGGAATACCGTACGTATTTTTCTTTTAACCCTTTTTGGTTGAGAATGACATGTCGTTCACGCCGCACGCATTGACTGCAATTGACTCATTATATGCTTGTGTATAACACAAGTTTAATTTTCTTTAACCTTATTGACCAAACTTATGGTTAAAAATTTGAACTTGCCCTACATGCCAAAATTTTCCTCCTTTTAATTAACAGCTTAATTAGTCGGATTTAATCACCTAGAAGTTTTGATTTTTTCCTTAATTTAAGTCGAATGTTTTTTAAAAACTACTGTAGAACTTTTGGGAGGTGTTCGTTAATTTAATCGGTTAAAAGCGTCGTTAGATTAAGTTGAAATTTCATTATGTTGCGTCGTTCCTTTGGAAATTACGTGGCATTGTTCCTTCAACATAGCTTTTTATGTGATGTATGAGTGGATATGAATGCTATAGATCTAAAAATAGGTGGATATAAACTCCTAGAGGTTAGCAAAATGGTTTTACCTTGAAACTTAGGAGTTTGCTCCCACCTAGGGTCTTAGGTTTGATTTTTTTTGCCAGCAAACTCTTGAGGGCACCAGGGGTTATTCCCGGTCATTACCTCCAGAGTCGCGAAATTAATCAAAGTGCGCGCAAACTAACCTGAATATCATGTAATAATAATATTAAAAAAAAAAGTGAATATGAATGCTATAGATTAAAAAAAGACAAAACTATAGACACTCTCTTACATGTACTTGCTAGCTCAGTCAAAGGAAATGGTAGAGGAATGCCATGTCTGCTTCCGATTTGTCGAATCACGGCGTGCCACGTGGAAATAATAATAGGAGAATTCAAGTGGGAGTAGCAAGCCTCCAAGAAAATGACCCTTCGACTAAAACTTGTATGCAAACTTCGTGTGACTTTCAATCATATCCAAAAACAAGAGGAAAAGGATGTCCCACGATTTCACCCAATTTTACCTAGAATGTGTCCTCACCATGTAAAGATAAATTTAGACCAAGTCTATGGGCATTCCAAATTTATATCGGTCAGCTAAATTTGATATTCGCGGCCTTTTGGCGTTCTAACATTAGAGAAATAATTTTGAAAAGTTCGTTTTGATATTAACGGGTGGTCTTGCTCTTAATACACAGATCTCACGTCTTTTCCGGAGATTTCATAAATCATAAAAAAAAACTATTAAAGACTTCTTCTTTTTTTTCCCTAGAAAATCTTAGGAAACTCACGGCTCAATTTTGATGGACTTTACTTTTCTAACTCTACGGGACAAGTTTTGCACTTGGACAGAGTCCAACAAAATAAATCCTAGGCTCGGCCGGCCCAATCTTAAAAGAAGCCGTCTCTCTAAGATAAGATGATCAAAATCACCACGTGAGCTTCAACACCGTCAATATGTTCAAATACCCTGAGGTTCCAAGAGGGCATATTTGGTTGCATGATAGGAGGTGGAACTTAAGGGTGAGATTAAGGGATAGGTTCACATGTTCCTATTTTTTCATAGTCCAGCATATTTGATTTCATGATAGGAGGTGGAACTTAAGCGTGAGATTAAGGGATGGGTTCACATGTTCCTATTTTTTCATAGTCCAGCTTTTGTTGGCATACAAGATCAATTGTCGAATTGGACAAAAATTCAACTCCATATCTTTCTATTCCTTACTCAACGAAAAAGTAAAAAAACAATTACCAATATCTTTGCATTTCATAGTCAAAGGAAAAACCAAAATATATATTCAAAGATTAATCATCCATCAAAATAGAACAAAAGTAGTTTAACAATCTATCAAAATGAAAAACCCAACGTGTTTTCAAAACTTAAAAATTATCTAAGATTATACTTTAAACTAAATTTCATTGCAAATTTCCTTTCAATGTATTTAACTTAAGGGACCCGACATGGGTTTTTTCTTCTTCTTTTTTTTTAAGTGTGGGGTGTCCATCCCAACCTAGGCTACCTCTGCCCCTGCCTCCAACCCCATGTGGAGATTAACTAATACCAATAATAGGGATGATATTAGCTAGTCCTGTTTCCTGGATTAGAAATTCATCTTTATCAGCGGTCAAAATAGAAAAATGATACACACTCCATAGGAGCCACTCCCAACTACACCCTCTCTCACATGAGGTGTGGGGCCCAGATGTGGGGACCACATCCCATGTGAAAGAGAGTGTGGCTGAGAGTGACTCTCAGGGAATGAATGTATCGTTGTTGGTCAAAATAATATCCATTACCACTATCTCATTTTTATCTCATTCTAAACCAATTTTTTATAACTAATCTCAAAAATCATATAGGATGTGCTTGGTTAGATAGTTTAGTTTAGTTTTGATAATATCATAAGGTGTAATGAGTGGAGAGAGATAGAAAGAGAAATGAGGAAAATAATGATGTCATCAAAAATAAAACTAAAACTAAACTGGAAAACGAACAGGGTCATAATCCTTTCTTTGTCCCTTATTTCCCTCTTCATATAATCTAATCTAGACCCTAACCCTTCATAACCTGGTTTAATATTTATGCTCATCCAATATTGTCAAGCGCATCGATTAAAAAAGAAAAGAGTGAACAAATATCTTTTATTTGTTTCTTTTACTTCTTAAACTTTGAGAAAAATTAACAAAATTCATCAATCTGCAATGTTTCACTAATTGACCAATAGTGTTTCACTAATTGACCAATAGTGTGTGAAAATGATATATAGTATGTCGGTTACATAAACGAAATACCGTAGGTATTTTTCTTTTAAAACTCTCTTTGGTTGAAAATGACATGTCGTTCGCGCCGCACGCATTGACCGCAATTGACTCATTATATGCTTGTGTATAACACAAGTTTAATTTTCTTTAACCTTATTGACCAAACTTATGGTTAAAAATTTGAACTTGCCCTACATGCCAAATTTTTCCTCCTTTTAACTGCTTAATTAGTCGGATTTAATCACCTAGAAGTTTTGATTTTCCCTTAATTTAAGTCGAATGTTTTTTAAAAACTACTGTAGAAATTTTGCGAGGTGTTCGTTAATTTAAGCGGTTAAAAGCGTCGTTAGTTTAAATTGAAATTTCATTATGTTGTGTCGTTCCTTTGGTAATTACGTCGCATTGTTCCTTCAGACATAGCTTTTTATGCGATGTATTAGTGGATATGAATGCTATAGATCTAAAAATGGGTGGATATAAACTCCCAAAAGATCGCCGTATTAAAGTTTAAAACAAGTCTCTTTGAAACTTTAAGTACCACCAAAATTAGAGATTTTTTAGGGCCCCCAACAGGTAGTTGTGTTATGTGTATATATATACATATATCAAAAGAAAAAGTCCAACCCATCTTAATTTAAATTCAAAAACTATTATCCAATGAAATAGACCCAAAACTCTCAATGATATAATTGTAGTTTTGGAATCAATCGGGCCCCTTTTTTCATTTTGAAAGAATAACTTTTGGCATCCCAATTTTCAACTCATTATACGTATAGCTCCTTTTCGGTTTCCATTATACATGCGACACCTTTGCGGAAAAGATTGATTATGCATATATTATTAGTACTTTTGTTGCTAAAACTACAAGAAGGGTGATAGTCAAGTGATGTTTTTGAACTGATTACTTTTTTGACTTAGTGATATCTAAATGATGCTTAGGGATGGCAATTTCACCCAAAATGGATCATACCTGCCCAAACCAACCTAATTGGTGAGATTTTTTATATTTTTTCCTACCCATGGAGTGAGTTTGGTTTTGAAAACATAATACCCAATGGATTTGGATTTGGGTTTGGTCTTAACAAGTATTCGGCCAAATCCAAACCCAAATCGATCCATATAATATTATTTATAGGATATATATATATATATATATATATATTATTTTTTATGTACATGTAATTTTTATTTTTCAATCCATAACTTTCAGGGACTTTTTATTTTATCTCCATCCTTATTCTTTTCAAATCCTTTAAAAATCTCAAGAGTCTCCATAGGAACCTCTTAAGAAAAGTTTATTATTTAGTAGTTATTTTCTTTGATTATGTCAAAATTTAGATGTTTAATAGAAAAATCATATGATATATTATCTTTTTATTTTAATATATAATCTTTTTGTTTCATATGTTCATTAATGAAATGAATATTAATGCGGGTTTGGTGCGATTTAGATAAAATCCAAATCCATATGGTTTTGGTTATACAAGACTAAAATTCATACCCATCTGGATATCGGTTTGGATTTGGGTATAGATAAATACTTTTGGTTTGGGTATGGTAATCCCGAAACCCTGGGCCAAACCGATCCATTGTCATCCCTAATGATGCTTTTGAAATATTGAAATAGTCGGTTATTATATTTGGTGTTCTTTCTTATTGATGCTCTTTTGTTTAGGGAAAGTTCTTAATTTTTTTGGTGCCTATATTAATAATTCGTAAAGGGCCTATTTTTTTAGTGTCGCTTTTAAAGTTCTTAAAAACTCGTAGGCCCCCAGAAACTCCTGAGGTTAAGAAAGTGGTTTTTACCTCAAACTTGCGGGTTTCTTCTTCTCACCTACGCCTTGCGTTAAATATTTTTTGTCAACAAACTCTCAAAAAGCACTGGGTCATTCCCAGTGGAGTACCTCCGTAGTCATGAGAATTAGTCAAATTCTACGCAAACTAACCTGGATATCATATATGTAATAATAATATATAAAAAAAGTGGATATGAATACTATAGATCTAAAAAGACAAAACTATAGACACTCTCTTACATGTACTTGCTAGCTCGGTCAAAGGAAATGGTAGAGGAATGCCATGTCTGCTTCCGATTTGTCGAATCACGGCGTGCCACGTGGAAATAATAATAGGAGAATTCAAGTGGGAGTAGCAAGCCTCCAAGAAAATGACCCTTCGACTAAAACTTGTATGCAAACTTCGTGTGACTTTCAATCATCCAAAAACAAGAGGAAAAGGATGTCCCACGATTTCACCCAATTTTACCTAGAATGTGTCCTCACCATGTAAAGATACATTTAGACCAAGTCTATGGGCATTCCAAATTTATATCGGCTAGCTAAATTTGATATTCGCAGCTTTTTGGCATTGTAGCATTCGAGAAATAATTTTGAAAAGTTTGTTTTGACATTAACGGGTGGTCTTACTCTTAATACACACATCTCACGCCTTTCTTGGAGTTTTGATAAATCGGATAAAAACTATTAAAGACCTTTTTTTTTTTCTAGAAAATCTTAGGAAACTCACGGCTCAATTTTGATGGACTTTACATTTCTAACTCTACGGGACAAGTTTTGCACTTGGACCGAGTCCAACAAAATAAAGCCTAGGCTCGGCCGGCCCAATCTTAAAAGAAGCCGTCTCTCTAAGATAAGAGGATCAAAATCACCACGTGAGCTTCAACACCGTCAATATGTTCAAATACCCTGAGGTTCCAAGAGGGCATATTTGGTTGCATGATAGGAGGTGGAACTTAAGGGTGAGATTAAGGGATAGGTTCACATGTTCCTATTTTTTCTAGAAAATCTTAGGAAACTCACGGCTCAATTTTGATGGACTTTACTTTTCTAACTCTACGGGACAAGTTTTGCACTTGGACCAAGTCCAACAAAATAAAGCCCAAGCTCGGCCGGCCCAACCTTAAAGAAGCCGTCTCTCTAAGATAAGAGGATCAGAATCACCACGTGTCGCTTCAACACCTTCGATATGTTCAAATACCCCGAGGTTCCTAGAGGGCATGTGTTGATTGCATGATAGGAGGTGGAACTTAAGGGTGAGATTAAGGGATAGGTTCACATGTTACCTATTTTTTCAAAGTCCAGCGTTTGTTGGCATATGAGATCAATTGTCGAATTGGACAAAAAAATTCAACTCCGTATCTTTCTATTCCTTACTCAACGAATAAGTAAAAAAATAACTATCAATATCTTTGCATTTTATAGTCAAAGGAAAAACCAAAATATATATTCAAAAATTAATCATCCATCAAAATAGAACAAAATTAGTTTAACAATCTATCAAAATAAAAACCCAACTTGTTTTCAAAACTTAAAAATTATCTAAGATTAGACTTTAAACTAAATTTCATTGCAAATTCCCTTTCGATGTATTTAACTTAAGGGATCCAGAGTCGTTTTTTTTTTTAAGCGTGGGGTGCCCACCCCAACGTAGGCTACCTCTGCACTTGCCTCCAAGCCCATGTGGAGATTAACTAAGGGCATCCATAGTGAGTTCTTAAAATGTTTATTACGTAAGTGAAACTTCTATTTCATTTTTATCTCCTTCTAACCAAATACTGTATAATTAATCTCAAAATTCATATAATCTTTTCCAGTCCCTTATTTCCCTCTTCATATAATCTAATCTAGTCCCTTATTTCCCTTTCATAACCTGGTTTAATATAATCCTTCTTAAAAATAATTCAACAATTAAACGTGAGCAATCGCGTCTCCTTCCAACCAAAAAAAAATTCCGGCGGTCGAGTTTGATTTGTTTACAGTGGGTCATGTTGTCAACGTCATCGGATGAAAGTTCATATGAATCGTACGTACCGTTTGATAGGAATTGAGTCTGTGCCGTGTGGAGCCCAGCTATCAGAATCAGCACGATGCTGTACTGTACACGTGGCTTCAATCTCCTGTTATTGGACGGTAAAGATTTAAGTGACGAAGGAAAAACAAACACCGACAAAAAAAACCAAGGAGGAAAAAACAAATGGAAAACGCTGACGTGTGCACAATAGACACACGTTACGGTAAGGTTAAAATACGTAAAAAGTGTATAAATATATGTAAAAATGTATTAAAAAATAGTATAAAAGATACATTCGAGCGCATGTTTTATTTGTTTGTTTACGTGTTTATTGTGTCATTAGATACACGTTATCAAGACCCAAACAAATTACTACACCTACTCCCTCCATCCCAATTTTAATGGTCCAATTTAGGGATTCCAAACTTTTAATGGAGCATATATGGTAATTGCATCAAAAAAATACAACTTTCAAATTTAGGCCCTTCACATTTTAAGGGTAATAACAAGATTTTACCAAGTTTTTATAGGTGATTTGGAAAAGTGGACTTGTATTTTTGAACATCCAAAATAGAATATGGGACTATCAAAATGAGACAGTGTGAGTAGTACTCCCTCAGTCCCAATTTTATAGTTCTCGTTTTATCTTAACCGGATAAAAAAATAATTATATATTTCAATCGGTAATACATTTTATATGCAATATGAATCTTGTTTGATAGATCTTGATTTAATCTAATAAACAAAATGTTCAAAATCACCTAAAACATTGTAGATTATAAGATATAACACTTTGAAAAATAACATGAACCCCCAAAGGGACTATAAAATTGGGACAAAAGGAGTATTTAAGAACAGCAATAAAGTTTTAGCGTTTGTTTTGTCCTCTCTTTTTTTGTCTTTTTTATTAAATTGAAGTTAGTATGAGATTTTCCGTTCGTACAAATAATTAAAAATCAGCATAGAAGGCTAATTTTGTAATTTTTGCATAAATAAAAGACACACAAAAAGTGTATTTATAAAACAAGGTGCTAAAATCATTTATTTTTTCATGATTTATTATAAATCAAGACACCGCTCCACTAAAGGAATATTTGGGTTTATTATTATTTTTTGCACTTTTCTGATAAATCATTCTTCTTACATACACCAACTTAAAAATCTAAAAAAACAAAAAAGAATCAGTGACAGTCCTACGGGCCCCAAAAGTCTTTGATCCTCGCACAAACGAATGTGATTGTGAGGGGGAAAAACCAAGGGAAATGGCCACAAAATTGCTCTCTCTTGAGCAGTTTTGGTGAAGGGATTTCAACCCTTCAATTGTTAACATTTGGGACGTCTATGTAAGAAAAAAAATTGTTAACATTCAACAGTCCCAATAATTATCCGAGTCGCAATTGTTTGTTTGAGGGAATGCCTAAATAAGCCAGTGAAGTTGCTTACCAGAAAGAAAGAAAAAACACAGCAACAACAATATTTCGGTCACGTTAATGCCCTGCGTTTAGATGCCCTTGTTAAGAGCTCGATCGATCACCCTTGTCGTGTTTTCTTCCTCTCTGCAACGGGTTACCAAAGATTAAGCGAGAGAACCAATGCAGTTATGAGAATTCAAACACGAACACAAAGACGATAAACACAAACGAAGAGAGGACTCATGTCAAAGAAAGCGTAAGACATACGGGAAAAGAACGAACCTGAAATTGGGAATTAGACCAAATTCTGCAAGTGTGCAGCCAGCATTCCTAATTTTCCATTTGATTCCAACCAAATGTATGTCTTTTTTTTATATGCATGTGATCTATATATATGCTTGGATAAGCATGGATGGATATGCCTTTGGGCTGTCCTCATCATAAGCCTGAGTCAGCTTATAATGTTTCCAGGCTTTATGGATTAGAACAGAGGACTAGAAGTAGTAATTGGATACGTCTGCTCAAGAAGTTGAGATGTTGCTTCCAAAATTTCCCTCTTCTTTTTTTTTTTTTTTTTTTTTTTTTTGTGTGTGTGTGTAAAATTAATCTTTTTTTTTTTTTTGGGTACAAGTAATATTAATCAATTGCTGCTCAAGCAACATATTCGCTAGTTCGATTTGCAAACTAATTTATAAACACATATGGCCTGCAGGTTCCGCTTAAATAAGCCAGCTGGTTGTGTTTTTTTTGTCTTTATTCAAATTTTATTTACATTTTTTAGTTTCCCGTCATATTTTTGTGGATTATTGATTTGTCTTGACGAAAGGAATCTAAAAAGTTAAAAAAATATGATCCAAGCCTAAATTTTTTTGAATAAACACAAAAATAAGAAAAAATGGCATGAAACTAACAAATGTTTAGAAAAAAAAAATACTAAGAAATAAGCCAATTTTCTTATTTAAGCCAATTTGCTTATTTAAGCCAAACCAGGCCATAATATGATGATAATTGGCCGGTCGGTCCAATTCACTAGATTATTTGTTTATGGAGATTAAAATAGTATAATAAGTTGAATTTGTTTGGTACCATAATTTGTTTAATTTCTTTACATAAAAAATAATAAGCAAACAATATGATATGATTTAAAAATCATCTCATTTACTTAAGTAATTGTTTAAACTAAATGAATGATCTGATAAAAGCTAAATATAAAATGGCTAACTAAATGGTTCATTAAGAAAACAAGCCCTAAACCCTCAATTTGGAACTAGAGGAAAGTTGGGGAGAAATGAAAAGAAAAGAAAATGGGATGGTAATTAGAGAAAAAGTTTCCTGTTTATAAACCTTGAAGTTGTAATTCCTCCCCCCCTTCCTCTTCAAACCAAACAATGAAATTAATTTAATTTTATTTTTTGTATTTTCCGTTTTTCTTTTCTTTTTCACAAGTTCCAAATAAATCATAAAAGTCAAAGGAGAAAAAAACAAAATCACGTTTGAAATGCAATTGTTACAAGTGACTCCATACTAACCACATGAATCATAATTTGTCTTCAAGTGCCGTCTATCTTTTAGTAGTTAGCAAAACAAGTTTTGGCACTCTATTTTTTTTTTCAATTTTTTTTTCTAATAAGCTACTCCCTCCGTCCCTTTTTAAATGTGTTACTTGGGATTCTGTGCCATTTTCAACGGCTTATAACTTTTAATGTGAACTACAAAACATATGCACTATGGATCTTGTTTGATAGATCTTAATTATTTCTATTATACAAAATTTTCAAAATCATAAAAGCTATTATAAATTAAAAGTTATAAGCCTTTGAAAATGACACAGAATTCCAAGTAACACATTTAAAAAGGGACGGAGGGAGTACTTCATAATTTTGTCTTCAAGTGCTTAACTTTCTTTTGAATATTGTTGGGAAGTTTTCAGAAATTTGATGTGAATGAAATGGGGCATTCGGAGGGTCTCTCGATAAAACTGAAATAACCCACGAATCTACTTATTACATGTGTTTATGACTGAATATTACGGTGTTTTTATTACTGCTTAAACAACTTTGAACCTCCCCATATGGAGATTGAATGATAGTCAATTTTCTATTGCTACACCATTCAAATCCAGGTTTATGTTGGGGGTTTTGACAATATTGATGAATTGAATTGCCCCATTCAAATTTCATATTGAAGGCTTGAGGCTCCTCTTCACCTATATAAAGGCTGAATTGGGCCTTTGTTTGATCACCAGAAATTCGTCTAACATTTCAAATTCTGAAAATCGTCTTGAGAGAGAGAGGCAGACGCAAGACAGTTCACCAAGGCTATAATAGTACTCGTGGAAACGAAATGCTACTTTGAATATGAAAATGTAATGGTTGCTTAAATTTTTTTTAGAATGTTGTAATCCGTGGATAAAAATGTGAATTGAACTGTGAGTTATGAATTGGTTCGAAACCGAACCGTAGAGTTTTGGTCTTGACTCGGATTATCTTTCCTTGGAATTTGACTAGCGGTTAGGTCCTTGGGTTCATACCAATCCGGACCGCTGACACCCCCCATTTGAGATGTTAATTTTTCTCAAAATGATTTGATATTGATAAGTGTCTAATTAGTTGCTTCAAAATTTGCAATCCAAATTATATACCAAGAAATCAAACGAACAATCATGCACTTATTAAAATTAGATTGAACTTATTTTGACATTGAATTTTAAGAAAGTAGTTTGGATAAAATTATTTCATCATGAAAATTTGATCATTGGATTGTTTGGAACATGAAAATTTAATTAGAAAAAGTGAAGGTATGGACAAAGTCCACATTTTAAGGGTGTGAATAGGATCCTGTATATATAACATGTATATGTGTGTAAGTATATGTGTACGACAGTATATACATAAACATATAGTAATAACATGATATGAAATTTAATTAAGATAGGGTTTAATATGCAAGGAAATTTGGTAATAGGGTCGTAGTTGTAAGATTAGGGTAATCTAAGGTAATTAGGAAAAATAATAATCACAAAATTAATATAAAAACATTACTAAATAAAAGTTTTATTTTAAAAAAATTAGGGCGAAAATCCAGGTCATTATACAAACTAGAAGATTTCCATTTTATGTGTGTTTGCACTAATAAATGGATCGCAAAAGCCAAAAGCATAGATAATAAAACACAGAAATTGTGTTGTTTTCTTATTTTCCAAGGCCATCCATCACATTACCTGAGAGAAAAACTTCCCATTGTTAGCTCAAGAACTATAATCATGGATCTCCAACTGTGCCAAAAACACATCACTATTCCAACCCAGCATGTGTACGTACATGTGTGTACGTCTATGCACGAATATATCTGGATTGTTCATTTCAGGAATTAACGGATTGGATTTATAAAAAAAATTCCAAAGTAAGAACTCTTACATTGAAGAGTTTTTTAAAAATCCGGACCGTCGAAAACACGCACGGACGGTTAAGATGCATCGTCCGTGCATATTTGGTACGCTTGATGTGCGTACAGATTGAATTTTTGTCACTATTCAACTCTACGTATTTTAATTAACTTTTGCAAAAATAGAGGAGGCATCTTAGGAAAAATGAGGAAAATGGATAATTCTCAACTTCTTTCACAGTACAAGCTCAATCGATGGAATCTATGTGATCTTAAGAGCAAAAGTAATGGATTTGACTTTGATTGCAACTATCTTAATAGTTTAGGGACAAATTGGTTGCTTCAAAAGATTAGGGTCGACATAAACACATTTCACATAGTTTAGGTAAAAACAATGAATAGTCTTAGGCTCGTTGCGTGACATCTAACATCCTTTACAATTACGTAATTATCTGAGTTTATGAACTCTAGGGATATATAGTTCACAGTCCACACGGATGTATAATTATAAGTGTATCGATTCTATTGAAGCAACCTATATTCCTGACCTGCAACCACGGAAAAAATATTCTTCATTCTTAGCCCCCAACTACAAAATAAAACATTCATTCTCTTTCTTTAGACATATCAAGAAATCTGGGTCCAGTTGAGTGTTTCTCAATTAATTTTTAAGTGACTTTCAAAATTTTCATTGGTGCTTAATTACTACTTGAAAATTAGAATAAAAGCAACTAGCTCACAATAATTACTCATGTCGTACAAGAATAAAGTGCATTCAAAGTCCTTGGAATTGAGGGGGAAAAATTACTTGGTCTCTTCTATTTTTGTTTTGATGAAGCTATTTTTATTTCATGTTGAAGAACAAGATGTGCAGAGCTAGTTCATAAAATTATTTCAGAGCTATCCGTAACCTCACTTGAAGCCAAGAATAAAGTAGATGAATTACACCATTGATATAAAATTGGAAAATAAAATTGGTGAAATTAACTAAACAAGGACCATAGGGGAAATGCTACACAATTTATGGGCTCAAATAGTGTAATTTTAATTCTCCCCACCCCTATCACTGTCTGTTACACGAAAATGCTACGGACATCATATCTGAACACAATACCATGTCACAACGGATAAGACTCCTTTGCGAGTCTAACCCGTGGATCTCACTCGATGGAAGTGTTGTGTCCGAATATTGCGACTAGCACCATTGTTCTGTTGCTTCCCTTTCATTTTCTACACTGACAGAGGAATACCCTGCCTGCACATTTCCTCGCACGCATACTCCAAACAGAGTAACAGATAGACCCAGTTCCCACTCCCGGGAAGAATTTGGGTGCGTGTAGTGGTATCACGTGATATCTAACACGATACCCGTAATGTTTTATCATAACTATCCATCTTAGTAATTACGGGTGCAAATATTAAAAAATACTCTTTGAGGAAAGTTGAACTATTTATAATTCAACGCCGAGTATTGTCACATGATACCCTACATGCACGCAAATTCCCACACGTACATGATTCATCTCTCTTTCTCTCTCTCTCTCTTTCTCTCTCTAGATCTATTATCTTTCCCTCTCTAGCCATATGGAAATGGTAAGGATGCAGCGGCAGAGTGCAGGTAGATCACAGAACAGAGAGAAAAAGCAGAGCGAAAACACAGATATTTCCCCTGCCACTCGATTCATCAAATCCCTTTGACAAAAAAACTCATACAAACACAGACACGCCACCACCTTCTCTCCACCCCCACCAAAACACACAGCAAAAAAGTCGTACCTCTCTACTTCTTCTCCAACTACTCTGCTCTCATCAATTGTTTCAGATCACATCATTTCAGCTATTTGTCTCTTCCAAAATTAAACCCTCAACTTGCATAAAAATGTGGTCTTTTTGAACTTTTTCCATCTGGGTTCTTCTCGAAACCTTGAAATCCACTCACATTTTGTCTCATTTACTTGTTTCTGAAACTGGGTTTAAATCGCACCATTGAATCCAGTCCATTGCTCTGTTTCAAAATGCAAGTCTTTTTTCAAAATTGATCAGAGAGTTCTCTTTCGACATTGATATTTTGCTTGTTTCTTCAACTGGGTTTCGATGGGAACTTACTATTTCGGCAGCAGTGAAGCACATTTGCCACCTGGGTTCAGATTCCACCCGACAGATGAAGAGCTGATCACCTGCTACCTTCTTAAGAAGGTTTTGGACAGCAATTTCTGTTGCAGAGCTATTGGTGAAGTTGATCTCAACAAATCTGAGCCCTGGGACCTTCCTGGTTCTCTTTTATTACCACCAATTTTCTCCCACATTTATATTTGTCAACATTTTTTTCAAAAAAAACAGAAACTTCAAAAAAAAAAAAAAAAACTTATTTCAGTCTTGGAGAATCTGTTTGTGAAAATAATTCAGATGCTGGTTTATGCGACAAGTACTTGGTTCCAATGCATAGCTATTTTTTAAGTGTTTCTTTTAGTTGAAAGTTTTTCAGTGATGGAGACAGAATTCGAGTGTGGATTAGCCAAACACTACAATCCAAAATTTATTGGGTGGACGAACTTACGTAGTTGTAAAATTTTGAATATATTATTATTACATTTATAAGAAAAATTTGAAACTTGGGTAAGACAGTCGTCTGGGCTAATGTGAGTGAAGGAATTCATTTTTGAGAAATTTTTTTTTGGAGTACTGTAATTTTCTCTTAATGTTTAAATAACATTCTGAAATGTATTTTGTGAGATAAACTATGATAAAGAAAATGTTTCGGACACAAATGTTCGATGAATATCCGAATATTTGATGTATATAAACCTCACGTGAATCAAATATGACCTACGTGGATCAAACGGTTCAATGTCCGGACATCGGTGTCCGTAGCACTGCGAACACTAAAACAAACATCAATTAAAATGGCCCTTGTTTCTCATTTTGTGATTCTAAATTATGGGGTTTTTTTTTTTCTTCTTTCTTTTTCTTGTGTACATTGACAGAGAAAGCGAAGATGGGTGAGAAAGAGTGGTACTTCTTCAGCCTTCGCGACCGGAAGTACCCGACGGGGCTAAGAACTAACAGGGCAACTGAAGCAGGGTATTGGAAGGCTACTGGCAAAGACAGAGAGATTTACAGTTCTAAGACTGGCTTCCTTGTGGGAATGAGGAAAACCCTAGTTTTCTACAAGGGAAGAGCTCCAAAAGGACACAAGAGTACTTGGGTCATGCATGAGTACAGGCTCGAAGGCAAATTTGCTTACCATTGCATCTCCACAAGCTCCAAGGTACTGTATTTTTACAAGAAACTTGTTAGTTTCCTGTTAATTTATGTGAATTATTGACTTTTTTTCCGAAGAGAATAGTGAAATAATGATTAGAGAGAGATAGAGAGATAAGGCTAAATTTGATTTTTTGGTTTATTGGATTATTTGATTTTGTCCTTATTCAATTTTTTTTTGCATTTGTTAGTTTTCGGTTGATTTTTTGAGGTTTCTTGGCTTGTCTCGACGAGAGGAATCTAAAAAGTATAAAATTATTAGCCAAACTTAAAGTTTTGTAAATAAAGACAAAAATAAACCAAAAAACCAAAAACCAATAATCCAATTTGGTTTATTTTTGTCTTTATTCACAAAACTTTAAGTTTGGCTAATAATTTTATACTTTTTAGATTCCTCTCGTCGAGACAAGCCAAGAAACCTCAAAAAATCAACCGAAAACTAACAAATGCAAAAAAAAATTGAATAAGGACAAAATCAAATAATCCAATAAACCAAAAAACCAAATTTAGCCAAACTCCCCCTAAAATAACGAGGTAATGAGTAGAGAAAGATTTTTTTTGAAAATGGGAGAAAAAAAGGAAGAGAACAAGGCCAGATTGATTAGAGGAACTAATAATCCGAAAACAAATGCCTCGAAATTAATTAACGCGATTTTTTTAATAAGTACAAAAAAAAATTCAAAACGGATTATTTAGGCAACACAGAGATACATGGGCTTGGATTTTTCTAGGAGTCAAAGTGAATTTTCCTTCTACCTTTTTTACTGCATTCCATTCATTTGCTAATAACATTTTGGCTCCTATAACGTTAGGACGAGTGGGTAATATCCCGGGTGTTCAACAAGAGTTTCTCCTCCGTCGCCGGAAAGAAAACCGGGCAGAACTCCGGCACCAACCATCTCTATCCAGAATCCAGCTCCACGTCTTCAGTTTCCCTCCCCCCTTTAATCGACTCCTCACCGTACGCCACCGTCACCTCCTCCTCCGCCCTCAACGACCACGAGAGCTGTTCCTATGACGTCGTAAAGGAGCACGTGCCCTGTTTCTCCAACAATATTGCTGCTGCCCACTTCAATCCCCACCCTCCGCTCGACCTCCCACCACCACCGCCGGTATTCCAGCCGCTGCCCGGCTCCGGTCAGTTGCCGTATTTCTTCTCTGCGGTGGCCCCACCACTAATGCACGGTGGCGGCATCATGGGTGGTTATGGAACCGATCAGGGGAGTCACAATGTGGATGGCGCTAGGATGGCAGTGGGACCCACCGCACTAGATTACATGTGGACCTACTAACGTTTAGGTTTCGTATTTGTCGATGTAGGCTAATGTGGGGCCCTGTCTGGCCATTGTCATTTTTATGTGACTTTCTAATCCCATTAACGATGTAGCTATCTGTAATCGTTAAACAATGTTATGGTAATCAACTTTCGAGTACCGTTTGATGTGTCATCCATATATTCTCTCTGTTTCAATTTAGGGTGAGTTTTCGAATGAATTTTATTTAGATTTTATCAAAATCTGATAAAATCAAAGGTTTGATTTTATCAGATTTTGATAAAATTAATTCAGAAACTCATCCTTAATAGTTTAAAATTTTATTCTAATCGGATAAAAAAACGATTATATCTTTCAATCGATTATACATTTTATATGCAATATGGATCTTGATTTAATCTAATACGGAGTAAATAAAATTTTCGAAATAATCTAAAATATTGTAGATTATAAGATATACTAATATTTTGAAAAGAGGCACGGACTCTAAAAAAAGAGATTATAAAATTGGGACAGGGGGAGTATTAATTTGTATCTCAAAGTTGTGAAGAAGATAATTTCAATGTTTAAGTACGCGAGGTACGTTTTAGATCAACTCAACGCTTGGTTTGATCCAATTCAAATGTAGCGTGACTTTTACTGTGAATCGATGACATTCAAATTCCATCAATATACAAATTATAAACACCGACTACGCAGGTGATACAGAACGTACAAATTACAAACATTGACTAAGCGAGTGATACAAAACATACAAATTTCCAACATCGACTGAACGGGGGATACAAATCCGTAATTTGAATTTAGTGACATCAACTTCTTGATGGTTTTGCCTGCTCTGGGTCTTACAATCATAGGAATGAATTTTCTGATTTTCCAATTATGGGTGTAAGCAGTCATAGTTTTTCTGTACACAATTTTTTCTTTTTCAATGTTTTCATTTTTTTTCTTTATTGGCTGGCTCAAGAGCTCTAATTTTCAGTTTTCAATTTAGAAAGGGAACCAGTTCACAAAATAAAAATAAAAAATTAGAAAGGGAATATTAACATAGTCCAATGCAAGCTGTGAGGTGTGAAGCTTCCATTTCTGAAGAGAGATTTGAAAGCTTTCCCAAAAAAAGAGTGGACACCATTTGAAATAGGTGGTCCGGTGCTGTGAGTAGTATAGGTTGGAGAAATTCATCACCTGTACAAACCTGCAACCAACATGGGCTCTCTGCACACCTGAATTTTTATTTTTATTTTACCTATTTCTTATATTTCAGGTGTCCGAACCGATTCACGAGACTCAATCTCACAGCCCACTTTCGGAGAGCTCAATAAAAGTCGGAGCAAAGCTTCGTATGCCGTTGCTATCTTTTAATTTCTTTTATATTTCGTTTCAAAGGCCAGGAGTGTCTGACTCAGTTTATGCGCATCTTTGACTAATCTCGTCAGTCCGATCAAAGGCGGATCATCTACGCTAAAACTAAAAAAATTCAAATAAATTACTTTTTTGCGACTCAACTCCAAAATTCAAACACTGATCAATCGTCGGAAGCAAACTTATCAATCAACCCATGGACGGAGTCAGGAATCTCACTATGCATAGGCAAATTTTTTTCCCAAAATACTTTGCAGGGGCGAGTCTATATAATTTATGGAAAAAAAATATTTTTCTATATAATACTAGAGGTTTTTCTTTTTTAATGCAGGGGTGACCGCTTCTACTGGCCCCCTTCTGACTCAATTCCTGAATCAACCAATATATGCCATTGCTATCTTCCCTTTCTTGTGGAAGGAGAAAAAAAAAGTTAACCCTTTTATACGAATACACAGCACTGTTTATCAGCGCTAAACATGTATTGCACTATCCGGTCTCGCGGTCCTATTTTTGCACTGTCAAAAAGACTTTGATTCAAGCCTAAGTCATACTCAAAATTTGTGTTCGTCTTTTCTCGACAATTCGGAATCTAAAAAATAATCAACTCACAAACACCTAACGGTTAATCAACAATGAAGGGAGAAGAGAGTGACGATTCGGTGACTCGGCAACGCAAAGAGTTATTATTATTATTTTTTAAAATGGGGTTGATTCAAAATACTTGATCTTTCTATTTTTGGAAATTATGTTAATGATGGTGATAATGGGTGCAGTCCAGAGCATCTCCCCTCAAGTCTTCTGTACTAAAACTTGTTAGTAAGGATATTCTGTTGCATTTTTAAACAATTGACTTTCTCACCCTAAGATGAAAAGATTTTCACGTGATTCGGTAACAAAAACTTGCATCCGAACTCGAATACGCCAAACATTTTGGGGTCGAACCATTGTTGGGAGTCGATTCCGAGCGAATCGGCCCGCCAGTTGCACAGAGATGGCATTGTCCACAGACTACCATTTTTGTGCTAGGTTTGATCATTATTAAGATGAAATCATGCAACAATTGGTTCAAGATAATAACAAGGACCAAAAAAGGTCCACATACCAAAAGATGGGCTTTGGAATGTCTGGGGATGGTACAAAATCATGAGGCTGAGGACATAAGGTTGTTCCATGTCCGTAGCTATGTGATGTTTTGTTTTCTGATAAGTTTTGTTTATACCCGAGAGGTGAGATGGGCCTGTGGCATTCGATTGCATGATTTCAGATTAGTATTAAAGAGAATAAAGGTAGTCCTGAGCTAAAGTTCGAGGTGCGATCGCTTGAGACCTTTAAAATTTATAAATTTGAAGGGTCCCTCCTACTTTGGTACCTCTTATTATAGTTCAATGAAAAATGTTCCATCTTTAATATTCACTTTAAGACCCGAAAAAGTCAGCCTAGCCCTAAGAGAGTATAAAGTTTTAATTTGATCGGATCATGTTTGCCCAGAAAAATTTGAGCAGTAATACAAATTTTAGAATAACCTACAAGAAAGATTAGAATAGATCATGCGATTATCGATATCAAATCCATCCGATATTTTTGCATGATTTATACTCAATAAGCCCAACAAAATGAACCATTTTTTATTCATGAAACCAGAGTGAATTTTGGTCATGAAAAGCAGTCCAGTGTTCAATACAGTATGCACATTCACGATTGTGTGGTTAAAAGATCAAATCTAACGGAAGACAATAATTCATGACGAATACTCTTTTCTCGGAGGGATCGGGGGGGCGTGATGTCCCTCAAGGGAGAGTATGCGTGCTAATCCTATCTAGGCCGTCGGTGCTCAACCATCAACGGTCCATATCAATTCAACAATGGACTGTGCAGATCTGAGCCGTTGATACCCAAGCACGGACGGCTCCTAACATTGCAATGTTATAGACTATTGCACTTAGTTTAGTTATTGCTGACTCTCACGTAATGAATGTAGTGTCTCGTATTATTCTATGTGAATGCATATGATCCATAGCTTTTGACAAGAAAAAAATTGACAGTATATTCTTTGGTAGCCCAATTGGCCCATTTACTAGCTAGCAATAGCTTTCAGTTCATGTTTTGGGCTGGGCTTAGAGAATTGGAATTGGACCCTTCAACTTTGAACTTTAGAAGACCCAAAAAACGGCATCCAAACATCCCCTTGTGCTTGACCCCTTTTTGGGTGCGCGTGTGAAGGGAGATTGCTGCTTCAGTCTGCTTGTCACTCTGCGTGGATAAGATAGAGCGAGACAGAGAAGGGTTTGAGTTTTCCAGTTGTATTCTTCTTCGTCTTCTTCAGCCGAATTTGATTGCTGAGTTAGAGAGATGGCTACAGCTGTGCATTGCTGGGCTCTTCCGTCGAAATTCAGTACGCGATCTCTCAATAACCCTTCTTCTGCCCACCTTAAACCCACTGCGGCATTCTGTTCCCTAAGCTTCTCTGCCAGCATCTCCCACAATGTCTTCTCCTCAGGTAATTGAATCCTTCACAAAACCCATCTCTCTGCATGCGCGCGCGAGCGCGTGTATGTGTTGCATACATAGATACATATACCCCTTGTTTGGAACCTCAAGGGGAGAGTAAGTAAAGAGACAAAAGTATATGCGACATTCGATAACAGACCCTTTGGATTGAAGGATTTGATAAGAAAAGAAAGATTATAGTTTCTTGACAAATCACTCATTTGGATAGACTACTTTGGTTACAAAATTGAGAGAAAAAGTACACAAATTATTATTTTTGATTGGCTCATTCCCCTTTCTTTATCACACGCTTATTCACAATCCAAAGTTGTTGTTAACGCGCTCAGTTTCAGACTCTAGCAGCTGAGTGTTTGAATAAATCATTAACCACACTCAGTTTCACATACACACTCAAACAAGTGTGGGGTCCCACACTTGTGAGTATGTGAAATGGGTGTGTTTCGTATCATTCACAGACTCGTAAATCTTGCTATATCTATACGTATACTAGACGCCTGTGTTCGGGTGCAAATCGAGGGATGCAAAAGATGGGAAGAGGAAAAATCTTGAATTGAGATCAATCTGTAATGAGGATTTTGGTTGTGAATGTAGAAAGAGGGGAGAAATGAATCGGGGTAGCAGTTTTTTTTTCCTTGGAGTTCCTTTAGTTAGTTTAAGGGATAGTTTAGGAAAATAGAATCGTGAGCTGGTTTGATAACTGCCGTTCACAGCATGAGGGGTGTTTCCTTTATAATAGTCATAGATACTGCCGCGTATTTGTATTCAGTGACACTTTGACAAAAAATTACGCATTAATGTATTGGTGTTTTCAATTACTTTACTTGCAGTATGTTGCCCTAGATCCTGTGTAATGATTCCACATGTTTCTGACACAAGGTTGGGTTTTGTCCTGTATGCAATTTCAATCACAAATGAACTTCTGATCTCAAGTAGAGAACTGTTTCTTGGAAAATTTTGCAGGGTTTTTGTCTATGAGACCTGTTCTGAGGCCAAACCGTCTTTCTATTGTTTGCGAGGCAACCTCTGCGAAGAAGACAGATTCTGCTGTGAAGAGAGCTCGCCAAGCAGAGAAGAGGCGTCTCAGAAACAAGTCAAGGAAATCTGAACTCAGGACAAGGATGAAGAAGGTAACCTCTTTCTTTTGACAAAAATGACATGTATTTTGAGGCTTGCTTTTGCGAAATACTCCCTCCATCCCATAAATTTTCGCCCCTACAAAACAGCGTGCAATTTCAAGCTTAAAAATACTATACTTATCAAAATAATTTTATTGGCAATATAGATCTTGTTTAATAGATTTCGACGAGAACTTTTGACAGCAACGACAATAATAATAGAACCCATCAAGTCCCCAAACTTTATGGGAGGGAGGGAGTAAGTATTTTAATTCTTGATATTGAGTTTTATTGGGTTATTTTAGCTGTAAAGACATGTGTTTAGATTAGGTTTGTTGTTGATTGCATATTGAATTTGCAACATATTAGGTTTATGATTATTTCATTTTGCTAGCAAGTGTTTGTGTTTGTGTGCTTGTGATGTTTTGCATCATGTTATGGTTGATTATTGAGGTTGTAGTTGCTTTTGTTCCCAAATTTTCATAGGGTCACCTGCTGTAATTAGAGTAAATGCCAAGTTGTGCTGTTCATATTAAATCTGAAGAATTGAAGATTTTGAAGTTTCCCTATTTTGTGTTTCAATATGGGATACGTCAAGGGAAAGGAAAATTAAAGTCCGTCCCCAAACTTTCATAGGGCACTTCCTTTAATTTGAAGTATTGACAAGTTGGGCTGTGGTGTATTTTAAATTTGAAGAATAGTAGTTTCTGAAGGGTTTTTTATGTTATGTTTTGGATATGGAATTTGTCATGGGAATCGAGGGAAAGGAAATGTAAAGGGAAAGAAAGGTAAAGGAAAATCAAATGAGAGAAGTTAATTTCTTGATTTTATTTTGGAAAGCTGAGAATATGACAATAAAATTAATGGGCATCTATTTGGATATCCAAGCTTTTCGGTCCAATGAAAATGATAGGAAATAACTGTATAATTAATTCCATTTCCCTGTCTTTTACTTTTCCTTGACATACCCAAGAATCCCAAATTTAGGTTATTTTACTTTGTACTGATCAAAATGGAAATTCAGACGGTATAGGTTTGGACCATTATTTTGGACAGGGTGCTGCTAATTGGATTTATTAGATTTGCATGTTTGCATTTGGGCCACAATCTAGGAAACTATCCTTTCAATGGTTCAATCAAGAGGATTTCTTGCCAAGTTTTTTTTTTTTTTTTTTTTGAAACGGGATTTCTAGCTAAGTTACCTTGACATCAGATGCTTAATTCTTCAAATCACTGTATTAATTGGAAAATTACTTAGTTGCACTGTATCTATTTGTTCATAGGTCAACTTCCTGTGTGCGACCATTTGATTCTGTGCTGATACAGCCATTATCTTCATGGAGTCGTGTTTGTCATTCTAATCCAGATTTTCTTCCATGACTGCGATTGTCTTTTATTGTATGTTCCTTAGTACTTTACCCATGTTGTTGGCCTTTTCTTGGCGTCCTCCGCGAAATCTAGGGTAAGATAGTTGCAAACCTGGAATTGTAGAGGGATTATTGACTAGAGTTCTACATGCATGAAAGCTTGCAGTGACCCAGCTTATTATTTCCATAAGAGTTGGTTAGATCTATTTTTCATAGCTTAGAAAGGTCTCATTTTCTTTTTCCAGTTATTTTCTTCAAAAATATATGTCATAGATCTTATTATCATCAGCCGGCCTTACTTTTTGGTATTTCATTTTGTGAGTTGATAATTAGGTCTATGTAGGCAGCACATCTAGGTCTGATAGAATAGAGATGCGGTAAGAATATTACTAATAGTAAGCCAATCTAGATTTGGAAAATAGAAATGCTGGTACTTAAGAATTAGGATATCCACACAGATAAACCCTTTTTTGGCAGATTGACTTGTTAAATTATTTGGGGAATGGGTATTTGGTTGGTTTTTCCCTTTATTGTCGCTTTTGTTACGAAGTTAGCCTGTGTTTGTTCTAGATAGTTTAGTGAACCTGCAACTCTTTTCTTTTCCAACTAGGCATTGTCCTTGGAAGAGTGTGAGTGTGTTGTCGGGTTTTGTGATCCCTATGTGCATGAGGTGGCTCATGCGGAAAAAAAGAAATCATAGGCATTCGGATGGCTTGGGTAGTCCTTTGTATAGGCTCAAAAGTTCCCTTGTTAGTATAGCTGGGAGTCAAAGAATAGAGTGATCCCTTCCTTGAGCAATACTTGAATGATTGATCTTTCTGTGATTCATGGAAGTTAGTAGTGTCTTTTCATTTATGGCTCTCTTTTGTATTTGGGAGGTATTCCCTTAATGCCTTCTTTTATAAAATTGTTTGCTTATTGAGTAATTTCAGATTTTGCATTTGGAATTTGTGAAGAAGCTAATTTTTTACCGTTGGCTGGAAATTTAATTTGTTGGTAATCCCCATCAATTTACTACTGTAATATAGTAAACCTGTGTCATGGAATCAAGTCATCCATTCAATTCTATGATGAATGGATGTTCAGGTTGTGCTGAAGCCGACCATAAGTGTTGGTATACTGCTAATCATATACTATTACCTAGAAGCACGTCTTCAAATTTTGCTTCTTGTTTACTGGTGCAATTAGTGGACATTTTGCCTAGTTACCTTGATAATCGGAAACTTAATTGGAAACCTACTTATTTCTGCACTGTCCACCATTGTCCCCATGTCAACTGGCATCATTTGTTGGCTATGCAATGGGGCTTTCATTTGCTAGTAGTCTATAAACATGTTTTAAGCTCGATTTGCGGACGAGAGTGTTCTAAAAGTTGGTTGACTAGTCCCCGCCTAGATTTGGTGGTTGACTATTCAGCGGCTAGTCCCCGCCTAGCCGCTAGGCGACCCTCTTCCGCCCAACTAGCACCTAGCAATTTTTATAACATTGGTGGACGGATTGGTTTTTTTCTCTTTTGGACATTTCTTGGTAGTTAACCGTTGTTGAAATTTTTTTTTGGGACCAATCTGATAATTTTGGCAAGATAATTGGTAAACTGAAATTGTTGGGTGATTATTTGCAATAAAGGTGCTAAATGCGAGAAAAATTGCTGTGATGCAGCTTAGTTTAGGCATATTATTGGTCAACCTGAATTTTACTTCATAGCTTGGAGAGATCTCAATTTCTCTTTTCAGTTTCCCACAGATAGGTGGGAAGCACATTGGATAAAAATAACAGCAGGAATTTTTATATGGTAGGAGTAATAGTTATACTTTTACCGCTACGGTTTAGGCAACAGAAAATGTTGGTAGAAGAGAGAAAAATATCCACGTACATGACCTTTTTATGTTCATATTTGAATTGGAAGGTGACTTATATCTGAATCATGTATAGAATCGAGTTATCGTGAGTCGAAGGCTGAAAGTAGGAAGAGACGGGGTGGAAAATTATGAAAGGTTTATGTCCTCAGAGCCCTGAACCAATAAAAGACCGAACATGGGTGAATTTATATCTTGATTTCTTATAGCGATTCCAGAGTTGTTTCACTGGTTGCAAACAGTGAGAATTTATCCCCGTGGATATGAATCATTATGCTTTCAATCTGTATATCATGTTCTTATCTTCCAGTAATTAAGTGGTATAGATTAGAATTTTTGAAAGAAAGGCATCATGTTTCTCAGGTTTGATTCTCTTGGCCTTTATTCTAACCAGTAAGAAAGGATATCCATAGTGGAATGGCATACAAACTGAACTGTGTGATCATAATTTCGTGGTCTTTATCCAGGTTTTGGAAGCACTGGATCTGCTGAGGAGGAAAAAAGACGCCCAACAGGAAGAAGTACTTTCAATTGAGAAGATGATTTCAGAGGCTTATAAAGCTATTGATAAGGCGGTGAGTGCCGGAGTCTTGCACAGGAACACCGGAGCAAATAGGAAGTCTAGGCTTGCTCGGAGAAAGAAAGCAATCGAAATTCACCACGGTTGGTATATTCCTGCTCCGGCTGACACTGTTTAAATTGGACATTTCCCGTGCGTAGAATGGAGCTACTTGTTTTCTTTTTCCTGGTAGAGTATGATTACTATCATATTTTTGTCACCTCTGTTTGTATATTTTCCTGCAGATGCAATGCTAATTTCCTAGTTTTTGTTTATATTAGTTACCAGAATGAGGTATCTCAGTGAATCCTAAGGTGCAAAAAGTTTACAAAGTTAGCAATATTGGCGTCGAAAATGGCTTACAATGGAGTAATCAAACTTAGAAATCTCTTGACCAATAACCAAATTTGAGCGTTTCAGGAACCAAAGTTAGCAATATTTATCTCATTAACTGAAAGTAGTGGATCCTATTCATAAAATTTACTCTGTATGTTTTTTATTGTTTGAAATTCACTCCTCGCAAAGCAAATATTTTATTGGTAAGTGAAACTTACTCTCCACTTTGGCAAGTGGTTGTGCAAACAATGTTGGTCACTTTATAGATTTTGATAGATGCTCTCTTCCCATTTACTTATTTTACTAGAATGTTATTCAATGTAAACCATTAGATTGAGAAGGAAAAAAAATTGACCATTGGATTTGAATTTTTGCCAACGCATTTTGATTATGCTATTTTCAAAAAACGCAGTGTACATGCAATGCTAAATAGCAATAATCCGAAACAATACCCAGTATCTCACCGGGGAAAATTGGTATTCTAGCCTGTATGGTGTTCAAAATCTTGGTCCAACTAGCCTTAGGACACACTTAAGAAAAAATAAGCTCATTATATTAGCAATTGCATGCAATCATAGATTTAATCTTCCAACTTTATTTCTTTGAGCCATTCTAGTTGGAGTAGTAATCCCCCAAAAAAACAAACAAACTATTGGAGAAATTGGGGATCTATCGACCTAGGTTTGGTCCCGGTCGTTTCGCTTTTTGAAAAGCAAAATTTTTAATTTTTTTTTCGATATCATGTGCTTGGAAATACTCCCAAACCAAACTGAACTGAAATGTACATATAGGACTGATTAAATTGGTAGGGATCTTGATATATTAGTAATGTTTTGACCATAATCAGTTTCCATCAATTCTAGACCGGACCAAACGTTTGGTCCACCATGCCTCAAATCCCCTTTCAAACCGAACCGATCCGATTTCACCTGTACCGTAGTGTACATATTTTTATGCTATCATCATAATAGTAGATGTTAAATCTTACAATGGAAATCATAGCACAAGGCAACAAAGTAGGTCCCAATGTCATTACGGCTTCTTAAGCTTCTGTCATAGTCACACAACGTTGACAGTTAACGCACCATGCATGCTTTTTTTACTACTGAGGCGTAACGCGTTGGAGTCAAACTCTTCACACCTAATTCTAACATTCCCACATCAATTTCTCGCACCTGCTTTCCCACTTGGTCCCTTAAAATTATTCATTGCCCCTCGATGCTCTTTCCTTCACCGGACATTTTTTGGGCTCAAGATTAAGGGTGTGTTCTTCAACAAATTTTTGGGATATAAAATTTCACATTTTATGATACTTCACTCATATTTGAATAACAGTGAATTTCATTTCTCGTTAAGATTTTTTTTTTGGTTTTTTTTTTTTTTTTGGGGGTATTACTGATGAGATCTAGTACATTAGTGTTGGTATGATCGCGGAAGCGGGGGCTCTGTAGTAAGTGAGTTCACTACATGCGTGTAGTGAGTTATAACTTAGCCGTCCGTCCAGATAATACTTGTGCGAGATAAATGCTTACATTTAGAAAAATATTTTTAGATTTCTTTTACTTCCGATTTATCGAGCCGTTGATCTGGGATCGAATCAAAGAGGCTTCATTTATCTGTAGGTAGTGAGGCTCACTTCAATTCATTAGGTTGTGTTTGGTTTGAGTTTTGGTTTTTGTAATGATTAGAGGGAGAAATAGGGGTAATAATTAAAAAAAATAGGTATTAATGATTGGAGAGAGATAGAGAGAAAAATAAAATTAAAAATTAAAAATTGGGGTAATAATTGAATAATAATTGAGAGAATCGGTTTTTAAGAACCAAACCAAACAAGGCCCATGCCTCTCGAATCCGTATGATCGCACCCAAGTTTTTGTTTTGCTTTGTTTTTTCTTTTTTATCAAATTGAGATTTTGGCAGAGCACATTCAGTAAGTGCTAACGGGACCCACTTTAATGATTGGAGATGCTCATTTTCTGGAGCTCGTAAAAACTCACGTTGATTGAATGTGGAAATATTCATCAAAAAATTGATCACAGCCCATTTATTTTGGAATAAAAGATTTGATTTGGTGTGTCATTTTATGTTTTTCCAATTCAATGTGTTACAAAATCAAAATATATTTGAAATTTCAAAATTTTATTTTGTATTCCTTTTCGGTTGGAAGATATAGGTTTTAAGTTAATTAAAACCCAATATTTTAGGAAACTATAATTAGTAATTGAAATTCTAAATCCTAATCAAATCCCCCTTTATTAGAAAACTATATCTACATGTGTTAATAAGTTATAATAAAAAAGATATAAAAGGTATTTCACACATATAAAGGATGAAAACAAAATTGTTCAAAATGATAGGGATGAAAATTTACGTTGTGCCTAAAAAAATAATTATTATTTAATTACCTCTAAATTAGGAAATGAACAGACTAAAAAGGTGATGAAAAAATAAAATTGAATCTCTGAAACGGAACAACAAATCCGGACGGATGGAGTGTTGGATTTTCTTGGCATTTTCCATTCCACCGAGTGGTAATGATGTTCGGTTTCACATTGCATAAGTTGACTGTGACCTGTTCTACCGACGTTCCACGTGTGGTATGAAAACCCAGTCTTCAGCTACCCATGTTTTTTGTTTGAGTTTCAAAAGACACTGAGAAATCATCTCATGTTTCTTCAGTAGTACTCCGTGCAACAATTACCGTTTTCGGTTCTTCCACTTGGACAGTATTGTTTTAAAACTGTTTTGGTTTTTGTGTAAATACCTTTTTATGTGATGTATTGTGAGAAAATGACATGTCTTGATTTTTGAAAAAAACTAGTTAGTTGAACATTGTCTTAAGGGGGTGTTCTATTAACCCAGTTTTTTTTGAAAAAACTAGCTTTTCTAGGGTTTTTTTATGTGATATGTTATGAGAAAATGACATGTCTCGGTATTTGGAAAAAATAGTTTTTTGTTAGTAGAACACCCCTGAGTATCTCTGACTTTGAACACTGGAAACACTTCAATTTCTTATTAACTAAAAGTTGTTTCCTAAAAATGATACTTAAGAGGGTGTTTTGCTAAGTGTGTTTTAGAATAATTTGATATTTCACGGTTTTTTTGTGATGTATTGTGAGAGAATGATTTATCTTAATTTTTTTTAAAACTAATTTTTGTTAGTAGAACACCCCCTAAAAGAATGATTTCTCCTCGATTAAAGTGCTAAAGTCAAACCAAGTTGACTCTTAGTACACAAATTTTAGTTCTTGTAAGCAAAAAAGAATTTTAATAATGGGAGCTGAAAACAGGAACCTCAACCCCCACACAAGTCAGAACAAGATATGTTTGGTATTGTTTTTTATGACTCGGGTGTTTGGATTAGCTTACGTGCAACTTTACTAATTCTGAAAGCTCATTTCTGCCATCCACTTGTGGGAAAGCAGGAACAAAAGCTCTAAATGAATTGGCCCTAAAATGATTAATAGCACGTGAGAAGTTTCGAACGTTAAATCTTAGAAGGAAAGAAACCCATAATTTCATTTACTAACAAAGGGCTTCTTTGGCAAAAAAGGAAAATGGTTTTTGGTTTTTTGATTTTGTCTTTATTCAAAAAAAAAAATTACAGTTGTTAGTTTTGCGACAAGTTTTCGTGATTTATGGACGATTCATCACGTCAAGACGAATCCAAAGAGTACAAAATTATGGTCGAAACTATTTTTTTAATAAAGACAAAATTAAACCTGTAAACTGGTTTATTTTGGTTTATTTTCGGCATTATTAAAAAAATTATTTTTGACCATAATTTTATACTATTTGCCATAAACTATGAAAACTTGATGCAAAACTAACATATACAAATTTCTTTTGAATAAAAATAAAATGAAAAAACCAAAAAACCAATTCGGTGCTTTTTTTTGCCAAATCACCCCAAAGATCGTTCAAAACCTAATATATATGTGATCATTTTTGGTGGATGAATCAAGATCCTCTAATATGATTCTTGGTTTTTAAAAAAAATGAGATTCATGATGATCTCACTTAACAGTTTGAGATGTTCATTTCGTATGTATAGTGTTTATCATTTTTACAAAAGATAAGATTAATTGAATGTCAGTAATCATAAATTGAAACATATCGGTCTAGAGTGACCATCGAATTCTCTCATCTCCCAACAAATATATTAAGGTGCATACTAATTCCAATTAATTTAATTTTTCACACAAATGATGAACACATTTAGACCTGTAAATAAACGGTATAAAATGCGAAATGAGTACCTCGTGCATTCTATCCCACCGTCATGTTTGATTGTCGGAATTGAATAAGATTATATTAAGGATAGAGATAAAGAAGACAATGGGGTCATATTGAGTAATAGATGAGATTATATGAATACTGATAGTCTTTATTGTATTTGGTTAGAGTGAGATAAAAGTTGGATAAAAGAAAGATAGAGATTACTTTTTACCGATGGATTATGAGGGAAATAATCCGAGAAAATGAAACTAATATTTTTTCCACAATTGTTGATTACTTCCCACAAGTTAAGGGCCCGTTAGGGAGCCTATTATTTTTTACATTTTGGATTGTGAATCATAAATTTTTAGATTATTGGTAAAATAAATTATTAATCTGTAGAATGTTTAGGAAATGTTTGTAGAATAAATTTTGCAACATAGTAGAAGTTTAGGACTAATCATCATTTAGACATGAGTGTGTATTGTGAAAGTCTCCTATGTACGGGCATATATTCTCCTCCTCTCTCACAGGTACATATCCCCTCCTAGGGGTGAGCATGAACTGGATTGGTTCGGATTTATAGTAAAACAAGAACCAAACCACTACCTACAGATTATGAATTTGGAGAACCAAACCAACCCACAAAAGGCATAGAACCAAACCAGTCCAAACCATTAAAATATGGATCGGATTTGGTTTCGAACGATGGTTTGCTTAAAATTGAGATATTATTTTCGTTAAATATTTAGAGTACTTAAAATTTAGGTTTACTACGTTAGGTTTATATAGAATACGATTAGGTCCTCATATATAGAAATTTAGGGTAATTAATCATGGTAATGAAGGAAATCATGGAATAGGAATAGGCTATGACTGAATCATGTATAGAAATTTGAAAAAATAGAAACGTGATGTGGAATCAAAATTGGAATAGAGAATTCCATCACCGAATTTATTTGCTATGATAAACCACTATTGGTGTATTGGAATTAGAGGAATAAGTTGTGAATCTTAGGCAAAATAAAATCTTGTTAGAAAAGGAATAATGAAAAAATTAAATTAAGAAGTTAGTTGACTATGGCTTATATATATACTAGTTTTATGGCTTCGTGCATAGCACGAGTGTGATGCCCATATATTTTTTGGCTTTGGTTTATAGTTAGATGTAAAAGTTTGTTTGTTTGTTTAATTTTATTTTATTTTAAGTGTGTTTGCTGGTGAATGTTGGTATTGAGTGTTGTTACAATAGTTAGAGCATGAGAGAATAGAATTTTTGAAAGTTGGGTAAAGGAAGTGGAGAATCGGATGGAATTTGAATGTTAAATTTGATTGGAAGAATTGAGAAGGGTAGCGGTTGGCTTTATGATTAGGGTTTTTCTATTATACACCCAATGGGTGGATGGTAGGCACAAATTCTATGGCTGTTTTGACCTGCCTTGACAATACAAATGTAAGAGATTTAAAGTTTTCAAATAAAATTACCACAGTAGCCTTTTTGTTGTCTTCTCCTTTATACGGTGACATGACATCTCTCAGCCATCATTTTTTTATTTTTCATTCTAAGGCAAACAGTAAAAAATGTAAAGGACAGTGCTACCCGTACAGAATGGGGAGCACAGAAAATGTACCGAACGCGTTCGGAGACCCACTTTTTGGTCCCACACGAGTGATCCGAAATTTTTTGGGGCCCCTAGGAAAAATCTTTTAAGAACAATGAACAGTTGACCCACACGAGTGACCCACTTTTTGGGTCATTGTTCTTAAAACATTTTTCCGATGGGCCCCACAAAATTTCGGATCACTAGTGCATGACCAAAAAGTGAGTCTCTGAACGCGTTCGGTAAATTTTCTGTGCTCCCCGTTCTGTACAGGTAGCACTGTCCTTTACATTTTTTACTGTTTGCCTTAGAATGAAAAATAAAAAAGTGATGGCTGAGAGATGTCATGTCACCGTATAAAGAAGAAGACAACAAAAAGGCTATTGTGGTAATTTTATTTGAAAACTTTAAATCTCTTACATTTGTACTGTCAAGGCAGGTCAAAACATCCAATGGAATTCGTGCCTACCATCCACCCATTGGGTGTATAATAGAAAAACCCTTATGATTATTTGATGTAAAAATTCTGATGCATTTTTGTAAAACAGCTTCAGTGTTGTGAGCAATTTGGTTGACGATTTGATAAATGTAGGACTGTTTATTGGGAATATTTGGTATTGTGTTGATTTTTGCTGCGAGGAGACACAAGGTAAAGTAGAATACTTTAGTGTTTGTATATAGCAAGAATTTTTTGAATTTTAGATGTGCTAGAAAACGATGAATACCCGTGTGTTGTTTGCCAGTGTATTGTCTGGAGAAAATTTATTTATCAACTTTATCAATTAACCTAAATACTCAGAGGTCATTTTTTATTTTGGCAACAAGCAAACCTATAGATTCAGTGAAGCTTTTATTTTCACAAGAAAGAAACCTATATATTCATTTATGATACTGAGAAAGTTGCGAAACCACTTATACCAAATTATTTGTTTTTTGGTGGCGGTCTTTATTTAGAATACATAAGAATATACAACACCACCTCTAACTATGAAAAAAATCCATGGTCTGGGTCGTTACTTACAAAATCAATGGATGTTTACATGCAGACAATATATTCCCAAATAATGTATATTCTAAATTGGAGTGCCAAGTAACAATTTTTATAACGTCTCCTGTGATGAAAGAGCTTCATATTATTCATAGTTAACACCTATATATACATTCATCAGTCTTGGCAGCCTTCCCATACTATCTGACTAAGGATTACATACTCAGCTTAGTGTAGCGGCCGGATCACAGGGGTTAGCAGAGGCTCTTCCCCACAACCGCAAAGAGCTAAAAGGGTCTCTATATCAGAATCTGCAAAACTGAATGCAGTTTGATCCGTCTTGATGGTGTCAAGCATACCGTGCCCTCGGTGAGGAGCACGGGTGTGCGGTCCTGGACGAATATGGATTTGAACGATGTTTGCCGAGAGGGAAGTGCCGAGGGCATGGCGTTCTCCGCTTGGCTCTCGAAAATACCCTCGGGCCCTCCCCCGATCGGCGTACCGAGCGCCTGGGAAGGCTGAACGAAGTCTTCAGGCCAGCAACCGGCACGACTAAGGAGGTAGCCCTTTTTGAAGGCCGCCTCTTCGTTGTCGTTGGCCTCCTGGGCAAATTTCTAGAGTGTTTCCTTCGCCCCCCCCTCTTGTAGCCGTTAGAATCTACAACAGCCATCATCTTGTCGTGATCGGCCTGGGCATGCTGAAGATCCCTTCCGACTTGAAAGGCCTTCTCCTCGGTCGCCGTGACCTTGCTCTCGGCAACCAAGGCCCTCTTTTCGGCATTGTTTTGGAGCCGGCGCGCCTCCGCGAGCTGCTTTTCAAGCTCTTGGCCATCGACAGTGAGGGCTTCGGGCTTCTTTTTTAGCTCCGCCTGAGTCTTCTTCTCGGCCTTGAGCTTTTTCTCCACCTCGGTCTTCTCGACGCCAAGGTTGTATACCTTGTCGCCGAGAGCTAAAACCGACTGACCAGCTTGCAAAACAGAGAATGATGTAAATTAAACAAGTTGTAACCGAAGGTGAAGACTTGGTAAAATATGAAATAAGAAATCAGATCCTTACCCTCACAATGCTGGTACAGAGCTTGGCGTAGTTGTCAACCGTACTCTTGGGCTGGGCCTTCATGTCCCTCGGCAACATGAGGGCTTTCAGCAGGGTCATCACCGTCTTGAGGCTATCCCAGACACTGGCATTCCTTTTGACCAGCTCGCCGTGTGAGGTCTTAATGATCGACACCAACGGCTCGTCCTTGTCAGTAGAGGAGTGCGAATCCGCGGGTGCCGCTGAGGGGACCTGCTTGTCCCACGACTAGAGTTCGGACAAGGGCACAGGGTGGGCGGGTTTGAAAAGCACCGGAGCCTTCAGAGGAACCTCCTTGGTTTGGGCGATTGTGTTGTCAGTTTGAACCCTCTTCTGCGGACCCTCACCCTTTACCGAATGCCCAGGCGGGGAGGCGACGACGTTTTCAGCCTCCTTCCTCTTCCTCTCGGCTCTTTCCCTTCTTTAGGCCTATCTCAGAGCAGAGGATACGGCTATGACAACCTTGGAGCAGCTTCTCACAATGAAAGATTGGGGTAGACGGTGAGTACCCCTCGGCACACGCTCGCGGTCGATGAGGTCGGAGCGTTGAATGTCGGGGTCGAAGTGGAGTTTTCGGCGCTCCCCTGTCCTTGGCACGGGGCTTTTCCCTTGCTTCAAAAATCCCCTGTACGTTGGCATGTAGCCGAGGATGGCGGGGACGGTGCGGCCTTGGATGCTGAAGATCTGGTCAATGACATCATCGTTCACATCTTCTGCGAGATTTTTCGTCACCTTCCTACAAAATGAGAAAATAAGAGAAATGCAGTTATAAAGTACATAAAACAAAAGAACAAATAAATAAAACATAGTAAGGAAGTGCAAGTATGAGCTCTCGGCTAACTAGGTCTCCCGCGACGCCAGGGGACGGGCCATCTAGACTCCTCCCCAGGGGCTTCTTCGTAGTTCCCCTTTACAATGACCAACTCGCAGGCGTGCCTCTCTGAGTCTGAGAGTTGACCGATAAGGTTGGGGTACTTAGGCCGCCTGGAGAAATAGTACCTACTATAACTCTTGCTTCGAGCCACGGTGTCAACCGTAACGAGGTTGGTCAGGCGGAAGAGGATGTTGTACCGCTCGGATAGCCAGACCACTGAGCATATGATGCGGTATACGTTGGTGACAAGGCATTGAGGGGGAGAGCTCATACACGTCCAAGAATTGCCGAAGGAGGCGAGACATGGGAAATGTAAGTCCACCCTCAGTTATGGCCATTAAGGGCACAGTCACCTGCCCTTGCATGTAGTGGATCCTATTGTCTGTGGGCATTGAGATATCCACGTCCTTGGGAATATTGTAATCGTTTCAAAAGGCGGCGAGATTGTCCGCAGAGCCGTCAAAGTACATATCAACGTATTTACATTTCCCGTGCTTGGGGTTCGGCGGCGGGATCGACTCCCAATCGCTTCCATACTCAACCCTTCCCGTGCTTGGGGTTCGGCGGCGGGATCAACTCCCAATCGCTTCCATACTCGACCCCGGGGTCTCGCCGCCTTTCAGCCGCCCTTGGGGGCTTGCTCTTGATCTTCGACCTCAACACCGTTATGCGGAGAGACCCCTCCATCCCCGGGTTGAGCATAGGGTCCCCCCTGTAGACCTTCATCCTCGAGCTGGCGATACGCCCTTCGATCTGTGCCTGTTGGGCCGAGAATTGGTCAACCTCTAGGGCCATGATAGCCTCGGGCACTCTAAACTCGGCCGCGGTCCTGTCAATCTCCACAACGTCTGAGTCTGAGGAAAACCCCCTCGAATAGGTTGGGGTGTTCGGTCGGATTGATGGCGGGAAACTGTGGTTGCAGGGTCTCAATTGGCATCTCGTGTTTTCTCGCGGGGCTTTGGAATGTCGCCGCCTTGAGATGGAGGCTTCGAAAGGCATTTTTTAAACAGCGTGGGCACATTTTCCATCTCCATCCGCCTTTCGGGGTAATTGCTTAAAGGGTAGTTACGTTCAGAGGGACCACTCTGGGTTGCTAGTAGCTGGACTGCGATCGGCTCCTATAGCCCCTATTAAGGCTCCTCAACTGCTCTCGGATGAGGATTCCGTGGATAAAATCACTGAGCTGGGAGTCAGCGAGAACGTCGTTTGGGGATGATTCTGAAGAGTCTAAGCTCATCCAAGCGAAAACCTACAGTGCACGGGTGAAATAACCATCAGAGATATGCATAGATTTAAGTTTAGGAAAAATGTAAAGGGATGAGCGTCGGCCCCTACCGAGCTCCCCGCAAGGTGTTAACTAGATCGAGAGCCCCACCCATCTGCAAGCTCTCAGCTAGACCTAAAATGAAATACGCGCTCAGATCTCTCGTTAGCTCTCGGCAGAAGACAATACGTTCAATGGTTGGACGCTCGGTAGAACACGTTACATGTTCTTCAAGCCCGGAATCTGGCGGCCATGCTCCGCCGCACAAACCGCCAGAAAACTCAAGCGCGACAGAAGTGAGAACTCGAAGCACCCCAAAACCCACCTAAAAGGCAATAAAACATGCAAAAACTTGAAAAAAAAACTACGGAAAAACATAGAAAAACTGAAGAGGAGCACAATACCTGAGTTTTTAGTGAAGATCTTGGCCTGAAAACGAGATTTTTGTGAAGGAAATGGCTAAGCACGACGGTGGTTGAGGGCAGCGTAACTTTAGAGAGAGAGAGAGAGAGAGAGAGAGAGTAACGATACTTTCTCTCTCCTCCCACCTTTATATTTATAGAGGGAGAGGGTAGCTACCATCATGGTGGAGGCTCGGGAGGCCAAGGGTCGCGCCACCAGATCGCGACACCTGTCCATACTTTTAAAATCGTTGGGGTGCAAATCCAAATAAAGGTGCTAGAACCAATCGGGCTATGACCGTGTGGTAACGCTTGTCGGCATCGTCCTAGATTCTGGCGGTGTTAGGCGGTATTTCACGGTCATTTGTTTGATCACGGCGTTCCAAATGCCAACTACCCTTAACCGCTCGGATCACGAGACACAGAGCGTCGCCGTCCCGACCTTGGAGCATGATTCCCCAACCATCAACAAGACAATGCCGAACCCGTTTTTTCGGCCGCTTTCTCTAGTTGAATCAAGTCACACATTCGTCGTCCCTCGGCACGGGAAGTTGATGGGGCTATTGTAGCAACCGGGATCATAGGGGTCAACAGAGGCCCCTCCCCACAACCGTAAAGGGCTAAAAGGGTCGTTGTCTAAGAATCTGCAAAACTGAATGCAGTTTGATCCATCTCGATGGTGCCGAGCTTAATGTGCGAGGAGCACGGGTGTGCGGTCTTGGACAAATATGGATTTGAACGATGTTTGTCGAGCGGAAAGTGTCGAGGGCATGGCGTTCTACGCTTGGCTCTCGGAAATAACCTCGTGCCCTCAGCCGTCGACGTCTGAAATGGGCCGTACGTGCTACCTCGCTTACTAAGTTGGCCAACTTCGTGACGCTGACGCGGGTTAACACGTTCGGGGGAAGTTACCCGGGCATACTACATATCCTACGATGGAGAGCATGAAATTCGGCATCGGTACTCACACCGCCACTGCGGAGCACGCGTGGGTGATGGGGAATGTCTTGAGGGTTATTTGACTACTTGAACCAACGTGCCGTGACGTTTGGGACGCACGCGCCCTCTACCTATAATTACCCACTCACAACTACCACAAGGGGGACATCTCTTTCTTTCTCCTCATTTACTACACTTTTAACTCCTCTATTTTTCTCTAGATCTTTGCGGAATTTCCCCATCCGGTGATTGACTTAACTGTCAGAGTACCTTCCCTACTACTGGCGCTACCGCTTGAGGCTGACTAACGCTAGCGTTTGTTTACGTGTCGCCATCCTCACGCCCAGTAGCAAAGGCTCAGGTGTGCACCACTCTTTCCACTTTTACATCTCCCACCCCAGAAGGTTCAGAGAGCTCACTCTGACAATTATGTTAATTTTTTTTATAGGAATTCTCAAAAAATATTTTAATAAATAAAGCATCTTATATGGGAATTCTCAAAAAATATTTTTGATAAATTAAGCATCTTAAATCATTCATGGAGAATTCCGAAATGGACACCCCACAATGCCATTTGTATTAGGTGTACACTAATAATGTACCCATAGTTTTGTTGATACCGGTTGCACGAACGAAATATTCCTTCATGCGCCTACTGTGCCCGTACACAGACCGCAATGCGACCAGTCTCATCCTGCCACCTCATATACCGGTTCCGCATTTTTAAATTTCCGCATCCTGCCCCCATATCTCGATATCGTACACGTGTCGAGATCTGGAGGATGTTGTCGGTGCGATCGGTTCAAGAGGTGGGTTTCACGCTAGCTACACGGCTACCCGACAAACGCGGCGATGAGGCGGAAAAAATATGCCCAAATATGCCGCCGTCAGCATCTTTTTTTTTGTTGCCGTTTATGGGAACTCGTGACGCTAAAGGGTGAAAGTTAACGCAAATCCATTGCGCCAACGTAATGCATACGTCTCCCGATAAGGAACGTTGCTATTCCTACATATGAGAATGAATCAATTATGTACCGATCGGCTTCGGAGACCCATTTTTAGGTTCCACATTGAAGATCCGGGCTGTTCATTCATCTTGAACGAAATGGAATGATTTTGGATTGAACACTTAGGGACGTTTGATCTACTTGATCTCCGTGTGGCCCCCTCAAAATTTGATTCTGATATGAATGAATAATCTAGCTTTGTAAAATACTCCCTTCTTCCCAAAGTAGATGACTATTTTTGAAACTCGTGTCATTTTCAGTCGCTTATATTTTTTTTTAAAAATATTCAATATGATAATTGTTTGATAGTTCTCCACGAGTTTTATAATACAATGTATCCATAACTACAAAAAATATTATAATTTGAAAGACATAACAATCGAAAAATGATACGGATTTTAAAAATATGCATAAAATTTGGGACTAAGGGAGTAATAGTTACAATCGTTTTTTCGTTTATTTTATGCACATTTACTGTTTCTTTGGAATGGGATCTTGGACGGGATTGTCCTCTTTCCAAGAGTATTATAATTTGATGATCTTGATATTTTTATTTCACGCCTCGTCGAGAATATTAAATTTAAAATTTTTGTTTATCGAAGACATTTATTATAATTTCAAAACATATTTATCTTGAAAAAGTTAAATTTAAAAAATATTACAAAACTAGATAAATTCCAGAAATACATCAAAGGATTTTAATGTTAGGAATAAAATAATTCAGACACAATTCCAAATACAATCCCTCAGACACACGTGACTCTCGCATACAGAGTATTAAATGTGTGTATGGAACCTATGTGTATAAAAGAGTTATGTTTGAGATTGTGTCAGGAAAAATACTCCCTCCGTTCCAAAATAAGTGTCCTTTTTGGGATTGCGTGCATTTTCAACGGCTTATATCTTTTAATTTATAATAGTTTTTATGATTTTGAAAATTTTGTATAATAGAATTAATTATGATCTATCAAACAAGATCCATAATGCATATTTTTTGAGGTTCACGTTAAAAGATATAAGCCATTGAAAATGCACGCAATCCCAAAAGGAACACTTATTTTGGAACGGAGGGAGTATGTTTTTACCATTTTTATTTTAATTACTTTTGACTTTTGTCATGCCTATTATTCTCGACGAGCTATTATCGACAATTAGTAACAAACAATTAAACAGACCCAAAATGTGACTAAAATTAATAATGCTATGAGTACATCAAATTTGCATCTGACATGCACATCAATGTAATATGACAGATGAGTAGATATTCATCATTTCAGGCGAGCCACACATTAAATTTCTTCTCATCAGCTACATCACCTTGTTGTACACTCGGGGTGGGTTGTAAATTTGGTGTACGGTATCATTTTCAAGACTGAAATAGACCAGCACCGTCCAGATCCTTTCAATTTTATATCTCTGGATGGTGATTGCGCTGACGGTGGGGCGTAACGAAGAACCAGTCGTACAGTATTTTCATTGCGGTCGCCTACAACGCCGCCGATGTCGTACCCATGTGCGCTGATAGCCACCACCTATCCACGTGGCACCTCAGCCCCACTTCGGTGTAATAATTGTGGTTTCGCGACCACTGATGCTCTGCATTAGAGATTTTCAACGTTGCGGGCGGCGGCCCTAATTAATAAGTACAGTCAAACTTTGTTGACTGAGCCGAATATTAATCCCCCACACGATATGTGTTGTCCAATTTTGATGCACACACGCACACGCTTGTAACAGTGCCTCACACGTTCCTTTGCCCCTTCGTTGTCTCTCTAGAAAAAAACTAGGAGTAATTTTTTAAGGACTCGTTCCCTTGAGAAAAACAGTTTTGTTTTAGAAAGTTGTTGCATAGTCAAGTGTTGTGTACGCACAGCAAGATTGCGCCAAATACTTACACTGCGATTTGAGGCGTTAACCTAGGATGTTTTACCGTTTTGAGTCTTATCACATATTTACAAAATTAAACGATGGGATATCGTTAAATCTTTGTCGAACACACAAATATATTGAAATGAAATAAAATACAAATGTACATAAACACTGGAACCAAATCAATAAATCTATTTTTTTCAATCTATTTGTGTTCCAATTAGGTATTTAATAATATTTGATCAAGTTAATTTTTGATGCTGTGATAAGACTCTTCGGCGAGGGCTATCTAGTAAGCGTTTGGATCTCCTCCGCGTGTGACGCTGCTTGCTGCGCTATGGGGTGCACAACACTTGGCTATCACCCACCCCCCCAAAAAAAAAAAAAAAAACTCAAAAAGTATCTCATTCGACAAACAAAAAATCACTTAATTTTTTTTTGCAAAACTAAAAACAGAAAAAGAAAAGGAAAAAATAACCTAGTTAGTGGAAGAAGTTAATTTTTTTTACAAAACTATGGGCTACTTGGGCTTAAAAGCCAAAACTGGATTATTGAATTATTCGTTTTGTCTTTATCATTTTTTTTTCATTTGTTAGTTTTGCGTTAAGATTTTGTGGTTTCTGGATTCCTCTCGACGAGATGAATCTAATAAGTATAAATTTATGGTCAAACCAAATATTTTTTTGAATAAAGCCAAAATAGATGGGTTATTGGCCAATAATTCACCTATTTTGAATTTATTAAAAAAACTATTACTTTATACTCTTTGGATTCGGTTTGACGAGGGGAATGCTGAAACCACAAAAACTTAACACAAAAGTAATAAATGCAAAAAAAAGTTTGAATAAAGACAAAACGAATAATCCAATAAACATACAAAAAACTAGTTTAATGGAACAAGTTAGTTTTATGCCAAAACTAAAACATTCCAAAAAAAAACAAAGTTAATGGAACACTGCCTAAGTTTTGGACTATTTTTTATTATTCAATTGTCATTTTAGTTTTTGGCTAAATAAATTATTTGGCTTATTAATTCTTCATGACAAGAAGAATGAAAAAAATTACAAAAATCTTGATCCTACTTTATTTTGTTAACAAAACAATATATATATATTTTTCATCAAAAAAAAAAACTTAATTTTTTTAAATATAGGTAGAAATTCTATCTTTTTTACTATTTTTTTAATTATTCGAACAAATTTGAGTTTGAAAATAACAAATTTACTTTTCGGATTCTCACATTGGAAAAACAAATAATTCACAGTTGTTTAACACAAAAGTAAGAAATGCAGATCTTTTAAAAATAAAGAAAAAAAAAAAAGAATAGCATTTTTAGTTATTCCACTCGTACTCTTTTTGGCTCATCAGTCATCCCGATGTTTCTTAACCAAATATTAAATTTTTTTTATGTATAAAAAAGACCGACACTAAAACTTGTATAACTAGAAAATCTAAATAAAAAAAAATTAAAAAAATTGATATTAGAACTAGTCACCAAAATATTTCCACCATCTCTTAGGGTATTTTTTGAATAAATTGGTTTTTCACTAATTTTTTTTTTTTTTTGTAATGTACTATTAGAAAACGATTTGTCTTGAATTTTTTTAAAAAATGTTTTTTTAGTGGAACGCCGTGACATCCAAGTGTCAATTCTTCGTTTAAAAACCGGTGGCCTCATTTTCATGGCAACGTGGAGACTCGAGATTGGCCCCGAAAAAACTCAATACTGCTAACACTAAATACAGCCCCCGCCCACGGGAGAGGGAGCCAAATTAACTAATCTAAATTGCACGCTCCATTAATTTGATCGTCTGGAATTAGCAAAAAATCCCCACCACCCACCCCTCTATATAATCCCCGGCATCCCCACCCCTCTTCTCATCACATCAACCAGAAAAAAATTGTTTCTTTTTGCCCTCTCCAAGTTCATTTATTATGGCACCGCGAGACAAAACCGCCGCCGCCAACGCCGTCGCAAACGGCGGCGTGTCGAGCAACAAGGAGATCCGTTACCGGGGCGTGAGGAAGAGACCCTGGGGCCGGTACGCCGCCGAGATCCGTGATCCGGGCAAGAAGAGCCGCGTTTGGCTCGGCACGTTTGATACGGCGGAGGAGGCGGCGCGTGCCTACGACACGGCGGCGAAGGAGTTTCGTGGTAACAAGGCGAAGACTAATTTCCCTACCCCACACGAACTCATCTCGTCGGTTACTAACAACAACGACGACGCCGTTCATAATATTAACGGCGGTAATAATTACGTCAAAGCGGCTAACCGGAGCCCTAGCCAGAGCAGCACGGTCGAGTCCTCCAGCTACGCGCCGCCGCCGCCGCAGACATTTACGGCCATCCCCATCGTCCCTCCGTCGCTCGATCTCAACCTGGCTTACCTCGGCGGCGGCAGCGGAGTCGGATTCCCCGGATTCATCCCCACGGCGAGGCCTCTGTTCTTCTTCGACAAGCTTTCACGTTCTGAAGCCTTGAATACCCATCTTAACATGTACAGATTCGATCGGAAGGTTTCAGATTTGCGATTCCCCATCGCTGCTGCCGGGGTCCACAGCGACTCCGACTCTTCCTCCGTCGTAGATAACATTAACAATGACTCTTTTTCGCCGTCGAGCAAACTGGTGGATCTCGACCTTAACCTTCCCCCTCCGCCTGAGATGGCCTGATCTAATGGTTTTTGTTTTTCGCCAAATAACTTGATCCATTATCCGTTTTTTAGTAGTATTTTTGTCATATTCCGAATTGTAACGAAAAGAAAAAAAAGGATTTAGTTCTAGAGAGGGAGAAGGCAGCCTGACAGTCGAATCGATGTGCTGATGATATATATAATTAGTCTGTATATATACTTTAACCGACATCTCGTCCCGAATTTCGCTTAAGATGTTGGTGATCACTTGCTACGGTCTTTTGTCTGTTCGATCATTCGTATTCGTAAAATTATTTGGATAACGGAGCAGGTTTAATCTTTTACTTTCAATCGGTTTGGTACGGTTCGCGTTTGTGTCTGATCAGTTTTTAGTGCTGATCGGGTACCACTTGATATCCCAGTGCTTCCAAACGTTTATTTCAGTTTTGGACAGTCTCGATTATAGAAATTTGACTTGTCTATTTTGATTTTTGATAGTCTCGATTATGAAGAGGAAAACAAGAGAGAGAAGAGAGTGGTTTGCGATCTAGGCCATCCCATATATTTTTTGGACGGTTCATACTTTCAATTATTGAGAACTAAATAGTTTATGTTATTGTTGTTGTGGCTTGAATGCAGCGTGCAAAATCGGTTGGGATCAGTTCAGTTTGTAGTCCCTCAGTTGGGACTGTTTTCCGGCATCTTTCAGTCGGTGTCGTTTTGCCTCTTTTATTGGGTATGGTGTGCGCAGTGCGCATGGGTGGGGGGTAAGATAGCATGGGTGGGGGCCAGATGGGGGTACGGACACCGCATGGTTAGGGTTGGGTTGATGATGAGAGAAGCATTGGGGGGTTTACCATTACTGTCGGGTCAAAGGAGAACCTCGAGATTCGGGTTGAAGCTGTTTGTTTGTTTGTTTGGGCTTTCTGACGCACGAATCTCGATGGCCTCCCAATCTGACGCCTCAAACGTGTGTGCTTTCTTGTACTTAACTTCAGTCGGCTCATTTAAGTGCTGTTTTGGATAAAATTAAATAATTACAGAATCTGTACATGTTTTTTTGAAATAATCTGTAGTTGTATGTACCCTGTTAAAAACAAACTCAATCGAGTATTGGTTAAAACCTTGTGGGTTTATCTAGTTTTTGAACTGATAGAGCCTATACTAATGTAGGATTGAGCTGATATTTGATGAACAACTTGTAAATAGTACTATTATAAGGCTTAGTTTTTTAAATAATTTTAGTAACTTAGTTGTTAAAATTAATTCTGATTTTAGCAAAATGAGCTCATCAGTTACTAAAATTATAGTTGATCTTAACTAAAAGAGAATATAATTTTAGCACCAGCTAAATTTATTTGCTAAAATCAATTATGATTTTAACAAATCAACCGGAAAACTTAACCTTAGAATAACACGAAAGGCATCGAGCAACTGTGAAAGACCCGAAATAGTGCCAAATTAACAGTGTTGTACATTTTATGTAGTATAAAATCTACTAATCGCGTAAGACTGTCCTCGACAGAATGAAGACAGCTTATTTTTTTGTTCCTGATTTTTTTTTCTTGTGTTTTAGTTTTGCGTCAATTTTTTGTAAAAAATTGGATCGTCTCAACATTAGTCCACGAAATTTGTCCATTTTGAATTGTTTTTATTTTTTGTTAACTTTTTCAAGATCCTGAGCAAAATATTCGTTTTAAAAATTTCTTTCAAGAAGATAAACAAATAATCTTAAATTAAAAAAAAATTACGTGAAACCAACAAGAGAAAGGATTTTTTTCTTATAAATCATAATGACAAAAATATAAGTAGGCCTCAATTATTTAGGCAAACCAACCATTTGAGGATTGTAATTTTATTTTTCTTTTACTGACTTTGGAGGCTAGTATGTTAGACGTTATTAGCATAGCTGTTCATAACTACTCCCTCCGTCCCAATTTTATAATTCATCGTTCTATCTTAACCGGATAAAAAAAGGATTATATCTTTCAATCGGTAATACATTTTATATGCAAGATCGATCTTGATTTAATCTAATAAAAAAAATGTTCAAAATAATCTAAAAAGTGACACGAGCTCCAAAAAAGGACTATAAAATTGGGATGGAGGGAGTATTTTTATTGTTTCAGCTTTTGCAGTACTAATCTTAGACAGCAAAGCTAAGTTTTCCTATTTTAGCAACCTAATTGCAAAAATCAATTACTATCTCCGTCCCATATTTATTGTCTAGTTGCACTATTCACCTAGATTTCAAAAAAATAATTATATGTTCAAATGTATACTGTTATATATCTTCAATATAGATCTTGTTTTATAGTTCTCAATGAGTACAATTAAACAAAAATTTCAAAATTGTAAAAAACATTATACTCCCTCCGTCCCAAAACTTTTGACACTTTTTGGACAGTGCGCCATTTTCAAATGTCTATATCTTTCAATGTAAATGTCAAAAAATATGCAATATGGATCTTGTTTGTTAGATTTTAATTAATTTTATTAAACAAAGTTTTCAAAATCACATAAAACTTTATAAATAAAAAGATATAAGCAATTTAAAATGGCACGCAATCCCAAAAAGGTCAAAAGTTTTGGGACGGAGGGAGTAGATTGAAAGATATAAGCAATTTAAAAATGACACGTTTACTCGTAAACGAACAACAAATACGGGACGGAGGGAGTATTATTTTAGCAAATGAGTTCAGTATATGTTAAAATTATGGTATTTCAAATTAAAAAATTAATATTGTGCCTGGTTGAGAGTTTTGAGAAATATTTTTGAGTCAATATTTGGATGAGTTTTTGTAAAAAGAAATAATTAAAGAGAGGTGTACTAATTGGAGAAAGATAAAGAGAGAAGTGAGAATAATGATTGGAAATAGAGGCATGCGTAGAGTGAGAAATGTGATTAATGATTAAAGAGACGAAAGATAGGGAAAGAACGTTTTTAATTTTTTTTTGAGAAATGTGAAGTGAACAAAGTGTAAGTGTTTCCGTATATTATTTTTTGAATTTTTCACACAGAATTAAAGTGCACGAGGAGTACTTTAATTTGTTACGAAAAAAATTAAAAAATGATAAATGGAACCAATTTATTTTTTGATTTCAAAACTACTGTATGATTTTAGTAACTGTGTTACTAAATTTTTTGGAAAAATATGCCGTGGTTAAATATTTTATTAGTGAGCACCATTTGTGACGTGAACCGTTAAATTATCAAGATTAACGGTTGGAGATTGGACTAGAGAGTGTTGCAGGAAGTGTTGCACGATTAGTTTATTCTAGACGGCACCGACGGCTGGTTTGGCTTTAGTTAAGGGTGACGGCGAGGGTCCGGCATTTGTTGGGTAAGTGGGCCCGGGGAGTAATTTCGTGTTGACGTTGACGAGATACGTATTTAGATTCTCTGTCTGGCACGTTTGAAATCCGGTGTTGTCATAACTTGCTTCAATCATTTACTCCCTAAAATTTTGAGTGTTCGTCAACCTACCAATTCCAAATGGCATGGATACATCAGATTTAGGATAGCCTTAGTGATCCAAATTACTCCCTCCGTTCCTGAATAAGAGTCTCATTTTCCCTTTCATATCATTTTTTAAATAAAGAAAAATACTTTCGTGTATCATTTTTCGAATTTTTTTGCACCAAATTAAAGTACTCGTCGTCAAGTACTTTAATTTGGTGCGAAGAAATTTGAAAAATAATTCACGAAAATGGCTCATTTATTGAGTTAAAAGATGACACGACTTTTCATAATGAAACGTTATTTTGGAACGGATAGAGTATTACATTTTCATATTGACTTTAATTATTGGCTTTTTTGCAATCTGTATTTATAAATATTGAATATATCATTCATGTAAAAAATTGATTTAATTGGATTGATACTGAAGTTTATAAAATCAGAATCTCTCGTCACAGAGACTTCAAAAGTAGTCGAAGAAGATAATTAACTGGTCTCATATTTAATCCCCACTAATGCAAAATGTCGCATTTGTACTAGTGCCCTACAGCACTCCTGTTTCCGTGAATTAGTAGGGATTGAATATTAGACTAGATGAATTTGGACTAATTATTTATTTGCTTTTGACTACTTTGCAAGTTCCTGATGAGATATTCTGAGGCTAAGTCTTTTTAAAAGATTTTAGCAATTCAATTGTTAAAATTATGGTTGATTTTAGCACCTGATAAACTTATTTACTAAAATTAACTATGATTTTAGCAGTTGGGTTGCTAAATTCTTTTGGAAAACTTAGCCTGATTTTATAAACTTCAATGCGTGTAATTGTGTAAGGTATGGTTACATGCATGGTTTTTTATCACGTTTTCTCTATCATTCAAAAGTGTTTTGGTGGTCTAAAATTATTTTCTTCTGGTTCTCTCTTTTCAATTTGGGACATCCAAAAGTTTGAACAACTGAGATACGTAGTCGGGCACCACGTGAACATACCATATACGTGGATCCGGGACCCTGTAGCATCCTAAAATTGTACAAGATTATAGCGCACATCATAGCCGTCAAAACTTAGCAATCAATGGCCTAACGTAGCAGACACTTTATTACAAGTAAAAAAAGATTTTTTTTTTTTGTGGTAAAAAAGCGACTACAAATCATGACCATTGAAAAACACTTTAAAACAGTTATGATGTTGGACTACGACCTTCAGTGAATTCGGACATTACAAAGTTCCCCGGATCCCCTTACATGCTCCTAAGTTTTTCTTAGTATCCACACTTTTGAACGGTTATGATTGTGGACTATGCACTTCAGTGCCGCTTTACACCTATTTTCATTAGGAGGAGTTTTTCAATAGATTATTTGATTTTATCATCTTCAATTTTATCATCATTTTTTACGAATAGATAAAAAAAAAAGTTGATTTTATATCACACTATATTTCACAAGTATTATTACACTAGATTTTATCTATTGAAAAAATAAAGTGATTTTATCACCTCACTATAAAACACCAACTAAAATCAAATTTTCAATTTTATCTTGTAAAATCTATTGAAAAACTCCCCCAAGTTTATCATTTGCGATCTCCAAAACCACCCCATGAGTAATCACTCGTTTTGGGAGGCAGAGGCCTAACGACTGGTCAACATTGAAACCGACGTTAAAAGGTTAATGGAGTACTTCGAACAGGGTACACAGATGTTGCTATTTTCAAGCCAATAATGCTCGAGTAGGATAGAATTTAAATCGGGTATCCAATTGTGTACTACATTCATCATGGTCGTATATTTTTTTAGGTATGGTTTTCAAAAATAAATTAAGTAATTTTAAATTTTCTCAGCATTTACTAAAACAATTAACTATTGAATTTTAGCCATTAATTTGGCCTTCCTTCTATGCAATATATATTTTATTGATGCTATATAATCGACATTAATTTGGACCTTGAATATGTAATCTCGTCTTTATGGTGAAATCATCCTTAGCATGGTGCGAAATTAATTTTAACGATTCAAATTTGCTAGGAAAATGCTAACATGTGCTTCGTGTTAAAGTTGGAAAAATACATCGAAATGAGTAAAAAAATGTATAAAAGTAGGTGTATATGTATTGAAAAGCGCAAAATGTGTCAAGTTTATTTTTTTGTTCAATATTATTAGAGTGTTTTTTTAAAGGCCACTGTAAAAATAAAAAAAAGCTTATTTTAAAATCAATAAGAAATTGATCTATTCTACACCCAATTTGCTGATATAAAATTGGGCAAATTATCGATCGATGCCTTACTAATGTTAAAAGGGTCAATATCCAGTCAGGACTCCCTGACCAAACTTTACGTCCACACCACTCCCTTCAGGGCAAATGGCCTGGAATCCGATCTGTCCAATGTGTTTAAAAAGTGTTTTTAATATACAGTTTTTTATGAAAAATTGATCGGATCAACCCTTCTTGGTCATTTTTTTTTTTGCTGATTTCTCGCGTGAACCCTTCTAAACACATTGGACGGTTTAGATTATGAAAATTTGATCGGTAAATGAAGGTTTGGACATAAAGTGTGGATATAAGGGTGTGGATTGGATCCTTGTTGAATGTTAAAATGAGCAAATTTTTTCACAACGGCCCTTGAAAAAGCAATTTAAGAATGTTGAACGGCTTTGATATTTGTATAGGACCTCGAAATGGGCCACAAAAAAGCGATTCCCATTTGGTGTACGCTAAAATATTGTACCCTTAGAGGACTCAACAAAACTTATGAAAATTATAGGTAATTGATTTTCACACCCTAAATTGATACATATACCCTATTTTTTGTCTTTAAGAAAAAAATTTACACATAAAAAATTAACTACTAAAAAACAAAAAATGGTGTGTGGATAATAATTTAGAGCATGTAGGAAATCACTCCGCAAATAATACTAGTACTATTTCTCTCCGAACAAAAAAGGACATCATACATATGTATGTGTGTGAATGAGTTCTCTGTAGGTGGAAGCGGCGGCCGCTTAGGGTGGGCCTTAGATTTCATGCGGACAAAAGTTTTCACACTCTCTCTCTCCGGTCTGAACGCCACTTCATGCAGCCGACATCGACATGCATCCAGTGATTCCCCGCCACGCGTCAGTTTTCACGTGGGAATCGTACGGACAAATATTTATTCTAAAAAAAATTGTTTTTCCATTGACGCGATCGAATACGACGACACACACCGAAGCCGGCGCGTTTTAGCGTCGCTTTTGGGCTTTCTCCCGGAACAATAGTACTCCCTCCGTCCAAATTTTATATTCTATTTTGAGATTTGTGTCCTTTTTTTTAAAATTTATATATTATAATTTATAATATTTTAGGTGATTTTGAATATTTTGTTTATAAAATTAAATCAAGATCTTTCAAACAAGATCTATATTGCATATAAAATGTATTACTGATTGAAAGATACTCCAATAGTATAATCGTTTTTTATTCGGTTAGTATAGAACGATAGACTATAAAATTGAGACGTAGGTCACTTAAAGTTAAAGTTTTGTGAATAAAGATGAAAAACAATCTAAAAAATTCTCTCATCGAGAAAAGCCAAGAAAATCACAAAAAATCGACCAAAAACTAACAAATGCAATTTTTTTTTGAATAAGGACAAAACTATAAACAAACCAAAAAACCAATTTTCCCAATTTCCCCAAACCAACCCTAAGGGCAACTACAACCCACCTCCATTCCTCCAAAATGGAGGGTGGATGTGACATATTGAGGGAAAATTTTATAATTTATGCCCACTTTTCTTTATTTTTTGTACTTTTTGTGAGTATCTTGGAGGGACCCACTGTCCTTTTTAGAGATTTGGTCCTCCAAAACTATTTTGATCCTCCAAATATGGAGGACCAAATCTCATTTTGTTCTCCTTTCTCTATTTTTAGAGGATGGGCCCCCTAAAAAATCTGAAAAAAATTAAAAAGAAAAGTGGGGCATTAATTACAAAATTTAAAACTCGATGTAATCACATCCACCCTCCATTTTGGAGGAATGGAGGTGGATTGAAGTTGCCCTAAAAGCAGACCCTCTATATTTTATATCACCCTCTAATTACAAAAAGATAAAAATATTAGCAGATGACGATTGAGAGGATGGGACAGAGTGATTTGGTACTCTTAAAAGTCTTAAGTGAAGATTAAAGAGTACAGATTGGAGATGCTCTAAAGGAGCAAATAAAGTCTCTCTCTCAAAATCAATTCTCAAATTATTTCTTACAATATTTAAGCAAATCATTATATGTCTGTGTGTGTGTTTGCACGTTTTTTCGATGGTTACAAATAATGGACTATTGGCTATGAAAAGGTGTTTTTTTAATGAATAAACTATATATTTCCTACAACAATTACTCCATTTAATTGCATATTAAACGAAATTCCAAAAGCCAAAATTTTGAATGGACATGCAATTGTGAAAATGACTTATTTGAATAGAGCATCCAGAGTTGTTCTCGCTAAAAAGACCTTTTACTTTAAGACCTTACAACTATGGGGTGCTTACGCGGCTTATTTTTCAGTTTTTGCTTTCAATTTTTTTGGATCATAATTAAAATGCATTTTAAATCTGGTAGGGCATTTTCAAAAAATGTATAGAATTTATTTTAGACGTGTGGAATACTAAGCCTTATTAATATTATTTTTTGTTTTGTTTTTAGAAGTGTGGAAATGGATGGCGAGACCCACGAGTTTTTAAAAATAAAAATCTTTTAAATGCCCATATCTTTTTGTCTTGTAACATGCCCCCACATTTCGTATGGGGTGTGTGGCGTATATGGAGTAAATGTGGGTCCACGCGTGAAATGGGGTTGTTGTTGGGTATGATATGAAAGATGCTGCTTCTTTCATTGTTCTTTTAAAAAGATGGTGGCATTTGGAGTTACTAAAAACATAATCAATAAAGCAAACCCCGAAAAAGGATTGTGATAAACACGTCATTCTAGAGCGGACCCTCTATATTTTATGTCACCCTCTAATTACAGAAAATAAAAATACTAGTAGTAGATGAGGATTGAGAGGATGGGATAGAGTGATTTGATACTCTTAAAAGTCTTAAGTGAAGATTAAGAGTACAAGTTGGAGATGCTGTAATAGAGCAAATAAAGCCTCTCTCAAAGTCAATTCTCAAATTATTTCTTACAATATTTAAGCAAATCATTATATGTTTGTGTGTGTGTGTGTGTTTTCACGTTTTTCCGATGGTTACAAATAATGGACTATTGGCTATGAAAAGGTGTTTTTTAATGAATAAACTATATATTTCCTACAACAGTCACTCCATTTAATTGCATATTAAACGAAATTCCACATGCAATTGTGAAAATGACTTATTTGAATAGAGCATCCAGAGTTGTTCACGCTAAAAAGACTTTTTACTTTAAGACCTTACGACTAGGGGGTGTTTACGAGGCTTATTTTCAATTTTTGCTTTTAAATTTTTTGAATTTTTAGTTTCTTAGATCATGATTAAAATGTATTTTAAATCTAGTAGAGCATTTGAAAAAAATGTATAGAATGTATTTTGGACGTGTGTCGACGAGAGGAACGTAAAAAGTATAAAATTATTAGTCAAACTTAAAGTTTTGTTAATAAAGACGAAGAATAATCCAAAATACTGAAAACTAAAAAATGCAAAAAAGAATTGAATAAGGACAAAACCCAAAAAATCAAAAATTTTTTTTTTTGTATTTAGCCAAAGGAGGCCGAAGTCTCTCTCTCAAAATCAATTCTCAAATTATTTCTTACAATATTTAAGCAAATCATTATATGTTTGTGTGTGTGTTTGCACGTTTTTTCGATGGTTACAAATAATAGACTAGTGGCTAGGAAAAGGTGTTTTTTAATGAATAAATTATATATTTCCTACAACAGTTACTCCATTAGTTGCACGTTAAAAGAAACTCCAAAAGCCAAAATTTTGAATTGACAATTGTGAAAATGACTTAGTGTTTGATAAAGCATCCAGAGTTGTTCACGTGAAAAAGACTTTTACTTTAAGACCTTCCGACTAGGGGTGTTTACGAGGCTTATTTTCAGTTTTTGCCTTTTAAATTTTTTGGATTTTTAGTTTTTTGGATCGTCATTAAAATGCATTTTCAATCTGGTAGAGTATTTGGCAAAAATGTATAGAATGCATTTTAGATGTGTGGAAAACTCAGCCTTATTATTATTTTTTTTGTTTTTAGAAGTGTGAAAATGGATGGAAAAAAAGTATAGAATGCAATTCAGATATGTGGAAAACTCAGCCTTATTATTATTATTTTTTGTTTTTAGAAGTGTGGAAATGGATGGAAAAAATGTATAGAATGCATTTTAAATGGGTAGAAAACTCAGCCTTATTATTATTATTTTTTATTTTTAGAAGTGTGGAAATGGATGGAAAAAATGTATAGAATGCATTTTAAATGCGTAGAAAACTCAACCTTATTATTATTTTTTTGTTTTTAGAAGTGTGGAAATGGATGGCGGGACCCACGAGTTTTTAAAAAAGTGGTGGCATTTGGAGTTAGTACAAACATAATCAATAAAGCAAACTCCGAAAAAGGATTGTGATTAACACACCATTCTATTGATAGCCTNCACTAAACTAAAAATAAAGCCCACCGAATTAAAAATAAAGCACAAAGAAGACAAAATACTCGTAAACCATACTCCAATTGACTTTATTCACTTTTATATACTCTTTCAAATTATTGTATACTTTTTAACATATATCTATACAGTTTCTAAACTTTAACGGTAGTCTAGTACACAAATTTTATAATTTTGCTTATATTTTAGAGGGTGGTTGTTTTGGTGGGGGATTAAATTGTGGTTGGAGGGGCGGCTGCCTCTTGACCGCTTTTAAAATGAAAGAAAGTTTGTTGCTTTGTCTGGTGACCGACCCCCTCTTTATTACTTACCCGCCGTTGCTGCAAACTTGATTGACATTTCTGCCCTGCCTTTTGGGAAAACATAACTTGATGATTGTGCTCGGTTTGGGTTTGAGTTTTGAGTGCGAAGAGAAATAATTAAAAATATGGGTAATAATTGGAGAGAGAAAGAGAGAGAAATAATCGGAAATATGTGATAATGATTGGAGGGAAGTGGAGGGAATTAGGGTAAAAAAATTTACTAAACAAGGCTCTTGGTCCTCTTCGGGCCTGTTTAGATCATCAAAACCGTTGATATTTGAGATCTCGGGGGTGTTTGGCCACTTGCTTTTTGCATTTTGGTTTTCGCACTTTCTACTTCTAGGTGTTTGACACACCACAATGAAAACACATTATGCGAAAATGAGTTTTTGATTTTGAGTTTAGAGAAGAGAAATTAAAAATAGGTTGAGAGGAGCTTTTTGATTTCTCATTTTTCACTTTTTCCATTTTGATTAACAAAAAGACCAACAGAATATATTCTACACATATCTCCCAAACACTTCTCCTATTTCAAAATGCATTCTGCACATTTCTCTCAAACACTCATACCAAATTCAAAATACATTTTGACCATAATTCAAAAGGCCAAAAAGCTAAGAAGTTGAAAATGAAAAGCTAAAAATAAGTCTCCCAAACACCCTCCTCGTCAAGAAAATTGAGCATGCTAAAATTCATGTAAATTGGATATCTAATGTGTTTTCGAAACTCATTTACCCTAGAAATTTTGGTTTTTATTCAGTGATGCAATATTTTCTAAGCTCATTTTTTTTTGGAGATATATGTGTTTGGGAAACACAGTAATCGATACGCGATTAACAAGAATTTTAACGCATCCCATGTTCTTGATGATGTCTAAAATAACAATTGTACCAATCATAAAAAATGGACCAGAGAAGAGTCCAGAAACGGCGCAAACAGTACCACCTCGTGGCAATGGTCCCAATTCGATAGAAGGGACAATCCTCAACGGTCTCATTCTAAGAGGGACTAAGGAGGATCGTGATCCAATCATTATCAATCAATGGTCCTAATTCTTGTGCCAAATAAATCGCTTTTGGTGAGGACTTTTTAGCAAAAGGGTTCGGGTAGCTTCGATAGAAAATCTTTTTTAGTTCGGCGGAAGTTTTCTTTTCAAAGAATTTTGGAAGTTGAAAATACGTTCTCTCGAAGAGAAAGATGAATGGGAAGTTTCCCATTTGTTGATTTTCTTACTTCTTTTAATTTTTCTTAGAATTATGTTGCAATTCTGGGAACAAATATTCCAATTCCCAGTCAAGATGTTAAAGGTCTCAAGAGTTTAATTCTTGATTCTTGAGTCTCGCATGACCTTCCTTGTTTTGGTATTCTTTTGTGTTATTCTTTGTAGCGTGCTTTGAGCTTTGTAAGATATCTTCTTTGTTGCAGTTAGGTTTTTTTTTTTTTCTCTTTCTTTTTTCATTTCCTCCTAGGGTGCTCATTTTAGGTTGTCTATTCGGTTAATCTTTTTTCTATATCAAGCTAATTTACCAAAAAAAAAAAAAATTCCCAGTCATTTCAAAACAGTTCCTAGCCAAAACACTTACGCAAATCACAAAAAAATGTTTTAGTTGGCTACAGTGAAGTTGCTATAATAACTCGCTTTTTAGCGAGTCACTGTAAGCAGCAAGTGTTCTGGTGAGGTGGTTGGTAAAGTGCAAACATATGGATAATCGATATATCTATATTTTTCACATATTGTCCAGATCAGTCTTCTGACGGTATAATACAAGAGCGTCGTTAATTAGTTTTAACAATATAACTCATGGCACATGCAAAATCAACAACTCCTTCCGTCTGATTTTTTTTTCCCTCATTTCACTATTTATGACACTAGAAAAAAATTGTTTATATTTTTAAATGTGTAATTTTCTATATATTCAATATAGATTGCGTTTAATAGTTCTCGATGAATTATATTAAACAAAGTTTTCAAAATTTAAAAACTTTATAAATTAAAATATATAACTGATTGAAAAATGACATGCATGTCGAAAAAAATAGACAAGAAATTCAAGATGGAAAGAGTACGTTACACATATTAATTCACCCCTCTTTGAAATCTTGCGTCCATGTGTGATAATACACATTTAATCAAATCACAAAGCTGGGTTTGGGCATACACCGAGAATGTGGTCACATCGGGCCCATCTAACTCAAATTAGCATATGTTATACATATACTATCACTTAACAGAAAAATGAGGCAAAAAGATGCATCTTGTTTTGTCCAGCCTCGCAGTTGCAGATGGTGTTTTGTGAATTTTTTTCTATCTGATCTAGCCATCTAGGATAATAGAAAATGCACGAGGGAAATAGATATAATGCTTCTCCTTTTGCAGGGTAAGATCTTCTCTTGTTGCTGGGAGCCAATTTTTGCATGAAAAGGGTACATGCAAAATAAGTAAATATAGCTGATACAGGAATTAACTGCTGATCAGAGCAAGTCCACCCGTTGCTAACGAAATGGCATTGTCAAACGATTTTTTACTTGTTACATTGTCAAAAAGCATAAAAATAGCAATGTTGCCGCACTGGTTGGTTCCATTTTGACACGATTTTCAAATACAAATCATTTTATTAAACTCATCTCCTTTTTCAAAACAACGCAAATGGCATAGATGAAGTGGGAGAAATGACAATAGCCATATTGGATACCAAATTTGGCAGGCATTGCCACGTTTTGGCATCAAATGATAATGGGTGGACTTGCTCTTAAGCCCGAGGTTTTTGTTCTATTTATTCAGGTTAAAAAAAATGTTTTTTTTATTTTATTTTATGTTGAATGAAGAAATAATGCCTTTAATGATGTTTGTCTTGAGTTTTCACATTGAACCGGGCTTTCGTTTTAGAACTTTTTGTCAAGTATTAGTAGCAAGTACACAATGAAATTTCATTTCCTTCTGATTCTTCATTCGTCCAATATCATCATCAAAAATTTAACACGGTCATGTATTTCAAAATTTGGCGTTTACTTTTTTCATTTAACTACTCAACCATTGGAGATCAGCTTAAACTTGATCATTTTGTAGGTTTCCTGCAAAACCATCAAGCTTTGGACCTTTAATTAGGGTATACCGAACGAAAATGGGCTCGTAAAATTGGGTTACTAATAATGCCCATTATAGTTGGGCCAAACTTCAATTGGTGGGCCGTATCTGCTAGCCTCATGGCACAAGATTCTCTTCTTCTTCTTCCTTTTTTCTGAGTAATAAATACTCTCTCCGTCCTATTTTAAGTGAGCTATCCCAAAAAAAATGTCCACTTTTTAAGTTAGTGGGTAAAAGTTGAAACATTTTTCTTTTTTACCCTTTAAAGTAGATTTTCTACATAGAGGGTAAGTATGGAAAGTAATATTTTGCATGTGTAACTATGTTGATATTTACCCACAAAAAAAAAAAAAAAACTATGTTGACTCTTAAAAATGGGTGACTGTCAAATTATGACATTTGAAATGGTACAGAGGGAGTACAAGAGACAAGGAAGAAAGAAGGACAACAAAGAAACGAAGAAAAAAAAAAGACGAACTAAAGGTAATTTCCCAAAATGTGCTAGACTGGCTAAAAATATTAAAAATAATTGATGTATCTAAAGAGAATTATATGTCTCAAAATCCGTTCTTCCTCATCCCTCTTTCATTTCCAGCATCCAAATGAGCTCTAAGATCTTGTCCCCCCATAACCCCTGGAACACACAATACCATTATTCAAAAATATTTACGTGATGTTGTCTCCCCTTGAATTACAGAATAAACACAAAAGAAAAATCGAAAAAAGAAAAAGAAAAGAAAAACAGAAAAGAAAAAGCAAGACATAGATATCCGAAGTTTTTCAGAAATCACCTACTTCTCTCGAGAACCATACCAAATCACTATGATTGATGAAGAAACAGTTTACAAGTTCTCTCACAAGCTCTCTTAAGAGTTATAGCAAGTTTTTGCTCAAATGAAGGAGTTGTGTACCCTAAAAGACGATCTATGGATACATAGGTTTCGAAAGCAATATCAGTGCTAATAAACATATTTTGATGAAGAAACTTAATTATTTATTTATTTATTTGGTTGTCGATAAGTTGGAGATGATTGGAACAATACCATTTATGGAAAAATCTGGAAGTGTTCTCGGGGATTTCTTAGTTTGAGTTGTTGGCTCAATTATCAATTAAGTCAAATTATGTCGTAAAGCATTATAAAAAAGTGAAAGTGGTGACGTGGACGAAGGAATGGCTACCAGAACAAAGGTAATTAAGAAAGTCAATCACAATTATGAGGTGATTTGGCTTAAAAGCCATAATCCAAATTATTGGATTATTCGTTTCGTTTTTATTCTTTTTTTTTTTTTTCACGTCAAGATTTTGTGGTTTTTGAATTCCTTTTGACGAGATGAATCTAACAAATATAAATTTATGGTCAAAACTCAATTTTTTTAATAAAGCCAAAATACTTGGTATAAAAGAATAAAGTGGCTTTGCATGTCTATTGGATAGACCACGGACTTAGAGCATCCTTATCAAAAGTATCAAATTTTACATCAAATTTAACTTCAAAACCAACTATTACAATTTAGCATACCACTTTTACAAAAGCTTGCAAAATCAGGCTCTATTATAAATTTATTGCATTAAATTATTCTTTCTTTCTACTCATACTCCCAAAAATAATATTAAAAAATGAACAGTGCATGAACAGTGCTATGGTGAGTAAACAGTGCCGCACCAAATTTGGTGCGGTACTAAGCTTGATTTTGACTTATTTTTGAATTTTTTTTAAAGTTAAAGTAGAGAGTCACATAAAAGAATATTCTTATCCTTTGTTATCTATGGTGATAGTATTAATTACACTAGTTGCCAGTCTCCGGACTTATCCTTTGTTATCGCGATAGTATTAATTACACCTACGTGTGAAGCGAAACAGTTTATGAGTTACATTTCAGTTAGGATTTTGTTTTCAGGCACAGGGAGTTAATTCATTGCTGATCTCAAATGGGAAAAAGACTATTTTCAGGCTGCAAAAAATGAATTAAAATATACGAGGAAAATCAAATTATTAATATCCGCCTAAACTGCCGGTCGCAAATGTCAACAAAATACTCACCTGGGACTTGGAGTCGGGACTCAAATTCAATGGTCATCGCAAATCATTGCGAATATTTCTGCATTTGGCTAAGAGAAATCATAAAGTAGATCTGAAACACACTTGAGCATGTTCTTGTATAGGTTTTCTTTTCTTTTTCGATGGTAACAAGTGTCCGAACCAGCTTAAACATATCCCAACCAATTCTTTTCTTTATCCGGTCAAAGGCTGGCTATCATAAAGTAGATCTGAAACACACTTGAGCATGTTCTTGCATAGGTTTTCTTTTTTGATGGTAACGGGTGTCCGGACCAACTTATGCGCATCTCAAGTCATTATTTTCTCTATCCGGTTAAAGACAGGTTATCAACGGCTAAACTCACAAGAAATTCCTTTTGTGCATCCCTACTCCAAAGATCGTACACTAGTCAATTGCGTGGGCCATGGAGAGCAAATCTACCAAACTAAAACTTTGGGGCTGTCGTTGAGTTAAAAGTTGGCCGAATCGAGAATAAAAAATTTGGTATAGTTCTGTATTTGGATTTGGATGAGCAACTTGATCTCTTTATTGGTTTTTCGACATTTAAAATATGTCCCTTCGTTGTTTTTTCTTTTCTAAAATGACAATATGATCCCTCTATCAATTGGGCAAAACCCATGATGCGTTATTGTCCTTTAACAAAATTATGGCCTGGTTCCAATTTTTGACTTAAAACTCAAATTATTGTATTTTATGTGACATGTCACTCTCTACAATATATCGACTGAAAAACCTATGTAAGATAATTCCGGACCGGAATATATGTTTATTCTACGCACTCCGGCTAGAAGGTAAGGCCTGCCAAGTCAGGAGTCCCAATTGGTTGGTGTCAGGTCAAACATTTGTGGGTGAAAATGGTATTGTGAAATATAATTTTCTAAAATCTAACATTTGATAAAATCAAGTGTTGATTTTAGCAAACGAGGAGAAGATTTACTAAAATCACCACTTGGTTTCAAATGAGGAGTTGATTTTAGCAAATCTTCTTCTCATTTGCTAAAATCACTAGATTTTATCAAATGTAAGATTTTAGCTAATAGAAAAACTTTTTAAGGAGCAATTGTTTCATCTTTTTGGATTATAAGCAAAGAGACTAATGTTTTGACTTAGGATAGCAATCACCAAGACAGGAGATTCTAGCTAGCGATCTTTCACCATCAATGAAGTATTAGGTTAACATTTTGAGGGCCTAAGACCATCTCTAGCAGACTCGCGAAAACTCCGGCGAACCCATATTGGTGACCCAAAATTGAAAAACCAAGACCCAGTGGCCTCGCCAAGCACCTTGTCACAGGTGGCGAGGTTTGGCGATCAAAGGCGAGCTCGCTACCGGAGTATCTTCCTCTCTTCTCCCACTTTGGAAAAACTACTACACCGGAATATTTGTTGTAAAATCAATTTTGACACCAGAGGATTGTAGGAATCATCGAGACAATGTCAACGGTGTAATATTTGTCGGTGATCGTTTTGCCAGGAGCTCACATGCGTGGGTCAACGAACGAGCATGTGGGCAAGTCAAATCTACTTGCAGCGCGTGTATTGCATGTGCCTGTGCGAGAGAGAACAATTGACGTCGTTTTTTTTTCTTCTTTGAAATGGCTACACTGTTGGGTGATGGAAGTGTTTGAAGCCAGCAAAGTGTACTTTTTCTTGCCAAAATGGAGATAAAGATAGTTAAACTGATGGAGATGCTCTAAGGTTAATACGATGAAGAAGCAGCATCAACATCTCCTTACATCAAAATTATTTCACCTCGTTGATATATGGAGTATAACCAAGGGCTTGTAGTCCAGTGTTTATTTTTTGATTTTCCCACAAGGGAAACCAAGGTTCAAACCTTGGCGAAGGTGTTTTGAGTTTAGGGCTATGGATACCTTTTAAACCCTCTTTAGACTAATTCACTAACTTGTCTGCTAACTCCCACCCTCCGCTGATAATTATCGAATGAAAAAAAAAGAAAGAAGATATGTGGAGTATAAAAATAAGATAGAAATGATGACAAATGGTTTTATTTTTTGTGAGCAAAAAGTTACTTATTTATATCAAAACAAAGAGGACACTATCCCGTCTGAAAATTACCAGGAAAAAAATATAAAATACACAAGAAATTGAAAATGGTTTTAAGTTAGGTATGGGTTTTCAACGAGATGAGTACTGAGAAGAACGAATTTCCCTTTTTTGGCACCAGTTGCTAAAACCCAGTAATTTTTCATAAAAATGCTAAAAACTAACTTGCTAAAAATAATTTATCTCTCGTAAACTAAAAGTTAAGTTGCTAAAAATTTAGTAATTTATTTTCATAAAATTGTTAAAAGCAAAATGAAGCCGAAGCTTATTGATATGGAAATAGGGCCCACAGAGATACGGTCGTGGGGTTCATAGCCGATGCCTGAGCCGGTCAATGCGGAAGGGATGAAGAAAGGGGGTAATAAAATAGCTGTGATACATACACAGAAAATTGACCAAGAAATGACCCAAAAAACAAATCCAAGGGATGAGTGAAACATACACAGAAAATTGACTCATAAATGACCCAAAAAACAAATCCAAGGGATGAGATTCACGGTAATAAAATGATCCATTTTAATCACGGATCCGACTACGGGTACAGAGGGAGGAGTATCGAGAATGTACCAATCGCATTCGGGAACTCATTTTTGGGTCTCATACAAGTGATCCGAACTGTTTATTATTTTTAAAACATTTTTCTGAGGGGAATTTTGATTGAAACGGTGAGACTTTGGTTCAGCACTTTTAATCTTCCGATTGAGCTGAAATTTTGTAGGGTCATTTGGAAAAATGTTTTAATAATAATGAACGATTCAGATCACTCATTTGAGACCCAAAAGTAGGTCCTTAAATACGGTCGGTACATTTTCGGTAACCCTCCCTTTGTGCGCATATGTTTACGAACCCTTCTATTGGTACCGACGAGATTGTACCGATGAGGTATCGACGGCGTCGCCGGCGCCGATGTGGGTCCCAAATGGCCGATCCGAACCGTTGATCGTTCTCAGAATCAAATTCCGAGTGGGACAACGTGGGAATCGAGGCAATCGGACGGCTTTATGAGCTCGATCCAAAATCACCCCATTTCATTTGAAATTTTTTGAATGAAATGGGGTGATTTTAGATCGAGCTCATACAGCCATCCGATTGCCTCGATTCCCAATTTTTCCCACTCGGAATTTGATTCTGAGAATGATCAACGGCTCGGATCGGCCGTTTGGTACCCTCACCGGCGCCGGCGACGCCGTCGGTACCTCATCGGTACAATCTCGTCTGTCCCTTTAGATTTACCGTATGTTTACCCTTTAATCACAGCAAGAACTATTTGTTTAATAAAATATTCTAACCCAGATTCTAATCATACGCGCTATTTGTTTACACGCTCCGGTTTTCTGTACAAATAGTAGGCGGGTATGCATAGAGCGCGTGGTTTTAGAGGTGAGAGGGAGGTGTCTGAATGAGAGGACGCAAGTGCCCCGGAATTCGTGCGTTTTTTAGTAGTAATTAAATCTTTTTTTTATTTTTCTATATTCTTCTTCACTAGAAACGATGCACCGACTCCCACTGCCCTGGCACGTGCTCACGTGAGTCGACACCTCAGCCTCAAAGAGTGATTATTCAAGTGCTCCCCGTACCATTGCTACGTGGTTCTCGAGGATCTTCCAGCGTGACACATTTGTGTGGAATTTTCGTCGGAATACCTCATTTTTAGTTTTGCATGAATGTGTGATGGTAACGGCTCTTATGACAGTATTTCCCAACAATCGTTGTTGGATTCTTCAAGTGCTCCCATATCATTGCTACGTGGTACTTGAGGATCTTCCAGTGCAACACATTTTTGTGGAAATTTCACACTTCATTTTGAGTTCTGCGTGAACGTGTGATGGTAAAGGCTTTCATCGCAGTGTTCCAAGAGTAATTTGTAAATTTTCCAACCGTCGCTACTGGATTCTTTAAGTGCTCTTGTACCATTGCTACGTGGTACACGAGAAGCTTCCAATGCAACACATTCGCGTGGAATTCACACACTTCGTCTTAAGTATTGTGTGAATGTGTAATACTAGTAATGACTTTCGTGATAGTGTTCCAATAGCAATTTGTAAATTTTACAACCATCGTTACTGGATTCTTCCCATGGGAGTAATTTATGGAGAAAAGATTAAGGAACTAATATATTGCAATAACAATTGCACAAACTCTCTCATATGAAATACGCGGAATCCATAAATGAATGGTAGGTCCTACATATATTAAGTGAGAGAGTTTATGCAATTGTTGGTACAAGTGTTAGTGTCTATAACAAACATGCAATTTTTATGGTCCACGCCTTCATTGACACCAACCACTCCAAGTGACCAATTTTTTATCGACACCCTCATCATCCATATCTCTAGGCTCTCTTTTTGTCGGGTCTCAAAAGCTTCACGACAGGAGGCTCAGAGAGTTCATTTTCTTGTCAAACAAGCTCTCATTTATTTTATGGCTCATCTAGATACAGGGGATGTAGATCAGAGTAATCAGAACGTCAACTGATTTTGGTTGCCCTTTGTTTGGCCTATTCTTTTTGTTGCAGGACATTGTTTTGTATTGTATTCTGATACTGCCCCTTGCATTTGGCTTCAGTTAATGGAATTTCTCACTTTTCTAAAAAAAAAACTTCTAATTACTATTGTTTAACATGAAAAAATAAAGAAAGAGGTCACACACCACAAAGAAAACAACAATTTTTATTGGAATAACTAATCAAGTTTCTATAACCCTCCCATAAAATTGGATACTTTGTGAAAGGAGTCGAGCACAAAACTTTGATGTTTAATGTTTACATTTATGTAGGCAAATCATTGTTGTCTGCAATACTATTGTGGGTACGTTTAATTGTTGTATTACTGTGACAGATGATTGGATAAGATGGAATTAATAATGACAATAGAGAGGACATGTGGAGTTTACAAGATAGAGGCTTACAAGATAGTAGATGAATGATATGAATGCTATGATTGGCTATACTGTGTTTGGTTAGAGTATGATAAAAATGATGAAGATTTATTTTGACCGTTGGATGAGGATGGAGATAATTCCGGAACTAGACAGATAGTCCCACCTTGTACAATCCAGTGCTTAATCTTGAATTCACTAAACACATGACTAAGGAATAATAGAAAATATATAGGCCTGTTCCCTTTGGTCCTAATTTCACCTTCATAGTCCTACAATCAAGCAAACTTGTGGAACAATCAACCTAACAAACCAGCCTATACAAATCAATCAAATTGAAATAATCCACCTACAAATGCATCCCATATTTAAAGTATAAACGTTTGAACAATATGGAAAATTCTAGGGCATTTATAATATCTCATATACGTTGCTATTTTTGGACCACATCACAAAAGTTATAGAGAAATTTTCTATTTGTATAGCGGAGGTTTTTAGAGGTAGTAGAATGCAAGTTTTTACGAATAGCCTTTTAAAATTTTCTGAAACTGTCACCGAATGCATCGAGTACAAACCACCCACATTGTTTGAGTCTCTCTACTAATAAGTTTGTGATTTTTTTTTCTTCATGTTTGATCAAGTAGCATTTCGTTAAGATTTCATACAATTTGGGTTATTGTGATGTATTTGTTGTGTATTAACGTTTTGCTTAGAGGACTATCTTTTATTTTTTATTTTTTATTTTTTTGGGTAATGCAAGGAGTCTCAAGTCAGTTTGCACACACCTCAAACTGATCTCTATAATTCTTCTCATACCCCATTTCACTCTAACACATGACTCATGGGGTAAAGTATTCCCAAAATTTGTTGACAAGGGGAATCGAACCCCAAGACATTAGAAGGGAACAAATCCATATGTATCAAGCCAAAACCACTATGCAACCCCTGCACCCCGTTTGGATGCCGAAGATGATTTGGATGGATTTGTAATGAGAGTGGATTTGTAGTAAGGGTGGATTTGGTAATGAAGGTGGCCTCACCTCATTAGAAGGGTGGATTTGTTAATAAAGTGTTTGGATGGTATTTTGAGAAGGGGGATTAGGAAGGTGGATTTGAAAGGATAAGAGGTCAAATGATGTAATTGCCCATATTTTATTATTTGAATAAAGAAAATGGATTAATTTATTAATAATTACAGTAAATAATTAATAAATACATGAAAATTAAGAGAAATACATAATAAAAACAAACAAATATTTGAACCATATTTTTTTGGGAATTTTTTTTTGGGTTTTAAAATTAATAAATTAATTAAAAATTGAAAAATAGGTAAATTAACAAAAGACATTTTTTTTTATTTTGAATCATATTTTTTTTTTGGGGTTGAATGGAAAGTAGATGGTGGTTAGGGTGAATGGTTGGTGGTGTGGTAGATAGGTGATTGAATAGTGGTTTTGTGGTTGAATGTTTGATAAAAAAATTCCTATAAATAGAAAAAAAAAACTCATTTTGGTATTGCAAGCAATTTTCAAATTAGAAAAACAAGTGTTATAGTTATATTTTTGTAAGTTTGAATGACACGCCGGGCTTGGAGCGAGGTGGAGGAAGAAACTTTGCTCTAATACCTTACGTCGCTCATAGATGAGGGTGTTGGCAATCTGATTTTGGATTTCGTCCTTCATATTCAGAAGTTTTGAAAAATATGATGCAAACTTCTTTCCTTGGTTGTGGTATTACAAAAATGCATATTGAAGGCAAGATTAGAGATTGGAAGCGAGACTTTGTCTATATCAATAAGTTTCGTCAAATTGAAGGATTTGGATGGGATGACTCTGAAAAAAATTGGTGGTGGAAAAACGAACAAGTTTAGAACAATTTTGTCCAAGTAAGAATTCATCCAACAGGCTTGGTGAATATTTTCCTAGCTCTTACTTAATTTATTATTTAATTTAACTTTGATTTTTGTTTTGTTTTTGTTTAAAAATGTAGGGTCATCCACGATTTGCAAACTAGAATGGAAAACGATTTCTCAATTATAGTCGATGGTCCTATTGCTTCACACCTCAAGACGGTGGGGAAAATGAAGATTGAAGTCATCGGAAGTTTTAAGAATTGAGCCTCATTTCATAGTCGATCTTTATTTTAGAGAGTGTCTTTGGTTGTGTTCGGTTCATAGTTTTGAGGGAGTTTAGTTTAGTTTTGATGATATAAGCAGGTGTAATAAGTGGAGAGAGATAGAGAGAAAAGTGAGAAAAATGATGATGTAAGCAAAACCAAGAATGACCCAAAACTGGGCCAAAGCTATCAACCGAACAAGGCCTTTGTCTTTGGCTTTGGCTTAGTAATAAAGTTCATAATGTATTTTTGCCGTTGTAATAAAGTTTGTATTTCAATAAACAGTTCAGACTCCATAGTACATAAGTTTACTCCGAATCAAAGAAAAATGCCACTAATATACAACCTACAAAACCTAAGAAGAAAATTAAAAGATACAATAGTTTTCCATCCAAAGCGGATATTTAACTACTATCGCTTGTTTGTGCCGATTGAAAACCACCTAGTACGACTCTCCATTTTCACCTGCCATTCAGAAATCTAATCCAAACCAAAGAAGAAATGATATAATTTCAATTAGTTCAATAAACATTATTCTTTGAAGTATGTATATTAGGCTCAGATCTTTGATTCATTGACGCAAATTGCACAAGTTGGCTACAAGTCATGTTGCCAAATGCTGATGAAACCATTGGCCATCATAAAATGTCCCGCCAAGACAAGTGCGTTGCCATAAATTTTGTTTCCCTCAAATGTCATCATTGCCGTTAAATAGGATGCTAAGTTACAAATTAGGGTTATATACATATAATCATAAAGATACACTTTATATGGTTCAATATGCAGTTTTCTCGGCTTTGTAGCAAAAGCCAAATGATGCCAAAAAGGCTACTCATTTGTGGCTTCACACACACACAAGAGGAGTCTTGTGGCTCAGAAAAGGTTTTCTCCATCACAATCCATCACTTGGCTACAACATTATGTTGCCAACAAGTATTATATGCATCGGCCGTCATAAGTTGATGTTCATCGGCTGTCATACATTATGTTGCCAAGCAGAATTCATTAAGTAAAAATTGTTGTTCAATTTTTTCATCATAGCCACATAGCATAGTAAACTGAATCATACCCTAACAAAACTGCACAATAGCCCAGAAAACTGAACATAACAACCCAGAAAACAGCATAATAGCCCAAAAAAGTGCACATAACAGCCCAGAAAATTGCAAAAAATCCAAAAAAATTGCAAAACAGCCCTAAAAATTGTATAACAGTGCAGAAAACTGTATAATAGCCCCAAAAATTGCACATAACAACCCAAAAAACTAAAATATAGCCCAAAAACTGCATAACAGTGTAAAAAATTGCATAATAGCACAGACAACTACACATAACAGCCCAGAAAACTGCAAACAAGCCCAGAAAACTGCTTAACAGTGCAAAAAACTACATAATAGCCCAAATAATTGCACATAACAACCTAAAAAACTGCATAACAGCCCAAAAAACTACATAACAGCAGCCCAGAAAACTGCATAACAGCCTAGAAAACTGCATAACAGCCCAGAAACATTCAAAGTGCAGAAAACTGCATAACAAGTCAAAAAACTGCAAAGTAGCCCAGAAAATATGTTCAAAGTGCATAAAACTGCAAAACAGCCCAGAAAATTGCATAATAGCCCAGAAAACAACATAATAGCCCACAAAACTGCATAATAGCCCACAAAATTGTACTTAACAACACATAAAACTACAAAATAGCGTAAAAACTGCACATAATAGTGCAAAAAATTGCATAAAACAGCACAAAAAACTACATAACAGCCCATAAAAACTGCATCATAACCCAGAAAACTGCAACTAAATACCAAAAACATTCATAGTAGCCCAAAAAACTGCAACTAAATACCAAAAACATGCATAGTAGCCCAAAAAACTGCATCTTAGCCCATAAAATTGCATAGTAGGCCAGAAAACAACAACTAATTACCAAAAAACTGCATCATAGCAGCCCACAAAACTGCATCATAGCCCACAAAAGTGTTGAAAATCACAGAAGCTCAAAGGTAGCGACAACCACACACACACAGACACACAAAAAAACATAAATGGCTTAGAGATTAATTATATAGTCACATCACCTGTATGGGACAACATTATGTTGCCAAATGGGTTTTTAACCCATTGACAACAATAAGTTACACAACCAAGTGGAGTGCTTTGCCTTTACATTTGTGCCCTAACTTCATCATTACCATTTTTAATCTGAAACGTAACACACAATTTTGGATTACGAAGCATGCATAACCAAGTACATAGTACAAACCAAACTGAATTGTAGCATTTCCTACATTTATCCATATTACATATTCGGAGAGTAGTAGAAATGTTTCAAGTCAAGCCTACGTGGTATTCAAAAAGGCCCGTATTGTGCTAATGTGAATCATTGGTGGGCCACCTTATCTTGTCACTACCCGCCTGCGTACTTTTTGGAGCGAGCAACCCCTTCAACGACATCTCCACCCATGGTTACCTGAATGCTTTCGGTATGCTATAAAATTCATCCATTTTTTTACCGGACACCAAAATCATGGCGTTCGCTTTAAAAATTTCCTCCATTTGTAGGTTTAGCTATTGTAGATGGCTAAACATGCCATTTCTCTTATCCGAAAGTTTTTGGTCAAAATTCACTGCATCGATGAGCTTGACCATAACCTCTTTGGTATCCAATAGGTAACTTCCTAATGCCTCATTCAATGCCGCTTGTTTTAACTCGGCCTTTGTCATATTCTTTGCCTTCTTTGGTGGGGCATTGACCGTGGAATCATTGGCATTGCTCGTGGGAGTGGTGGAATTGGCATTGCTCGTGGGAGTGGAAGGATTGGCGGCTTGAGAACCACCGGCACATAGGTCTACGAAAGTAGCCCCACCATGCACAAACTCACCATTGACAAACCTTGGTGTGTAGTATTCATTTGTGCCAACAAAGGATTCATCGTGGCCGACTTCCTCAATTTCTTCTTCCGAACCATCATCACAAATTTTCGTTGGATCCTCTGCCATTTTACTGGTGGCTCTATCCTTTCCAAATAGGATTTGCCAACTTCGAATTATTGGGAAAGCCTTCCCATTCATCCCACTAGCTTTTAGATGGAACTACACATGTTCAAAGTTATATGGTTATGTTCGAACTTATATGTTCATATTTATGGTTCAATAAAGGCGGGGAAGTTTGATAACATACGAAGGAAAAATTACCTTTACATAATTCTCCCACACGTCTAGCAAATCGACAATAACGGAATTTGTATCATGGTTCCAACTAAATCCACTTAGCCGTTGCATATCGGCAAACAAACCGTACTTCTCCTTCCAATTTTTGACCTTGGACTCTATATTTGGATTAGCTCTTGTGGTTGTCCCAGGCATTATCTTGTGGAATAGAATCTCCACTGCCCCGAAGAAGCCGGCTTGAAGCCGTTCTCGGCTCTCCATTTGACACCATCTTTGAATTCATCAAGCATGCATTCAAGTAGGACTTCTTCTTCCTTCAAACTCCATAGCCTCCTACTTTGTTTCTCCTTTTTCATTCCCTGTTTTGTTGTCCTTACTCCTCCCCTTGCCTTTTGAAGGCTTTGATTAAGAAGTTTGTTGAGAATTCATTGGGTAGGCTAACATGATATTCAATTATTTGTTAAATTTCACATAGCACATGTAAAAAATATGAAATAATGGAATAATTTGTTGAATAGACGAAAGAAAATCTACCGAAATTTTGTCCGTAAGAAAAACAAGTAACGGGAACATTGTTTCAAATCAACAAAGATGTCTACTACAAAGACCATATTACAACATTGGGAACAAATAGCAAAACTAGTAACTACTCCTCCCCGCTCGGACCGTCAGCTAACCAATGATTGTACATTTGAGTTGTCAAGTTATCTCGCATTTGGGTCCATTGGGTCGTTGGCTCAATGGTGTCAATATAGTCATCCAGTGGAACTAAATGCACGTTCTCCTGCTCCCAAGCAATGTATTCTAGTTAAACCGGATCAACTGTCATCTCTCGCTTGATAAGGTTGTGGAAAAGACAACAAGCAGTGACTATGCGACATTGAGTTCTATTGGGATAATAAGAATAAGATTTCAATATTCCAAATCTCATTTTTAAGACCCTGAAGACTCTCTCAACAACATTTTGAGCGCTTGAGTGTTTCATGTTGAAATACTCCTCCCGGCTTTGGGGTTGGTGTTCTTGCCTCCAAATGTTAATGTGGTATCGTTGACCCCTATACGGAGCTAACAATCCTGGCCCCTTAGTGTAACCGACATCCACAAGGTAGTACCGACCTACAAAACACAGTCACTAATATCTGATTACATCCACACAAGTGTTTGCGTATGTATTATAAACCAAACTTGATACAATGACCTACCCTGTGGAATTCTGAACCCATGAGGCCTCATCAAAGCGTTGCAAAGCACTCTCGAGTTAGTGTCGGATCCTTCCCAACCAGACAATGCATATATGAATCTTAGGTTTCGACTACAAACTCTTAAGACATTTTTTGCGTAATCACCTTTCCTTGACCTATAACGTGCACGGTCTTCGGCTGGTGGCATGACAGGTACAAAGGTATCGTTTAATGCCCCTAGGCAATTTTGTTTAGACACATACAAGTACTCGTGTTTAACAAGGGAGAAAGTCAGGGGAGAAATTTATATGGAATTAGGTTAGTGCTTTTACCTCAAACCACCTCTATCTACGATTCAACTCATTAGGGGGAATAGGTTGGGGACGATACCACAATTCATTGTAAAATCGCAACACCGCCAACAAAACTGCATTGAAATGCCTACTCATTGTTTCCCCGGACCTCACAAACTAGAACTTGGTTGGCCTATTCTTGTTATGGTGCCCGAGAACCCACAAGAATATAGCAACTTTTTCCACGATTGTGACGTTCCTAGAGTTTGCAACCCTCTTTCCTCTAGTAAATGACACAACGTCATGAATGTATGCCTATTTACCCTCAATTGGCCGTGGCAATTTTTGTCATCACCACGTACCAACCTATTCAATGCGTCAACTTGGTTTTGGCAAACATTTGGGTTCAAATGAAGACGAGACCTTCGTCGAACGTTTTCGGCCATCAAATTCATAATTAACATGTAAAACATCAGAGTAGTATTCACCACTCTCATTAAACATATTATTGCTACCACATCATTACGTTTCATCTTCTTCCTTTGCTCACGTTTTGTTAGTCTTTCCATTTGTTTACCAAAAATGGCAAAAACCATGTCGATTGAAACAAAAAAATTATGGCACAAATTAACCAATTACAACACAAATTAATCAATTACAGCACAAATTAACTTTTGAACCCAACAAAACCAGCCATTGGCAACAAAAACTGTGAACCCAGCAATTTAGGGCATTATTGTTTCTGAACCCAAGAAAACCCAACTTTCGAGGCCTAAAAGCCACACAAGTAACCAATTAGGGCACAAATTTGTCTATGTTTACAACAAAAAACTGTCAATTAGGGCACAAATTCTTGTTAGTAGGGCAGACATATCATCATTATCTTAGGTAGATCACAAAATTAGGGCAACGATGGAGATCAAAATTTCTGAGATTTGGGTTTTCAGATCTTGGTCAAAATCATTCACAGATGCAACTCCATTTACCACAATCAAAAAATAATCGGAAGATGACCACTAATGGAAATATACCTTTGGTGATTGTCGAAGATGACCAACAGTGGAGACCCAACAATCGACTTCCTCTCTTCTTTGTTGCTCTTTCTCCTCTGAATAACAAAACAATCGATTGGAAGGAATGGCCTCAAAACCCCCACATATCACCCGGATTTGGAGGGATACAATCGGAATAAAATTGAGCAAATCACCCCTTCTTGGCTAACGACAGGGTGAGGGCTGTCGTTGGCTAACGAAGGAGAAGCCCGACTGTCACTCCAAACAGTAAATCAAATCAGGGGTGGAAATGGCGATCCAAACGGGAGAGTGGTGTGGGCCCGAGATTACATATCCGGGTGTTTGGCAAATCCGGGAGCCAAGTCCGGCTGCCAAACAGGGTGCTAGGGTTTTTAGAGGAGTATATTGAAATGACATGTTTGTGTTATGCGTTTTAAATTCTCCATGGTTATTTTTTGAAAGTGCTATATATATATCATTTTGACATACTTTCATCATAGCCTTTTTTAAAAGTCGAAAAACTTGAACGCTTATAACATTTTTTATTATTTATTTTTATGTTTGTATGATCTGTGCTTAGCATTATATTTTATTTTTGGTAGGGAAATTTAGGCCGGTAACCACTGCGAAGGGAGGTCAGGCAATTGGCAAAAGGAGTGCCATATCACTGTTCCCTTTTTATTTCTTTAACCATGTAAACTGTGCGATTATTATCATGAGTTTTGTTAATCTCTACTTAGTGGGCGTTGAATAATAAACATATATTGTCAAACAAATTTGAATATCAATACACGTTTACAAATAACAACACACATTTACGGTTATCAATGCACATTTATCAAATATCAATACACCTTTCACTCTTACAAATACTAATACATGTTTACAGTTATCAATATACATTTATCAAATATCAATACCACTTTCACATATTATCCACCGCCCGTTGGACTAAGTTTAGCATTTTCCTATTATCATTAGCCCCTAGGTTAAGCTCCTACAACTGTTGTGCAACTGACATTACAGTGATTTAAATAAAGGTTTTAATATTACTACAAATCTAACCTTCCGAATGGCTCCTATCTCTTTTGACCAGTAAAGATTCCGTGCCATATAAAATGTCAATGTTACCCTTCAAGGCTTCAAGTAAATTCGGTGTTGGCAGAATTTGGACAAGAATACTGTTAAACTGACATCCAAAGCGGGTTGCAGCCAAACTGGCATGTGCGTGGACATATAACTGTTGTAATGATAACTCAGGAATACGGCTCAGCTTATGCGCACTTGACTAGTTTACGCGCACTTAACTAATTTAGAAAATCAATTCCGCTGACCATTATCCTGACTCGCAATAAAGTCAAAGTAAAACTACATACAAATTAGTCCAAAAAGAGCAGATAACACCTGAGAAGTTTTGAATTTGATATTTTTAGAGAAAACAAACTACCCTCCTTAGAGCATCTCCACACTTTCATCAAATCTTTCACCAAAATTAAATTTGAGTAAAAAACAGCAAAAATCACACTCCATTCCTTCACCAAATTTGGTTTTACTCAAATGTTTCACCAAATTTGTTTATCACCAAATCTTGAACCAAATTTTCAAGGCTCTTTTTTTGCACTTTTATTTACCTTTTTGTCATTCAATGGTATGGATTAAATCTCTACCGTACAATTTGAGTAAGGATTGGAATGAGTCTTATCAAATTAAGTTTTTACTCAAATTTAAATAAAAATTTGAGTAAAGAGTGAAAATGCTCTTACTCTTGAGTTTAAGGCCTTTCCTTTAACCAAAGATAGGATCAATTATTCAAAAGGCTAATGTTAGGGGTGTACAAGAAAACCGAAAAAATCGTGAAACCGGACCGACCAAACCAAACCGGTCTATTTGGATTGGTTCTATGGTTTAATGGATTGGTTTTGGTTCTAAAAAAATGAAAACCGGATATTTTGGTTTGGTCCCTGGTTTCAAAATTAGGAACCGTGGTTTGAACCAAACCGGTCCGTTATACAATATAATATAATATATACATTCCTATATACCAACACATGCTTAATAATTTTGTTAGTTTTAAGTTTTAATGTTGCATCAGCCATCTATATCAATAGTGATATTTTAATAGTTACTTTAGTTTCTAATGGACTCCTTAATCTATTTGTGCGTTGATTTAATGGTAGTAGTTTTACGAAGGATTTGCAAAAATTTTGTGGACAATTTTTTTTTGGCAAATTTTGAATGCTAACATGGTTTAGAATCGGAAACCGAACCAAACCGGACCAGTCTAATGGTTTGGTGTGGTTTGGTTTTATATGTGTAATGGTTCGGTTATGGTTCTTAATTCTTTGGAACCATTAGATATGGTTTGGTTCCTGGATTTCAACAAAACCGGTCCAAACCGGACCATGTACACCCCTAGCTAATGTAGCATTTTGCTTTGAAGCCAAAAGTAAAATGTGTACTGTTAGCCAGTTGTAGCTTTATTCCAGTGCCAAAATTTTCTACCTCATTTGGACCTGCATTATCCAACACTTGCTTCAAAGGTGTTTAGGTAATCAATGGTAATGCCAAGTCTTGGTGGTCTAATCCATGGTTGTTAGGTTGGAGCAAGCAGACCTAACCCTGCAACCAAACTGAAATTCCCCAACAGAATAAAAGGGTAAGAAGGTAATTTTACCTTTCTGAGCCTCCCAAGGCCGCCAGACCATCCTTTTTGCCTCCCCCTTCACTGTTCGTGCTTTGTCCCCATTATTTTCATTGTAAAATTACTATACAATTACTACAAATTACAAAATCCTCTCTCTCTCTCTCTCTCTCAGCTTTTTACCAGCCCTACTTTCGGATTGCTCGCTCTGACCTGATTACTTGGGAGAAACAAAAGGGGTACAGTAAAGAAATCAATAAACTCTGTTAACAAGAAAAAGAAATCAAGAAATACTGAGAGAGAGAGAGAGAGAGAGAGAGAGAGAGAGAGAGAGATTGGCAAGGGAGGATGAAGCAAGGGTCTTCATTCTGGTTGTTAAGCATTGCGAGCTGCTAAAGAAGAGTAAAAAAAACCTCAGTTGGAGAAATAGAGGGTTTAATTTGTGGAAGTGAAATAGGAAAAAAAAAGGAGGAGAGAGAGAGAGAGGGAGGGAGAGAGATGGTGGGCTCAGGAGGATCAGATAGGAGCAAAGAAGCTGTTGGGATGATGGCCCTTCATGAGGCCCTCAGAAGCGTCTGTCTCACCACAGACTGGACTTACTCAGTCTTCTGGACAATTCGTCCTCGCCCGTATGTCCCTTCTCTCTCTCTCTCTCTCTCTCTCTCTCTCTCTCAATAAATGATGTTTCCTTAAAATGGGTATCTGCCATTATTGCAGGAGACTAAGAGGGGGTAATGGTTGCAAAGTTGGAGACGACAATGGTAGCTTGTGAGTATTCATTCCTTCACTCCATTTTCTTGCTGAAATTGAGGGAAATAATGGTACATGATGCAGAAATGGGATAAATGAGAGATGGGTTCTACTAATTTTGTTGATACGTTAGTCAAATTTATTGAGGGAAATTATATATGGTACATAATGCAGAAATGGGATGGATGGGAGATGGATTCTACTAATTATGTTGATTTGTTGCTCTAACTTCTTTTGCTAAAACAAGGGAAATGAAGGCAAATAGGTTTAAATGAGAGAGGTGTCCTACTAATTATATCATTCTGTTGATTTGATGCCCAATATTCTTTCTGAAACAGAGGGGGAAAAAAGGTAAATTGGGACAAATGGGGAAAAATGAGATGTGGGTTTAACTAGTTTTTGATTTCTTGACTTGTTACTCAAGATGGGTATCTTTTTGTTCGGTGATTAAGTCCTGTGTGGCTGAGTAATTTAATTGAAGTGGGTTTTTCTGGGGGTTTTTGTGCAGGATGTTGATGTGGGAAGATGGGTTTTGCAGAGGAAGAGTTACTGATTGTTTGGAAGAAATTGATAGGGAAGATCCAGTTCGGAAAGCCTTCAGCAAAATGTCCATTCAGTTATATAATTATGGAGAAGGGTGGGTACTGGGTAGGTGTTTTTTTGGGGGATACAAAATAAGGATTCTTGTGATAACGAAATTTCATCCATGTGTTTTAATTGGAGGTGATTCGTCTGATCAGGTTGATGGGAAAGGTAGCTTCTGATAAGTGTCACAAATGGGTATTCAAAGAGCCCACTGAATGTGAACCAAATATCTCCAACTATTGGCAGAGTTCTTTTGATGCTGTATGTTCACATATCTCTTTATTCCTCTGATAATTCTAGAATGAAATTTTCATTTGAAATTCATGATATGTGGTGCACAAAATATTCTCAATCATATGGACACTGCATGAGTAATGAGTCATTTCCCTTTGGATGGTATTAATTGCAGCTCCCTACTGAATGGACTGATCAGTTTGATTCAGGGATTCAGGTCTGTGTCAATAGTTGGATTTTGATTGCTACTTTTGTATGTTTTCTTCTATCAACAGTTTTTTTTTTTTTTTATCACTCTTCTATCAACAGTTTATTTCTGTTTTCTTGTTGTTTTGCTGAGTTTGTGTTTTGTTTCTCTTAATTCAGACCATAGCTGTGATTCAAGCTGGCCATGGCCTTTTACAACTGGGTTCCTGCAAGATTGTGAGTTCTCATTTTTTGACCCATTTGTGTTTTTCTTTCTTGAGATCATTGTGGTGGTTTCCCAATCTTGTTTATGTTTCCTCGCGTCTACCCGTTGGGGTTATCTATTGCACAAAAAAGAGCAAGTTAAAAAAACAGACAAGAAGTTCGCCTTTTGAGCTTGTTTCGAGATTTTTTGAGCTTCTGAAAGGAGAAAGCCTAAAAGTTGTGTAAAAAACCAAACCTCAAACCCCACTCAATTTCACTAATGGCTGCTTAAAAGAACTTTTCTCCCCTTTTTTGCAGCTAAAAAAATCTCAAACAAACTCGGGAGGCAAACTTTTTTGAGCTTGTTTGAGATTTTTTAGATGCCAAAAACTTCAATCGAACAACATACATTCTCAAAGACAGGTAGAGCGTAAGCATGATTTCAAAAGCTAAAATGCTGAATACAAGTTTTACCAATTGGGGTCTAGTAAGCATGCTGCAATTTAATCTTTAAGCTCTCTGAGATCTCATTGAAAAATAATCTTCATCTACAGATACCTGAAGACCTCCATTTTGTGCTGAGAATGAGACACACTTTTGAATCTCTTGGCTACCAGTCTGGCTTCTACCTATCCCAGCTTTTCTCTTCCACCCGAAACACCAACTCTCCTTCCCCTATTCCTACCAAGCAACCCCCCATTCTAACCCGCCCTCCACAGCCTATCTTCAACTGGGCCTCAAGGCCTCTTCCCTCGTCAACTTCACTTCTTTCATCTCCCACTTTCCAAAACTCTGCCAGAATGGGATTTCCACAGACCAAAGACGAAACCCACATGTTTCTCCTTCCTCACTCATCCGAAAACCGCATGGAAGAAATGATGGGGGATCATGAAACTGACATCAAATGGCCTAATGGGTTGAGTTTCTTTAATGCACTCACTGGAAGAGCTGATGATGCCAAGCTTTTGTTCAATCCAGAGGGGATAGGAAACAACCCAGATCATCATCATCATCCGAATCACCACCACCCGAGTTCAAATATTTCAGATGGATCGAATCCAAATGAGTTCTTAAGCTTGGATAGCCATCAAGATAGTGTAAGGAAGATGGAAAACAAGTTCAAGAGGAGCTTCACTTTACCTGCTAGAATGGCCTCATCGTCCTCTTCAACTTCACTCGATCAACATTCCGTGCACAGCTCAATGGAGTATAAGAATTCCGAAGGGGGTATGTACTCTGATGTCATGGAGACCTTCTTAGAGTGATTTCACATGGTGCAAGTGGTTGAGAAGTTGTATCTAGGAAAAACTTTTCTGATCTTTTGCTGCTTAGCCTTGTGTTTGTGTTGATGCCTAGCTATTTCATAATTTCGTGTTTCTCTGTTTCATGTAGCTGACATTTTTCATCCTTTGTTGTAGACTTGACAGTTCTAGAAAATATGAAAATTTTCCCCTCAATTCTCTCTTGATTCTTGGATTCCTAGTTCCAACCTAGAATGTGCTCTTTTTATTGCTACTGTCATTTTGGATGGCTGTTGTGTTTCCCTATTGGAATAACTAAATCAAGATCAACACACGATTATCAGCAAATAGCATGAAATGGAAGGGAAATATATTCACTACGAAAGATTATATACATAGCTGAAGAAATTATTAGTTATTGCCTTCAGCAATATTTACACACTATTTGAAACTTAAAACAAGGGAGAAAATAATTAAGAAGGAAAGTGCGAGAGTTACTACGACTCCATATTTCCTTGCTACTATGCATCCCATCTTCTTTTTCTTTTTTTTGTAACTTGGGTCTACGGTCAGCTTCTGTGCACCTCGATTAATAATGGGGACCAATATTGACGTCTAGTACCCGAGGGTTCCAACTAAAGCCAAAGCAAAGCTCCATATGACACCTAAGAGATTTCAGACCAGAGACCTAAGGTAGAGCATACCCTAAGTCTCAAGTAAAGCCGCATGACACGTAAAGAACAATGCGGCTGACCGGAAGAATCTCTGCCTGAACCCCGACGTTCTCCCGCCCTGATCCCCGTCTTCTTTCTTTCCTCCCAACCATTGGTTCACGTCCTTTCCCTCGTCTTTCTTCCGTCGTGAAACATGGTGGCGGTTCAGTTCTGGCACGGCCGTAATCAACCGCCACCTCCCAGAATTACCATACTGCTGAATCAAAATAGCTTGGTACTTTTTCTCCCTCTTAACCGACTCCTTCACTCCACTTCTGGAAGCATGATGACTCAATGGGCTTCTGTCAGCGCTTATGGATGCAATCCAACAGTTATCTCTCTCATCAGTTGACACTCTGACTCCGCTACTGGCAGCATGATTCAATGGGCTTTTGGTGTTTGTGAGTTGAGATTGAAATGGGTTTGGCAAGGTTTCGCTATCGAAGAACAAATGATCTTGTGGCTCGGAGGAGTTTTGTGTAACAAGCTCGAATTCGACTCTGAATCTTGATTTTGTGGGCACGTAATTTTGGAGGGAAACTTGTCGACGGCGCTGTTTTTGCTTCTGCCGGCGGGTTTCCATGGTGTTTTGTGGTGGTGGGGATTTGTTCAAAAAAGAATGAGAGTTCTTATGGTGTTTGGGAGTAAATCTCAGGACTCGGGGGTTATGTGTATTCTCTCCTCTTATATATATGGTTTTTTGATTGGGATTCTGTGGATTAGGATCAAATCCAGGGTCAGTCCTGAGTTTTTGGAGGTTAAAGGGGAAACTAAAAATAGACAATATTGATTAAAATAAAATAAAATAAGAATCATAGATCACATTTTAAAAATGGGTCATTTACAACAACCATTCCTGAGGTTTCTAACAAATACAATTCGCCCCAATCATTCAAATAATTACACCGACCTCCCTTGTATATGAATAATGTTAATTTCTGTTGGACTAAAAAAAGAAAAAAGGAAAAAAGAATAATGTAGCTCAGTAGATTCATTCAATAGTCTTTCATTAGATTATCTAGATTCTTGGTTAATAATTAACTTTAGAAAAACCTTTGTGTAGCTCCCAATTTGCCTTTTAAGTTCTTGTGTATTGGAACTTGTAACTCATATGAAGAGGTACCGAGAAGTTTTAATGAAGGTTAGATGCTGAACGGAACAGAGCAGAGTGTAGACACGATATGGAATAATTAGGGTTGGAATAGAGTACGGTTTATAAATACTCTCTACTGTAAAAACTCTGGCCTAACTTTATTATAATAACAGACTCGCTCGTTCTCGTGGAGGTACCTGGTTTTGGGGAACCATGTAAATTCATGTGTTGATTTCTTTACAGTTTTCGTATTCTATTATTGCGTGTGTGGGGCTTTCACTAACATTGCGGAATCTACTTACCAACAAAAAAAAGTTCCTGTGGAATCCATAACAAATGAATTTACGACTTTGGGCACTAAATTGGTTGTAAAGTAGGGTTATTTTTGTGTTTTCTGAACTTTTTTCAAGTTTAGTTCATGTTTTTTTTTTTTTTACTATTTTTAAATTTTCTCATCGAAATGAATAAATAATTAAAAAAAACTCAACGCAAAACTAACAATTTTTTTTCTATAAATAAAAAAAATCCAATCAAACAGTTAGGAAAAATTAAGTCTAAATTGATTGAGTTTTAACATCTAATATTATTTTAATTACATTTGGAGATGAGATCAGAGGATGGTTCAGCTGATGGAGAGAGAGATTCTTGTAAACCTTGTTTGCAGCATTCTACTAACGGGGAGATATTTTCTTTCCTATTCAAGGGAGTATGAGTTGAAAAGTTGGGGCCGCATTGTATTTGTCAGAAAATCCAAGTGATGTTGGTGTAAATTACTCTTCTTTCAAAAAACAAATACAATTATTCATCATCAAGAAAAAATTCAAAACAAAATCGAATGGTACTATATAAGATTTTAAAAGGATCCCTTAGATGTAAAATAAAAAATAAAAAATCTGAACATTTCAATATTGTTAAAAACATAACTTTAATATAACCCTTCTTACAGTTACAACAACCGAAATATTAATTGTGCCCACACAATTAATCTTATCTGCAATCTAATGTTTGTAGATAAGATAGATAGTCCTATTGACCTTTCTTGTGGCATGGCTGACGAAAGTAAAAGATTTAATTAATTTCACCGTTGAAAATCGATTTTTATAGCGGTCACCAAAATAAATGGGAATCTTAAACTATACAAATTTTTAGAGGCCTAAAACGCCAGCACCCGGCAATACCCAATTCTATCTACTTTGTTGATTGTTTCTTTTGGCGAATTTGGAGAAAAAATCACTTTCACACGGTGAAGAGGATCCTTTAGCATATCGTTCATTCAACTCTTTAAAAAGAGTTTATTAAGGGTGTGTTAAACCACCAAACAAAAAGTGTAACTTATAACCGTGCGTTGATTAAGATCTTTTTCTATAGGTGGATGCAAAAATTCTTCGTTAGAACATTGGGTAATGAAAAAAAAGATGATTGTTGACATGTAATTGCCTCTCCCTAATTTGTTGTTTCCATAAAATAAAAAAATTGTTGGGGATACAGACAACTTCCAGTAGAAAATCAAGCCCGTGGGTGTAGGGATAGAGACCCTCACCGCACAAAGAAGAAAACCGAAAGTGATATTTTGTTTTTTTGGCAGGGGCAATTTTGGCGATTAGGCATTTCATTTTTAAAATGTAGTTGTTTTGTAATTAGAGTTAAACGTTTTCAAATTAAACATGAGAGGAGGCGAGAGAAAATTTTATGAGAGAGTAGAGAGAAGACTTGTACTCCATTGATTCTTCATTATAGTAGACTGGTGTGACTCTTGTGGTTTTTCTCGCATTGAGGTTTTTCATGCAAATCTTTGTGTTCTTTCGTTTTCTGTTTTTTTGGCACTGCCTTCGTTTGCTAAGTGATTTTTGTAATTCTAGTTTCCAAGATCCAATACTACCAATTATCTTTAAGAAAAAATAATTTATTCCCAATCCACCCTTACTAAGATATAAATGTGCACTAAAACTTAATCGGAAAAGTGGTTCTTACGGTTGCATAGCAGGTCATGGATTCAACTCATATTAATATAAAGTTGATACTTTACGGATGGGTGATACTAAGAAATTAATCATTTTGACACGGGGTAAAAAAATGTGCACTAAAAATGAGTTTGTGTCAATTGGCAAGGCCTCATTCCATTGACAAAAAACAATTTATTTTAAAAACCAAGACATGTCATTCTTTCATAGTACATCACGTAAAAAAGCCGTGAAAAACCAATTTCTTTTAAAAAAAATCCTTAATGGAACACCCCCTAAATGGTTGGAACGAGTGGATCAAATTAGAGGGTCGAGTAAAGGGATTGGTGCTCCACATATTTAGTAAATTTGGATATTCAATGACTTTGTTACGAAATCTTTCCATAGCTCAAGAATGACATCTATTACGATTGACAGAGTTTTTTGTTTGATTTTAGCAACTCATTTGCTAAAATCAATCAAAATTTTAACACCTGGTGAACTCATTTGCTAAAATCAGAGTTGATTTTAGTAACTGAGTTGCTAAAATTATTTTAAAAACTTAGAATAATATTAGGAATACACCTCTAGACGATATCCAAATCACACGCACCTCTAGACGACACCCAAATCACACGACGATTGCATGGCACTGGTGAATAGATGTGTCCTAATATTATTATATGATTTAATTTGACGGTTGAAGTTATTTATTCCATGATATGCCTCGATGCGTTTATCATCATGTATAGAATGAACTTGAATCAGTCATCGCTATGTGCTTGGAACAAATTACGCATGTCATAAGAGATAAGATGGTGAGACTCTAGCCATTCATTTCTCTTTCGAAAAATATGATTTGGTCAAGTCTTTCGCTTGACAAACTACTCGGCTATCGATGAGATGTAGATAAACTAAAAAAATTGATTACAAAATCACAAACTCCAATATGCATTTTACACATTGCAATACAATTTCAATCCAAAAAAGCATTTTCAATCAAACAAAATAAAAATTGGAACCAAACAAGAGACTGCTACATTGGGCTGAAATAATAAAGCTATGGGCCTGTCATTTTATTGGTGCCGAGGGCATTTTCGGCTTGCTGTATCTCCATTATGCTGTGTTTGGAACTTGTGAAAAGTGGGAGAAAAGAAAAGAAAACAAGAGAGAAATGGCACTGTGCCTAAAATTAGAATTTTTTTATGTTCTCTCCTCTCTCCAAATCAAACAATGAAGAGAATCTTCGTTTTCGGATAAAAAAATATAAAAGAAAGGATTTTTTTTTTTTTTGTAGTTTTCCTATTCTCTCTTTTTTCCCACAAATTCCAAAAAAAAAAAAAAAACCCCCTCAAATCTCTTGGATTGCTGATGGAGCAAAGAGGACTTTTTCTTTACCAGCCTTTTTGCTTTGTCCCTGGAAATGGTTTTACCAAATGGAATTTTCTTTTTTGGGAGACTCCATTGTTCTATTATTTGTCTCATTGATAACATCATTTTCTCGAACGTGCACTGAGTAGTCTTTCTATTGCTATTATATAATTTTAGATGCGATTGGTGTTTCACAATGGGCAATTTTTTTTTCTTGGCAAAAAGAAATTTTATTATTTTGAAGCAAAATATACAACGAGATAAAAACATGAAGGCGAAGGAAAAAAAGGCATGAGATTTGTCCAAAAATAAAAAACATATTGCCTCGTCATGGCTAACTCAACAACCAAAGTTGACAAGATGCCAACCCAGAGGACCAATAGACCAAAACAAGATAAAGAAACACCAAAATCATGAAACACCGACAAACATCACCTAAGCAAGAGATGAACCCCAATACTAACAATCGAGATCCGAGAGAAGACACAAAACACCCAACAATCACTATCATTTTCAATCACTCTATTCAATACCAAAAATTGTCTTGCCATAGTTAAGTCAACAACCAAAGTTAACAAGATGCCAACCCAGAACACCAATAGACCAAAACAAGAAAAAGAAATACCAAAACCACGAAACACTGACAAACATCACCACAACAAGAGATGGACCCCAATACTAACAATCGAGATTCGAGAGAAGACATAAAAAACCCAACAATCAATATCGTTTTCAAGCAGTTTGTTCAATACCAAAAAAGTGAACACCAAGAGACTAAATAGCATGTAGGGTAAGAAAATTAGGATTAATTTAGTCATGAGATCACTTCCGATAGTATTCCTATTTGGAACTTTTACAAAAAAAAAGAAAAAGATAAGAGAAAATAATTAAGAAGGAAATTACAATAATTACTACGACACTATACTTTCTTGCAACAATGCTTCCTCCCTCCTGGATGGTTCGATCGCGTGACACTCCTTGCACGCTGACATGGCTGACCCGAAACATCCCCACCGGCCGAAACCCGACTTTCCATGTCCCCCATGTTCTTTCTTTCCTCTCAATCCCTCCTTCAAGTCTTTTCCCTCCTCTTTCTTCCGTCGCGAAGTCTGGTGGTTCAGCTCTGGCACGGCTGTTATCAACCGCCACCTCCCAGAAATCCCATACTGTTGGATCAAAACAGATTGGGTCCTTTCTCTCTTAGTAGACTCTTTGACTCCACCACTTGAAACTACATTCACTGGGCTTTTTGTTATTGAGTCAAAGCGGTTAGGTGTTAGGCACTCCTCATACGGGTTCTCCAGTAACGGGGGCATGAAATCGATTCTCAATCTTGGTTTTGAGCGCGCGTTAGTTTTGAGGACGACTTGTGGCCGGACCTGTTTTTGCTTTCGCCGTCGCGATTCCATGGTATTTTTTGATGGGGAATAATTTTTCACAACAAAAATGATAGATATAACCAAGGAATAGAGGTTTGAGGGCAGAGTTATCTTATGCAATTATATGACTAACCTTCTCTTATATATATATATATGTAATTTTGTATGGAATTTTCTGGCTACTTTGTTAATTGTTTCTTTTTGCTGATTTGGCGTAAAATCACTTTCCACACATCTAAGAAAATCCTTATAGCATCTTTTACCAGAGGATCCTTATAGCATCTTTTACTCAACTCTTTAATAAGTTTTTAATTTAGTTATTTATTTGTATTAACAAATATATCAATTTTTTGAACCCCTAAAATGCTTAACTATTTTGCGAATGAAAATGTTAGCAGGAAAAATTATTTCTTCTCGGAGGGCTCACTGTCTTTTTATTGGTCTTTCTTGATTATTTTCATAAAAGTTTGACCCATCTTTTTAATTTTTTTTTTCCAATTCCTATCATCGATAATAATAAATATAACAAATTTTGACCCAAAAAAAAATCAGCAAAGACTAAAAATACAAGCTGTCTTTAAGAAACATTAATTTACTTCTAACCCAATAGTATTGGACAAGTGGCAAAAAAATGTGGCTGTCTTTAAGAAAAAATATTTGACAAGTGGCAAAAAAATGTGCACTAAAAAAAGAAAAAACATTTTCATGTGGTAATTATCGATGAGAATGAAATAAAAAATTAGTTATGGGTCAATAAGACGAGTGGGTTGAATTTGTGGGTCGAGTAAAAGGATTGGTGCTCAGAAATTAAGTAAATTTGGATATCTCAACAACTTATTACAAAATCTTTCCACATCTCAAATGATCGTGTAAAATGAGATCTATTATGACTTGATTTGACTGTTTCAACTATTTATATTATGATACGTCTTGATGTGTTTATCATTACGCGTAAAATCAACTTGATCAATCACCGGTATCCATAGAAATGGAATATACGTGGCACAAGAGATAAGGATGGCGAGACTTTTGACTACTCTTTTTTGACACATCAAGGCTTAAGATATGAACGACTCACATGTCAAATTAGACCATAAAAGGACTCATTTTGCGTCACATAATTTTTTTTTTTTTTGGGGGTGAACAAATGGAAGTGTTTGTACAGTATCCCGCCATCTTTGCAAGAAAATATTGCACCGTCTCATCATTTGATCATTTATCTATTGGAGATCCCACCGCCCCGATGTAGAGATCAGAGGTTAGGTCAACGAACTTAGTTGGACAAGGCCCAGGTTAGAGTCTCGTAACAACTTATGCTGGGCCTAACCAAACGGCTATGTTGGGCCGAAACAATGAAGTTTTGGGCCTGTGTTTTGTTGGTTGTTTGGGCTGGCTAATAGTGTTGGAGACTTGGGAAATGCCAACATTCGGATGGGTGCAAAGCAGTGGGGGCCCAAGATCTTTCTGAAAGTACACAATCTCTCTTTATATGTACCACCAAAAGAAGAGCATGGCTATGGAAAACATGAAATGGAGATAAATAGGGAAATTAGAGTCACTATATTAACGGTGAATAGAAATGGATACATCAAATTTGGTCAGCCTCCTCACTAGATTTAGGGTTGCTGTTGTGCACATCCGGACTGTCCGTTACTCGGATGGACAATTTAGATTTCACATCGGCAACTTTGCAACCAAACCGTTCGTTGTCGTGCGTGCAAGATGAAATCTGGACCATCTATTTCAGCAACGGATAACCCGAATGTGTACAATACTTGCACGGGATGGACTATAGCAACCCAAAGTCCCTCCTCACTTTGGTGATAGTGATCACCATCTCTATTATTTAATCTCTGCTTGTAGGTCCTTCTATAACAATTAGGCAAGACACCAGTTAAGCACATCGAGTTTTGTTACCTATTGCTATGAATTTTAACTTCTCTTGGTATTTGAGGTCTGAGACCAGATCCGGCTTGAGCTAAAGTTTGAGATGTGGTAGCTTAGGCTCTCGGAAATTTACAAATTTTAAGGGTCCTTTTACTTTAGTACCGTTTATAGAAGTCCAACAAAAAAAAAGACCATAAATTTAGGCTCCAAACAGTCAAGATCAGCCTTGTGGCTGGGCTAGGGTCGAACCTTGAGCTGCCATACTGTTAAGCATTAGGGCTACAAAAACATAGGTTTTCACTTCTCAAAGTTTTTGCTCAAAGAGTTTCCCCATTATTTAAAACCATGGTATTGAAGAATACTTTCCCATTCAGTTGCTTGCCAGCCTAGAAACCTCCCATGTGGGACAGAAAAATCAAAAGCAGCCCCTCTTTTTCAGCATAAGTGGCCAAACAGGACCCACAGGGCACATGATCGTTACTAAAAATAGTTCTTTGGTGATCATGTACAACCCCACCATGCACCCAAGCTCGCAAGTTTGACTCCTACTGCATACAAAAAATCCCGGCATCACTGGGTATTTGCTTGATGATTAACAATTTTGGACCAGCTGATGTGCGCGTAAGCTAATTTGGACATTCTGTTATTGAGAAAAGATGTTCGACTCAACGAATTTAGCCCGAAAAAGGGGAAGAACACCCCACCACCAACCCCCTCACCCTAGTGTTGTCAATATAGGCTATATGGCCAAGCATCTTAAAAAGTGAATTTGATTGAAATGGAATCCAATGACCAAGCAACAATTTCAATAAAAAGGTAAATTTTTTTTTTTTGGCCGAAAAGGAGACAGAAAGAGGGATTTAAGGTGAACTTTTGCTATACACACATTACTGAGGTTAGAAAAGGTTGAGGGGATAAGCAATAGGAAATTATTAGCAATGAAGTTCTTGTTCCAGTGCCCATGTTGCTCCTGTTTCTGTTTCCTGAAGCCCAAAAAGGGGAAACCAAAGGAGAAGGAAGCCAAGGCAGAGGAGAAAGCGGAGAAGAAAGAGTGACATGTGATGCCACCACAGGCAAATGCTACCCTTATCATTCTATTTGAATGTGCTAAGCTTAATGTATGTATGTACTTTTCTCCCTCCAAATTCAAGTGAAATAAATTCATATGAAATGTCATCTTCAGCCATTTTTAGAGTTTGTCATTGCCTTCTTGTTTAAATTTCTTTTGAAAGAAATTGAGGGGAAGTTTAATTGGGTCAAATTCCGTTTGTTGTTCCTGTACCTCTGTTCCGATGCACTTGTAGTCATTGGATCATATGCAAATCTCATTTAACGGGAGAAACTTAAAAACGTAATTCAATTACTTGTAATGCATTGGAACAAAGGTATAGAGGAAGGTAGATATGAGAGATCTGATCCCCATTTTCTTGGGGGCTGTTAACATGACAATAAGAGGACTCGAATTCGTCCCACCCGTCCGGTTGGCCTATAGGATGAACGATCCTAATACATTTTGGCTACTCATTGGATTTATGCTCAAAATCCTCACTGTTTTTGAGTTTCATTTCAAGGAGAATTGTGTTTCCGAGTAGACCGTTGAAACCTATAAGCCATCGGCGTGTTCTTTCTTGTGGATGGAAAGGTTTCATCAACTTATAGGGAGAATCCATAACTGTGTCACTTTACAGGTAATTGTTGTTGAAGAATATGAGCAAATCTGGTTTTTTTTTTTTGTTTTGTTTTGTTGTATGAACAAGTTTGCCATGTTCCAATTGAATGAGTATCAACCAATGTATCACTGTTATAAGCATGATTCCCAATGTATAATCCCATAGTCCCTTACTGGATTTAGCAAGCCCAGGTCGATACGGCCCAGAAGAATTCCTGCCGAGGGCCACAAAAAGAATTTGACACTATCTTGTTGCTTACAAGCGCTCTTAATCAGCGTTGTCAATTTTGTACCATACCGTTACTACAACAAGACGCGTAAGGCGTTACAACCAAAACCGGATCCTCTGCCCCCTTTCCCTGCCCCCGTCCTCTGCCCCCCTTTTTCAGCAGTGAAGATTTCACTCGGTAATAGACGGTGCAGATCAAAAGTGCCGGCATAAAATCTGGACGTTGGTTGCCGAGATCGATGGTTGAGAAATTGGGGGCAGAGGAGGGGGGCAGGGGATCTTCTACGGTTACAACCTGTTCAAGTTAGCTACTTCAAGTTTTGCAATTGGGAAAATCTTCTTTACAGATCCAACGCAAATGGGGTATTTATGCTGGCGAGATCCAAGCCATACTTTTCCAACTTTTAACGGTTCGGATTGATTCCCTCTCTCTCCTGATTAAATGCCGTCCGAAATTTTTTAAAAAAAGGTACCGAGACTTTGCATCCGAGCTTTCAATTTCGAAATGAATGATCCAGATTGTTCCGAGCTTTCAATTTCGAAATGAATGATCCAGATTGTTCGGATGCAAACGGGGTGTTTGTACCCCCTTGTAAATAAGTTTCTCTCTTTGCAATTATACATGAATACGATGAAGACATAAAATATACATTACAGTAAAATCAAATTTGTGTCCAAACAGACATACACCGGTTCTGGTACATATATCATACTAATTAGGTAAACTGTATAGTTGGTGGTACGGGATTGACAACTTTGCTCTAAATGGACAAGAATGGAACTCCAAGATAATAGCAGTAAAGAGGAAATTTTATGGTTGGTGGTACCAATTTAGTATCCAAAACAGAAGAGAAACACAAGGATACAATTATTGTCATCCGGTGAAATTGTCAATAATACATAGATCTTCCTTTTTTTCCTCTTTCAAGATAATCTTTACCTCACACAAAACCCCCCCTACATCCCCTATCTTTCTCCTAATTTTCCTCTTCACCACAAAATAATAACCCCTACAAAAACCAAACAACCTCATTTTCTTCAATACCATCCCCAATTACATTTTCCACGCTTCATACAAACCTCTGATTACCACAATTTCCCCATTTTCTCAATGGCAGCCAACAAATTCGCCACGGTTCTCCTCATCGCGATGGTGATCATGTTTGCTTTGTCTGCGGTTGCTCGAGCTGATAAGTGCATGGACGAATGCATAGAATCCATGTTGAGCGCTGGTGCTGCTACAGATCGTGCCAATGCCGAAGACCTTTGCCGCAGGACCGTCTGCACCCAGACTGATCCGCCCTCGGGCAAAAACCCAATATACTAATGTAATTGCCTATAAAGAAGCAGTTCTCTATTGGACTAATTGGAGTACTATGTACTAAGCATTCAATGAACATAAATTGCTGCTTCTATTCTTGTTAGTGCGTGTTTCTATGTCTGTGTGATTTTGTTGCGATGAGTAAATCACCTTGACATGGTGGCGGATCTAAAATTCCACATAGAGGGTCACCTTTCAAGCATAATTTTGAAAAAAAATATTCACGGTCCAACACGACGAGAAGATAAAAATGTTTAAACATTCTTCATTAAGCAAAAAAAAAAAGAAAGTAAAATAGTAGGTCGCAAAATCTCTAAATCGAAGATTAATTGAACTCAGAATAATTAAGTCTCTGGTATTGGATTTGTAAGAAATACTTGTGGAAAAAAAGAAAAGGAATCGAAAAAAATAGGGAAATGATCAAACTCTTTTGAAAATAAAATTCTTGTTCCAGTGCCCATCTTGCTCCTGTTTTTGTTTCTTGAAGCCCAAAAAGGGGAAAGCAAAGGAGAAGGAAGCCAAGGGACAGGAGAAAGTAGAGAAGAAAGGGTAACAAATGATGCCACCAGAGGCAATGCTACCCTTATCTTGTATTTGTATGAGCTAAGCTTAATGTGTGTATGTACTTTCCTCCCTCCAAATTCATATGTAATCTCATCTTGAGCCAGTTTTTAGAGTTTACATTTCTTTTCAAAGAAATTGAGGGGAAGTTTAATCGGGTCGGATTCCGTTTGTTATTCCTGCACCTCTGTTCTGATGCACTTGTAGTCATTGGATCATATGCAAATCTCATTAAACGGGAGAAACTTAACAACGCAATTCAATGACATCGAATGCATCAAAACAAAGGTATAGAGGAAGGTAGATATGAATGATCTGATCCCCGTCCCCATTTTCTTGTGGCTTTTAACATGACAGTGAGAGGACTTGAAATCCTCCGAATCCCAACCATCCGGTTGGCCTATAGAGGACGAACGATCCTAATGCATATTGGCGGGAAAAAAATTGTTCACCCTCACTAAAAGAGGGTAAACAAAACCCTCACTCACCCTAATTGGTTGAAATAGAGTGGGATCCACCAAAAATTATGCTCAAAATCCTCTACTGTTTTTGAGTTTTATTTCAAGGAGAATTGAGCTTCCTAGTAGACCATACCATCACTACAACAAGACATGAAATGTCACGACCCAAATTCAGCGAATTTGAATATCATGACCGGCCAAGGAGTCCATCTCACCAAAGGCCTCTATCGTTACTCTTTCTTTCTTTCTTTTTTTTGAATAGAAAGATAACTTAATATTAGCGGAAGTAAACTCAAATTAACAAAAGTCCTTTACTAATTATGCTAACGGTGTCAGTGTGGTTACATTTTGCCTTATTCGTTACATGATCATAAAGCTTAATATGTGTAAGTACTTGGCTCATCCTTTTCCAGTTCGATAACCCGAAAAAGAGAAATATTTCAACGACATAAGCCACTAGTTGTGTGACGTTATGAATTATCAAAGTTACATGATCTATCAGGGAATTTTAAAAAGAACTTTTGTCAATGAACCATAATTCATAGCATCACTTTTTCATGGCTTCAACTATAACCAAAATTCGTAACAAACTCGTATATGACATAACATGCCATAACATATACGATATATCATCCAACGATTTATTTGCTAGATATGAAGGAGCGACCCCCGATGCGCATAAAGTGAATTGATGAATTCAGTTGGATACCTGGCCGTGCCCCTTTCCATTCCACCCTTATAACACCGTTCCCACCGGTATTTTTAACGTCCCCCAGATTCTAGGGACATCGTCCAGATGTTTCGATAATACTATTTTTTTTCTAAAAACTGAGCAAAACATTAGAATTCCATGGTATATTTGCTTCAAAATACTTTCATAAATAAATAATCATAATTTTGTAGGAACATAATTTTTTTGCGGAAAACCACATGGAACAGAGATAATTCATAACTCACCTACTTGAATCCGAGATTTACTGTAAGATCTACTGAAACGTACCGAGTCCTAAAATAACGCATTAATGATTAGAGATACTAAACTTGTGGTTGATTTAATAATAATAATAATAATAATAATAATAATAATAAAAATAATAAATAATAATAAATAATAATAATAATAATAATATATTAATATTTATTATTTTTATTATTATTATTATTATTATTATTATTATTATTATTATTATTATTATTATTATTATCTATTTGAATTGAGTATATAGCTATATTTCTTTCTTGGGCACTAGCCAATCAGAGTAGTTACAAACAAATTCGAGCTCTCCACAAGGATGGTACATAATAGTTCGGGACTCTAGAGGATCTTGATGTTTGATAAGCCTCAAATGTTGTATATATCCAGGCTTATCTTGCTCGTTGTGATCACACACACGTGCATTTTGTACCTTTATACGATTGATTTTGCGTGAGTTGTGTTTTTGATGAGTTTCAGAAAATCGGAGCTAAAAGGTGTGTCCAAAGCTCCAAATAATCCCTGGTTGTACCCGGAAGTACGCAAGGTCCCGCAATGCCATGGAGGACAATCGCTGAAGCTTAGAAGTCGATTCAAGAAGCTTTGGAAGGTTCAAGGAAGGCCTGGAACAAAAGAACAAGAAATTTGGAGTTATGAGTAGGGGTGTACAAGAAAACCGAAAAAACGTGAAACCGAACCAACCAAACTAGTCTATTTGGATTGGTTCTATGGTTCAATGGATTGGTTCTGGTTCTAAAAAAATCAGAATCGGATATTTTGGTTTGGTCCCTGGTTTAATAATTAGGAACCGTTGTTTGAACCGAACCGGTCCACATATATAAATATAATATAATATAATATATACACTCATAAATACCGACACACTCTTGATAATTTTACCAGGTTTAAGTTTCAACGTTGCATCTGCCATATATATCAATAACGATATAAGAGAGTATTCTAATAGTTGTGTTAGTTATTGTTGGAGTTCTGAATTTATTCGTGGGTTGGTTTAGTGGTACTAGTTTTACGAAGAAATTGCAATAATTTTGTGGACAATTTTTTTGGACAATTTTTGGATGCTAACATGGTTTAGAACCGAAAACCAAACCAAACCAAACCGGTCCAATGGTTTGGTGTGGTTTGGTCTCATATGTGTAACCGTCTGGTTATGGTTCACAATTTTTTAGAACTGTTAAATATGGTTCAGTCCCCGTATTTTTATAAAACCGGTCCAAACCGGACCATGTACACCCCTAGTTATGAGCCTTGAGAAAATCTGACCAACCGATAGAAAAAAGGCTCATTACTTTTAAGATACAAAAGCTATGAATATGAGGTCAATTGGGTTGGAAAGTAGACTCATAGAGCTTTCCAACAGTTCAAGAATCACTTCATTCTGAGTTCGGATGAAGCCGGGGCGCGCCCGCGAAGTTGGGTAAAAAATCAGTCTTCCAGACGATTCCGGACCGGTCCGGAATTATTCTGGACCGATCCAGAATTGCCCAAAAATTTTCAGACGATTCTGGACCGGTCCAAAAGTGCTCCAAACCAATTTTTGTAATGACCCGTAATTTCGCCCATTTTTTTTTTTGGTTTCGAATAAAATTTTGATTCATTAAATCTTTTACTAATTAGCTAATTTATCGTAGCTCCATTGATTACTACATTTTTATTTCGCATATTTAAATATGTATGTGTGTATCCTGTTAGTTCCTAATCCCATTACATTATTCGGTTACCCTAACCAAAAAAATTCTAAACTACGGTCCTAACTCTACTAAGCTTCCTTTATCCTTTCAATCAAGCCATCATTTCCACCAGCAAAGTGTTGTTTGTCCATTTTTGGTTTCTTTTTTGTTCCAACCAATAAGGATTCAACACACACCTTGAAATCTTTCCTTGGACCAATGAATCCAAGATCTTCTCTCGTCACCTATCTGCCCTTTGGTTTCAAGCCCATACTTACTCATCTATATCACCAGACTCCTCCAATTCCGAAAATCTCATGCACATCAGAAAAATTTATTTTGTTTACTCCACACCACAGTGAAAACGAGAGAGAGAGAGAGAGAGAGAGAGAGAGAGAGAGAGTTCAACATCACATTTTCCACTACCCTCTTCTTCTTCTTGTTTGCTGAGAGAGGGATAAATTTCAGAGAAGGAAGAAATAGGAGGAGTTCTATAACACACCCAACACTTCAACCGAGCCGGACTTACTTTCATTTTCTGGTCATTTTTTTTCGGTGACATTTTGTTCTCGCCAAATCACGTTTTTTTTCCGCTCGATCGTCGGAGGAGAGGTAGACAATCTGCCTCCCTAAGTGTAAATTTGTTTATAAATATGTGTATTTCGATTTTTAGATTATTTTTCGTTTGTTCGAGAGCTCGTAACCGGAAACAATGGAGTTTTCCGTCCGAGCATAAAGAAGGGACCCAGAGACTACCAGTCGGTCAGTTTGGAGGCTTGGGTAACTTCGGGCCTTTAAAAAGAAAAAAAAAAAAAAAGGAAAATCAAGCTACGTTGGGCTTTTAAAAAAATCGACCTCACTTGGGTCATTGAAGAATAAATTTCATTGGGCCATTATTATCATTTTTTTTTAAAATCATCCAGTGGGCCTTTTTCATTATAATCTCAATAGGGCCTTTAGTTAGTAATTTCACTTAGGCCATTTTAAATTTCTAGTCACAATAGATTATTTTTTTTGGCCATCTCGCGACCGTTAAATCTCAGACCCGTTTATTAAAGGAACATTTGAGATGGCGTATCATAAACTATTTTATAGAATTAAATTTTTGATGAATAAATGACATGTGGTTATTAGTATTAAATCACACTTTAATTCCTCAATAGTCACAAAGACCTATCGTGTTAATTTTTTTTATTTTATGAATTGTTTACTTTCAATGCATTATTGTTACTTTGCTTCACATGTTGTGTTCAATTACTATTAGATTGTTGGATTGCTAGAATGAACAACTAGGTTCCCGGGTTGGTGATCGTGCTTAGAATTCACCTAGACGTTAAGTTAATGGAAAAATTGAATAAGAAATTCGGATGACATTTGATGAGATGGATGGCAGTCAGCCAGTGATTTTGGAAATGGAGATGTTATGATTATGGATTAACGGAGATTCGGAACCCTAAGTTGTGGCATTTTGTGATTACTCCATACTGAATGATTTGGCGATATAAGGGTGATTCGTATTATAGACCGGGTCACGGCTATATACTCCCGAGGTTACGGTTAGTTCCTCGAGGGCCCAGTGGTATGCAAGTTAGTCCCCTGAAATTCATCCTTGTGAGGCGTTTGATGAATTCGACTAAGTAGATAACTTAGGCTTTTCATCTGGGCTCCCGGTCAGGGCAAGCAAGGAGGAGTTGAATCACAAAATGGCCATAGACTTAGTGGTTATTCGGGAAGTTGTTCTCTAGGTTGAGAACTTAGATGAAAATGTAAGTTAATGGCTAGTAATGAAATCAGTTATGTGTTTACTCTTTTACGTACTGCTTTTAAATCATATATGTTGTTCTTGTATGTTACGTAAGGGTTGGGGGGTTAGAGTAGCTATTGAGTGATTTATCGCTCACGGTGTTACACTTCGTGTGACCCTGGTATAATACCATGATGTTGCTTTGCGACTCGGACGTATTATGCCAGATTGTGATCAAACAGGAGGTGTAGTTGTCGAGGGCGGCACTTATTTTGGAACATAAGGTTTTCCAGCGGATCGAGTTCAAGAGGAGCATTGGGACCAAGATCTCAACCTTAACCTGTAGAGCCAATCTCCTTTATTTTTGTGTTGGAAAAACTGTAATCTTATTTCCCAACAAAGTACTATGTTATTGTTGTAATCGAACTAAGGCAATTATGCTATTTCCGCTGCTTAATTAATGAGATCCTATTTATTTTTATTAATTATTTATTAAGTGGTTTTAAATTAATGCTTCCGAAAATCGGGGCGTTACAATTTTTCTGCACTTCATTCACTTTTTATTAATGGAAACTTTTAGTTATTGTGAGGACTTTATTGGATATTTTGTAAAGAGGGAAAGAAAAGAATATATGGGGCCCTCCCCTCTCTCCTTCTTTCCCATTAACAACTTCTTACACTTTCATTTTAGACTTTTAGTTTAGTTTTTGCTCCTCCATTAGAGGATTTTCAAGTTTTATCTCTCTAGAACTCTCAAGTAAGTACTAAGTTGTCGTTAATTTGTTGTTTATTAATGTTGTAGCTACTTGCTGGATCTTTATATAAATCAAGTTTATTTACGTTTCTATCGGTTAAATTGTATTCTCCATTTTCTAGTCATTTCCTTCTTAAACCTTAGCTTTTACTTGTTGTGTGTGATTTTCTTAAGGTTTAAAGTTGTAGGTAGACTTATAATCTTCATTAAAAATCAGTTTTCAAGTTTATTAAGAATGTTTTTGGTTTTCTATAAATTCCTAGGCTTTATTTCTAGCATAATGATTGAGTAGTCATTTTAGGCTCGGTCATGGGGTGATTAACACTCCATGACTTAGGCTCAATTCGTTCTTCTCTCCAAATTGCATACACTTATTGTTTAATAAAGTCAGGGGTTCATCTTTATATATCAAAATTTGGGTTTGTTAATCTCATTGATCTCTTGTAGCCAAGGGTTAATTCACATAGGTACGGGTGATACTTTGGGCGATGTCAATTCAAATTATTGTATAAATGACACAAGAATCCTATACTTTATCGAACACCATTTCTAGTTCAAAGAGTTACGATCGATTTTATGTACCAAGGTCTAGATTTGTTACTCCCTCCGTCCCTTTTTAAATGTGTTACTTGGGATTCTGTGCCATTTTCAACGGCTTATAACTTTTAATTTATAATAGCTTTTATGATTTTGAAAATTTTGTATAATAGAAATAATTAAGATCTATCAAACAAGATCCATAATGCATATGTTTTGAGATTCAATAATAGCTTTTATGATTTTGAAAATTTTGTATAATAGAAATAATTAAGATCTATCAAACAAGATCCATAATGCATATGTTTTGAGATTCACATTAAAAGTTATAAGCCGTTGAAAATGGCACAGAATCCCAAGTAACACATTTAAAAAGGGACGGAGGGAGTAATATTTTTTTTTATCTCTCGTAGTTAAGGGTTGATTCTCCTTTTTCAGGTGTGATGCTCAGAGCAATGTCAACCTAGATGTTTGCCAAATGGTTACAAGAATCCTAATCTCAACAAAAGAGGAACGAATTAGCCGAAGTTATGGTTGTTAAAATCTCCTAGACTTTGCCTTAGTTTAATTTGTTGTCTTTAATCTTCCGAGTCGTTCTTGAAGTTGAGAGAATTCCACCAAACAAACTCCAAACGCTAAGTTTGCCGCTTCAAGGCCGAAAACCTACACTTGCAAGACAACTCTCATGCTGAGTGCGTTCGGTCCCTGTGGATTCGACCCGGTCTTACCGGTTATTATGCTACCGCCGACCTAGCCCTACGCTTGGGGCGACACCATCTAAGATACAATCTAAGGCCGCAAGCAATGTTCCCTCTATGTGTTAACTCAAATCAATGAGCGAGCCTAACCTTTGAGCTTGGGTTTGGTCCGATTGCAAAGCGAGTTGAGCCAAGCTATGAGTTGCGCGAGCAACTTGGATCATATCTCGTCCATAAAACTGTCCCAACATTTAACATCATGTTATGATCCATTTTATGAATTCATGCCGAGTTAATTCTGAATGGTTTTGTACTAATTTTAATGAGATCGTTTATGAAAGGCATCACTTGTTGATCAATAAATTTGTAAAGGATTAGCGTAATTGGGTTTGGTTCTTCATAGACTTCTTAGAAGCAAAAGTGTACGTATGCTGTGTGCGTAAAAAGAAAGGGACCGGGTGAACTCACCTCGTGTAATTGGGTTTGGTTCTTCATAGACTTCTTAGAAGCAAAAGTGTACGTATGCTGTGTGGGTAAAAAGAAAGGGACTGGGTGAACTCCCCTCGTGAGTTTTTTCCTCTTCTCATCTCTCTTTTTTCTTCTTCCATTTTCTCCCTTTGTTTCTCTGTGGTGTGAATGGCAAAGGAGGGCCATATTTATACCGTTAGTTTCCCTTGTCTAGATGCATCCTTCCTCATCTACCAATATCCGGTAAAATCTTGCAAAATCTAATAAAATCTCATAATATCCACCCCTAATGAATTCACCCAATGTGTAAATGCCACCTAGCCGCTTCCGGATAACCCCTTACTTGGAGCCCAAGGTTAGTTGCTTCACGTTGACTTCTGCTGCATTCTCGTGTTCCAACGCCGTTAACATGGTCGAATTGATATTGGAAAATGTTCCCAAAAAATTTGACGCATACCAAAAATTACGCTATTTTATTTTATATGTTTTAAGTCACAAAAATATATACTTCCTAAATTCTAACGTTAGGCTGCTACTAAATACTAATCCTCTTTTTCTTCTTCTTCTTCTTCTTCTCTCTCTCTCTCTCTCTCTCTCTCTCTCTCTCTCTCTTATTATTTTTTTTATTTTACATGTTTAAAAAAAAAACGGGGTGTCACACGTAAAGTGTTACAACCTATTCAATTTATCTACTTTAAGTTTTGCAATTACACATGAATACAATGAAGACATAATATACGCATTAACAGTAAATTCAAATTTGTGTTGAGACATACCCCGATTCTCATATATACATATCGTCTTAGTTAGAAAAACTGTATGGTTGGTGGTGCGGGATTGACAACTTCGCTCTAAATGTACATAAATGTTACTCCAAGATAATAGTAGTAAAGAGGAAATTTTATGGCTGGTGGTACCAATTTAATATCCAAAACAGAAGAGAAACACAAGGCTACAATTGTTGTCATCCAGTGAAATTGTCTGTTCATGGATCTTCCTTTTTTTTCCTCTTGCAAGATATTCTTTACCTCACACAAAAACCCTCTTCACCCCACATCTTTCTCCTCATTTTCCTCTTCACCACAAAATACCAACACCCCCACCCCCCAGAAAAACCAGCCAACCTCATTTTCTTCAATACCATCCCCAATTACATTTTCCTCGTACAAACCTCTGATTACCACAATTTCCCATTTTCCCAATGGCCACCAACAAATTCGCCGCGGTTCTCCTCGTCGCGATGGTGATCATGTTTGCTTCGTCTGAGGTTGCTCAAGGGGATGCGTGCATGGACCAGTGCGTAAAATCCATATTGAGCAGCGGTGCTGCTCCAGATCGCGCCAACGCTGAAGAGACTTGCCGCAGGACCGGCTGCATCCAGAGCAATCTGACCTTCAACAAAAAGCCAAAACACTAATGTAATTGCCTATAAAGAAGCAGTTCTCTATTGGAGTAATATGTACTAAGCATTCAATGAATATAAGTTGCTGCTTCTATTCTTATAATACTTGTTTCTATGTCTCTATGATTTAATTTGTCGCGATGAGTTAATCACCTTGACACAGTGGCGGATCTAAGATTCCACAAAGAGGGTTACCCTTCAATCATAACTTTGAAAAAAAGAAGTAAAATAGTGGTCACAAAATCTCTAAATCAAAGAGTAATCTCAGTTTTTTATTTATTTTAATTCTCTACAAATCTCTCCAAATATATCAACATTTGTATGCAATTATAGGTACTTGTTTGATCAAGATAAGTTTTCAAATAAATCCTATTCTCAACAAACCTTACATTAGCTATAGTTCAAATCATTAGGGTATTGGGCAAACAACTATCAAAATTTTCTTCAAAATTCACTTAGTACCTAGGGTCTTAAATTCTAAATGAAAAATGGAAAGGTTCATTGAAATACGAATAATTATCCGATTGAGCTGATTTTTTACGAGATCAATCAAAAATTTATTGTATGGTTATTGAACGGCCTTTGAACGAGATTCTCTGTTTGAAAATCCTCGTGGCTCTTAATCTCTCCTATATATAAAAGGAGAGTGCACATCTACAATATTTCGTCCTCAATTAAACAGTGTCTCTCCTATAATATGAATCTTGTTTGTGTTATAATTTTGATAAATGCATTATTTTTTTAGTTTGAAAACACGTATTTTCGTTGTGGACTATCAAATTGGGACGGTAAGTACAATTCAAGCATGCATACATTGAACAATGCTTATATTGGGCAATGTACTAGGCACGGGCTTGCGTGCATCGCACGCAGTCACCTCACTAGTGTTATAGGAGTATTGTACAAAATACGCATAGTGCTATTGAGAGAGCACAATTTTTTTACAACTTAGGATGTTTGGGCCAACTCACGTACATCTCCACTAATTTATGAGAGAGATAACAGTCCAATGGCAGGGATGTTTTAGAATTTATAGAATGTTTTGCAGATGGCGTATGTTAAGTTTTTCGAGGATAGGTATTTTTTAATCCCATTTAAATTAGGGTTGTCCACGGATCGGTTCTGGGCGAATTGTTTAGTTCTGAATCTAATTCGCTCATGGCAGATTGTAGTTTTTTGCATCCGCAACCCATCCATGAGTGATGATAAATGGATGGGTCGGTTTGGTTGCGAATTAGGCAGATTTGATAGATCAAAGAAAGATTGAAGGCAAATTGAACCCGAACTGAACTGAACCGCATCTGCCAAAATAAAAATATTAGGATTCGCATCCATTCGTAACATACCTCGAGTGGATTCGTGAACGGTTCGGTTTGTCGGATTGAGCAAATTGGGTTGTAAGGACCCATGATTTTTAATCATTTTTTTCGAAAATAATGTTGGGAAAATGTGAGAAATATTTTAAAATGCAATACAGGGTCAATATGAGATGCATATATGCATGAGGGCGTCTTTATAACACATTAGAAACATGAGGGACTTAAGTGCAAGTGTGTGGGTGTATATATATACCCTTGGATAAGATTTTTTGGGCATTTTAACACATCTCTCCCTCTCTCTAAAGGGCAGCAGCCCCTTCTTCTTCTTTCTCTTCATTTTCTCTTCAAATCCCACCACAAATCCACCTCCCACACTTCTCAAACTCAAGATTCAACCTCATATTCATCATCTACGCGTGTTTGGGAGCTCGAGGCATCATCTTTTTACGACCGAGGGCCAAAAACAGGAGTACTCAAATTGGGGATCTACAAATTCGTTTTTGAGTTGACTTGGAGCAAATCCTTGAGGTAGGGAACAATTTTCTACCTCTTCTAAGTGTATACTTGTTGAATGATTGAATTATTGGTATTCTTGTTCCTAATTTCTTGTTAAACTTGATTATCACCATGAAAGTTGAGCTTGGATTCGATTGAGTTTGGGTTTTGTGTATTTGGTTGATAAATCCTTGAATTGGTTGTTAATATATCTCTCTTCTATGAGTAGTTGTTGATTAGAACCTCAATTTTTTGGCTTGGGTTGAGATCCCCTCCATTTTGGAAAATCTGGAAATCTGAAAATTTTGCTCGAAAGGGCTTTTGTATCGATACCCATTTCTTTAGTATCGATACCTAACGTTTCTGTAAAGATTTTGGTGGCTCGGTATCGATACAGTCTTTCTTGTGTATCGATACCCGATTAGTGGCTCGGTATCGATACAGACTTTCTTGTGTATCGATACCCGATTGCTTCAGGCAGATTTTTGACCTAACTTCACGGGCACGCCCCGGCTTCGTCCGAACTCCGATTGAGGCGATTCTTGAACCGTTAAAAAGCTCTACGAGTCTACTTTCAAACCCAATTGGTCTCATAGTCATAGAATTTGTATTTTGAGAGAAATATAATTTTTCCTAGTGGTGTGTCAGATTTTCTAGAGATTCATTGTTCCAATTCCATGTTCCTTTACTCCGGGCCTTCATTGTTCTCTCCTAAACTTCTCGAAGTGGCTTCTAAGCTTTGGTAACCTATCGTGGTATGAATGATATGTTGTCACGATCCCACACGTTCTTGGACACTTATTAGCTTTGCCATAGCCGACGCACCGCGAGCTTTCGAACTAAATGAATCTCATGGAATGAACGTGAGGTGTAAATGAAAGAGTGAAAGAGGTGACACGGGGTCCTATGGAAGGATATGCCCGGAATGACACGGGGCCCTCACAAGGGGTATGCCCGGAATGACACGGGCCCCTCACAAGGGGTATGCCCGGAATGACACGGGGCCCTCATAAGGGGTATGCCCGGAATGACATGGGGCCCTATGTAAGGGTATGCCCTAATGACCGCGGGGCCTATATGGCATGCCCTAATCTTAGTAAATGATGGAATCAAATGAAACAAGGGGTGTGTGAGTGAGTTGGATACCTCACGAGAGTATCCGTGCGTGTGACGGATACAACGGCACACCGGTTAATCTTGGTCGAGCATATGGGATTCTAATTGCTTATATCTAAAGTTGGGGTTTCCGTGAGTACATTGTGAAATCGCCTTATTGAAATGTTACACGAAAACGACTATGTTATGAAAGGATTGGACGTACGACCTAAATTGTAACGTTTCTGAGAAACTCTATGGACACTTGGGTTTGATTTGATTTTTGGGGTACATGTTGGTTATTCACTCATCAATTCGATCTATGTTGGTTTATATTGGCTTATTCACTCATGTGTATTCCATCTCCATGTACATGTTTCATATTGTATACCCTTAGCGTTGGTAGAAAATGTTTCCTACGAGCTAGTAAGCTCACCCTATCTTTTCCAGGTACACGGCATGGAGCATGAGATCGGATGCTTGGAGTGTAAATGCATGACATGAAGATTTTAAGATCATGAAACTATTTTCTCATCTTTATACTAAGCACATTTTTAGAAGATGATCTTGTAGCGTTAATTTCTCCAAGTTTTTGACGTTTTCAGCTTATGTAATAATGTTAAAACCTTCTTTTGTTATTTTTTCATGGGTACGGGTACCCTTGAGTAGAAGCTTACTTTACTTTGACTTTGACTTTCTAAGGTAAAATTGTTGACTTTAATCGATCCTATGTGGATTTTCTTTGTATTTTGGCTTATCAAAATTGAGGGTGTGACATGGGTTATCCGCTGGGCAACCCTAATTTAAATTTAGGCTAGAATGTGCTATTTTTAACATATGGGTACGAAATTGGATCAAATTCCTAACCTTCCTGGGTCAATTGGGGTTAAGAGCAAAAACAGAGTTTCTTCATGGGCTTTAACCTTTTTTGGGCTTGATCATCAAATCCATAGAAACACATGCATTTTTGTCATAATTTCCGCAATGTCTCGTTCTCCCCAAATAACATTGAATAGAGTTACTGAAATATGATTAATTACTAGAAGAAATCCAACAAAAAGGACTGATCCATTTAATTGTTTCGTTTTAAAGAGTCAACAGTATCCTAACCTTACAAAGTACGTCCTAAAAATTGTGCGGCATCAGGATCGTCGGATGTATTTTCAACGGCTTAGATTTCATATCGGTACTTTGTTGATCCTAGCCATTCATTGCCGGGATGAAATCCGAGCAATTGAAATAAATTTGACAACCCTAATGCCGCACACTGGGGCCGATTCCAAAGGTGTTCTTCAGCACCCTGGGTCCATGGAAGATTGCATACAAGGCAGTTCAAAAGATCGCATCCGTTAAAAAATGATTTCGGTAAGTTCAGTTGTGAAAGCATCTCCATTGATTATCAAAAATAAATGGTTAATATTGGATTGCAGAGACGGACGCGGGGAACCAGGTTCCCCTAAAAATCTGTGGCTCAAATTACAGCAGTTCCCATCTGAAAACGAAAATTCAGAGCTAACCCTCACGAGCTGTGATGAGCTAGCCAGCCTCCAACTCATCAAGCTCCATGGTGGCCCACTGCATTAAACATTTTTATATCCGTTGGCTCAATAAGTTCAAGCCACGTGCAAAGTGACAAAATACAATTACTTCAATTCAAATTATCTCGACTTTCTTAACGTCCCGAGTTCGAAACTTTGATAATTTCTCGGGGCCAAGCACAAGAGAGAAATCTTTTGTGAGTCTTCTAGTCCTGACGTGAACAATCTGCTTATGATCACAGAAACATAAATAATTGAGGTACAAATAAGGGATTGAGGTGCAAATAAGCGACCACAAACTAGTTGGTCGAATCCCAAAAAAGAAAAAGAAATTGCTTCCCTATGCAACGGACACCTATACATTAATTCCCCCGCTATATATACACCAAATCCCCCCTACCATTCTTTCATTTCCATTCCTCTCTCTCTCTCTCTCTCTCTCTCTCTCTCTCTCTCTACATATACATACACATATACATACAGATATGGGTTCAAAGACATCGGTATGGACGTTCATGGTGATATTAACCGGTTTAATGGGTTCGCTGGAGGGTTATGAGTTTAAGGTGGGTGGAAAAGAAGGGTGGGTTTTAAACCCTTCTGAGAGCTACAATCAATGGTCTCACAGAATGAGGTTCCAAGTCAATGACACCCTATGTAAGTGATCACCAACACGTCTATACACTTTCACACATATACATATACAATTGTACTATATCTCATTCAAGAAGTTCAAAAAAGTGGTACTGCCTCCGTCCTAAAATATTTCTCGGTATGCAAAACTTGATTTTTTTCAAGAATTTTTTTTCAACAAGTTAGTAGATAAATGAGTTCTTTTAATTTACGAAAAAAACTTGAATTTTGTCATGAAAAAAATTGTATTATTTTTAAGTACTCGTTTTACGTACTGAAAAACATTTAGAGACAGAGGAAGTAATACTGCAATCATTTTGGCTGGTGTCCAAATTTTATTCAAAATAATTAATGCAGTATTTATTGCCCGAGCTAATCCAAGCATTCTTGATACTTTCTTGAAAAGAAACCCCAAGTTAACATTTTTTTCATCAGGAAAATAATTTTTGTAGAAAATTCTATAATAATTATGTCATTGTGATATTTCTCTTATTCTGATAAAAATAAATGAACGTTTAATTCACATAAGAGATGCAAAATGGTTTTGTCATTTTCGATAAAACTTTCACAGTTCGTATGAATCTGGTTGGATAATCACTTATTTATTGTCTGAACTCAAAAATTATTCGAAATGTGCATAAGCTGATTCGAAAGCCTGAGTTATCCAAAAATATTACCCTTTTGTTAGTATTTTTATGTGACATTTACATGGTTTGGTGATAGGTTAATGGGCTTTTTTCTCTTTGTAGTTTTCAAGTACAACAAAGGAACGGATTCCGTGTTGCTCGTGAACAAACCAGATTACGACACGTGTAACACTCAGAACCCCATTATGAAAATGGACGGTGGCGATTCAGTTTTCAAGTTTGACCGATCTGGTCCCTTATACTTCATCAGCGGAAACAAAGATAGTTGTGGAAAGGGTCAGAAGCTAACCCTCGTCGTTATGGCCGTAAGAAATATCAAAAAGACCACTTCACCCCCCACCCCACCGCCGACGGCCGGGTCTCAGCCGCCGGTTACACAGACACCAGCAATGTCTCCAACTCAAGCCTCGCCGCCGTTATCTCCATCGCCGTCGACGGTATCCCCAACTCCGTCAACAATGATTTCACCAACTCCGTCAACAATGATTTCACCAACTCCGGCGAAGTCTCCTGCGACGATGATGTCACCAACCCCGGCAAATTCGCCGACGACTACGATGTCACCAACTCCAGTAAACTCTCCGATGGTGTCACCAACCCCAGCCAAGTCACCGGGTACAATGATTTCACCAACTCCGGCCAACTCTCCTGCGACGATGATGTCTCCAACCCCGGCAAATTCACCGACGAGTACGTTGTCACCAGCCCCGGCGAATTCTCCTTCGACGATATTGTCACCTCCAGCCATGTCTCCGGCAACTTCGCCGGCGGGTACTACATCGTCGCCGGGAATGACGCCCGCAACGTCTACTCCGGCGGAGAATGCTCCACCTCCTGGCAGCAATACCGCGGCGCCGGAGTCATCGCCTTCATCTGTACCGGCTTTCACCCCTCCAAGTTTCACAGTTTTATTGCTTAGTGTGGCCCTGGGCAGTTTTGTTGCTGCACCATGGGAAATTATGGGTATTTTCTAGGGTTTTCTATTTTCATTTAATTGCCAGTTTTTATTTTTTAATATAGCCAGATATTTTATTTGAGACTTTTTTTCTTTCTTTAATGTCTTGATTGGTTGATATTTGAATTTGAGGTTATCATTAAGGGGAGTGATTTTCGCACCCCAAATTGTTAACCACAACCCTATTGGGGAGGTGCAATAAATAATTTTGCTATTTATTTAGGGGGTTTGGGTAAATAGAAAAAAACTAATTTTTTGGTTTTGTCCTTATTCAATTTTTTTTTTGTATTCATTAGTTTTCAGTTGATTTTTTGTGGTTTCTTAGCTTGTCTCGACGAGAAGAATCTAAAAAGTATAAAATTATTAGCCAAATTTAAAATTTTGAGAATAAAGACGAAGGTGACATCAAAAAACCAGTTTTTTGGATTATTTTTCATCTTTATTCACAAAACTTTAAGTTTGGCTAATAATTTTATACTTTTTAGATTCTTCTCATCGAGACAAGCCAAAAAAACCACAAAAAATTACCAAAAACCAGCAAATGCAAAAAAAAAAAATGAATAAAGATAAAACAAAAAAAACTAAAAAATTAATTTTTTAAATTTACCCAAACCAAACCTAGGTCTGACCAAATAATATTTGTAATTTTTAGGTCTGTCAATGTACCACATTTTAGTCATTTCATCTTTAATTGAGTGGACCAATATCTGTTCTCTTTTTTCTTGGTCCTAGCTCTAGCTATACCGACATATGAGCTTCCTGTGTGAGAAAGCATCATGCACATGTTCACACCCAGCAACACACAGTTGAGTTGAAGTGTTGAACAGAGTATGCATTACTACATACAGAATTATCCTGTTAAAACGACTACTCTTTTTATAATTTGGGTGCCCAGATTAATTTACACGTTCCTCAATAAATCATGTGGGTCTAGGGGCAGAGAAAGAGTAAAGTTGAGGTGGGTCCTACCCTCGGCACTTTTAAAAATAAAATAAAATAATTGTCTGCTAAGATCTCCCAAGCTCCCAATTCAGGTGCATCTCTCTCAGCACTTCATCTCCATACATGTCCATAAGTACATTTGATTCAAGTATTTCTATCTGTTTTCATTGTAAAAGCTAGAAATAGAACTCAATTGCAATGAAGATTATCAAAACCAGTTTTCGGAACAAAATGGAAGATGATTATACATCGAAAGGGAAATTGCGATGAAATTTATTTAAAATCAATCGCAGAGGTTTTAAGATTTGAGAACACGCGGAGTTGCACTTTGTAAAATTGTTAAACTACTTTTGTTTTATTTTGATGGATGATCAATCTCGAAAAAAGTATTTTTACTTTTTTTTTTTACAATGGAATGCAAAGATATTGATAGCTTTTTTTTTTTTAAAAAAAAAAAAACTTATTTGTTAGGTAAAGAATCAAAAGATAGTTGATGTTAATTTTTTTTCCATTATAACTCGGCTCTTAGGCCTGGCTCTGCCATTGTGTGGGTCAAACCCTATTATTCATTTGCAAGGAGCCTAATTAAAATCGAAGCAAAATTTTACAAAAAACTGACCCAAAAAAAATTAATACTCCAATACCTTTTGAACCTAACTGCGGCCACTGAGAAAAAGCATAATATAAAATATTCCCCAAAACTTCACCCAATGTTTATTCTAATGAATCATAACATAAATGCGGTCTTCAGTACATAATGTGTGTGGCTGTGTTCGGTTCTCTTTTCCAATTTGGTTTTGTTTAAAGTTTTGAATTGTTAGATGTTAGGTGGGTAACACTTACTTTTTCAGTCACATTTACTTTATTACTAAGGGTAGTAACCTCTCAATAGATGGTACACAAATTGGCGTTCGGAGCCCACTTACCGGTCTCACACAAGTAATCTGCAATGTTCATTGATTTTAAAATACTTTTTCAAGTGGTCTTGTAAAGAATCCGCTCAATCGGATACGTATAAGTCCTTGATCGAACATACTAATTTTTCTTTCAAAATCAAACATCCTATATTCTGAATGAAAAATTGATATGTTAGATCAAACACTTATAGGTAACTAATTGACTTGATTTTTTACGGAGCCACTCAAAAAAAATTTTAAAATTAATAAATGGTGCATATCACTTTTGTGGGACCCGTGGATGGATTCCACCTGCCAATGTGTGCACCATCGGTGCACATATGGTCACACCTTTATTTTTTTTCTTGTGTAACAAAGAAGCAATCGTACCGGAGAGAGATTATTTGAAAAGTCAACAGAAGTATTTTTCATCAGTCACGTCAGTTGTGTTAGAGAACTCAAAAAGTGGGGAATTGTGAACTGAACAAGGCCTATAGACTAAAAATATGAAACCATTTTTAATTCCGGTGGCATTATCCACACAAATTAGTAGCTATTCAGTATTGTTTAGATGATTATGTAATACTATTACTTGAAAATCTTAATTAATGGTGTAACAAGAAGTTAATGAAACAAATGACCCATTTCACTAGTTTTTTTTTGTGTGTGGGTAAATGACCAATTTCACTAGTTAGTTAGACGAAAGGTGTACGTCTATACTGTGAGAAAATTTTGAATGCAAATAGGGTATGGTCTATGTGGTATCTTTGCATTATATTCAAATTGTTTAATTAACACATGGTCAGCTCGAATTATGGAGAGAGAGAGAGTGAGCCGAAGGGAGGAGAGAGAATGCTCGAATCTTAGCCGTCACTTACATTCATTGGATGTCTAATGTGATGTAAGAATACCACATATACCCTATTTCCATCCAAAATTTCGTACGGCTGTCACTCTGTAAATAAAATAATCTGAAGTTTCAAGTAATAACTGTCTTAATCCGACAAAGTTTCCGCAAGTCTTATCAATTTGTAAAAGTCATGTAAATGCAAATGGCTGCACTTAGAGCATCCCAACAGATTGTGTAAATTTTTGGCAAAAACACCCGGTGAAGCAGGTCGTATAAATTTAAATTGGCTTTCAACAACACCCAACAATACAATCTATTTTTACCCAACCTCAATTAAAAAATTGTTTTTTCCTTTGGAAATCGCCGGAGAAGAATCGCTATTCGTCGTCGTCCTCCACCAGCAAAGCTTCGATCGGAGATTTGGAATAAGCTTCGGTCGTCGTCGTCGTCCTCCACCACCAGCAAAACGTCGTCGTCCTCCCAAATCGTCGCCGTCATCGATCCTTACCTTGCTGTTGTCAATCGCCTGCATCTCGCCGCCGCCGCCGCCGTCGTCCGCGATCTTCATCGTCGTCGTCGGCCTCCATCGTCGTCGTCGGCCTCCACGATCTTCGTCCCGCCTGCAACGAGAGAGAGAGAGAGAGAGAGAGAGAGAGAGAGAGAGAGAGAGAGAGAGAGAGAGAGAGAGAGAGAGAGAAAGAGAGATAGAAAAAACAATAAAAAAATGCTGCTGATGAACAAATCTTTTGGGTAAATTTCTTGCAAAATTGTAGTAGCTTAAGGTATGGATGGCTAAGGGTTTAGCCAATTTGCTGCAGTGGGTATTTTGCTCATTGTTTAGCCAAAAATGGCTCAAATGCATATATACACAAGCTGTTGGGCTTGCTCTTATAAAGTACGATAAAGACAGAGACATTTACTTGACTTTTCCAAGCTTATAACGGTCAACGTTTCATTCACGGTGTCGGCAAATGGATGAGATATTTGGGAAAATCATCTGATGCTTCTCTCTAGTCCTTCATTTCCATTCGATATGAAACCCACCGAAGTCTCATTTTCAATTGTCCAAACACGCCATGATGTCAAGCTCCAGGGGCGTAAATGATCCGAGTTTTGTAGAACTCGAGATTGACTTGTTTGTAAACGAACCGAGTTAGGATAATTTACTTAACTTGAGTTTGGCAATATATATAAACAAAGTTAAGGCTTTTCATGCTTGTGCGAGTCGAAACTACCAAATTTATTTACTTACCAAGTGCTTAAACTGAAAAACCGCTTTCGGCTCAATTCTTAATGAGTCGAGCCCAAGGTGCTTGTGAGCAAGTGGGTTCGTCTGCAGCCCTGCGCCGCGAATGTACATCCGAATGTTCAAAACCTCAACTGGCTATTGGCTAAGCTGTTAAAGTTTCTACAACTCCTATCAATTTGCAAGACTCTGGGTGCCTTGGGGAAAAAAAACTATAAACCAAGTTTTTGGTTTATTCATTTTTTCTTTATTCAATTTTTTTTTCGCAAATGTTCGTTTTGCATTAAATTTTTAATTTTACTCAAAATTAAATGTTTTTAATAAAGTCAAAATTAATCCAATAATCCAAACATGTTTCGCTTTAATTCAAAAAAACCTTATTTTTTACCATAATTTTAGACTCCTAATTTTTAGATTGGTCTCGATGAGACAGACTAATAATTACGAACTTTTTATTGGTATCAGTTCTATCACAAGGAGAGTAATGTACACTACCGACTAAAAATTGATGAACAAAAGAACTTTCGTAAAGAACTGGGACGTGAATGAAGTAACTTCTCTTGCTCCTCTCACGGAAATGGCTCCACATTGGAAATGACGACAAAGACCCTTACTCGACTTTTCCAAGCCTGTCACGCTCGACGTTTCATTCAGTGTCGGCAATAGGACGAGGTGTTGAGGAAAATCTACAGGTGTCGATTAATCCAGGAGTACCGACCACCTTTGTATCGACCACGTGCCAACTAAAGTTCAAGGGATACCCTTGAGGGTCCCCAAATGATCAATCTTTTCAGAATGAAATAAGGTGATTTTGGATTGAGCTTTTAGGGTCATTCGATTGCCCCTCAGAAATTGATTTTGAGATGGATGAATAGTTCGAATTAACCATTTGGAATTCACAAGGGGATCCTGACACCGGTCAGTACCAGTAGCAAGGTTCTATTTGCTCCCTTATAACACGCATAAATCCGCTAACTATTAACTTTTTAGGTTTAGGGTCAAACCACATTAATGCTTATGCCCCAATCAGCCATAGACTTGTATCGATCATAGTAAAAGGAGAAAGAAATGGGTCGGTTCAGGAATGACTTGACTCCTGTTTTACCCCTACATATTTAAGCCGTCCATATTTAACCCACAAACCACTCAACCCGTCCAAACCCGGCCGTTGGCCACAACTAGAAAAAGCATACGCTTCTCTCTCTATTCCTTGAATTCCTTTGTGATACGATATGAAACCTACACATAGTGAAACCCAGCGCAGTTATCATTTTTTATTATTCGAACAAATCGTAATGTCAAGCCCAGCAAATGTAAATCTCTACCAACTCCATTCACAATCCCTTATAGTAAAATAGATTCCTTGCATTGTTACGAAATACTCCGTAAGACCTTACTGCAAAAGGCCTCAAGAATCTATTTACTTTTCGGATATCTCGTCAATTCGTTTTGCTTTTCTAGTATTTTTTTTAATTTCTAGCTGTTTGGCTTGTTAAACTTAGAATGAATTTCAAAATAAAAGCGCATTTTTCGACTTTTGGTGTTGGAGAGCAAAATCCATGAGTAGGAAAAGATTTTGGGTGCCGGGTGGGTACCACGTGGCTGTACCGGGGAGAGAGAGAGAGAGAGAGAGGTCTGGGCTGTCCAAAACACGTTTAGACGGCCATGATAGTTGGTAGGTCATGGCCTCATGGTGCCTACTGGGCACCCTTTTTTTTTTCATAAGTAGGGGCAAATGAGCTTTTTGACTTTTTCAATTTTTATTAAAATAAAAGATCTACATAATATATGATGAACATATTTCTCAAACAATACTAATGCTGCAAAATATATTCTACAAATTCAAAAAGCAAAAAATGCAAAATGCAAAAAAACCAGACTCCCAAACACTGCTTAAAGAATATGCCCACAAGAAAGCATGCACGCGAAAGAGAGAGGGGGAGAGAGAGAGAGATGCTAGTCTAATTGCAATGTCAGGATGGTAAAATAAAAAAAAACAATTGCAATGTCAGGATTTCCAAGCACCAAAAACAGGGAAAGAAATGGAAAGAACCCAGACAAAAAGAAATGGTGAGAACGTTAAACAACTATAAACAGCTGAATAAAGAAACTAGAAATGAACAACAAAGGTCTTGGAAAGAAGACGAATACTCAGTTGTTGCATAGGCCCAAGTCGAGAGTGCTTGAAAAGCATGCCCTTGAAACCATCAAAAGAACCACCATCTCCGTTGCCGAGGTTTTCCCCCGTCTCTGCAGCACATGAAACCATGAGGTGCATGCACTACTTGTTGCATTTCAATAACATAAAACTGAAAAAGGGTTTCAGGAAAAAGCATTCAAAATAAAGATACAACTGTCATGCGTTCAAGTGGAAGTGCATCATATCCCTGTCACCTCCCACCAGAAACGCAATTCCCAGATCACCCGAAAATTGTTTTAGAACTTCTTAAACGGTAGAAAACCAGAAAAGAACTATGTATCTGATAAAGGCTATAACATGATTTAACATGCGAGAGAGATGTCAGCACTGCAGTTTCTATGTAATCTCACATAACCAACAACATTGCATAATAGGGAAGGAACTAAGGTTTCGAGAAAAACCTTTTTTCCTGATTCACTGGGGGTTGCATAAAAATAAGCTAAGGAAGAACACCTTCTTGTCCAACCTCTCAAATGCGATTGTAAAACCAAACAAATCACATGACTGCAAGCGTACTTAACCCATGCCACTTGAATAATGAACAAAAAAATCAGAAATACTTACAGAACATATTCCGCAAAAATGCACATAAGATTGTTAGTTTCGACTTTTCCATCGACTGAATTCTATACAAGCAGTTTGTTAGGCTTTTGACCGACCGACCTTATTCCCATTACCTAAGCATACAAACATTCTCAGTAGTAGACAAGACTTAGAATTGGAATCCAGCTTACCATGAAGAAATGGTACCCTTCTCTTTCCACGCAAACCTAATCCTAGTACCATCCCTTGTTTGGCTCATATTCATGCCCTTTCAAACTTGATCCGTATGCCATCTTGATAGCAATTTAGCCACGGTGGTATTTAGTGGCGACTCCAGGGATTGTATCTTATGAGTTTATTCAAATATTTTCTCCACAATTTTGAATTACATTGAACCACTGTCTATCGAAATAAATTACTCACCAAAATGATTGATCTTAGTCGATTCATTTTTCCATTTCTTAAAAAAACCAAACTATAGATTAACTATCAATCACCAAACAAAAAGATTAAATTGATCTCACTTATAAGTGGCAGAGACTACATTTAACCTATTTAGCTCGGTGCGGTCACATAATCATATGACCTTTACATACTTTTTATTTAACTCAATGGAGTCACATTATCTTGCACAATATGTCGGGGTCAGCTACCAGTGCTCCAGATTGTGCGATACATTTTCTGAACAACTATATCTGAAGAACTATTAAATTCAAAAGAGATTTCACACACCATAAATTGAGATTTAAGAGCTTTAATGCTTGGGAGAGTTCCAGCCATGACCAGAATGAAATCAGCAACGAGGATTGGGAAAACGTAATTTTAAGGTGTTTTCGGTATAGCTGTTACCAATCCATCACAATTTGGACAGTCGTTGGATGGCAGCGGCACATGAGAATCCCACGTGGGAGGAGAGTGAACCCACACTCTGCTCGATTGTCAACAACGGTAATCGCAATGGTCTCAGACTCTCAGCTGTTGGCTTCTCTCCTTTAGTGAAGGGTTGAATTGGATGAAAATATCAATATGGTTAGAATGAGGATTATGCAGAAACAAAATAACGAAGTACGATATCATAACAAGGAGAAATACAGAACTGGTTCCAATGTGCCCCCATGCTTATATATGAAATAACGTAAGTCAATGTACATTTGTATCGGAGCGTGTTAAACAACAGACATATATCACTCTGAATTGCCATTATACTTGCTACCCCACCAAGAAGTGACTAAAATTGGCTCCTTTTAACTTTAGTGCTCAAATCATGATACAAGCAAACCTGTGGTCTAGTAAGGAAATCGCACAAGATTGCAGCCAACTACTTGGTAACCTGCGGATTCCACAATCCAGAAAATCCATAAATGTAAGTAAAGTCCAGCCCGCGATCAAATGGATAAGGTATGCCATGTGATGGTGATGAGAATGGTAATTAATAACTGTGATGCCCGTCAAGGAGTAGCCAATAGGTCGTGAAACAGCTAAATAAAATAGAATCAGCACTCATCTAGAGCATAATTTCAAGCCTTAACTAAAAGACAACTGATTATAATTGGAAGTTCTCCCAAGCATTCTAACTGTTCTTCTGAAATTGTTAATTTAGTCCTAAGTTAAAGTTACATTTTGAGCCTGCTATTGCTATCCTGCAAACTGAGAAGGAGTTATAGAGATCTTCAAACATATTGAAGGGGAAGGGTGTCATTCCAGCCAACACAAAATGAGGCTTATACAGTTATACCTCCATGAGAGGCCTTTAACCAACCAATAATCGGAACTCGGAAGTAACTACGATTCCAAAGAAGCGAAATATTGAAGATTAAAAAGGTAAATTTCGCATGACTAATTATGAAATCAGAAGATAACTTCCTAGAGCTCCCAGTCTCCTAGTTATATGCATAACAAACATCTGCAAGCCATCCCAGGTTCCAAGAAAAAGGTCCTTTGAGTGACCCCTGATGTATTTCCAGATGGCTTCTCTTTATGTGTTCCGTTTATTTCCAATTTCTCACATAATTTCTTTTGGGTAAGCATGTTGAGGTCCACCCAAACGCACATTTTCACGTTAACGGATTCATCTCAAAAGAATAATCCCGACATCGCAAGAAAGAGCGAAAACTCACAGAAAGAGTAGCTCAGGTCCACAAGAAATGAAAGCAAGAAAGAGGGTTAAACTTGAAAGAGAGATGAAGGCCGGCCCATACTCATGTATCTCAAGGTCTCTTTAAACGTTTTGAATGACTCTCGAATTGCACCTTTTCAACATGGTTGCGACGAATCTTTCAACTTTGGGACGATTCCCTGACCTTTGCTTGGGTTGGTCCATTCCTACTGACTTTGACCTCACACCTTCCTCATGGGCATAAAGACATTTTCCCATCGCACATCATGCTATTTTGGATCTAAAAACCACATAAGAGCACAGAAGTTTCATATCGCATTCATAGAATTGATTGAACTCACTTTCCAACTGTTTCAACTGTTGTGGAATATAAAAAGCACAACACAAGACCAAAACCTGGAGAGGCACCATGTTCAAAATTAACAGATTCACTTAACTATCAGTCAGAAAAGTTGGTCGAAGAAACTTCATAAGAATACGTGAGGTTCTCATGCAACTGAAACCCCAGAAATGACAAAAGTCCGCAACTTGACTTGCATTTACGACCTAAACATTACATGATTTTACAGGGTGTGACCCTACATTTTCTTAGCTTAATAAGCTTTGATACATACTCAGCATCAATGTTTTGAAAATTAGATGGTGAGCAAACCGGAGAAGGGACCGGTGGACGGGTCACCGGTTCAACCGCAGTCGAACTAGAATTGAACCGTGATGTCATAATTACATACATAATATGTATTAGTAGTATAAAATAACTAAAATTAGTGTTTCCATTTCAATAACAAGCATAAATCAAGGTATCAGAGCAACACAAAAAGAACAGGTTGAATTAGGGGTGCACACAATCCGGAATGGACCGATTTTCTAAAAATCTAGTAACCGGACCATTTTGACCGGTTTTAGAAAATTATGAACCAAAACCTAACCAATACACATGTAGAACCTGTCTAGATCCAAACCGCAAGATTGGACTGGTTTTGGTTTGGTTCTATTTCTACCCGATTAAGAAACACTTTACCCCAACATATGAATTCAAACAATTATTTAGAATTTAGAGCACTAAAACAATTTATAAAGGTTGGAAGAATCAAGAGATATTGTAAAGAAAGATGAAAGGGGAAAAAAATTAGGAAGCAGATCAAGATTAGAGAATTCGGTTTTGCTTTGAGTAGCAATCGTGAAATTAAGGTGGAATAAAAAAGAATTGAAGTTGGTAATTTGGTATTAGTAGATTATATTAATATATTAAAATTTTCTTAACAAAATAGATTTTTATTCTAAATAGACATAAAAGAATACCTTACTAGAAAAAAGAATATTAACTTACCAAATCAAGATACATAATTTTTTATATGTACAAATACATTAAAATATATGCACACACACACACACACACACACACACACACACACACACACATATATAATATTAATGTTATTTATACGGTCTGGTTTGGTTCTAACCGTGGTTCTGAAATTGAGAACTAGTAACCAAACCATAATTACCGGTTCTTAGTTTTCTAGAACCATAACCTAACGAATGGACCATAGAACCTAACCAAATAGACTGGTTCGGTCCAGATTGGATCGATTTGGCGGTTATATTGGTTTTCTTGTGCACCCCTAGGTTGAATTCCAGTCCTGAAAACAACATTTCCCCCAGTGAACATTATCTTAAAGTCTTGACCCCACCGTCTATGTACTTGGAGACCCAATATGCTCGGGTCAAATTTTGTTGTCCAAACGGATAACATCTACAGGAATGAACTTTCTAACCTTCAATGACAGCCTGCTTATGACAATTATATAAACATGCCCATGTAAAGCAAGCTAGAAAGAGAAAAAATATTGAACTTGAAACTACTGAGAAATGATGTTGCAGTTGACATCATTGAATGGACCAAAATAAACTAAACCCATGTCGCACAAACACTTGTCAAAACCTTAAACATCTTTTCCATTGCTTAATTACCTGAAAAGTAGAGCAATTTCTAAAAACTGTGAGAATTAATCATTAAACTCAAAAGAAAGAAGAGGTGAGCAAGACCAGCAACTCCCAGAAACACAAAGACTGTCCTAGGCTCCTAGGTTTGCACTCCACAACAACAATATAACCCATTTAGTCCCCAATAATTGGGGGTATGGGCGGGGGATGGATAGGAGATAGACCTAACCTTCGGCAAAAAATGCACAAAGTGGCTGCTCCCAGAATACCACTGAAACAGATGGATTGGAGACAGACCTAACCTTTGGCAATAAATGCACAAAGTGGTTGCTCACAGAATACCAATGAAACAGTGGCCCCCTATACCGTCATGTTTACTGTGGAATTATGCCCTCAAATCAAAGTCAAAAGGCATCAGAGAGGACAGACCCAAAAATGAACCATTTGAAATATAATCGATATGAACAACACCTAAGCCATAAAAGCACACCACCTATGATTTTCATTTCATCCCAAGCATTATTGCAAAGAAAGTTCGAATCAACTTCTACAACTCTCCCCATTCTTAGGGAGAATGATAAACTTTTTAGTTCAAATTCTTCAAACATCGCTTCACGAAAAATGTTGCTACTGAGAGAGCTGCTTCTTTATTGGTTTAGTTAGCTGATACAAACAAGTCACCAGGTGTTGTACACTATAGAGATACAATGAGTAAGAAGGTTCGAAATTTATTTTCATAATGAATTTTCCATAAGGTCCACTTCATGAAGAAAAATGACTACATGTAACAGAACAACACAAAAGTCAAGGACTTCCATGCAGTTGGTAAGCTGCTCACTAATTCCAATCATACCTATTGCAGCAAGGAAACACATTCCGATCACTTGCCATGTCTCTTTCTCAGTCTCTCTCTAACAAAATCATTCCGAGCTTTGATCCTAGCTTGTTGAGGAGCAACATTGACATATGAAAGATGCAAACCAAATCCAAAAAGAGCAGCACCCCCAAGGAACAATGCTATGGTCGCTGCAAGCTTTTTAGGCGTTGACGGATAGCAAGAAACCATCTAATCACTTAAAGAGCTGGCAACAAAACATCACAAATGCGCATATTATGGAAGCTGTTGTGATGGAAAAACCATTAAGGTTAACTCATGTATTATATGAGAACATGGAACAAATAAAATTGGGTGTGTGAAACATGTGTACAAGATATACCGTTAGATCCTCCTATTAATTCATTTTTTAACCATGAGTACAATAGTTCATTTTCACAAATAGCGGTGTAAATCGGTATACTTTTCTAAAGCATTTTAGGCAAAATTTCCTTAACACCAAATTGAAACCATAGTGTGGTAACTGGTAAGATTCCCATTGAAATTCTGGAAAAAAAGAAAAAGAAAAAAAAATGAAAAAAATGAATTAGGCTGCGTTTGTGTTGTCAAGATACATTTTATTAAAGTTCTACATGAAAAATCTAATCTGAATAAAAAGCATAGTCCACATTCCACAATACCAAACTCCATTACAGCAACTACACTAACGTATTAAGCATTTACATCAACCAACAATACCAACGTTCACTTTTCAAAGCCCCAGAATTAGATAATACCATAGTCATAAAATAAATGAATCAAGGTTGTTTCTGTGAGGCAATTCATCAACCAATTTGCAGACAAAAACTGGAGCCATGGCTTTCTGTGTAAAAAAAGACGACAGTTTTGACCCACGGAAATCAAAATCAATATTCACGTGATGAAATTAAGCTCTTTTGCCAAAAAACACAATTTTTGACCCACGGAAATCAAAATCAACATTCAAGTGATGAAATTAAGCTTTTTTGCTATCGAACCCATTTTTAAATTATCTCCACAATACTTGCATCTGACAGTATAAAGAGAAAATGTATCAACCACCATGTATCCAAGTTAAATTGATTCAAACCTGTCACGAAACCTATTCGAAAAGTTGGAGAACTGACGACCCACCAGTTTTGACTTGACGAAATTCACCGGCGTTGCAAATAGTAGCAGGTGCCGAAGGAGGCTAGCAGATGGCTCTATTTAGTTGCCTCCCTTCTTTCCCCCGCCCTAGCGCTAGGTTGTGTTTGTTTGTTTTTTGTTTTTTTTTTTTCCGTTCGTCATCCTTTATTTATTACATGGGGAAGGGAGAATGGGACTCGATCTCGAGATACAATGTGGGGCATCCAAGAGCTCTACCGCATGAGCTAGCCACCACTTGCTTCGTTTGCCCATTTTTGTTTAGTTTAGTTTTTCAATCGTCACTCTATTTCTCAGTCCAATCACTGAATTTGGGGGTGATATGCAACTCGGTGTTGTGCACCCCTCGGCCGTCCGATTGTGTTTTGGACGGCCCGGATGTGTTTTGATTTTTTACCAGTAAAAATAAATCAAAATTAAATGTTGTGCACCCCTCGGCCATCCGATTGTGTTTTGGACGGCTTGGATGTGTTTCGATTTCTTACCGGTAAAAATAAATCAAAATTAAATTAAAATTGTCGAACGCATCCAAGCGGTCAAAACATGATCGGACAAAACAAAACAAAACTACCAAAACAAATACCGCCAAAAGATTTTTCTTTTTTTACCCCCTGCCCTAGCGCAAGTTACTTTGGTTGAGTCCATTTTAGTTTAGTTTTTCATACAACGAGAGCACTTGACAGAGCTCAATGGAGAAAAAAAATTCATGTAGCCGACCCCAATTGATTGGGAAATAAGGCTTGGTTTGGTACTCTATTTTCTCCCTCTAATCATTACTCCATTTTTCAATTATTATTCTCATTTCTCTCTATATCTCTCTCTACTCATTATTCTTACAAACAAAACCAAAGTAAATCCTGGTTTTTATATATATATATATATATAAATAAAAAAAACTACCAAAACGGATAAAGCCAAAGGTTTTTCTTTATTTACCTAGAGTGTTTTCAGATAACGCTAGTTCTATTTTATTTTTGGCACGCTAGTTCTTGTGCAGTTAACAATTTGGGGGTGCAAAAATCATTTTCCTTCTTTCCCTACACAAAAAGGAAAATAAGGAAAAAAAATATACGACCGGCAACGAGTATGTGTAGCAATTAAAATTGTTGTAAACAGAACATTTATATAAAATAAATATGTTTATATTTGTCAAAAATTTATCAAGCCTAATTTACTTTGTTTTTATTGAGCTGTACGATATATATATTTTTTAATACAAATTGAAGTGAATTTTCATTTAGTCTGCACTTCAAGGACTTGTCTAGTGCAGACAATATTAAACAAAAACTAAATTATATATATAAATAGATATCAAATTTTAGTACATTTATTGAACCGCTGGAGTTCGCTTGAACCTCTCAAAAGGCAGTAGAGTCTAGAGCTGCCCCTGTCAATACCTCTCCAAAAAAAATTTCCTGTGAACCCTTGCCGGGTTCAGTTTTCTCCTGTAATTAAGGCTTAAAGCCATTTTGTCCAAGGACTCTCCAATCTCTGTTGCTGTTTAATGAGAATCGGAACTTCAACAAAATGTGGAGAATATAAAGTAGGCTTATGTTTTTGTCAAAATACAACACTTTATGCGCCGGAGGTGGCAAACACTAAGGGCTCGTTTGGATGAGAGTTAAGACCCCTGATTAAATCATCATCCTTCTCCTCATCCCTCTTCCCCTCCATATCCCAAGGGCTCGTTTGGGAGCCATTTTTCACCCCCGACTAATTACCCGACAGGCAAATTAGTCAGCCCCCTTCCGGACTAAATAAAACCAGGGGGAGCTTCTATTTAGTCATGGAGGTCGAGGGTGGTGGAATTACGTGGGTACCCCAGATCCCCTTGTCTTCCAACATAATTTCTCACCAAATTTGTCTAAAATCCACAAAAATTACTTAAAAATACAAAAAGACCAGGAAAATTTGAGGGAGAAATCAGAAGTTTGCAGGCACCATACCTGTGAAATCCAAAGTCGCCAGACAAATCCGAAGCTTGCCGCCGCTGTAACCGCCGGAGCGAGAGAGAAACAGAAGGGGGTCTTCTGTTCGCTTTTGGAGAGAGAGGGAGGAACTGTAAAAGGAATTTCCGGTTTACAAGAACGAGTAAAAGTAAAGAATTGTTATGGTGCACCAGTGCATTACCCTTTTGTTTTGCACCAGTGAATCCAACGGTGGGAAAACTACCAGTGCATTACTTCTTCTTTTTTTTTTTTGTGCAGTGAATCCAACCGTGGGAAACTTAGACCACCAGTACATTACCCTTTTTTTTTTCCTTCACATAATCTCCTTTTAATATTTATTGACAAAGTGATTTATTAAAAAATATTTAAAAATACTTATTATAGGTTAATTTTTTAAAGTATAACAAATTGGAGTAACAATTATTGAAAAGTGGAGTGCTAGATGAATTTAAAAATAAAAAAAAAAGAAGTGTGTTTTAAGTAGGCTGGGTTATTCATTACTACGTTTTTGGATGACTGGATAAAGTATAACAAATTGGAGCAACAATTATTGAAAAGTGGAGGGCTAGATGAATTTAAAAATAAAAAAAAGAAGTGCGTTTTAAGCCGGGCTATCCTTTACAATTTTAGATGACGATATATGCACAAAATAATACCACGTCAGCCATGTCCGCTAAGGGGAAAAAAATTTCTTTCCCAAATGACACTTTCGAACCTAGCCAACCATCCGGTCTTTGTTAAAGAACGTCCTCAACATTCTCACTTACTCCTTTTAAGTTATCTCTAAACGAATATTACAGCGTAGAAATCGGGGGGGGAGAGAGAGTGGGTGCAAAAAATGGCAGCAGTTGTTAACGAAGTGAATACGGCAGAGACTTCACAGGCGTATCTGGAGAGCAACCCAGTAATAGAAACGAAGGGCTTGATCACTGAACTCTGCCGTCAGTTCTACCATCTCGGATGGGTATCCGGTACTGGTGGCAGCGTCACGATCAAGGTCCACGATGAATCGATTCCTAGAGCCAATCAGCTCATCATCATGTCCCCTTCTGGTAACCTCACTCTTTCTTCTTGTATATGCTCGTGTGTTTGTGTAATTAACTAATTACTTGTTTTGATTTTGGTACCTGATTATATTTTTGTTTCCTTGTTAATTTTTTGTATCTGGGTTTGGTCGTTATTCTCATGTTGCATTCAGTTTCTTGTCTTGGTGAAATTACCAAAACTAGCTGGAAAATGCTAACCACCGGTGGATAATATGCAGGAGGAGTATTGATATCGCCATATCAGTGAAATTTTTGATATTTGAGTGATGTTTATTGAAATTTGAACTTTTTGGGCATTACTAGCATATTATCCGCTGCTAGGGGTTGGGGTAGCAAGACGCAAAATAATTACTGATGACAATTTAGTCAGGAATCAGGAACCATCAACCATAAGAAGAAACCCAATTTCCATGGTAAATCTTCCATGATACTTGTAGGCCCAATTTTTTCACTGGGCTAATAGCGAAGGATATACCCATCGCATTGAAAATGATCGGATTTAATAATACAGACGACATGGTATTGTATCACATCTTGTGGGATAAAATATGATATCCCATGGATTTTGTGTACCTATTTAATGTTTGGTGTTATTGTTCAATAACTGAAAGTGAAATGACATGTTTAATATTGAAAATACAAAGACACAATCCAGTAGTTTGTTATGGTCTATGGGTGTGTTGACAGGTGTGCAAAAGGAAAGAATGGTTCCAGAGGACATGTATGTGCTCTCTTCAAGCGGGTCTATATTGTCTTCACCCTTATCAAAGCCATTCCCTTATAAGCCTCCAAAATGTTCCGATTGTGCTTCTCTTTTCTTAAAGGTATCCTCTCTTTAATGTTTTGTTACAGGCATTTTGCATTATCTCTTTTAGCTTTCTGCATTGTCTCTTTTAGCTTTCTTCTTTTTGTCCAATTGTTGGAGGGGATAAAAGAGGATAATTTTCCTGATTGTAGCACCAATCTGGTTAGTCCATTGTAGTTGGTTCGTGTCATTGTTAGTAAAACCAGTGGGGAAAAATATTTGAGTTCTTCTAACGATAGCTAAAGCTTAAACAGATTACTGGCTTATATTTCAGTTAAGGATGGGGCCTGTTTATTTTATTGTTTTAGACTAAAGAGGGAGCTTTCTAGGTGATTTGAGCGGCCTATTATGTGTTGCGTATAATATACTGCTGAGATAACTTCTTTCTCCTGTTGGAATATTGTACTTTCATTTTGCTATATTTAGTATTATGGTAGTTCTATCTTGGAATTTTTGGAGAAATAGGTCATCTGCGATGGTAAATGGTATCATTGTTTTGAAAAATAGCAGTAAATAAATCAAAATCGAAAGGAGGGCACCAATATAATATTTAAGATATCTTATTGTGCTAGTTATAGGGCTAGAATTCCACTTATACTTGTGTTTCTTGCTCTGACTGGTTTTAGAAAAGTAAAACGAGAGTAAGAACACATTACATTTTCTACTGTTCTGGATTTAAGTTTTTGTGAGCACAACATTTAAGGTTATGAACTATGTGTAGAGTACTTGCTTTCTTTAATAAAACAACCAGAGAACTAAAATCTTGGCTGTTAATGACAATGTTGGATCTATGTTAATCATATATTCAATATACTTGGTTTGCTACCTTTAGTGCCCGACAAGGATAATCAATCATGAATCCGTAATGTTCGTGTCTTGATATGTTCTTTTCCATGTGGATCTTTCATTTGTCTGAGTGTTGAGAACAACTTTTGGCTAAGGGAGGACTTATTCCAAGCTAGCATGTTTTGTACTATTAAAGTTAACAAGCTCATCATTTTTGTTCAGAAGATGTCACCACCCTTTAGTACTTTCATTTGTAAATTTGGTCTTGTTGGTTTTGTGGTGAGGTGGAAACCCAACCCACTCACCCTTTTTTTTGGTTATGCATAAAAAGGAGCCATCCAGTAATATATACAAACGTCAATGTCTGTGTGTGTACGTGCATGAATGTATGCACATATATATTGTGTGTTTGAGCCTGGGATTATGCATGCAGTGTGTAAACATTAAGCAAAGACGCTCAAGATTCTCATCTTGTGATAACTACAGAGGAAGAGACTTTTTTTCCTTCCAGCTGCTCAATCTCAGAATGTGTTAGATGTGGCATTATCGCCATTGATGGAGAATAAGCGCTCTTGGAGGATAAATAAACCATGAAACGAGGGGAATACTACATATAAGATATAGTTAATGTACGAGCAGGAGAGAGTCAAAAGGCAGAAGAGGAATCGGTTGTGCTAGAATTAGATCTAAGAGTGGTTGGCTGCCATTCTTGAACTTTTGTTTTCTTTATTGTCCATGTGCAATCATGTTTGTGCAATCTCAGCTAAATTTGAACGACCACTATTGGTGCGTGGGAATGCACTGATGCACTCTGCACCACTATCTCTGGTATTACTTTCCTGGTGCTGTCAGGCCCTAAAATCACTGAATTCTATGTCTATTTGGTGTTTCAGGAGGTGTTGGCATTCATTAAATCCATGATTGTTCATTTTGTTTTTTTCTAATTTTCCTTTTACTAGAAAACTATCATTCTCTACTTTGTTTGACCAGGCATATCAGATGCGTAATGCTGGTGCTGTTATCCATAGCCATGGAATGGAATCTTGTCTTGTGACGATGATCAATCCATTAGCAAAGGAATTTCGAGTAAATTCTGAACTTGGGCTTTTTGGTCTTGAATAAACAAATCCAACTCTTCATTACTATTTGCTTGACTTATACTTGTCCCTTTTCCTTCTGGAGATTAGATTATGCTTGTTTCAGATTCTATCCTAGTATACAGATTTGTACTGGAACCTTCCTAATGTTTTCTATTAGTGATATCTTGCTCGACTTTCACTAGAGTAATTCAGATGTATTGGACTTTTATCTCTTTTCCAATTCCTTTCAGATATGTAGGGATGGCATTACTGCTAATGAAATTTCCCTGCCTCGTACATTTGTTGAGGCAACAAAATGTGACTATTTGGATGAGAGATTTACATACCACTGATCTTTACATTTTCCTTTTCTTGAGAATATTTGGTGGTTTACATCTGTATGATAATTTTTGGCGTCTAGCTTAAGGTTGATATTTAGGGGCTTGACATGTGGGTACAAGTTAGAGGTTAAAAGTGAATTGTAACAGTTTGCAAAGTGTTTAAGATGTAGTTATCAAAGGATTAAAAAGTGGAAAATCCGTAGCAGCATGTGCTGAAATAGGAACCTGATAGAAGTAATGCCTGAATTTGAATGTTTTGGAGACTAGGATGAGATGGAGAAGTTCATGGAGGAAATGGATGGTCCAAGACTCCCAAGATACAATGGCCATGTTCGGTTGGGAGTTTGGGGTCAGTTTTGGCCCTGTTTAAGTTTTGCTTACATCATCATTTCTCTCTATCTCTCTCCACTTATTACACCTGCTTACATCATCAAAACTAAACTAAAACTACTAACCGAACAAGGCCAATAAAGCCCAGTCCCGATTGACTGCTTGTCCAACTGTGTCATGCACAAACGAAGAAGAACTAGAACACCTTCGGATATTGTGAGCCACCAAGAACGTGTATAAGGGATAGAGTTCTGGTGAAAGAGACCAATTGATTGTGTTCTCGTCAATATGGTTTTGGTGAAATCCCAAGCCTTTATACTGGCACAGATTTATTTGTTCAAACCCAATAGTCATGTCAATTTATTTGACCCTAAAAGTCATACATTTTGATTTGATCATGTCTATTCATTTAAACCAAATAGACACACTTTTTGATTTAAACCTCTTCACCAATTACAACATTTGATATTCACTATATATTTGGGGACGGTCCAACAGAAAATTCACTTTATAGACCTCCAGGAACATTTCCCTGTGGTGATTTAGCTGAGGAAAATGGACATGAATGGTTTTTCTCCCTGTAAATGTATATTCAGTCTCTAGCGGTAAAGGTGGACTGATACTTTACTGCTCAGTAGAAGAAAATGAAGAAGAATAAGTAAGATGGACAGTTTCCTTAGCTAAAGAATTGCAGTGGCAGTGTTAACAAATAGATCAGTCATCCTTGGCAATTAACTTCCGTTTATTCATGATTGTGTCTTGCATCTCAGGGATATCTGTTTTCATTACAGATCACTCATATTAGCCGACCCCAATTAATTGGGACTTAAGGCTCGGTTTCGTTTGGTTTACAGATCACTCATATGGAAATGATAAAGGGAATTCAAGGGCATGGCTACTACGATGAGCTTGTGGTCCCAATAATAGAGAACACTGCCCATGAGCGGGAGCTGACAGATTCTCTTGCTGAAGCTGTATGTTCTGTTCACTTAAGCTATTTTCAAAGTATGTGAATTGGAATTGAAATGTGGATTTTGCATGATTTGACAAAATTCAAAAAGAAAAAGAAATCTATGGGGAACTTAAAAAAAGCGAGTGACATGTGGTTGACTTAGATCTGAACTAGGTGACATTCTGAAGTAAAGTCCCACATCGCGTGGGTACCAAAGAAGTATCTTTTGGGGTTGAGTTCCAGCCAAGACCGTGTACAGACATATTATCTGCATGAGGTTGTATCTACGTATACTATCAACTTATGTAAAAGCTTGACTTGATTGAGTAGTTTTTTCTGGATTTTGGATCTTTATGCTGCCAAGAGTCTAAAAACAGTAACATGTGATGGGGTTGGGTTTGCTGTGTACAGTGTTTGACCATTCTATATTTCTATGAGCTTCTTTCAAGTTTTGGTTTGCATACAGAAATCATGAGTAATTTATCCCAGAATATTGGACACTTCTGATACTGAAGGTTGAGTGCAAACAGTTGCTGACCAGAATAGTTTGTTGAGATCCGTATAACTCCATTCAATGGTAGCCAATGCACCATCATTAATCGTCCGGAGACTGTTGGACAAGTTTGAGGGGTTCATTGAGAGAAACCTACTTGGATCATATGCTTGCAAGAAAATTTTGTTCTAGCCTGTCTCTGTGTTGTATGACAGTAGATAAGGTCTACATTGTTTGGTTGTCTGCTAAGATCTTCTAGGTTAATTTTTTCTATACTTTGCGTAGTGTGCTGTGTGTTGACCGAATATTGCTTCAGACTGGTAACTGGTTGAACTTTTCCCATATGTTACAGATTGAAGCTTATCCAAAAACAACGGCTGTGCTTGTTCGAAACCATGGCATTTACATATGGGGGGATTCCTGGATCAGTGCTAAAACTCAGGTTCGTGTATCTGCAGGAAAAATATGGGCTGTATTTATACGCATGTTTATCTGCTTGATGATAATTTTGAACCTGATTTTGTACTATCTGATTGATTTAGTCTTCTTACAACATATTTCCCCATCCTTCTGACTTTCCCAAATTATCTTACATGGTTTCTTTTGGGGAGTAAATATTATATTGCATGGTTTCAATCAGGCCTATCCCTTATTTCCATGATTTTCCCCTTCTTTGCACCTATTTTTTTGTGCTGTTTGATATTTTTAACAAGAACAAAAGTAGTACTACTAATTTAGGCCGATATACCATAGGTTTAATCTTGTATCAGATTTATGCATTTCAAGTTGTGTAGAAGTTAACTTACACCTTCTAAATTCAAATCATGGAACCTTACCACAACAAGGGGAGCATTAATAATCTGAAACATCCTGATCTAATATGTATACACACACGCAAGAATTAGGAAAATAACGCTGATAGAGGCATTTACAAGGGAGCTATCATCTTTCTTCCATTTGCAGTTACAACTAAAGCTCCAACATTCCAAAAGCTGTGGGACAGAAGAAGGCATCATCATTGATCCCCATAAACATTCAAAACCAAGTTCCAAAGCACCTCAGCTACCTCACTATGAAGTAGCAAGTGTTCTATCATCTTGTCTGCTCTGCAACACATATTCATCTACTAGCCAATTATAACTTCATTGTCATCAAATTGTGAAAAGTGAGAATAGCATCCCATGCAGAGGAGCAGGCCAAAAAATTACTTAATGATAATGCACCAATTATTCGTCCCTCCAACAATGACTGATGGTAGGATCTCAGAGAACGGTCCATTTCTTTTGGGAACTAGTTAATGGAAACTAAACTTATCAAGGGGAAAGTAAAAGAACTATTTAGTGGTTTCCTAAAGGACCATTCAACAAACTAGGGGACCTTTTGGTTTATTTTCTTCAAATGTTTATGCTTGCAGCCTTCATATTATCTACTTGATGGTGTTGTCTTTTTTCCTTCTACTTCTGCCTTCGAAGTTTGAAGAATAGAGTTACCAGTAAGAGCTAATTGTTTTCAGCGTCAGAGTTTTACCCATTTACGCTACATTTTTTGCCCATTTGTTTCTGTATGAATTTACCTGGTTGCCTTTTGCGAGGAATATTCTTTTTCCATAAGGATGGAGACACTTGTAATTGTTTTGGTGTTTATTTTTGTTATCTCCAAATTGATAACTTAGTTTCCAGGCTGAATGCTATCACTATCTCTTTGATGCTGCTATTAAACTCCATCAAATGGGCCTGGACTGGTCTACACCAAATCATGGTCCAATTACAAATTCCAGAGAAGTTCTAGGTGGTCACCCAAATGGAAACATGTCTCAGAAGGCAGGGCCTCTTATATCAGACAATGGCACAGTGCCATCACGAGTAAGTTGTTGAAGCATTCTCAGCATTATTCATTTTGCTAGATGGACCATAGAAACTTAATTCGAGATTTGATTCTGATTTATGCATTGATATCCCATATTTTGCTGCAGCGTTGCATTGTTCTGGACATTGAAGGGACCACCACTCCTATATCATTTGTTACTGATATTCTCTTTCCATATGCCCGTGACAATGTGGGGAGGCATATAGATGCAACATATGATACTGCAGAAACTCAAGATGACATTAAATTGTTGCGCTCTCAAGTAAAGCTCTTTTCTGGTTTTTTGGGGTGATGCTAATAAAGGAGTTGGCTTTCATTTAATCCACAACACATTTAAAATGATTTTGAGAAATTTTTCATGGAACCTTCTTATTCATTGTCTTACTCTAAATGGTAATTTCCCATATCGAGTCCACATGAAAGCTTGGGGCCCATGTGTCAAACCTTTCCAAACTTAAATCTTAGGTTATTGGGATCCCTGTCCAAAAGGTTGACGTAGCATGGATTGGACCTCGTTCTGATTAATTTCTAAATGCTTGTTTATAATTTGTATAATTCTTTTTTTTTAGGTGACTAAGTACTTTGAATCAATGGGGTCAAGGAAAAACGTGGATTTTGTATTTTATATCCATGTGGAAAGGTTAGAAATGTTTCATTTCTTGCTAGAGCGACCTTTTTCTTTGAACATCGTAAAAATTGTTGGATCCAACTGTCTAAGTTGGCTACTCTTGTTGGAACATGTTGACTCTTAAGTCGTACCCCAACACGGATAGTTGCATGCATTCCTAAGAATTTAGTAACATAGCTCAGATATTAGGTTTAGTTTGTATACAGACATGTGCATAGCTTTGTTGAGCATTCATTTTGGTTTTAGTCATAAAATCACCTCTTGTACATTTGACTGGAGTCCAAATTTGCTTCTTTGAGCAATGTTGCAGGTAGAGGATGATTTAAGACAAGGAATTGCTGGTGCTGTACCCATCCCATCTGATAATTCAGGGAAAGAGGAGGTTGTTGCTGCTTTGGTTGCTAATGTGGAAGGAATGATAAAAGCTGATACGAAGATTACTGCCTTAAAACAATTGCAGGTAAGCAAAATGGTACTTGGAGCGTAAATGGTTTCTCTGGCATTTATCCTCACGGTTAAGCTAACATAAGAAAAAGTTCAGGGTCATATCTGGAGAACTGGATTCCATAAGAATGAACTGAAGGGTATAGTTTTTGATGATGTGCCTGCCGCACTTGAGAAATGGCATACTTCGGGCATTAAGGTCATTTTTACATTCTTCGTTTCCTTTATTCCTTGTCCACTTGTTTTCCTCTTGTATAGTTTTATGTTATCTAGTTTATGATGGGGTTCTGGCCTTTACTCATCATGGCATATCTGGAATGGTTTGCAATCATTTCATTTCATTCGCAAAGAAGAATAATGCTACTTGAAATGCTTTACGCAAACTTGTTTTGGAAAACAAGAACAAAAATGAATCCATTGTTTCCAGCAACAATAGCAATCCAAAAACACTTTTTTGATGTTTTTCTTCCTGAAGAATGGTTGTCTTCAAAAGAATATATGGTAAACAAGTTCTTAAAACTGTTTGGTCACACACACCCCCCCTCAAACAGAGACAAAGGACTTGCATGTTTTGGTGATTCGCTTAACTCCACTCAGCAAATTAAACTCTTCACGAACTGAAGGAGGTGGGAGTTGGGATTGAAGGAGATCAGAGGCAGTTAGGGGGTTCGGAAGTAAGCAGGAGACAATCAGAGCCAGAAGTCAACTCGTTTTTGAGAACTCAGAAAAGAGAACACGACAAAATGAAAAATGATCCCAAAGGGACTCCATTTTGTGCTAGATTTGATCATTTGGTGTAAGTTTTAAGCCAACTTGCTTCCCTTTTCTCAGGTCTACATATATTCCAGCGGTAGCAGACTGGCACAAAGGCTCTTATTCGGCAACACGAGTTATGGGGATTTGAGGAAATACTTGTCTGGATATTTTGATACAAAAATAGGGTGAATATCGTACAACCTATCTGGTTTAAGATGTTTTCTGGTGCCATGCTTGTAGACAAGCCATCATTCAATCCTATTATCTGCAGGAACAAGAAAGAAGCAGGCAGCTACAATGAAATCTCAGAATCTTTAGGAGTAGATAACCCATCAGAGATCTTATTTGTAACAGACGTCTATCAAGAAGCGGTAGCCGCTCAGGCAGCAGGTAATGTGCAACATGTGGCTTCGGTTATAAATTTCGCAGAAAGTAGAAAACTCTAGCCAAAACAGTTATTAGGTAGAACTAGAATAGCTGATAACAAACGGTTAGACAATTAGAATTTGTGTACAGATTTTCCGTCCAGAATCATGCAGCCTTTCATGATCTTTTATTTTCAACCTAAAAATACCCACCATTGTGGCTTAAACTTGAACAGTCCCTGTAATTCCTGGCTGCATCCAATTATGCCCGTGAGGATGTGGGCGCTTAGGGGAGTAGCTCAGTTCATCCATGTGGTTTCAATGAGAGAAGAAAAAAACCTTGCACTCATATAAATTTAACCTATGGAATTTGAAATTTGATACGTATTTCAGGCTTTGAAGTGATCATTTCTGTGCGGCCTGGAAATGCGCCTTTACCGAAGAATCATGGGTTCAAGACAATAACTTCTTTTTCTGAAATATGAAGTGGAACATTTCTGTTGCTATTAGACTGAAATAGATGTACTGGTATCGAGTTGTACATCACTAATCAAATTGTCTTCCAGATTCTCTTCACATTGAACTTATGTTTTGTTGCTAACTTTTTCCCTTGATTTCCTTTGCGTTTAATGTCTTGTTTGAAATTATTTATCTTGGCTATTGCTCGTTTATCCTAATCGTGCGTATTCTGTTATCGTTATTGGTTTGGTTAAGTTAAATGACTGGCCCAAATAGGTAGGAGAATGAAAACTTGCGCTCAAAACAAATGCAAGATCCAACTTTCTGATCACTGGTGGGAACATGGCAGTCCGGGGGAACCGACATGCTTCCTGTGCAATCCTCAGCGACAGGAGCAGGAAAATGTTGCAGGAAAAATTCAAAGGCGTGAACTAAGGAATCCCACATTGTTTTGTACTCAAAAAAGGCCTCGTTTGATTCGGGTATTAGGAGGGTGGGATAAGACTATTTTTGCCTAATCCCGCGTAATCTCTTGGCTGGTTCCCAGAAAATGGCATGGGGTTAACAATCCCGGGATAATTTGTCCAAAACATACGAGATTACACAATACCCGGGGGGGTGGGTGGGACTAATTAAGGCCGGACTATTTTTCTCGGTGAGTTGTCGGCTGGTATTTACAAAATTGCCAGCGTCTTCTTCCTCCTTCATTCTCAGCACCCCTCTCTCTCTCTCTCTCTCTCTCTCTCTCTCTCTCTCTCTCTCTCTCTCTTCCCCAAACCTCTGGACATCAAATTGTTGAATCGTTGCTCTGAATCGTTGCTTTGAGATCGATTTCCTGGGTTTTAACCATAAATTGGGTTTTGTGGTGAATCAAACTCTATACCTTCTGAAGTCGATTTACCCTATAACTACATGTATCTATATATTTATATGTTGCTCTGAGATCAATTTACTCTCTTTCTGACATTCACGTTGTATACTTGAAGATTTTCTTTATACATGGTTGCCACTATTGCTACATGGTTGTATACGAAGATTTTCTGGGTATACATGGATCTTGATTTCTCGATCTTGAGTCCTAAAATTATATCCAAAATTAGTTTGGGAAACCAAACATAGGATTGACCAGAACACGGATATCCCAATGTTAATCATACACGAATCAAACAAAGGATTGAGTGAGATTCAGTACTAAATTAGTCTCAAGACAAATAATCCCGCATTATTAATCTCATGACTACCAATCCCACTTATTTTAGTTCATAAATTAAACGAGGCCTTAGATTTTGGATTTGGTAAAGAATTTTACTATTATGACAAGGTAACATGCCTTTACTAGGTTTGCCCAAAAAAAAAAATCCCTTCCTTACAATTTTTTACACTTGGAAAAGAAACCACTCAATTTTTCTCTCTAGTTCGAGGTTCACATAAAAAAAGCCTCACGTTATTGAATGTATCCACGTGCTCCTCCAGTGGTGTAGCCAAGATTATGAGTCACTGGGCATTGCAGAAATGAAGTTGACAACATTTGATTGATCTACGACTTGATGGTGGTTGGTGATACGATGGTGGCTTGCGTGTTAATACATCACGAGAAATGAATGAGAGTTTTCAAGTAGGAGTACTGTTTTGTTCACCCATCTAATTAGAGGGTGAATATTATTCATTATCCCACCGAAGGTCACTCTCCAAATTACTGCTTAAGTACCACTATTTTTTTATAATCGGATGTTTGGGCTAGTTTGTCTCACCTCAACTAATTCTAGAGCTTGAAGATTTGGAATGGTTGGCGTTTGTGGTATTCAAACATGCGATTTCATGGATGACAAACACTTATTACTTTCTCATATCCAGTTGGCCAAATTCCTCGGGGTTTGCTTATGTACTGCTATTACCGCCACCTTGTGCGAAGTTGGCAAGTTTCATATAGGGTAGGATGAATGAGATCATATAAAAGTCGGGTGCGATCGCTGAAGAAAGAATGGAGTGGATTTATGTGAGGCAGTTTTTGGAGAATTGAGATGAATTCGCTAAAACTCGTAAAACTAGCTCATTTTAAACTTTTAATAATGCTTGGAACGAAACACAAAATCACACACACTTATACGCACACTCACCAAGGCTATGAGACTAAGAGCTCCGCACAAACTGCGTACTGGTTCAAGTCTTTTTAATTTAACTAGAACTACATGGAAGAGGTGAGATTAAAAATGAAAAGGATTGTGAAACTTTTAGTGGAGGATAAACACTAATTATTTATGGCGCTCAGAAAGATATTAAGGATAGGGACCTTTTTAACCAACTACTTTTTGTCAGACAGAGTTGAAGAATCCTAGATCTCCAGAGTGAATGGAGTGAGTGGTGATGGGGGTGATGTATTAAAGGCAAAGAAATCTTGCTGGGGGAGTTTCGTGTTCTAAAGCAAATGCGGGAACTTAAAGTGTCTAAATTATTTTAAAAGTGAATCTTGCTGGGTAAGTGTCGTAATCTTGTGGTACATGTATTCTAGCAGAACCCCTTTGACCTATGGGGAATATGCTTGTGCAGTGTGGTAGTTATTGTGGTGACTTTGTTTTCTGGTATCTTGTCTATGCTTTTTTTTTTGCATGTTGATGTTTTTGATAATATTGGCATAGCAACAATCTTCTCTTTTTTTTTCCTCTCAAAGTTTTGTCAGTTCTCCGTATGTTTCCTCTCAATTAAGCCAATTGCTTCAAGTTCTTGGGCTTTGAAGAGTATTTTACATGGCTGAGATGCCCTTCTTAAGGGTATTATTAGATGGCAAATTGGAGTTGGGGATAATATTTCTATATATGGAATGAATGGCTATTGGCTTCCGTCATCATTCCCAATTGAGATGAAAATTGGGACGAGTGCAGGGGCCAAACACCCCGGTCCAACCCTGGTGCCAATGCCTCAATTTTCAGCTCAAGCAATATGGTGTGGGATTGTGGGCTCTATTTCAGAAGCTCTCAATTTCTCAAAGGGATTGTGCTGCTATTACTCCGTTAATTGAGGCAGTGAGTTAGGCTATTAAAAAGCATATGTTGCATATAAACATTCATACTAATGATGCTTCTCTTTTTCAACAGCTGAGGAGCATTAAGGAGTTCCCAGCAATTGCAGCCTCCTCCTTTTTTATTTCTGCTTTCTTGCTCAATCAGTTCCCATTTGCAGTATTTCACTATTTGATCATTCCAGAATTCATCAAGCATCTTTTTTTGTGAGATTTGTTGCATCTTCTAAGATTCAATCAGAGGCGGATATTGGTGGAAAAATGCAACGGCAATACAGAATTCTAGAGAACATCTTACAAAATTATAAGTTGCTAAAAAGAATCCAAATACAACAAACAAAATATAAATTGATTGCGGAAATTGAGCAGAGTCCTATGTTAGACACAGTCTCCTTAAAATAGATTCGCCGCCTATCATTGGTGTTGTAGGATTCGTCGACATCTTCAATGATAAAACAACAAACCACAAACCACCTGAATACCTCCGCCGATTGTCTTGGCGAGCTAACAACGCCTATCTCTCTCTCACACACATAGAAACGAATATCAAAATGCTGTAGTACTAACTCGAATTTCTGATACTCTTCTCATTTCGGGATTGCGATGATATAAAGAATGAGAATGACCCTTGAGCAGCTTAACTACAATGAATGTTGAAACTGCCACAAAGAATTGGAGCCATGAACTTCATTCACATCACGGGGAAGTTACAACCACAGTCCTGCGGAGCTAGAATTGGTGAGTCACGAGTGAGACCCTTCAAAAGCTCCGGTTTCATTCATCTGAAATTCCGTAAATTTCCGACAGATATTACCTATCATTTTCACAACGGATAGTTTTATTGGATCCTTTTGGTTTGGAAGTTGCCAATCTTAGATTTTTCTTGTATTGACTCTTTTATATCTATATGAAGTTCTTCCTTGATGCCAAAAAAAAAACTGCTTGAAAAGTTTATGAGGCAATGAGATTTGTGGTGGTATAAATTTAGCAACAATTCTATTTATTTAATCGCAATGGCACTTGTGGTGGGCCTCGCTAACCGAAAAAACAGAACCATCCAGGACTGGGCCAGAGAGAAGTCAGCCACTACTTGTTGGTCCAAATAGGTTCTCATTGGTGGGCCTGGGGTGGGCCTAGGACAGGAAGTAAAGTTGAGTATTTCCACTCAGCAATGCACACATTCGGGCGAGGTTGGGTTTGGGCCGGATTTATACTACAAATTATTGTGACTTGTGAATGCTCAAGCCCGTTTAATTGGTAAACGGACTTCATTTTGTACTCATATGCCCAAATCTATTAAAATTTTCATTTCCCAAGCCCGTTCAGTTAACCTGATAATTTTTCTAAAGCAAACTACCCACAAATAAATTAATTATGTATAACTATCACAGTCAATAATTATAGCTATACGAAGAAGAAGAAATATATATGCGTTAATAGTTTTTGATAGCATGATATATGCTACACATCACAATTAGTATTTTATAAAGGGCTGGATCGGATTTTAAGGGACGTTTCCAAGTCCATTTCATTATCAAAACGAGCTTAAAAATTCAATCTAGCCAAGTTCTAGGAACTTGAATACATATCTCAAACCATAAAATCACAGATTGAGTTAGACAGGCTTGGTAGGCTAGCAGGCCGGTACGCATCCCTATAAATTCAACTGCCGTAGTTGTAATGCTAAATTTCTCTTTTCAAAAGACGAGAGCACTTGGCTTGTGATACAATATTAACAGAGAAAGTAGGAGTAGCATATAAGAAGGTTGAAAGAAAAAAGATATCCCCAATTCTCTGCTTTATGGTGAATTTGATCATTCCCTCTTTTACTTCTTTTTCCACCGTCAATTATAACATTTTCCACTTTCTCCTCCTTGCCCCCACCCTCCTCTCTCTCTCTCTCTCCCCCCTCCAGGGACGGAGCCAAAATTTTTGCGTTGAAGAGACGGACTATATCTCTGGAGCAGGGACGAGGCAATATAATTTGAGAATACATATATTTTTTCAATACAATAGTAGGATTTTTTTTTTTCAAATTATAGTAGCGACAACAGCTCCTACTAGCCCCCCTCACTCCATCCTTGCTTCCGGGGGCATTTCTACTTCTCTTTCATGAAGACCCATTATACTATAGCTTGTCTTCGCCCATTACACTAGATTTCAAAATTGTTTTGGGTGATTGCATGTTTTGCAATAAATAAAGGGATGTTAGGCACACAATTCCAATCACAATTTGTGTGCGGAATCACTCAATTCATGTCGACCTGTATACATGGAAAGCTTCGGACATAGTGTATTCGAAGTTGTGTTTATAGACTTTCTGTATGTTGTATTCGTTGGGTTAGTATTCTCTCGGCATAGTTCATAGCCAACTATATGCTTTGTACTAGACAAAAAGAATCTAAGCATATATTCCTCATCTAATTCCATAGAGAGATGTGGCATTATCAACCAAAAACCCCATACGATATGGCACTCGCTAGTGAACGATAAGATTGGCCTTCAAAATTAGTCGAAATACACGTAAATTGATTCAGATATCCTGACGTTATAAGAACAAAACTATATGGTTTAACAATGTTAGATATTTTTTGCGCTTTCCGGGGTTGTCCAAAACCATCATTCGTGTATGGGTAGATTTTTTTTTTAGAGGGTAGTTGCTCGCTCAATGCTCCTCTCATTGTCTACGCCAATTTAACCACTGCGAAGTCCATCTATTTGTGCGAGAGGTAAATGCATTGCACATGCATATTTTTTTTCTTTTTTTATATAAAAAAAATAGATTATATTTTTGCTTTAACTCTCCGAAAATTTGCTTTCCCTATATAATATGTAATCAATCAAACGATTTTCTTTTAACTCACCGAAAATTCGCTTTCCATACTCATAAATATTTCGCTATCAAGAAAATGATTTTCTCTTAAATCACCGAAAGTTTTGTACTCCATATATGAATTGATATCAAACAAATTATTCTCTTTTAATTCTTTGTAATTTTCTTGTCCATATATGCATCATTACAGATTGTCTTGGTGAGTAAGAAATAAAGGAGTTACTAGTTTTTGGAAAATAAATCTTTACTTTGGAAAAGAAATCAAAGAGTTGCTGGTTTTTAACTTTTTGGAAAGGATCACCGAGAGTTTTTTTTTTTTTTTTTGGTGGGCACATGTATCGGTTCCCTTGCCTATATATAATGTAATCACCACCCTATAAACGATGCACAATTTTTTGACAGAGAAAAACCAAAGAGAGACTATTTTTTATTGTGCTTTTAGTTCTTTTAAATCATACACTCTTCATATCATATCATTTGGTGTTCGTGTTTCGTGGTGCCGTATACTGTTGTGGCCGAATCATTTGGAGATTGATTCGGAGCCGGTTGAATCCGGAGATCGGGCGTGAAGTCTGTGGTTCATCTATTGAATCTTGAAGAAGCTCTGGGAGCATCGGAGATTGGCGAGAATAGGTAAAGGCTTGGGGTAAGGTTTTTACTATTTCGCAATCTGTACTTCTTTTTTATTAATAGAATAAAATAGTAGTGTTAGGCCGTGGTTTTGGCTTAGGGTTATTTAGGACCCTAAGTTTTTCCACGTAAATCGCGCGTATCTTGTCTCCATTTTATTTTCACTGCACTTCTTGTGGTTTGGTTAAATTGAATGAATCAAGATAATTAACCAATTAATTATTTAATAATTTTTAATCGGTTATTCTTCTTAAAAATTGGTAATTTTTATCAAAACTCCTATTCACCCCTCTAGGAGTAAATTAAACGCTTCCGCATAATTTCAAACAATACTATTCTTTCTTATTTGTGATCAACTTAAACAAAGGGCAGACTAATTCTAAGTGAGAACTCAGTCAACTATTTTAGTCAATCATAAGTAAAGATAATTCATCTTTTTTTCAAGTGGGTGAATTAACTCGAATTTGGGTGAGCATTATGTAAACTGCCTTCCACTATTTGGGCCAATCATTAATAGTTAATAGTAGAATTTGGTCTTCAAAGATTAGTCGAGTTGAGCGTAAATTAGTTAGGACACTTTTCAACTAAATTTTTGGCGTGGAGTATTTTTTGGCTATTTTTTACTTTTACTGTAATAATTTTTGTTTAGTTTTTTTGTTGTAACTTTGGAGATTAATCATTCGTCTCGATAAGAGAAATCAGAAAATTATGAAAATGTAAACTAAAATTGAAACAAAACAAATAAGACAACACTTTAGACAGAAAATAGTGGTTGTTTGGTTTTTTTTTTTTTTTTTTTGCTTTTGATCTTTTTTTTTTTTTTGGATTTCTCTCATTGAGACAGATGATTAATTTTTTTAAAATGTGAATTTAAAAAAAATAAGGAAAAAAAATGAAAAAAAATATCAAATTCAAAATTACCAAAAATGTAATTCAGTTATAAAAAAACAAAAAACAAGTAGGGCCATTCAACCTTCAGAAGACAAAATAACACACTAACCAAAATCCTGTCCCATTCTCAAATTTCAGCCAACAGACAGCAAGGATAGTGTGTCCTCCTTGCCCAGTCGGTCAAGCTAAGACTTCTCTCAACCCTCCACAGAGTTCCTCTTCATTTAAGGTCTAATTATTCAGTAATCCCGGACCACGGCCACTTGAAGCTATGGAGCACTCCAATCATTCTCGTATGATTCATAACTAAGTGTATGAACCCAACAAATATATATAGCGTTGAAATGATTCAGAGCACTACGCAACTCTGCTCCGGGGTTATTGAATAATCACTTGTGTGGTGGTGAGGTTTAGAAACTTAGAATCCAGGTATTTGCATATGGGTAAGAGGGAAGAGCGGGATGCTGTTGTGCAGCGTTTGCATAGCATCGTGATGTGCACATTCGGGCCATCCATTGCTCGGATGTATGGCCTAGATTTCATCTCACACGACAACGAACAGTTCAGATGCAAAGGTGCCGTGGTGGAATCTGAGCCGCCCATCCGAACAACGGACGGCCCAAATGTGCACGGGGCTACACAGCAGCAACCCCAAGTCCGTATACAGGGGGCAGTGAATGCGAATTTGATACCTGTTTGCTGCATAAATGCGAATAAAGAGTAAAGAACTTGATTCCATGCCATTAATCTTTCTCTTTTTTTATTCAAAAAATATGCAGGGAATATTAATGCATTAATTTCTCAATAATGCATTTATGCCACACCCATTAGGCAACGTAGAGAATGCCATTATATGAGCAAGACTTTAATGCCCTCTTTCCTTTTGCAGTTGAAAACACAGAGGAAGAAAAAGGAAAAGAAAGAGAAGCATAAATAGTTTTTCCCCTACAAAAGTCTACTAACTGATGAAGGTGTTGGGACACAAATTTTGGACATAAATAAAGTCTCGTAGGACCCACTAGGTGCACATAGGTCCCATAAAAATTCTGCGTGTTTAAAGCCATTCGATGCATATGAGCCACCCGCGTTTGACAATTTCTATGCACATGTGTTCAGTTCAATACAAATGTGTCCAGATCTATATCCAAAATTCGAACATACTTGTTCCTAATAAGTATTTTCGGAAGTTTAAATTACACAATTGATAATTCAAAGCACACGCAAGACATGCTGTTTTGTGCAAAGATATGATAAGAGGGTAGCGCCCATATGATAAATTCTAATCATTCAAAAGGAAGGATCGTAATTCGAAAAGAATTTTTGGAAAAAATTAGGCTTGTTCCACTAAGTGAATCATTGGTTTCTCAGCTTTTCAAGTTTTACGGGGACAGGTTGTTCTCCTCACTTTAATTAAAAAGGCTCAAAAAATTGAAGCAATGTAGCCGCCACCCTCAAAGTCAGTCACCTAGGTAATATTTCACGAAAAAAGGGTGCAAACCAGAAATGAAAATTCACATTGTACATATCTAATGTTGTAGTACCTCAATTAAAAAAACAAGAAGAAGAAGAAGAAAAAAAACACGAGAGCCAAAAATCAACAGCCAAAAAGCCAATTTCTTGTAATTGGCATAAAATGGAAGAGATCTCAAATTGTACAAATTGAGAAGCAGAGATCCTTACCTCTCTCTCTCCAAATCCCCTCTTCCTAATCACAAATACAACAACCCACAATTTTCTGCCGAACCCAATTGATTGGGACTTAAGGCTCGGATTGGTTAGAAACTCTCGGCGACGTGAGCGGGAACAGAGGCAACAGCCTGGGCTCCGACCCACCGGCCGCCGCCCTCGGCGACGGGTGCAAGTAAAACCCTTTTTCCGCAATTGCCTTGTCTTCTTCCACCAAGGGCGAAGAATCACCAGATGGGTATTCGACCAATGGGGTCACAGGGCTAAGAACCAAACCCGGAAAATTCAGTATGCTCGGAGACAAGATCTCTTTGTTCCGGGGTGAGAACCCAGCGTTCGGGCCGGATCCGGAAACCAACGGGCTGATAATCAGCCCGTTGCGAAGGTTGTGATTGTTCCTCCGCTCGTAGAGCTTGAAGCCCTGTTTCTTGATTGGGGGTATGTGGTTTCTTGATTGGGGTGGATCTGGACAAGGGGGGTGTTTGGATGCTTGGTTAGCGGTGTCCGGGGATCCGGTTAGCATCTGGACCACTTGCTTGAATGTGGTAGCGTCGGCCTGGACGAAGGTTGTCGGGTACGGGTTGTTGTTGTTGGTATTGGGTTCGGATCTGGAGATGGGTTTTGGTGTCAATGGAGGGGTGGTCTGGGTTTGACTATGGAATAATAATCCATTGTTGTTGTTGCTGTTGCTTGTGGTGGTGGTGGTGGTGGTTAAGTTGCTGGTTGGGGAGGTTGTGGGAGATGGGTTTTCTCTCTCTTGAAGTCTGGAGGTGATCTCCATCCTCTAGAGAGAGAGAGAAAGAGAGAGGAGAGAGGTTTGGTTTGGTTTGGTTTGGTTTGGTTTGGGTGGAGAAGAAGAAGAAGAAGAAGAAGAAGAGGAGGTGAATGATGAGTGAGAAACAAGGGTTGAAGAGAGAGAAGAAAGGGGGGAAGTGCGTTCTTTTTCTTCTTCTTCTTGTTGTTTTTTATATTCTCTTTTTCCCCATTTGTCTCCCTGTTTTTTGGGCTTTTTGTGTGGGGTTGGAGGGATTGTTTGTTTAGTGAAGAAAAATTTACCCACAATGGTCTGTGGGATGGAGGAGGGAGAGAGGAGAAGGACCACTTGTTGTATTGGGAATTTGGGCATCAACATCAGGTGGGAAAACGGGAACACTTCATTTTCTCTACATTTGGGCATTGACTTCAGAAACCATGACTGCAGTCTGCAGCTATCCTGCTTCGTGATTGGGATTGGAAAATTTACTACTCCTCGTCCCAAATACTGGAGTATTTCATTTTGGTAAAGGGTATTATTTTCAACGACTTATATTTTTTTAATATTAATTTTAAAAAATATATATTATAAATCTTGTTTGATAAATTTTAATTATTTTTATTGTACATAATTTTTAGAATTATAAAAAATATTACAAAGTAAAAGATATAAACAGTTGAAAATGACACTCAATCTTAAAATAGACTATCATTTTGGAATAGAGGAAGTACTTATTTTATGAATAAGAAAAATGCCCCAAGACCTACGGACCCACCCCAAGAGCCCTAAGTTGGGTAAGATAGACCTCAATATTCGAGTTACCTATGTGGGATGGGTAGATAAACATCATGGATATCACTCGGTTCACAAGAGTACCCAAAAAGGGTATAAAAAGTTCCCCCTAGGGAATAAGGATATCAGAAAACAAAGAAGCACAAAAGAAAGAAATAAACAAGAATATAAAAAGAAACAACCGGTTTGCGGAAGTGACACCTGAGCCGCTGCCACGATTCTAGTCTTTTAGTCGAGAAACAGCGGCACCACCCTAAACCACAACAAACTTAGCCGATCCAGCCCTCAAGGGGTTTGGATAGAAGCCAATGTGGGTGGATCTGACCCTCCATCGCTGAAGTCGATGGAGGTTGGGAAATGGAGGCTGGGAGGGTTTTGACAAGCCAATGTTGAGGGTAAAAGAGGTGGTCGGCGGCCCCGGGGGTGTGGATTTGGCGGAAGCCCCACCCCCGCAACTTTCAAATCTTGGAGATGGGGGGCAGCGAAAAGTTTTTTTTGACCATTTTCGTGAAGGTGTGTCATTTTTTCAATTACTTGTATTTTTCAATCTTAAATTTATTTTTTTTACAATTTTAAAAATTTTGTTTAATAAAACTCATCGAGAATTATCAAATAAAATCTATATTGAATATGTAACACCTATATTCGAAACTCTACATTTAGCGAAGGGTCTGACATAAACGTGAGGTAGTGAGAGTTTCGTGACTAATATCGTGAACCACGAAGATATTTCCTTGTTTGAGGGGGACTTTAGGTAGTGTATGGCTGATAGTTTTTTTGCATTTTCTATTTCTTCTTTTTAACTTTTAGGTGTTTTGGCTACCAAATGCCAAAACACATTTTTCAGATTTTGACATTTGAGACAAGAAATGAAAAGAAGCCCTGGAAGAGTTTTGTTACTTCTCATTTTAGTTAATAAAAAAGACTTACTGAATCTATTCTGTACGTATCTCTCAGATACTACTCTTATTGCAAAAAAAATATCAATTCTCTTGAACAGTCCTATCAAATTCAAAAAACATTATGCACAAAGAAGTGATTTTTACTTTACCACTATTGATAAGTTAACTTTATTCTTGGTATGGTTCATCTGTACGGTAATTTAACTCAAGCAAGTCTCATTTTGAACTTCAACGATTTCGTTAGGGCATTCACGGGTACAAAAAAAAAAACACCAAATTTAACGTCAAAAAAATGTTTTACAAATTTAGCAAGTCATTTTTCTAAAACTCACAAAATCATACTCTCTATTCTAACTTTATTATATTATTCTTTTTTCCTATTCCTACTTCCCAGAAGTAATAATAAAAAAAAGTAAAAAATGCATGAACAGTGCGTGAATAGTGTCCTGGTAAGTGAATAACGTTGCACCAAATTTGGTGCGACATTGTAACAAAATCAGAAAATTAACAAATTTGATCAACCATTTGGTGAGCTTAATTTTGACCTTATTTTGAATTTTGACTCTTTACTTTTTATTAAAAAGTTAATTTATTTATCCACGTAAGGATGCTATTACTTCATAAGGTGGCACACAACATCACATAATGTGCACATAGAGCACTTTGACAAGTTTTTTTCTCCATGTGCTAAAGAATCCTATGCACGGTTGGACCTACATTCAAGTAGTCAAGTCAATGTGCAGTGTTGTGTTACATTTTCAAAGCGTTATCCTCCTCCTTTGAACGGAGATTTACCAAAGCAGATAATGCTTTGCATTGGTCATAATAAGGAATTTCATTTTGTCTGGTTATGAGTTAAAGAGGAGTTATTCTTCAATAATTATATAGATTTTTTTAAGAGAGAAGAATATGACCGAAAGTGGTGTTATTATTGCTTCACTAGGGGCTAAGCGAATTTAGGCTGAGTTTCCACTGCAACTCTTTTGATATTTTTCGATATTCATGGATTATAAATTATCAAATTAACAAGTTGTTTTTTTTTACATACATCAACTAATTTGATAATTTGCAGTTCAAAAATATCAAAAATACTGAAGTGGAAACTCAATTTTTATATAGAGTGAAAGTAGCATGCAGAATAATATGGTTTAAATTCACCTATTTAGAATAAGTTGTAAACCCAAATATCATGAGTTCGAAACTAAACAACCTTTTGAGGTCAAGGAGCTAAACAAAAATCTCTTGTGAATTTCTTATTTCTGGCGCAGATGGTTTACCTTTTGATTAGACCGAAGAGAAAAATAGTCAAAATTCGAGAAAGCTAGTTCGAACACTCATAACTGTCAAATTCACTAATAATTCAGAGGATGCCTTGGGAGCATTTCTAATTGGGAGAGCATAAAGTTAGACAAAGAATCAAATTCTCATTCATATTGGCAAGGAAAAATATGGGGAAAGTATGGGGACCAAATGTTCTCTAAGCACTTGCACAATATATATTCCCTTTGGAATTTGTCGATTAACACTATATTATAGTTTATAAAGCATAGTATTTTACACTGGATACAAATTATCTGTAGAAATGTCAAACATTCTTCTATCAGTATATCTTTGGATGGATGTGTGGTCACCTCCGTACTATCCCGTCACACTACATTAATATATGTAGGGAACTGTCACATTACATTAATATCTATGGAGGATTCTAACACATCAGTGTTAGGACCGAAACTAAGATCCACCACGTGCAGATGACGTTAGGAGTATGTTTAGCCCCAATAAAAAAACACGAATAAAGAACCATGAGAACTCAAACCCTAGCCTTGTCCAACCATTAACCAAGTCCAAGTTTCCGCCATTGAAGCAACCTCGGTGGTGATTCTTTTATCAATATCGATGGTTTCTACGATGTTTGTCTCATTTATTTTGTCAAATAACTTGTAAAATGTTTCAGAAGCTACAATTTGCTCCATTATTAATATGGTCATTTATTTTTTGAGCTTTTAAAATTAGTTTGAAAATTGATATTGCATCTTAACTTTTTATGGGGGGGTAAATTATTGCATCTTAACATTAATGGTGAGTCTTGCACATATCTCAATAAACGCTTTCTAAATGTAGTGGTTCCCAAAACTTCAGTACAAATCTTTTTTATTTTTATAACCTAGCGTCCGAACAAGTTTGCATGCACACTTAATTCTCTAAACTTGAAGTTAGGGCAAACCTCCGGTGGCCTCAAATGAGTTGATAGTACATGCGAGGTGTCAAACCTAAAATCTTAAGAGGGAGCAAACTCCTGAGCCTTGAATCTTGACCATTAAGCAAACGACCGTTGGAGTTAATTTTTGTATAAATTTAATATTGTATATTCCTAGTCACCCATAAGACTGAGGACATAACTATGTACAGTATAATCCTAGAATTAGGCTCTTCTGTGTAGAAATTTTGACTTGGCAAGGCTGTTGACAAAATCTTTCTTTTAAAATTTTAATAGTTGGCAATTTGGTAATTTCTTAGGTTAAAATAAACAGTCACAACGTGTAGGGAATCATACTTGGATAAAATTGCTGACCTAATGGAGCAGGTCATTAAGATCCTGTTCTAACAATTGGTCAATATAAATAGGGGAAGGCTGCAATGAGCTAAGCTTCCAAAGTGTTCGAGTTCGACTCGTTCAAAGCTAGTCTAGCTCCAACTTGAATCGAGCCCAAATTATATAAGCTTCTCCAATGTTTTAAATGTCCAACACAAAATGAGAATGTGCAAATAATTATCGCTATTCTAAGCATAGCTTTGTCTGGATAAGATAGTGTTGGGATTATTAACGATGTTGAACTACGCGTTCATCTCACCTACACATAAACCCTCAGGATATTAGATGTTATGAATCACTGGAAAAAGAAAAAAAAAACTAGAGAAATTGATGGAGAGAGAGAAAAATAGAACATATATAAAAGGTTCGGCAACTGTCTACTCATTGTGAGTCATACTAGTTCACTATAAATCAATGATCGAAACCCTACAAGTTTATTGAAACCCTACAAGTCTCTCTATACAAGTACAGAAGTTTTTCTCTCAAATAATATAATGTTCTTAGCCCTAAAATCTATTAATGGCTTCATATATGTTCTGGACAATCGGAATAAAATTTACACATCATATCATATGTACTAGTGCGCCAGAACGAGCAAGCATAGCACCTGTCAACTCATTTCAGATTGAGTTTTTTTATTTTATTTTAGCAACCCGTTACTAAAATCAATCATTATTTTAGAAAATGAGTTCACCAGATGCTAAAATTATGGTTGATTTTAACTAAAAGAGATCATGATTTTAGCACCTGATAAACTCATTTGCTACAATCAAACGGAAAACTTAGCCTCTCAATTCACTAAAGCGTGGTGTTGGGCATTGAAATATACCTATATATATACATAAAAAATGCTAGAGGCACACAAAATTGTTCTATATACATTTGTTTTTTGGAGCTCTTCTTTGTGTTCTACAAAACCTAAAGTACAATATTTACCAGTTGACATCTGAGAAAGTTTTCACTTCTTTTAACCGCCTAGGCCTTGTTTCCAATTTGATTTTAGCAACTATGCTAAACTTGTCGTGCCCAAAGGATCAAACCAAAAACACAAACACACACACACACATCTAGTTGAACACAAAGACAACAAATTTTATGTGATTCCCCAAAGAAAGAGGGAGATTACAGTGTTTCACTCAATCATCACCTTAGTCAGTCTCACTATTTTTTGCACACCTTATACAGTCTAATTATATTGATATTTATAAGAGAACAACAGAGGATTAGTCCAAGGGAGATCTCCCACAAAATCTAACGTGATAAAAATTGAGCCACCAAAAACTTGTGAGTTTCTGAGCTTGATCTGAAAATCCTTCAAGTTGATGGTTGATCTTATGAAAGTGATTTGTGTATCTCTGATTTGTCTTCTCCCATTGAATGTGAGCCAATCTCCAACAAAACCTAGTAGAAAAGTCTATTAATACAACAATATGCAAAACATGCTAAGGCGGCATAGTATTATTGGACAGTGTAAAATGGCATCTCACTCGTTTCCCAATATACAGTGCCACCTAAGCATGTGCATATACAAATGAAGGTCATTTCTTATCTACAAAGGATTAATTTTTCCACCAGGAAACAATGCTTACCCAAGCAGGGGGTGCCATATCCATGCATACATAGTCATCTCTATTTAAAAGTCATGCCAGAAGATAAAAGTGCATACCCTGGAAAAATTTGACAAAATGGATTAAATTCTACAATGAGTGATCCAAAAAATGAAAATGGATTAAACCAGCGGCTAGCCACATATCATCTAAATTGAAAAATGAGCCATAGAAAAACGATAGCTCTACAAGGAAATGATCAGAAAATAGTACAATCACAAGAAGTATATGAGCATGGCCTGCAGTCTGCATTGAGCCAAATTGAAATAACTCTTCTTGAGAAGCCGTTTAGAAAAGCCTAGCTTAAAAAGTTAGGCTCTTCTCTAGATTGGGAAATTTTCCACAATCACTTCTCGTGGTTTGGTGGCAGTTTGTGAAGACATAATCTGCGCACACAACAATTAAAATCACTTTCGTATCCAGTCAATATGATTAGAATAATCAAGAAACCAAATGGAAGCAACTAACTCACCCTGAGAAAGGATGCTGTGAAAGTGAAACCCCATTTGTAGAGTAACATATGCTTAACAAGATGGTGAACCAATGACCAATGCACTACTCTCAGTCATGTCGACGCAGTTTTGTGTGTGATAGAGAGAGAGGTTTCATCACAGTGTGCGTGCCACAGTTTTGAACTTGTTCAAGCAAGAGTGCAGCATTTTCTGCCACTTGTGTAGAGACTGCCGCTCATTTTGTAGGATGTCAATTGCTCCAGCTGCAACAAACATGTCCTATGAATTTCTCGTCGTTGACAGCAAACAAGTCCAGCCCAAGTGCTACCAACAAGAAGATCCCAGCTGGGCAAATTAAAAGAGAGCAAAATGAAATAAGTTGCTAAATCAATATAGATGTGGAACCTTTTTAATGTGGAACCTTTTTAGTCCGCAGAGTTTGGTTGTGCGCCCATTGATAATCCTTGGTTCAATTTTATTTAGAATAGTAGAAAAGTACCCCAAGGTTTGCAGCCTAGACATCCCCGCAAAAGACATTTTTATGCAGATTAAAATACTCATTCCTATGCAGAATTCAAGGCCCAATGTCTATGGTTGATCTCTTGCCCAAAGAATGACACAGGAAATAGCTACACGAATACGATGACAATACCGAGCAAACGTTTGCAAACATTCTACAGATGATACATGAAGGTTGTTCTAGTGCATTACCTTAAAACAAGATAAATCATGCACATCAGTATTTTATTTCTGTATATAGATGTAATGAATGCATTATACTCCCTATGAGTACACAGTGCTTATAATTATGAACAAAACAAAAATGCAAAGTACCCATAAAACTTACCCATAATTTGAAATCAATGGCTCAGATGCATTGTCAAGTGAATTTGAGCCATTGATTTCAAATTCTGGGTAAGTTTTCTGTGTATGTATCATTGCTGTGAACAAAAGTGCATGCTCCCTGTGAGGTTCTGGTTGTTTTTCATTTCCTACCAGCTATGCATTACTCTGTTTGTTCGCTCTGTTTCTTTTTTTTACTCAGCCCAATCTTTCTCATGGTTTGGATTGTTTTATTGTTTCTTACTTTGAAGAGGATGAAACCGGGTAAGGCCTTAGGATCTGATGACATCCCCATTGAAGTATGGAGAAGCTTAGGTGACTTGGGGATGACTTGGTTGACAAAATTGTTCAACAAGATTATTTTATCTAGGAGGATGCCTGACGAATGGAGGAGGAGCACCTTAGTACCTATCTACAAGAATAAAGGAGATATTTAAAGTTGCAACAACTATAGAGTTAATAAGTTGATGAGTCATACGATGAAGTTGTGGGAAAGAGTTATTTAGCATCGATTGAGGATGGTGACTACGGTGTAGGAGAAACAGTTTGGGTTCATGCCTGTGAGATCAACTATGGAAGCTATTTACCTACTAAGGAGATTGGTAGAAAGACACAGATCAACGAAGAAGGATCTCCATATGATTTTTATAGACCTGGAAAAGGCTTATGATAGGGTGCCTAGAGACATTATATGGTGGGTTTTAGAGAGGAAGAAAGTGACCAGAGGCTATATTGACGTGGTCAGAGACATGTATGAAGGTGCAGTCACTGCCATTAGATCACCAGCAGGAGAAACGAGTGAATTTCCCATCACAGTAGGATTGCACCAAGGGTCAGCCTTGAGCCCGTACCTTTTCGCATTAGTTATGAATAAATTGACTAGGCATATTCAGGAGAATATCCCATGCTGTATGTTGTTTGCAGATGATATTGTCCTTGTAGATGAAACGGCTAGTGGTGTTAATACTAAATTAGAAATTTGTCGGGAAGCATTAGAGTCTAAGGGCTTTCGGATAAGTAGGAGTAAAACTGAGTATATGGTCTACAAGTTTAGTGATACCAAAAGTGAGTATGAGGAAAGAGTGATGATCCAAGATCAGGAGATACCACAGAGGGACCATTTTAGGTATTTAGGCTCTATTATTAGCCAAGATGGAGAGATTGCAGATGACGTGACACATAGGATCCAAGTGGGGTGGCTTAAGTGTAGAAGCGCTACTGGTGTACTGTGTGACAAGAGGGTACCAACAAAATTGAAAGGAAAATTTTATAAAACTGCCATAAGACCAGCGATGCTTTACGGGACAGAATGTTGGCCTATTAAAAAGCAACAAGTGAATAAGATAAGTGTAGCGAAAATGAGAATGTTGAGGTGGATGTGTGGTAAGACTAGACGTGATAGGATTAGAAATGAAACAATTCGCGAGATGGTGAGTGTAGCACCTATAAAGGAGAAGTTAAGGGAAAATAGGTTAAGGTGGTTTGGGCATGTCTATCGTAGGCCAGCGGATGCAGTAGTTAAGAGAGTGGATAGGATAGCTGTGGGTAGAAACGCACAAGGGAGGGGAAGACCCAAATTGACTTTAGATGCGGTAGTATGCAAAGATCTAAGTTTAGTGGGTTTAAGCGATGAAGTAGCATTTGATAGAGCTCAATGGAGAAAAATGATTCATGTAGCCGACCCCAATTGATTGGGACATAAGGCTTAGTTTGGTTTGGTTACCTTGTCTACCATGCCACAAGTGAAGAAAATGAAGGTTCCATTCAGCCTAATATAGATGAAAACCAAATTAAGATCATGAGACACTGGCTCATCGTAAGCACCTTGCTTGGTGAAGGAGATTAACAAAGCCCCAGCAGGTACACCTTAGGTTACCAAGTAAATTAGGATTTCCCAGAAAGAATACTTTAAATTCAAGTGTCTCAAGGTAAATTCAAGTGTCTCAAGGCATATGAGGCCCATTGCACGCAATCAAGGTCCTACTAAGGATTAGTAACTTACCAAGGAGTTAAGAAACCAGAGTTCAAACCGCTCAACCAAAACTTCACCTATCCGAGAAAAATGTTGTGCAGCCAAAGAACAAATCTCTGAGTAATCTAACCCTGACCGTAGGGCTGTAAACGAGCCGAATCGAGCCGAGCTTTAGAATATTCAAGTTCGTTCATTAAAATTTTAAACAAACTCAAGCCAAACTCGAACTCAATGAAAATTTGACGAGCTGAGCTTGAGCCGACCCTGCCTAGGTTTGAGTCTAACTTGAACTTGTTCATGAGCCTTAACGAGGAAAAAAATAACAGATATTCAAGCTCTAATATAAGTCTAGAACTTAAAAAAAATATCTATTTTATACATAAATAAGTTCATACATCTACAAAATTATAAAAACATATTGTTAAGATTTAAGTTTATAATACTTTTATTGATTTATACAAGTACAAGTTATAAAATTTTCATTATGTATATATAAAAGTTTATACATATCCAAGGTTATATAAGAAATTATTATGAAATATACATATATTCCAACTTCGTGAGCCTAATCGAGTTGAATATTGTCAGGTTCAGGTTCAGCTCGTTTATTAAACGACCCTAAAATTGAGGCTCAGGTTTAGTTCGTTTAGCATCCGAATTGAACTCGAACGAGCCTTTACCGAGTCGAGTCTCAAATAGTTCACAAACGGCTCAGATCATTTACAGCCCTACCTGACCGTGAACTACTATCCACACCCCTGAATAAAAGACCACCGCCAATTCTGGACTCTCAAGTGATCAGAATTTCTACTATTGCCTACTATTCGAATTTCGAGGATGCCATTTTCTTGCTCCTATCTCAATGCAATTTCAAAGTTCCTTCTTAACTCCAACATAATTTCCATCACTTGGCTGATCTGGAGAACTGGTCTCAGCATAGTCATTTGGCTTTCCCTAAGAACTTCTCAGCTGGCTTCTGCCACTTTTCCTGGTGTTCTCTTGGTCTTTCATGGTTTCATCTTCCAATGTGGACAGTGGACCCTCCGTTAGACAGCTCAAGACAAAATGAAGTAGCTCAAGCTTGGTTTGCACCTGATTGACAAGGTTCAAGCTTGTCTCGTTTCGTGGTCCAGCTCGTTCGTTCTCTACCGTTTGCAAGGATGGTGACCCTTATAAATTCTGTCAATAGCACCATAACCTCTTATGACATGCAATGTGATTTTCTGCCCAAGTCTATCACCAATCGTTTGAATCAAATCAATAGAATGGCTTAGTACTCCTCGCTAAGGAGTTATAAATCTTGGGACACCTGGTTGTGGAAATGGATTCAAAACCGGCAGTGGATCTCTTAAATTAAAAATATGGCTAGTATTCACCCATTGAGTTCAATTGCTTGTGATTGCAAGACACTTTTGACCCAATGTGATGTGTTGGAGATCCAGTTTGTCTTCCGGGAAGCGAATAGGAGTGCTAACTCATTGGCGAAAGATGCTTTTTAATTTAAGTTCTATTTCAATGCATTGTAATGTTTTATTTGAACTTCCTGTGTTCTTGTTGGACCAAATTCGTAATGATGCTGTAGCGGTTAAATAACCCAGAACTCTTTAGGTTTGAGGCCCTTCGTTCCCACTTCCCTCTCTCTCTCTCTCTCTCTCTCTCATGAAAAACTCCATTTTTATACCTTGAACTCCCCCACCGTCTTTACCCTTTTGACGATTTGTAGTTTATATTCTTTTTTTTTCCCGTGAAAAAGAATTATTATTAATAGGAAGATGGGCTAAAAGCCCTAATATCTTCGAAAGCGAGAGATGATAGCCATTGGGGATAATCACCCCTCCAACATACCATCCTAACATCAGACAGGGAATGCCTAGCCATCGAGTGAGCTACCCTGTTACAATCACGTTTTCCATGTTAGAAATTCAGAAAGATCTTTGTTGAAAAATACAGAGTATCTCAATTTTTTGGTACCAGAAAATGCCTGGAACAGTCTAAAAACATACCAAAATGACCGAGATAGAGCGTTATTTAGACCAAAATAGAACATAGAGATTAGTATTCCGTTTTTCTTTTGGTATAGTACATCTCTGCTAGTACAAGCCTGTATAGTAGTATGAAGTTCATAACTTTGCCTGAAATGTTCATCTATAGAGCTAGTTGAGAATATTAGTCATAACAATTTATGTTAACTTAAATATTGATTAATATAAACATCTTTTGATGAATAAGAAAATTTCATTCCATATATGTTATCACCGTTTTATGGGAAAAGACGCCGGCAACAGGCGAAGGCCTATGTGAAGCTTAGCTTAACGACCTACCTTAAGCCTACATAACAGAAGACATATAAAGATCAGCAAAACACAAAAGAACTATGCTATTGCCTAAGAATAAAGGTCGTAAACAAGGGCCTAAGGGTGTCGGTCATCTAGATTATAAATTTCATTCTAGTGTTGCAATTTGAAAAACACTTTATCGCCTAGGTATATAAATTTACTATGAACTCCCGATCAACAACCCACTAAATAATTACTAAACCAATGAATCACACAAAGAAAACAACCAAACAGATAATACAAAGATATACGTGAAAAACCCTTTAATGGAGTAAAGAATGAAGAGATTGAATCAAAACACTATACTCAATGTGTAGTTCCAAGAAAATTTATTTGTCGAATCCACATTCACTACACTCAATATTTGACTGCCGCTACTTTAAATCCACAAGCTTTCCGTTTGTATAATGAAATCCACATAAAGACTTTGTATTGCCTAAGATTCCTCCTTGGGGCTTTTCTCAAAATGTTAAAAAGGATATATGAAACCTCTTGAAGATCGACTTTATGTTCAATGGTCCATAGATCTAACATATACTCCAAGATGCAAACTCAGAAATCCTAAGAAAAGTTTCTGATGTTGAAAGCTTTTTGGGGCGACTCTCATATATCCGATCCGAAAATTCGAATCCGATCCGGTAATGTAATTTTTTTTTTTTATCCTTTCCAACTAGCTTGCTTGTGGCTTTTCCAGTTTGCTTTCTTACGGGTCAGATTTTATCCAGATCCGATAAGCTTGGATCCGATCCGGATTTTATTAAAATTTTCATTGGATTATCAGATCTGAAATACCGGATTCCGATTATCGGATCTGAAATACCGGATTCGGATTTTTCGGATCCTGATGAATCCGGATCAAATCCGATCCATTGACGGACCTACTTGATAGTTGGTACCACCAAAACCTACACAAACCACAGATTTATAAGCTGCCGGAAACAATCCAAATTGCTCGAGCACTATCTGCAGCGTATTTAATAACTCGAGCACATGCTAAAAAACTAATGCTGCACAAATTCGATGCTCGGCTCTTTTCGACTAACTTCGCTTGATTCTTCCTAATGCCCAAGATCACCATACAACTATACTACCACAAAAACAATCAATACATGTTCAAAATTATTCATTTCTACATAATCCCTAAACAAACTCTCTAAAGATGTATGTAAAATAAAATACAACTCGATAAATGAGAGGAAAAAAAGAGAGTCTATTTTGTCCATGAAATTGCCAACACAAAAATTCAATTTTGGAGCTACACAATTATTTTTTCAATATTTATATATTTCGGACTATTACCACTGTTCAATGAAGATATTTTTTGATATATATTGTAGTTGATATTCTCAATAAACCCTGAAGTGAACAATGCAGAAAGATGGGACTTCGGAAAGGCTTTACAAAAGGCTAGGACTATATTCCTTTGGTTCAACTTTTTTACAAATTTTCAATATGCTTATGATTTTCTGAATAACCTTTTGTTTTTACTGGTGAAAAAAAAAAAAAAAAGTTCAAAGACCAACAATATTTAACACCATTACATTCGCCTAAATTGACAAAAGCAAATTCCAATTTCTACAACTCTTTTTGTAAGCAATAACATAAAAGAAATACTATAAAGTACAACCTCATGTACCTTGCAAACTACAAGGCTATATATGTATTATCAAAAGTTCAAGATTACATTATGGAAAGAAAATGAGAAGAGAAGAATAAAGTTACGAATACAAATTAATTTGTTATGTGTGGTTTCATTGAAAACGGGTGGGGTATGAATTGAGACCTTATTCTATCGCCCACTTAATTGGGCAGGTTTTTTTCATCCCAGTCCCGCTCGCCACTTTAGATATAGACAATGTTCCAAACTTGCTTCCCTTTTGAGATCGAGGTTGCCCTTTAGATCTTGTATGGAAGGTAGGGAAAGAAAGATAAAAGAAGGAAAAATAATTAAGAAATTTGAAGAAAAAAATGAGAGGAAAGTTAAATACGAATTTGAATATTTTCGTTTCTTTTTCTTAGGAACCAAACAAAGGAAGAGAAAATTTTAAAACTTTCTCTTCCTTTCCACAGCTTTCCGTAATATCCAAACAGAACCTTGGAGTAGGAGTATTTTTTTCTTGTGTCCTTCAACCGTCTGTGCGTGTTTTCGACAGTCTAGATTAAAAAAAAAAAACTCCTCCATATAAGAGTTTTAAATCGGGACCATTAATTCCTAAAATAAATGATCCAGATGCGTACGTGTGTGTACGTACGCCTAGTCGGACCATTAGCAATATGGTTTCAGTGGGGAGTGTGGGACGACCGGACAAAGCTGGCAGTGGCTCACACATAAATGCATGTTTGCTCTTGGGCTTCTTTCGTGGTTGGATTGTACAGTAGTTGGGGATTTAATGGCCGTGTTCGGTTGAGTTGTTTTGTTTTGTTTTGTTCTGTTTTATTCTGATGATATAAGCAAGTGTAATAAGTGGGGAGAGATAAAGAGAAAATGTGAAAAAGTGATGATGTAATCAAAACTAGAATAGTGTCTAACTGAGGAAAAACCCCAAACGAACGGGCCAATTTATTTCTGCATTGCTAGCATTGAAGATATCTGTAAATATCTACATATAGGTACAGAGGAACTGGTGAGATTATTGTTCAAAATATATTGCTTATTAAAGTGAAGATGGCCGAGTTTTTTTATGCTCCTCAGTATTCTCTTATCTTCTCTATAAGGTCAATTAGTTTGTGCTTGTATTCTTTATCTATCTCAGAAATACAGAAATTGTTGGACAGAAGTAGGAAATTAATATGTGTTCCAACAGTTTCTCCGCAACCAAGGCTTGGTTTTCCAAAAGATAAAATGGACATTTGCTAAAATCAAGTGATTTTAGCAAATGTCCATTTTAGGTGATAAAATCTTCAATGAATCTGGATATACATATATCCAGATTCATTGGAGATTTTATCACCTACCCATTTCATTTGCTAAAATCAAGGATGTGATTTTAGTAAATGTCCATTTTATCTTTTGGATAACCAAGCCCAACTGGAGCGTTTGATTTTCTTTGTCCTCCTTTTGCTAATCTAAGAGTATGTATGGTAATATTACAGATCAAACCCTAGAAACTGCAAGTTGGTTACAGATTTGTGTTTCCATTGCTCTTGTCTTCAAGAACTATTCTTACTTGATGTTTCTTGCTTTCAACTGAGATCAAACCGTAATTTGTTTCTTTTCCCTGTGTTGCTTATCCTTTCATTTCTCTTGAATATAGACAAAGGAGCTTTCCATACATAATCTTGGCATAAAAAGCTCTCCCCGTTTCTCCCCCTCATCGTCATCAGATTGATCTAGAACCAGCCAAGGACAGAGTCTGGAAAATGGGGGACACTGGGACGCTGAGAGAGTGGTTTGAATGAGTTGACTCGGGAAAAATCGGAAGCATCACAGCGGCTCAGCTGATGGTTCGTCGATCTCTCTTTTCCAACTTCAAAACCCCTAAACCGTACGTGGTTGGCTCCCTTTCTGGTTCTCTGTATCTGCTTTTATCTGCAGTTAATTACAATTTGTTGGACATATAAATAATGACGATCTTGTTGATTATCAGATTGCATATTTCGTTGGTAACCTCGAAATTCTATCTCCATTGTTGAGTATATGATCAGGTCCTTGTAATTTTTTAGGTGTTTCTCTTATTTTACGCACATATTTATTCACGGATACAAACAAATTTGCGATTTTGTTGACTGAGGGTTGGGGTACTTTCATGTTCTAATTTGGTGCCGAGGCATAGAATATTGGAAGACTTTTTTCAGCCAACGTAAACTTCTTCATTCAACTTATGAGTAGCCTACAGCTTGTTCTCGTGAGTCAACCCCAGTCATCAGTGTCTAATAGACCTCCCAATGTCTATCAGCGCTATATTGATGAGGTGTTGAGACATAGGAGTGGGACTCGAACCTGTCTGCCAAATCCTGTAAGATGGTTCTTTAAGTTGTCCTATTTCTCTGTCATTTTTTTAATCTTGCTTATTTTTCTTATGTGCAAGTATTGTGAAGGTTTTCTTTTTCACCAACAAAGAGACCATTTTTTCCTTATGTCATGCAGCACGGCTTTGTTTAGTTGATAATTTTGAAAACAATATTTTGAGAAATAATTTTGAGAGAGTGTTAGGATTAGGAAAAAGTAAAAATTAGAGAGATTTTTAATAATTAGAGAGAGATAGAGAGAGAAATGAGAATAATAATTGGAGAGAGGGGTATGAGTAGAGAGAGAAATATGATTAATGATTGGAGAGATGAGGAAAGAATCATTTTGGAAATTTTTTTGGGAATTATGAAGTGGACACAGTTATGTGTAACTGTGTCTGGTGATTGTAAATCTTACATGTTATTCAACCACCAATATTCTTGTTGGGAGTCTGATCTGCCTAAGGTTTTTCCATATTTGCATTGGCCCAAGCCATTGGGGAGTATCCACGGAGTCCACACCATATCGCCTAGATCCAATATATGTTGAATGATCCATATCCATTGTATGTTAAGGTCCACCGGCTTTTCTATTTATCCGATGTGGGACTCAATCCTTCACACATGTTCCCAACGAATATTGGCCTGTGTGCTTGTTGTAGCCCACTGAATGGACTAGGTTTCCAGTAAATACACTTCAATTTTATCCAGGGGTATTTAATGTAGGATTTTATTGGATTGCTTGAAATGATTGAGCACTTTTGGATGGACATCCATTATTTAGTGGTTTTGTTGTAATATGTGCAATGTTGAACAATGCTGCAGGGAGGGTGGTTCTTCCGTTCTTGTATGATATACCTTGTGCAACCCTTATCAATGGGGAGATGATTAGATTTGTATTTTTCAGTTCTAACTCATATGTAGTGACGAGGCTGTTGTAGGCTGTCCCTTTATATCAGTTCATGTTGTCATGGATGGCCATTGTTGGCTATTTAAGGAGGGGCAAATAGTATAGTATTGCAACAGGTAAATATCACAAGATTCAAGATTTGGTTATGGGCAAACCCCAATATGATCAAAAGACTATACTTCCCTTAGAAAAATAACATTAAAACTATATTTCACAGCCACAATTATTGACAGCTTGCCGGCATCATGTTGAGAGGCCATGCCTGTGGTTTGGGAAACTGGAAATTATGAAGCGAGTGAATGAATTAGAAACTTTGGTATCTTAGAGACGACTAGTGTTCCTGCCTTTTGGGGGCTTTTGCATGCTCGTTATTATGACTAGAATCTGCCTATGGGAGTGATTCTACATTGGTGAGCACAATTGTCTATCGTCAAATAGCTGAAGTGAGCTGAAGTGCTATTGCTACCTTTTGAAGATTTGCACTTGGTCATGTAGGTTCTTTATCTCATATTGGAGGTGACTATATGAGGGTGATATGACCTGTATTGAAGTGCGTTTCTCATGTCTTTGTGTAAGTGCGAATAAATACATAGGTGCATTGGATGAGCGAAAGGCTTGCCCATCTACTTGAAGTCAGAAGTCGATTGTGCGCTCAGCTCTCTGCGAGCTCTTAGTTAAGTGTTCAAGTGCAGTGTCTAAGATGCAGGCTAGGGCCTTTGAAATTGCTCTTACCACATTTCTGTTCATTATATCATATAAATCATGTGAAGTGTAACATCTGCTTACAAATAACTGGTTTGTCATTGTGAAATGCTAGTTTCTTTCAGTGCATGCTTTTGGCCACTTTCCTTTCACTGCATACTTTGTGCTGATGTTTATAGGTCAAGAAGCTAAGTTATCTGCTTTCATTTAGTACTTTTCCATTGTTTTAGCAATGAGGTTGATATGAAAAGTCTAGTAAACAAAAAAATAAGAGTGAAGGAGATAAAATGCTCACTTCAAGGAGTGGACCTCCAATAGAGTTTTCAACACAGACAGCTTGCTTATTCATTCATTCAGCATAATTTTCACTATTCATACAGGAAGATATACATATAAATCTCTGTATATGTGTGTGTGTGTGTTAACTTAGTCATAAACCTACTAATTAGGATAACTGTTCCTTCTATTCTGATTTTTTCCTCAGAAAGTTCCAAGGGGCCAGCATTTGTCAGGTACTAGAAAGGGAAACTACAACCCTGGTGCAAGTGACAACCATGGCAATAGGGAGGGGAATTGGAACATCAATTCAAAATCACAAGCTTCTGGGCGCAGCCACAGTTGCAGCCAAACAGAGAAGTCAAACTCAAGCGGAGTAGTAGCCGAGATCTCTGAAAATGCTTGGGGGCTCGATTAGGCCCCAGACAACCAAGGAGTCATAGAACACATGGTTACGCGGGCAGGTCCATGGACTGCCTGGGGGCAGAAGGGCGCTGTCGCAAATGTTGGGAATTGTGTCCATTAGCCACCATGCAGTTCCGAAATGCACCAGCACTGATACGAGAGTACCTACAACCTGGTCAAAAGTACAGGATCAAACAAGATGAACCAAGGTGGAAAATTATAAAGCCTGTAACTTGTTTTAGCTTACTTGGTACGTCAATATTGGGATATAAAAAACCAAGCTGGGCTTGTGAATTTGGCAATTGAAGCTTGTTTAAGAGCATCTTCCACTAGCTTTTTCCATTTCGGGATTTGATTATTTGTTTTTTTTTAGTACATTGTTAAGGACCTAAGGTTAAGTCCAGCTAGTGCACAAACTATATGAGAAATTTTGGCTTGTTTTTCAAAATGGATGTGTGTTTGTGGGTACGTATGACCTTCGCATTCAAATGTTTCTTATTCTGTGTTAGCTTTCTTTCACGCCTAATTTATAGATTTTGTTTTACTTTTTCTTTTTCTTTTTCTTTTGGTTGCACAGCATAAGAAATTTTATTAATCTTGAACAAGAAGTTCAAAGATTAAAGGGGCTTGAGCACACCGACAAATGTCACCCAAGACCCAGCCCTGAGATGTTAAGAAGCCAAGTACAACCAACGCCAAAGCAAAACCTAAAATTGAAAAAAAAAAAAGAAAGAAAGAAAACAGCCAACCCCTAAACCCGCACCACCCACACTCGCCACCACCCCCCAACCACTGATCACCCAAAACCCAAACAACTTCAACAGCAAATGGTTCAACCGCCACCTCCACAGTCAAATGAGGAGACAAGCAGCCACTTAAGGGAAGCAAACATGCCACCAGTCGCTGCACCTCAGAAAGAGCAACAGCCGATCCAGAGCCGCCGCCACCACCGACGGATGGATACCTCCTGATAGACCAAGTCCGCCACCTACAAAAACAAACCGCGGTTTGTTTGGGACAACTGGACTAGCTCAGTATGAGCTTTTCATAGCTTGTGAAAGGTCTAGCTACGATTTTTTGGTTCATAATTGAGAATGACTTACTCATTTGATTGGAGGGGCACAACCTAAAATGTCTAGGAGAGATTATTGGTCATAAGAAGTTAAGAACCGCCCAACCAGATGTTGTGAGGTCCAACAAAAACATATTCATATGTATTAAAAGTGGACACAAATGTGCCAAAGTCGTTCAATGCATGTGAATTTGTAATGCTTTAAATATAGGGAGTTCGCAGCCTATTGGTTGATATGTATTGTTTGTACACCTTCTTGTATGCTTATAATATACTGGTGAGATTGGGAAATCGCGCACCTACTATTTGGTTCCTGTTACATGATGGTTTGTTTTTTATTCACCCATCACTAGGGGCGAAGCAATGTAAGGGCTGGGGTTGGCCTTGGCCCCTTTCCATTTCTTATTTTGGAGTATATTTTGCATATTTTTTTTATAGATAATTTTTAAATAAATTACAAAATTATAAAAATAAGAATAATTTTCACTCCGAGAAGGCTAGAACGATAAATTATGGTGAATGATATAGTACGACAATGATACTTCGTTCGTCGAATGATATGATACCAACAATACTCGAAATCAATTTTTTAATTTATTAAAATTATCCCATAAATACTCGAATGACAGTATTTAGTCTTGAAAAAAATTATCGAACTAAGATTTATTTTATAGTCCGATCCCCTCCAACTTCGATTCCTGGCTCCAGCACTACCCATCACTTCTTGGTTTCTAAGGTCAATGCTTGACCCCTACGGCTGATTGATGCACTCTAAAAGAATTTAGGAAATTAACAATCACCACGATCGATTCATGTCACGTATTGTTTTATTTTCGCGGTACTATTATATTAGCCTACGACTAATCGACACCGTTATGTGTTTCGATACTGCCATATTTGTTCAATGCCTAGCATATATTTATTGGATCCTTAGTTTGCTCGTCCATGTAGCTGTCTTGGGCGGAGGTTGGCAATTGGCACTGCAAAGTGGGGTCAGCTCACTCACTGAGTTGGAAAAATTGCCTAAAATATCTGTGTTTCTGTTGAGTTTTAATACATTTGAACACCCTCAAAAACATGCCCCCGGACCATTAAAACAAGATTTTCTAAGCCCAGCCTTTCAGTTCCAAAATCATGAGCAGCTGAGGAGTTTCTGATAGAACCAACCAGATTATTTCGGGAAATTCCAGGCCGCCCCACTTTTTGTGGGGGCTTCCATCTAAACCATATTTTGTCTTTCACTCCTAAATAAACCCTATGCGTGCACAAGAGAGTTTTTCATTTGCCGTTTGCATGCCACGTGTCAATATCTCACAGGCTGCCGAACCTTTTAGACATTTTGTACTGACACATTACTCTCTCTCTCTCTCTCTCTCTCTCTCTCTCTCTCTCTCTCTCTCTCTCTCTCAATTTTAAAACTTTAAATTTTTTGTAACTTTAAATTTATATATCCGATTTTGAAAAAAAATAATTTAAAAGCTACTTAATGATATCTATCAAACAAAACCCATATTGAATATAAAATTTTGTGCAAAAAAAAATTGAAGGGTGTGAATTCTTTCATTTTGAAGGGTGTGAATTTTGAATTTGAGGGGTCTAAATTATTTCATTTCGTAATGTGTGAATTGTTCAGAGAGAGTGTGAATTCTTTCATAATGGAGGGTGGGAATTGTTCAAAAAGAGTTGTGAATTCTTTCATATTGGAATGTGTGAATTCTGCATTTGAGGGATGTGAATTCTCTTATTTTGGGCATGAATTTTGTATTTTTGTGAGTAAATTGTGATATGTGAATTTCACATTTGAGGGGTGTGAATTCTGCATTTGAGGGGTGTGAATGCAATCTTTTTGGGTTGCGAATTTTGTATTTTGGAAAGTGAGTTGTGATAACAATTCTGTATTTCGGTTATGTGAATTCTTTCATTTGAAGGTGTGAGTTCCCTTTTTCTAGGATTTGAATTATTTAGATGGGGTATAGAATAAATTTTTTTACGCGTACACAATTTCATATTAATAATAGATCTTATTTTAAAGATCTCATTGAATAGATTTTACATATATAATTTTTATATAAAATGAATGTGTTTAAAAAAAGTTTTTTTTTAAATGAAAAATAGAGAGAGAGAGAGAGGTACACCGTACTGCATTTTAAGAAATTGGGAATTGTTGATTGGTTTGATTTTAACCGAGAAGAGAGAGAGAGAGCTACATAGCTACACTGTACACCTACACCAATGAATGCAAATGTGACTTGTTGAGTGATGTGACGGTATGGGGCCGGCCATAGTGGACAGAAATTTTTGCGGAAAAAAGCGGGGAAGAAAGATAGAGTGAGAGAGCGCGTATGCCCCAATGGACAGAGAAATTTTGTATGCGCACGTGAAAAAGGACCCATGCAAAATTTGTTTGACATGAGCTGGGCTTGAACGGAAAGCTCCCTACGAAATGGGGCCAGCCTAAAAGTACCCCATTAATCTGGGTATCCAAACCAAATCCAAAGTTGACAAGCCCAATACTCTTATACTTATGGGCTGCAAATAGATAAGGCTAATACGCCCCAAGCCCAACCCAGGCCAGCGGCGCGCAATCTATGGGTCGAGGCCCAAAGGCCACATAGCTTACTCCCTCCTCTAAAAAATTTCCAGTACCAACATAGAGTCTAGCCAAGGATCAAAAAAAAAAAGAAAAAAGAAAGGATTGTGATTTCTCACCATCTCATTTGGATTGACAAAATGAGAGAGAGTGGTTTCTCTCATATCATACTTATTTTACCAAAATACCCTGGTGGGTGGATTTCTATCAGCCCCGAACATCGCTCTTGTAAAATTGCACCCCATTTCTAGGGTTTGAAGTATCTGTGGAGAGAGTCAGTCACAAACAGAGGAGGAAGAAAAAACAAAGCGTATCAAAAGTCAAAAGTTGCAGAAAGGTTTACTCTCGAAATATCTTATTCAGATTTTTCTATATCTATACGTGATATACACACACATGCGAATGTTCATAGCTGAGCTCTTTATTCTTCAATAGAGAAGAAGAAGAGCAATGTGTGAGAGAGAAAGAGAGACAAACTTGGGAAAGTCGATCCCTAGCAATTCTCCTTCTTCCTTGCAATAACCTTAGACGCGAACGGTGTTAAGGAGGACACTTCTTCAAAGTCTATTTCTGTGCTTAAGGCTTGAGGATACTGTGATTCAGTGATGTGGTTTCATTTCAGTTGTACATGTTTCAGTTGTATGGGGTTTCATTTCATTTGAATGTCGGTTATTGTTGCATTAGGTGGGAAAGCATGTGCCAGGTCATCAATCTGTGTGCTAGAGCTTTGTCCAATAAGAGTGAAGTATGAGCCCAGTATATAAGGGCAGTGTTATCTCTGTAATTGGTCAGACAGTTATACAATAAACGTTTTACCTGTTTCATTTTCTCTCTATGAATTCTGTTTTTTCTCATTGGTATCGAGCACTATTGACGAAAGTCTAGAGAATTCAAGATCCTAAGGTTGAATCTTCTCAAGAACGGTTTATCAAATTCTCAAAACATTCAAGATCTTTGTAGAACAACGATGACGTCTACATCGGCTGAAACTACTTCGACAAATTCAGTAACATCACCTTCTTCTCTCGCCTTTTTAGTTTCGAAATTTCATGCCCTAGTTTACATCAAGCTTGATTCTGGAAATTATCTATTGTGGCGAACTCAAGTGATGAACGCACTCAGGGCAAACGGATACATCGAGTTTTTGGATTGTTCCAAACCTTCTCCTGAACCAATGATCGTAGATTCTTCAAATACTAGGGTTCCGAATCTAGCTTTTACTCTTTGGACTCTAATAGACAATCAGTTGTTATCGTGTTTGACATCTAGCCTGTCTTCATCTACTTTGCCCAATGTTCTAGGGCTTGTTCATGTCAATCAAGTTTGGACTGCTCTTGAACAACGATTTAATTCGATATCGAAATCACATGTTCATGAATTAAAGAATAAGCTCTATAATGTCAAGATGAAAGGGAGTATGGATGATTACATAGATGAAATTAGAGGATATGACCAAAAACTTCAAGCTGTGGGGTATCAAATTGATGATGACGACTTGGTTTTTTATGCTTTGAAAGGGTTACCAGAAGAGTATAAACCTATAAGAGCTGCTTTGAATGCTAAAGGAGATGTACTGTTTAGTGATCTTGCTACTATTCTAAAGAATGAAGAATCTCAAATTCTTAGGGATGAGAGTGTGTCTGCACCAAAAGTGTTTCTTACAGGTCAGACTTCAAATGTATCTGCAACACCTACAACAACTCAAAATCCACCAATGGGATGTGCAGTACCTACATCAGTGTTTACTGGAAGTTTACTAGGGTCTGTACCTCAGTTTTACCAAGTACCAATGTTTCAAAATTCTCAAGCATCAGGACCCTACTTTCCTGTTCAAAACAACAGAGGATTTAATTCAGGGTAGTCTAGTAGAGGAAACAGAGGATCGAACAATAAAATGGAGTGTCAAATCAGCAGGAAAACTAATCATACAGCCCTCTACTGTTATCATAGACAGAATTTATAGTATGAACCACCTTCAATCTCTTCCTCTTCACAGTTTTCTAGACCTAGAAATGGAGGCACAAATCAATCTTAGACTGGAGGACCTAGGAATCAGACTTGGAATGGTGATAATAATACTGCTACATATGGTTATTTTGGGTCTCAACCACAGAAATATCAGAGAGTTTTACCTCAATCACAGTCACCTAACATGACTGTATCTGGAGGATATTTTTCTCAACCCACATCTTCTGTTTATCAGATGCAAGGGGGGTCTCAAGTGATGTCTTTACCACAGCAACCACCACAGGCATTTATTACCACAACTGTACCTCCATCACAGGGTTCACAATCATTTGTTGATACACCTCAAGTATATGTTGGTTTTTCTGCTAATAATCAGGTTGGTCAAGGGACAGCTGGAATTTCTGGTTCAACTGGGGTACCTAATGCTTCTCCCACTTGGCTGTTTGATAGTGGTGCTTCCACTCATGTTACTAATGATCTTGCTCAGCTCTCTCAGTCACAGACCTGCTACACTGGTGAGGGAGTGGTCATTGGAAATGATTCAGCACTTCCAGTCACTCATTCTGGTAAAGGGATTCTTTCTACCCCTCAAACTCTCTTTGGTCTCAGTCAAGTTCTTCACTCACCATCTATTACTCATAGTTTAATTTCTGTTTCTAAATTTGCAAAGGACAATAACTGCATTCTTGTGTTTGACTGTGATGGTTATACCATTCAGGACAAGTCCACTCATCACATTCTCCATAAGGGCCCTTGTGTGGAGGGTTTGTATCCAATGCAAAACTTCTCTAAAGCTGCTCCTTTGTCTTCACTCAACTCTGCGTTTGTAAGTACTGCTGTTTCTTCTTCTGCTAATTGGCATGCTAAGTTGGGTCATCCAAGTTTTCCTCTTATCCAATCTTTAGTGAAGCAATTTAATCTTCCAATTACTAGACCTTCTGAACTTACATGTTTCAGTTGCAATTCTATCAAAAGTCATAAATTACCCTTTCATGTTTCTCACATTGTCTCTTCCTCTCCTTTTGATCTTTTACACATGGATGTTTGGGGTCCAGCTCCAGTGCCTTCTGTCCAAGGATTTAGATATTACCTATTGGTCATAGATGACTTTAGTCGCTATTCTTGGTTGTTCCCATTACATTATAAATCAAAGGTTAAGACAGCCCTCACACATTTCAAAGCTTATGTAGAAAATCAGTTCAACACCACTGTCAAAACTGTGAGATCTGATAATGGTGGTGAGTTTGTTAACAACTATCTCAAAAATTTGTATCTTCTTGCTGGTATTGTTCATCAAACTTCTTGTCCCCATACTTCAGAACAAAATGGTCTTGTAGAGAGGAAGCATAGGCATTTAATTAAGACCACTTTGACCTTATTAACTCATGCTGGTCTACCTACTCATTTTTGGCTTGAGGCTCTAACAACATGTGTTTGTTTAGCCAATAGGCTTCCTCATTCTTCTCTGCAGTTTCAAATTCCCCATGTTCTTTTATTTCAAAGTGTTCCAGATTACTATAGTCTTAAGCCATTTGGTTGTGCATGTTTCCCATGGATCAAGCCTTACACATCTCACAAACTTGTTCCTAAGTCTCTTTGTTGTGTTTTTCTTGGATATTGTACTACCTCCAAGGGTTATAGGTGTTATGACCCTGTCCATGATAAAGTATATGTGTCATGCCATGTTAAGTTTGAAGAAACTTGTTTTCCTTATTCTTCTCTTGTTAATTCTTCTACTCCTCCTTCTTCTTCCACTTCTTATTCTTCTTTTGCAGTTCCTCTTACTTTCTTTGATGATATTCACATTTCTGTGTCTTCCTCTTCTGTCCCTACTTTCCCCACTATTGAAACTTCTTCAAATAACACTACTGTGCCCACTTCTTCCAAAAACACTACTGTGAGTCAGCCTTCTTTTCAGTCTAATTGTGCTGAGGTTAATGACTTTGCTTCTCTTCCTGCTCATGTCTCTTCTTCTGAAGCTAATGTTCCTGCATCTATCACTAGTCATGTCCCTTCTTCTACCACTATGTCTTCTCTTCATCATATGCAAACTAGATCTAAATCAGGGATAGTTAAGCCTAAGCATCCCATCTCTTTGTTTACCACTGTTTCTTCCTCTATTACTGAACCAAGAACTTTTCAAGAGGCCATTTCTCATTCAGTTTGGCAGAAAGCTATGGCTGAGGAGTATGAAGCCTTGGTCAAGCAAGGTACATGGACTCTTGTACCTTCCCCAGCTCATGGGAATGTAATCAATTGTCAATGGATCTATAAGATTAAGAGGCATTCTGATGGATCAATAGCCAGGTATAAAGCAAGGTTGGTAGCCAATAGAAATCAACAGGCTCAGGGTCTTGATTTCTTAGAAACATTCAGTCCTACAGTCAAACAACCCACAGTTAGAGTCATCCTTAGTTTGGTTGTTCATTACAAGTGGTCCTTAAGACAGCTTGATGTCTCTAATGCCTTCCTTCATGGGATGATTTCTGAGGATGTTTTCATGCGACAGCCTCAAGGCTACAAGGACCCAAAACATCCTCATTTTGTGTGTAAACTCAACAAAGCCCTGTATGGTTTGAGACAAGCTCTCCCAGAGCTTGGTTCTCTATGTTTTCTTCTCATATTCTTTCTCTTGGGTTCACAGCTAGCAAGGCAGACACCTCACTCTTTCTTTGTCACAACAATGCTACAATCACTCTAGTTCTGGTTTATGTAGACGACATCATCATCACAGGGAATAATCCTACCTTTATTGATACTCTGATTCAGCAACTTGGCTCACGTTTTGCAATGAAAAGATCTGGGAGATTTGCACTATTTTCTTGGTGGTATGTCGTTTTTGTACCAAAAATATAATTTATAAAACAGGGAATTAATTATTATTCCGAAGAACAGTGGTTAAGTCCGAGATCGTCCACGGAGAGTAAAAAGCTAAGTTGCAGTACTTTCAACTAATTTCTAATTTAATTCGAAAATAAATTGGATGATTGGATTTGATTTGATTAAATTAATGACTAAGCTAAAATTTAAATAAAAAGTGATTGCGGTTTGAAAACAAGTGAGAGAAGGGACTAGGGTTTCCGATTCAACCTCCCCTTATAATATAATTGTGGCGAAATCTAGAGTTTCATTCAACTAATAACCAGACCACCGTAGGGTAGCAACTCCTAGCGATAATCCCCAAAAGTATTATCAAGATTCGTACTTCGTATAGACTATCTCAACACGGCACAGACCGTCTCACTGGACTTAACGGGCGGCACGATCCGTCTCACGTCGTATAGTCTATCTCAGAAACTATCCTGAAGCATTACTAACCAATTGTACGACTATATTTAATAACGCGCATATAAATACGGTATGAAAATTGGAAGAATAAAAACTTCATAAAAATTATGAATCATCCAAGTCATACAATCAAAAGTTGGATATGAAATCCCAAAAATCTAAACAATTAAATTACTTGGAGAGGCATCCTCGTTACCCTAGTCAAATAATTTAGATGGACATGGAATTAGAACAAATAATCATGTAACAACAGAACTCCATTGAAACAACTTAAAAGCTTGCAAAAAGTATAAAGAATTAAACCCAGAGCCTTCGTGTGATTGATTCCGAACAGTGACAATCGTGCTTGTCCACCACAGAAATTGTGCTTGTGCGTTGTGATTTCCGAAGTGCAGCCTCTCTGTGGAATCTTTCTCTGATGTCTCTGTTGTGCGTCAAAGCAAAGATTTTTCTACGTGCCGCTTCTTGTCTACTGCTATGCGTCCAAAAGTCCCCCTAAACCTTACTGCCACTTTGCCTTTATAATAGTCTCACCGCCTCACCCTAGCGTCTTTTCCAAGCAAGTCCAATTCCATGCATTCCTCAAATTCTCATCGGTGGACCCCCATTAGTATAATATGCCGACAATAGTTTAAGGAGAAACAATTCTTTTCCTAATTCTTATCTTCTGGCCCTACCCAACTCATTGCATTGTTGGTCTAATAAACCATTGGGCCCCACTTGCAACCCAATTTACAAACCTTGTGAAGTACATATTTTGTTTAGGCTGCAAATTCTCATCAAAGAATTTGGTTCGGTGCTTCTTGTAATCGACAAAGCTTGGCCCAATCTCTAAACTAATTTAATCGGCACAGTAGGAAATTCTCAATTTAACAACTTGTCTCGTTTAATTGTTCCGCAAGTCCTGAAATAAATAAAACAAGTATCAAACCCCAAATAATATAATAAACGGGCATAACGATAATAAATTATGGGCCGCCAATGGACACATTTGCGCCCCTATCACATGGCATAGAAGTATCATCCACTTCCAGTGGTTTGTTTCTTTCTCAATCCAAATATGCCACTGAGGTTTTGACTAAGGCAGGTATGATGGACTGCAGGCCTAGTGCTTCTCCAACATCATCCAAACATCCTCTTGATCCATCTGACCCATTGTTTGAAGATGTTACTTTGTTCAGATCTCTAGTAGGATCCCTACAATACTTGACCTTAACAAGACCAGAAATTGCATTCTCAATAAACTCTGTCTGTCAGCATATGCACAGGCCCAAATTGAGTCATTTTTGTGTTGTCAAACGCCTTCTCAGATACATTAAGGGCACTCTCACTCATGGCTTACATTTAACATCTGGTTGTCTCTCCTTAACTGCTTACACTGATGCAGATTGGGCAGGGGACCCTATTGATAGAAGATCCACTTCTGGGTTTGCTATCTTTTTGGGACCAAATCCTATTTCTTGGTGTGCTAAAAAGCAACCAACTATTGCTCGTTCTTCCACTGAGGCTGAATATAGGGCTCTGGCACAGACTGCTACAGATTTAGTGTGGATCCAACAACTTCTTACTGAGCTTAAAGTTTCTATTTCCCCTCCTCATGTCCTCTGGTGTGATAATAAGTCTGCCATGGCATTGGCTAGTAATCCAATTTTTCATGCTCGCAAAAAACATATTGAGATAGATTATCATTTTATTCGTGAACAGGTTTTGGCTCAGAAGATTGTCTTGTATTATATTGCATCCCATGCTCAGCTTGCCGAAATATTCACCAAAGGTCTCTCTGTTTCCAGGTTTAATTTCTTGAAGTCCAAACTCATGATTGGCCAGCCTCCCATGAGTTTGAAGGGGGGTGTTAAGGAGGACACTTCTTCAAAGTCTATTTCTGTGCTTAAGGCTTGAGGATACTGTGATTCAGTGATGTGGTTTCATTTCAGTTGTACATGTTTCAGTTGTATGGGGTTTCATTTCATTTGAATGTCAGTTATTGTTGCATTAGGTGTGAAAGCATGTGCCAAGTCATCAATCTGTGTGCTAGAGCTTTGTCCAATAAGCATGAAGTATGATCCCAGTCTATAAGGGCAGTGTTATCTCTGTAATTGGTCAGACAGTTATACAATAAACGTTTTACCTGTTTCATTTTCTCTCTCTATGATTTCTGTTTTTTCTCAAACGGAGGGGTAAAATGGGCAAACAAAAAAATGAGGTTGCTATGTTGAACACCTAACCATTGACATTTCTCTCATCACTGCATAATTAAGTTCATTTTATGCTTGCTATGTTGAACACCTATAGAGTTCGTTGACATTTCTCGCAACCATTGCATAATGAAGTTCATTTTCTGCTTGTTATGGTTTCACCGCAGGTACCTATAGAGTCTATTGGCATTTATCGCATTCACTGCTTGAAGTTTCAAGTTACTATTGCTGCTGCTGCCGCCATTAGCGGCCCAGAAGGAGGAATTATACCGGTGGAGGCCACCATCCTATCATTTTTTCTCCCATTGTCCCAATATGTCAAAAGATTAATGGCACTTGCCTACTTGGACACCCAAGGGTGAAACAAACGTTAACGGGGTAATTTGTTTTTAGAAAAAATTTCAAAATACCCCTCAAACTTTCACCTCAATGTCAAATAGCCTCCCAAACTTTTTTAAAAAAACAATTCAGTTTACTCTCAAACTATGCTTCCATGATTCATTTTGCCCCATGTTGCCCCAATCTGTCAAATAATTAATGAGACTTGTTAAGCTGGACACCAACGGTGCTAAAAAAATGTTAAGAGGGTATTTTTGAGGGCATGGGGCCCACTCGGAGAAATTATTGAACAATCCAAACCGTCAAATAATTTCAAAATAGTTGTTCGAGTGTTCTTATAAAAAAAAAAATCATCGAAATCGAATATTTGCAATTAATTGATCTACTTCGTTCAACTTTTCATTAGAAACCAAGCCTTAAAATCTGAATGACTTTATGAAAAGTTAGAGAATGAAGGTCAATTTTTATATGCAAGAAAGGGATTTACTTTTCCTTAAGGAAGCAATGCTTACCCCAAGCAGGGGTATCATATCCATGCATAGTGCATACATACACATCTCTATATAAACGTCATGCCAGATGATAAAAGTGCTTCCCGGGAAAACATAGACAAAATGGATTAAATTCCACAAGGAGTGATCCAAAAAAATAAGCATGGCTCCACAGCGCAAGCACTAGCTACATATCACCTAAACTGAAAAATGAGTCCTAGAAAAACTAAAGCTCTACAAGGAAAATGATCCGAAAATAGTACAATCACGATTATATGAGAGCCAAATTGAAATAACTCTTCTTGAGAAGCCGTTTAGAAAAGTTAGGCTCTTCCCTAGATTGGGAAATTTTCCGCAATCATTTCTCGTGGTTTGCCAGTTTGTAAAAACATAATCTGCGCACACAACAATTAAAATCACTTTCGTATCCAGTCAATATGATATGAGTAATCAAGAAACCAAATGGAAGCAACTAACTCACCCTGAGAAAGGAAGCTGTGAAAGTGAAACCCCATTTGTAGAGTAACATATGCTTCACAAGATGGTGAACCAATGACCAATGTACTCTCAGTCATGTCGATGCAGTTGTGTGTGATAGAGACAGGTATCATCAAAGTGTGCGTGCCACAGTTTTGAACTCGTTCAAGCAAGAGTGCAGTATTTTCTGACGCTTATGTAGAGATTGCCGCTCATTTTGTAGGATGTCAATTGCTCCAGGTGCAACGAACATGTCCATGAATTTCTCGTCGTTGACGGCAAACAAATCCAGCCCAAGTGCTACCACAAGATGATCCCGGCTGGACAATTAAAAGAGAGCAAAATGAAATAAGTTGCTAAATCAATACAGATGTGGAACATTTTTAATCCCCAGAGTTTATTCATAGGCCCATTGATAATCGTACTGTGCTTCGTTCAATTTCATTTCGAAAAGTAGAAAAGCACCCAAGTTTTGCTGCCTAGACATCCCTGCAAAAGACACTTATATGCAGATTAAAGTATTCATTCCCATGCAGAATTCAAGGCCCAATGTCTGGTTGATCTCTTGCCCAATAAATGACACAGGAGAATAGCTACAAGAATACGATGACAGTAGCGAGAAAACGGTTGCGAACATTCTACAGATGAGACATGAAGGATTTTCTGGTTCATTACCTTGAAACAAGACAAAGCATGCCCGAAAGAATGAGAATCGTGCATCAGTATTTTATTTCTACGTATAGAAGTATTGAATGCATTATACACAGTGCTTATAATTTGAACAAAATGTGCATGCTCTCTGGGAGGTTCTTGTTGTTTTTCATTTCCTACCAGCTATGCATTTCTCTGTTTGTTTGCTATAATTTGTTCTAATCGGCCTTATCTTTCTCATGGTTTGTATTGTTCTTTTGTTTCTTACCTAGTCTACCATGCCACAAGTACAAAACATTGTTTAAGTAATACAATCCCACATTGTTTGGGTATGCAATGGGTGATCAACTTAATAACATGAGATACCTCTCCACTTATCACCAATTGGTTTTATGTTAATAACATAGTATTAGAGTGGGGCCCATTCCATCCTACATTTAAAAAAAAAATCTCAATCCACACCCCACGATGACAGATTGAGCAAAAATGTTGCACGGCGACAATGATGGACCCAAAAAAAGAGGCTACACGTGACAGTCCTCAATTGTGGTTGCACGTGAGGGGATGTTAAGTAATACAATCCCACATTGCTAGTGTGTATGGAATGGGTGATCACTTAATAACATGAGAGACCTCTTCACTCATTACCAATTGGTTGAGTTGGATATAAAATTTCCTCAAAAATAAAGGTCCCATTCAGCGTAATAGTAGATGAAAACCATATTAAGATCATGAGACACTGGTTCATCATAGCACCTTGCTTTGTAAAGGAGAAAAACAAAACCCCAGCAGGTACAACATAGGCTACCAAGTAAATTAGTATTTCCAGAAAGAATATTTTGAAATCAGAAGTCTCAAGGCATATGAAGGCCCACTACATGCGCACACAAGGTCCTACTAAGGATTAGTAACTTACCAAGGAGTTAAGAAACCAGAGTTCAAAGTTGATGTCACACTCCGCTCGACCAAAACTTCACGTATTCGTGCAAAATGCTGTGCAGCCAAAGAACAAATCTCTGAGTATGCTGACCCTGACCGTGAACTGCTATCCACACCCCTGAATAAAAGACCACCACCATTCTGGACTCTCAAATTATCAGAATTTCTGCTATTGCCTACTATTCTAGGATGACGTTTTCTTGCTCCTATCTCAATGCAGTTTCCAAGTTCCTTCTTAACTCCAACATAATTCCCATCACTTGGCTGATCTGGAGAAGGAGTCTCAGGTATAGTCATTTGGCTTTCCCTAAGAACTTCTCTGGCTTCTGCCACTTTTCCTGGTGTTGTTTGCTGGGCATTTTTTTCTGGAGGTATGTTCTCTTGGTCTTTCATGGTTTCATATTCCAATGTGGGCCCTCCGTCCGACAGCTCAAGACAAAATGAAGTAGCTGAAGCTTGGTTGGATTTATAAGTGTGGTTTGCACCTGAACCATAAGTCCCCAGAAATTCATTCTCATAACAGACTTGAGAATATGGGCTTGTAATTGAATCAAGGTGGTGCCGAACTAACTGCTTGCACTTTTTTGTGATATCCCTCAAAAAGCGGCTATAAGAGTGCCTTAAAGCAGCATGAAAACCAACATAGCCATCCATATCTCCAGCTTTCCTGCCATCTGAATCACATGTTTTACAACTAGAGTAAGAAGAAAATACGGAAACGGTCAAACACCAACCAAAATGGAAAATGGTAAGGATTACGAACAGGATGATTTCAGGGAAATTGTTTTATTGCATACTTACATGATAGAGAAATTTGACCAGTAGATGTACCCGACTCACCGTAAGGAAGTGCGATAGGATTTTTCTTACTGGAAATGCTACGGGAAGGGAAGATCAAATTGATATGGGATGTTGTTGTACAAATAGATACTGAATGTGTAGACTATGAAAGAACAAAATGGTGGAAAATAATTCATGTAGTTAACCCTGATAAAGATAGGCTAGGAGACGAGGCTTGGTTCTGTTTGATACTTCGATTCCTTGAACAGAAGACATCTTAAACTTTGGATGATTGAATGATTAGCAGCTAACATCCTCTAGAATACAGAACAGAGAGAGAGAGAGAGAGAGAGAGAGGATAAGAAATTTAAAATGGTAAAATATATCTAAGTTTCTTACAGCCTGAGTCTCGGCAATGGTTTCTCTCCACAGCAAGATCGAAGAGGTTCCCCAAAACGAAAGCAAGCCGATCACATGCTGTGTCAAGAAGAGGAGCTAACCATGACTGGGCAGCAGCACGTGCAATCTCTGCAGCTGCCTCTGTAACTCCTCTACCCCCACCACGGCCCGCATGCGCAAGTAATATATTTGCCACCTGTCTTAAGGAGATCAGATCTAGTATTTCTATTCCATCCAAAAAAGGATTGATTTTGGAGTAAACTTACCTTTTCCCTTGATACTGGAGGGCATTCGACAGAATATGTAGCGCAGCGAAATTCATGCATAACCCTTTCAAAAGCGGCCCCACCATACAGACGTAGGCTGGCGTTGGGAGGTTTTATATCTGCTGTAATGCCTGGCCAGCTCCCAATACCACTCTCTAACTGTTCCTCGTTTGTTGTTTTCCCCCATTGCTCTGGGGCAGGGTCAGCTGCTCCATCAATCAGTGCGCCCTTCACCAATCATACAAAAGCAACCATGGGTGCCATGTTACTAAATTGACTCAAAAAATCGAAAGCTTCAAGGGGTGTATAAATAGGAGTAAAACAGATCATCACGCAATCTTACAGCTTCCCCAGACACAATATATGAATTGCTATAACTACTTTAATCATGCATTTCCGAATTTTCTCATCCAAGGGTGAGGTAAACCACATGCTATATCTTAGCCATCGATAAAATTTAGCATCCTCATTTAATTCTACTTTTTTCATCAGGGGGGCCACGTACCGCAAATTCCATTTGGCATTTGTGAGAGGAAATAAAATGAAGAGAAGAAACACCATTGCCCCGTTGGGGGAAACATTGCTATATTACAGCATTTTGATACTGTCATTAATTCCCAAATTACAGCAACGGCTAGCCATTTAGAATTCAACCATGGAGATGCAAACTTATTCATTAGAAGGGTAAAACGTTAAATACAACTCACCACATGATCACATATAGAAGCAGCATGCAACATTGCATATTTCCGAAGATGAGCAACATCAGAAGTAGCCTGTATTTTGGTTTCCATTCTGGACAATTCATCAGTGACTTCATTGCAGCGCTGTTCAAGCAAAGCTAAAGTTGCTGGGGTGGCTTCTTTGTAGCGCTTTTGAAGCTCAGATTCCAAATACTCTCTGAGACAGGAAAAACCAATATACGAACTGAACTTTTCTTCATCAAATCCCCCATTAACACCCTCACGCAGATGGCGTATTACATCTAGGTCCACCTGAGATATTTGCCTGCGGAATTCATCATTTGAAACTGTGTTCTTATCCTTTGGCAGAGCTACAAAAAATGGTCTAATATTCTCTCCCAGGTAACCACTGGCACTCAAATAACGATCCACTTCCCAGCGGTCACTAAATTCCTGAAGTTCATTATTCCAAATTAGGATCAAATCGTAAAATCATAAAACGAAGGAAGAAATCAAATTATCTGATAGCAAAGGTTTCATCATTCCACTAACTATGAATTACTCCTGGTTAGGAACCACCGAAGGTTTGAAGCATACTTCAAAGCTGGAGGCACAGTGGTGCATTGCTACGTCATAAAACATTAGCCTTTACAATATGTTAACGACTAAATATCTCAAGCCTTTTCAGGAATGTGACTAACAAAATTGTTTGATATTGCTATAAAACTCATTTATGCTTACCAAAAAACACAAGAGTAAGGTAAGTACCCATAATTGATGAAATTTTTCTACATTTCCAGATTTCCTCATATATACAACAACAATAACAATAACATAACCCATTTAGTCCCCAATAATTTGGGGTATGGGCAGGGGATGGATAGGAGACAGACCTAACCTTTGGCAATAAATGCACAAAGTGGCTGTGGCTGCTCCCAAAATACCACTGAAACAGATGGATTTGAGACAGACCTAACCTTTGACAATAAATACACAAAGTGACTACTCACAGAATACTACTGAAACAATGTTCCCCCTATACCGTCGAGTTTGCTGCAGAATCATGCTCTCAAATCAAAGCCAAAAGGCATCAGAGAGAGCAGACCCAAGAATCATTTTGATTTATGTGCACATTATCATCCTTCTTTCATTCAGCATCCAGAGCATTGACGTTGCACAATAGATTTTCTCATATATCACAACAAAAAAATGTAGCACATTTGTACCTTGAGCCGATTGTCAAATTTGGAGACCACAATTACTGTCCGCCTAAATGTTGGATCAATTTCGCGAACAGCATCCAACCACAGTGACGAGCACCATTCCACACTACTCTGTTGAAGGAACAAGACAATACGATTGGGTGGACTAGCCAATGACTTCACCATTGATAGAATTTCTTCTGGTGTATTCTCTGGTTCCCCCTTCTTTGCCTGCCAAATTATTCACATTTTTTCCATGACTCAAAACAAAAATATATATTAACTAAAGTTACAAACTTTCTTCGTCATATCAACATTTTCTGCCTACTTACCTTGAGAACAAAGCCTGGCGTATCTATGATAGTGAGATTTGGGCAATAAGCATATTCTGCTCTCATCACAATCGGCTTAGAAGACACTGCACTTCTAGTCTTCTTCAGAAGTGATTCCGTTCGTGACTTAATGATATCTGCAATCGCAGATGCTAAAACAATGGGACTTCCATACTCCTCAGAATCCTCCTCCTGTTTATATAAACATATTTCAGTATCTTATGAACATAAATGCAGAGAAGCTATGCTTTTATCAGACTCATCGGCAAGCATTTGTAGACCTAGAAATAAAAATTCTAACTAGGACATGAAGTAGAACGTAGGAATTCCTTGGTCAAAAGCACAGGTCCGCAATTCTCTGCTTTTTAATTCCAAAGAATAATAAGAAAAATATCTTAAGTTTGCATAACACGTGATTGATTTGGCCATCAGAAACTACAACAGCAGCAGACTAAGCTTTCAACTCAACATTTCCACTTTATCCACTTTAAGGGAAACCAAACGGATTGCAGAAATTCTATAGCAATAGCAATTCTGTATGCTTGTTATGTCTCAAATGTAGTAAAAGCCCTGGTTTTTGAATTTCCCCGACCAAGTCCAAAGTTGCACTAGCTGTCAAAACCCTAGATTGATAGCCTGCATTGAAATCAGAAACCCATAAACATACAATGAAGTAAACCCTGACTTTTGAATTTCCGCAACCAAGTCTCAAAATTCCATGAACAGTTGAACCCTAATTGATAGCCGCATAGAAATTCAAAAATTGCGAGGTTTTTTGAATCCAATGTTGAGATGTACACATATAATATAGTATAGTAAAAAAACAAACTTTTGCATTTCCACATCCAAACCCAAATTCCACTAAGAGTTAAAACCCCTAGATTGATAGCTACACAGAAACTTAAAAACCCCACAACATAGAATGTACTAAAAATCCCGACTTTCAAATTTCCAAAACCAAGGCCCAAATCCTCTGAGAATTCAAACTCTTGATTGATATACGGGCAGAATTCAAAAAACACAAAATGAGTGAATTGAAACAACCAAGCCTCAAATTTCACTATAAGAGTTGAAACCCTAGATTGACCAAATCAAGAAGTATAGCTTTAACACTTATTTCTCCATTTCTCACCAAATAAGTCGATCCAAATGAGTGATTAGGCAAGAAACTCTAATCCTCTCTCTCCTTTTCCTATCAAAGGATCGGAATTCCAACACTGGATTGTTAGAAGCATGGAAATAAATAAATAATCCATAAAGTATAAAAACTCTAAGTCTCTAATGACCCTAATACCAATTGAGCAGACAAGGAAAGAACCTGAAACCGACACCGAGGTTCTAATGCGGTTGGCTCGTGGATCATTTGGAGGATGAGAGGCCTTCGGGTGCCCATCTCAACTTCTCGGACGTTGAACCGGAACCCGAGGAGGGCTTCGAGTAGCGTGCTCTTGCCGTCGGACTGGCCTCCGACTGCGACTATCTCCGGGATCGGGAGGTTCTCGCCGAATGCGACAGCGGCCGCCTGGAGGCGGTTATAGGCGTCGAATCGGGTCTTGAACTCGGAAGCGGATCGGGTCGACTTCGTTTTGGTGGAAGGAGTTTTGCTGGGTGTGGCCATGGTGGGTTTCGGTTGTGGTGGGTGCTGGAGAGAGTGGTCAGGAGAATTGATGGAGAAGAAAGAGAAGAGCGAGGGGGTGTTATTTTGAATTTGAATTCTTGCTTTGTGTAAAATAAAGTCCGTTGAGAAATGAGTAAATTACACTGACCTTCCCTCAACATTTTGAAAACTACATTAGGATTCCTCAACGTTTTGATAATTGCAATTATTAATGGCGTACATGAGACATTTTCTTCTTCATACAATATCAGGCAGAGTACCCGTTTTTAGCACCAATTGCTAAAAGTCAATTTTTCATAAAAGTGTTAAAAGCTAAGTTTCTAAAAGTTAAACTTATTTCTGATTAGTTAAAAGTCAAATTTTTTTCATATATATTTTTTTCTAAAAGCAAGCGGCTAAAAAAATCACATTGGTGCTTTTAGCAAATAGGAGTTGGGCAAACACATGTTTGGAATATTTGGCTATAAGGACCTGTGTTTTTAAATAATTTTTTTCGGAAATAATGTCGGAAAAATGTGAGGAATATTTTAAAATGCAATACGAGGTCAATATGAGATGCATATATGCTTTGAGGGATTTTTATAACACATTAGAAACATGAGGGGCTTAAGTGCAAGTGTATGGGTGTATATATATATACCATATGGATCAGATTTTTTGGGGCAAATACACCTCTCTCCCTCTCTCAAAAAGGGCAGCAGCCCCTCTCTTCTCTCACCCCATATTCTCTTCAAGTTCCACCACAAATCCACCTCTCATGCCTCTCAAACACAAGATTCAACCTCATATTCATCATCTACGCGTGTTTGGGAGCTCAAAGTACCATCTTTTCGCACCGAGAGGGCCAAAAACGGGATTGCTCAAATTGAGAATCTAGGAATTCGTTTTTGGGTTGACTTGGAGCAAATCTTTGAGGTAGGGAGATTTCTACCATTACTTAGTGTTTTGAAGTGTGTGATGTGTAGATTATACTCATTTTTATTCAATCCCTCTTATCTTTTTGAAAAATCCATTTTCTAGCTCCATGGATTTCATTGGATGTTGATAAATGTTTGTTGTTGTTGTTTGACGTAAATTAGTTGTTGCAATACCCTCTTGTAGCTTGTGGTGTTGATTTTTTTATCATAAACATGTTTGGTTTGGTTTGGAACCCATTGAAATCCCCTTGTTGTTGTCAAATATCTGCTCATGAGGTCTCTGGATCGATCCACTTTTGGGTTAGATCGATCCAAAACTTTCTGATGGAGTTACGGATCAAAGTGGATCGATCCACTAATCACCCGAATCGATCCACAACCTTCTGTTTTGCTCCGGACCAAAGTGGATTGATCCACTCTCATTCTGGATCGATCCACTCTCGTTATGGATTGATCCACTCTCACAGTGGATCAATCCACTCCCCCCCTTCACTTCACCAAAACTTGTTTTCGTCGATTTTGGTCGCTTGTTCGTGTTATTACTTGGTGTAATAATCTCTTATACCTCAAAACTCGTTGAATAACTCGTCCCTAGCCTATCCTAGTATAACTGGTGACTCGGTTTGATTTTTGCACAACACCTACGTGGTCATACACTTGTTATATGTGAATTGAAGATTTTGACGAAATGTGTGAACTTGGGTGACGATCCGAGGTATGAGTGATAAGATGACACTTGTGCGAAACCAATGACCGTAAATTGAAACGAGAACTTGAAACTCTTGATACGTGGCCGAAAGGTAGCCCGGAATGATACTCGGGCCACTCTATGGGCGTGTCGCGAGGAATTATGCCTTGGCCAAGGGGAAGATTATACGAGGTCGAAAGATAGCCCGGAATGATACTTGGGCCGTCCTATGGACATGTCGCGAAGAATTTCTAAAGATCCAATTTAAATAAAATGGTTGACGCGACACAACGGACGAATTAGACACTTATGAGAGAGGACGCATATCGGGTATGCATCGGGTACACTTGGGTGATAACAAGGTATTTATAAACTTATGTGATTCGTTGGGCTCTTGTAAAATATTGGTTATCTTGTTTGGCTTTCATCTTCATGTCTCATCTGGCATCTACGTTTCATTGTGTTTAATTTTGGTAGACGTTTCTCTACTGGGCTAGTGAGCTCAACTTATCATTTTTCAGGTTCCCAGCACGGAGCATGATTTGGGTGTGCATGAAGTGAATGCATGCATCTTTTGAAAGCTTAAAGAGGAGTTACCTCATTATCTTGGGTTTAAAATTTTGAAGACATTATTTTGTAACTTATTTGTATTAAATCTTTTGACTTTGATTTGTAATAACTTTAAGACTTGTGTATTTTGGCTTGGGGAATGGGTAGCCATAGACTATTGTACCTTTTTTTTATGCTGACTCTGATTATTTGACAACTTGAAATTTGACGGGGCCCGTGAACTTGTTGACCATCCATGTGAAATTTCTTAATGTTATATTCATTGAATTTCGAGGGCGTGACATTGGCCTTCATGAAATTCGAATTTGTAACTTCTCAAGGGCTCATACTCACTTGGCCAAACCTCTTGGGGTTGATACAGTGCATGCATACATATGATTGATGTCTAGGTACAGCTCTACTGCTATGTTAGGATCAAATCACACACACGCACACGATATACGAGTATAAACAGTAAAAGAGTTGACACAGAGATATACGTGGTTCCCCAAAACCGGGTACGTCCACGGGAGCACACAGAATAGTCGTTTATTGATGATCACACACTTAGGGTTTTACAATAGAGAGTATTTATATGTGACTGCTACTCTTATTCCAACCCTAACTAAGATTATAACCTGAATACCTATAATGCCCTTGTAACACCGTTCGCGACTGCTTTTACGCCACTCGGTATCGATACAGGTATTTTCCTGTATCGATACCCAGACATTCTGTTCGCCAATAGATGTCTCGGTATCAATACAGGGAAACTCCTGTATCGATACCGACTCCATCAAAAAACCTCTCAACTTGTTTATTGATACCAGGAACTTCATAGTGCCTCTCATACACACCATATGAGCCACAAGTTCCAACATGCTATTCCAGCGCTAGGTTCTCGTCAAGCAACCTCCTTGCTATGTATTTTTGTCAGCGCTAGATAAAAACTCTAGAGTTGCTCCTGTCGAAGTCTAAAGATTTTTTAAGTCAATAATGAGTTCATGTGAGTTTGTAAGTCTATCATGCGATCCTATTTAGTACTCCATTAGGCTTTATGCAATCTTGATTTTGTAGATTTGCTATCTAGAATCAATTATCGTGCACCATAACTAGTTAGAATTTCCATTCCACTGGGGAAATGTCCATGTGGTTTTGTGTTCAGAACCGCGACTGATGGAAAATCCATGAGAACATGCCACTGGACTAAGAAAAAATGAACCATTATGTATTGAGATGAATTGATATGTTATGATTCCTCAAAAAAAAAAAAAAAAACTATTGAGATGAGATGAAGGACACACGAATAGTGAGCTGCTTTCGTGACTATTCAAAAGTAAAATTGGAACGATACAAAAGCAAAGATTAATTAAGCTAAGCCTACGGAACATAGAATTTGCAGCAAAAATTCTTGTTTGATACTTCCTGTTTTGCAACTAAGTTTTGGCTTGATGCAAGTCAATCAGATAGCTTCTACTTTCCTTGTAGAACTTGACAATATCTGACTTTGCTTTAGCCAATACGAGAAAAAAAATTGGCTTCTTGCGAAAACAAAAGCAATTTCTATGGAAATGACATTGAGACGAAATGAATTCCATCTTTCCATGTCGCCTTGTGCTGAATCCTTTATAAATATCGGATAAGCTCTACTGCATATTTCCCCTTCTTTGTTGGGTTTATTTCTCCAATCTGAACCCAGAAAATAGCGTAGTCAAGGGTTGGCTCAATGCAAGGGCCGAAAAACAAGTTAACTTGGCGGTGAACACCAATTCTAATGACTCACCTTCAGTCTTCCTTTTCCACTCACTGAGACAATATCTCCAGTCTTCATTGTGGTGGTACCTTTCGTCACAGTTGTCCAGTTAACCCGCACATCCCCGCTTCTGAAAGGAGGAAGAAATTTGGTTACTTTGGTTATCCGTCTTTGAGAGAATGTGCATATGTATTTGCACAAGAGTGTCACATGTACTAACCCATATAATATCATGAATAGTTAGTCGGCATCTCCTCTTTTCAGGCTTTCGATACAGAATGGGATGGGACATGGCGTGCGTAAAAAGAAAAAACACAATCGTCGTAGTGAAAATCAAGCACAGAAGTTCTCATCAGAATCCCTCAAAAGAGGTGATTAGAATGAGGTTTAAAGTTGCTAAATTAACAGCCTATTTACCATATAAAAACCAAAATCCCGACAACATAACTATTTGATATAGTGTCTGAGGTCTTCGTAAACTTATGATGACACCACAAATAATAGACACATGACGTGGACTCCTGAAGTTAAGGAACAAGAATTTCATCAAAATATTTACAAAGCAGTCCAATCTAAAATAACAGGTTATACCTGATTAAATCGACTAGCTTTGTCCGTGAAATTTTGAATCCAGCACTAGCTATAGCATCAACCCTCAATGATGGTTCCACAGTTTTGAAAGTCTGAGTTCTGTAAAGTTTCAAGGTTATACGTAGCCTATGTGATGCCAAACGGAAAGCGTCAACAAACAGCCAACAACATAACGGTTTGCTACCTTGGCGGTTTATATTCAAGGGCAAGCAATGGTATCTTTCTACAAGTGACCGGAACGTTGCCAACCTGCAAAAGAAAAAGTATTTAAGGCATGTCTCCTTTCCCAGGCCAATCTTCTAGGACCATAGTATCAGCAAAATTTGGCAAAGAACAAGAATGCTATATGCATTAAAGGATTAGTACCTTGTCCAATGTTGATGTGATAAAGTCAACTAGTTCTGGAACGATAAGAATCTGAGCTCCCTTTTCTCCCTGGCACAACAAACAAATTAACAAACTGACAACAGGTGGGTAAAAAATTAAGCGTAAAAATAAAAAGTAGCATATAAGTAAAGAAAGAGTAAATTAACAAAAGATTAAAACATCATGAGTTTAAATAGCGGAAAATACAAGGTAAAAAATGGAATCCCTAAGCAATACAGGAATGAAATACAGCCATAAACAATGGCTGCAACTAATTGAAACCTCATTCTATTGACCGGCAAAAGCTACGGAAAGTGGATGATTAAAGAATCAGCCTCAACACACCTAGTTTCAAGAAAGGATTCTGTCATCAGTATCCATCCTCTGTTTTAGGTGTTGGTGACCAGTTTAAATTAAAACAACGCATTCCTCAAACTCACATATTTGCCAAAGAAATCAGGTCCCACAAAAGAACAAGTTCCTAATTGAGAGGTATAAGTTCACAACAACAACAAAAACAATAACATAACCCATTTAGTCCCCAATAATTGGGAGTATGGGTGGGGGATGGATAGGAGACAGACCTAACATTTGGCAATAAATGCACAAAGTGACTACTCCCAGAATACCACTGAAACAGATGGATTTAAGACAGACCTAACCTTTGGCAATAAATGCACAAAGTGGCTGCTCACAGAATACCACTAAAGCAGTGGTCCCCTAGGTATAAGTTCACACAAACATAGGAATTATGTGAGTTTTGTTTGCTAAAAAACAAATACTTGAGCCTCTATAGTTTTGAAATGAAATCTCGGGGAGGATCATGAACATTTACATGCAGCAGAAAATACATATAATGTATAATTTAATCCTGTCCAAAACAACTTATCAAACTCAACGTGCCATATTGTGAGCTGTTCATACAATTCTTGTGTGATTGGTCTCTTCTGGTCTTTTGCACTTCATAAAACCTCAATTCAGGCCCAAGGCAAGCAATTAACCAAAGTTTATATATCACTCCTCTGGTTGTTCCTCACTGATCTAGATATTTCATCCATTCTATGCATTCAACAATAAAAGAACAGTCCTCCCTAGGGTATGCCCCTTGTAGGTTGTACATCCGTTTAGCCCCTTTTTATTTCAAGCTAATTTACCCCCCCAAAAAAACAATAAAAGAACATATCCATGTACCATGAAAAGTAATCATGGTCCAATATCCAAGTAATGGCATAGCAATCGCTCTTCCCCAAAACAATCCATTTGTTGCGTTCATCGAAACAAAGGGATGCTGCTTGTATTTTTTCCCAGTTACGTTTTCAGTGGTTATTCTAGATAATCCTCTGTTGCAAAGTTTTCCAGCCAGGCCTTACAGTGGTTTTGATCATTATAACTCATGAGAGACAAGTAAATAGAGAAGTGATATACGTGCTAAGAAAAAATCTTAGTTTTCCTCTTTCCCTTACTAAATGATCAGTTACTGAGAAAGAAATAAGAAAATAAACATCAAAGATTTAAGATTCTACTATTTGCCATTTTTATGCCATCAATGTCAAACTATGGTAATGACAATGATACCTGCAACAAAATATCCCCCAGCTTCTCCCTAACAATTCCTGTCCCAAGAATTGAGCCAAGGAAGTCACCATGAGAACAAGGTTGAAACCCAAAGTTACCTGTGATACTGGAAAGAGTAAAGATATAACAAACAAAGCATCTTCTTCTTTTTTTCAATTTTGAAAAAGAACACTTTTCTCCAATACATAGATAGAATAACTGTCATCAATGACTTGCCTTAACGCCGCAACTATATCTGGATCACTTTTCAATTCTTGTTGATGTCCAACTGAAAGCCGACAACGTTCGGCCTGGAGGACTTGCGACATATGTTACATGTAAGAGCGGGAAATATAAAAAGAAACCAAAAACCAATAGTAAAAGTTCATATTAATTGAACCTGCGGATATCCACCCTGAGCTACTGCTTTGACATCAGTTAACTTTTCCAGTACTACCATAGATTCCTTCAGGATGGGTGGTGTGAGAAAATCAGTATGAAGAACTTCTTGCCTAGATGATGCTCGTTTTGCCTGAGAAGGGCACAGATCGATTGACCAATCTTTCAGGAATAATTGAACCAATGGCAATATGATATCTTCAAAGAGCCACATTAAACCTCTTCCTCCTCCTAAATTTAAAAATAATTTGTTTTGAAGGAAGTAAAGCATACCAATTCTACAATCTGCTTCACAGCTTCATTGGTATTCTTGCCTCCCACTCCCCTGAGTAAACCATCTACATCTCCCTTAATAGCTTGTGACACTGCCAACTGGCATATACCTGCAGCTGTGTCACTGGAAGTATCAAAAAGGGTGCAAGTCATCAAGTATGAGAATATGAGTTTCGGCTTCAAAGCTTGCAAGCCCATTGAGTTAATGACTCCTAGGCATTTAGGATTTTTGCAATTGTTATTTCCCTTAGTTTGCATCATATGCTACAAAGACTCCTTTTCATGTATAAAGTATCTGTGTCGACCTCTCAACACTGGAGGTAAGGCAATGGATGTGCATCCCACATGTTTAATAGGCATTCATATAGCAAGCATACTTGTCATTCGAGTTTACCAGGAAGCATGCATAAAATCCTCATATTACGCAGGACCCCTAGCAAGCACATTTATAATTCTGGTTTACCATGCAGCTACGGATTAAGTGTCACAAATTATGCATGAATTGCTCTATGATATCTCTTGAACACCATTTTACCCAAGAAAATCGAAACAAATGACAAGAAATCTGGATATTCTGTCCTACTGCCATGTTCTTGTATGAGCAACAAAATCCGTAGCCTTCAGGAATCTCAATGCTACTTGGAATACAGGATTAGGAAGAAACTACTTGTCAAAAATATATATATTAGGAAGAAATTAAGAAACTATTTGCTAATAGTGTTATTCAAATTGGGGTGGTTAGAACAGGGGAATTAATCAATTGTGTGCCTCATAAGAAGCCAATGCTCGCTGCCTACATCCAACAGAGTAGCTATAACTTATCACAAACCATCCTAAATTTTTTAAATCCTCATCAACTACATTTTTTAACAAACTTAATCTCCATAATTCACCCACAATTTTACTATCCATAATATGGGCATTCAAAAAGGTACAATTCACCATATGGGTATTCTTAGAAATAACAAAATTGAGAAGGTACTTATCGAAAAAACAAAAACAAAAACAAAATTGAGAAGAAAGGTAACAGTTTGGGCTGGAAGAGAAGTAGTAATAGCTGCAAATGGAGGAAGGGCGCGAACCTGAAGAACTGAGAGAACCAGTGAGAGGAAGAGAGAAGAGGGTATTACAGTGAGAGAATTTCTTGCTGATTCCAAAGGGAGGAGCTGGAGAGGAAGCAAATGCCCGAATAAGGGCTCTTCTTAGAACAGAATGGGAGGCGAAGCTGGTGGCTGCCATGGCTGCGTATGCGTACTGCGCACTTGATGATGGCTATAAATCGGGCCTTCAGGCGAGCATTTCTCACTGTGTAGACTCGGGTCAAACCGGGCTCGATATGGTGCAAATTCAAAAGTCAAAACCCGACCACCAACGTCTGACATTCCTGGGGTTAACTACAGATAACCACCTTAAACTATCACCCATTTTTACTTTATCCCCCATTTAATCTAAAGAACCCTGGACGTTGCCCATTAATCTATCATCCAGTGTCATTTATAGCCCATTTTGGATTTTTGGTACTCATTAATCCAGATTTGATCATTAGACTTCGATGTGACATTAATATGACATCATTTTCATGACTTAAGTCATCGATATTAGAGTCACAATGAGTCTCATAGTAAATGATGGAGAGAAACATGTTTCTTGAATTGGAGGATGTATTTAAAAGAAGTAAAGGGAAATATATAAATACATTAAGAATAAGCCATAGAAATTTATATTGTGAAATGTCTTATCAAAAAAGGTGATAGTTTGGTCACAAATTACTCACTTGTATGCCATATTAGAGTTTAACGCTCAAATCTTGCAGAAACAAGATGGACAAGGTGTAGAATTTTTTAGAAGAAGGGGGTAAAGAGAAAAGGGTTATAGTTTAAGGAATAAATTGTAATTAACACCTATTTCAAAATACCTCTTGGTGCCCGGACTAGCTTAAATCATATCTCGACTAATTCTCTCTCTAGTTTGGTCAAAAATAAACCATCCATGCCGAGATTAGAAAATTTATACTCAATTAAGTATTTTACCCACCTAACTCCAATAATCGAACCCTCAGCAAATTGGGTGGGGAGCATGCCCACCAACCACCCAAACTAACCCTTGCATTTATCCACAATTTATTTATTTTAGCTCTCCCTTTTCCCTTCTCACTGCAAAATCAATGTCAAAATAATCACATATTGGTAATTGAAGTTGTTGTAGTTTTCTTGTTGAAGTATTATTGAGAATCTTTATGAAAAACTTTAGTAAAGATTATTGACGACGCCCACAATAACCACAAGTACAACTCAAGAAAGAGTCATTATTATCTCAAGAAATTATGAAATTTTACTCTCAATCACTTAAAGGCATCTCCGTTATGACACAAATGTGGTGTTATATAACACAAAAGTGTAAGTGGGTCCCATTTTTGTGGTGTTATGGCAAAATGTGTTGTTAAAATGTTAAAAATTACACAAATATATGCATATATGTAGATATAGGTGGGGCAGATTTCCTCTTTTCTCTCTCTCTCTCTCTCTCTCTCTCTCTCTCTCTCTCTCTCTCTCTCTCTCTCTCCTCTCCCTACACACACCAGCAACCTTTTCTCCTAGGCCATTTTACATCTTTCTCTCTCTAGGCTCTCTATACATCTCTCTCTCTCTCTCTCTCTCTCTCTCTCTCTCTCCTCCCTCTCTCTCTCTCCCCTGTAAAATAGCGGTACTAACACATGTATATACACTAAGCTAACATTTTCACCCCTCTGACACTATTTAACTCTCTTCTAATTGCATGGGTGGGACACAAAAAATGAAAAAGGTGTAGCTAACTGCGTAACTCTTACACTAATTCTTACACTACTACCATTACTAGAGATGCCCAAAATCCATGTGTGTAATGTGACCAACTAATCTCCAGTGGTGTAGCTAACGGTGTAACTCTTACACTAATTCTGACACTACTACCATTACTAAAGATGCCCAAAATCCATGTGTGTAATGTGACCAACTAATCTCCAGTGGTGGAGTTAAAAATGTGTTGTTATATGACACAAAAGTGTAAAGATTGGGTCCCATTTATTTGTTGTTATGATAAAACGTGGTGTTAAGTTAATAAGTGTTGCAATGGTGTTGTTAAAGTGTAAAAAAATGTGTTTGAGTACCACATTTTTCTCTCTCCTCATTCCTTCTCTCTCCTACTTTTTCCCTCCCTCTCTCTCTCTCTCTCTCTCCTCCCTTGGTTGTGGTTGAACCAAAAGTTTTTGCACTTTTCCAAGGTTGGACCCCACTTGGGCACTTGCTTCTGCTAGAGTGAATCGTGACTCCTGCGGTAACAATTTCACCCATTTGACACAAATTAACTACACACTAATTACACTACTGGGAGCAAAAAAGAAAAGCCAACTATCTATCTTAGTAACTGAATAATTTGTGGTGTTAGCTACACCACTATAGATGACCTACCAATGAGAAAGTGATCCATGCAGCTGCAAAGATGACCATCCAGTTTACTACTCTATTAGTTTATGATTGTAGCATGTGTAAGAGCTCAACTATAAGTACATTAGTGTACCCCATATTGTGTGAAACTCATTTTGGAATCCATGATCAGAACCATTCAACTTATTTAAAACATTGTTGCAATGGTTCCTGTAAAAAATTAGCTCATTTCGAATATTGGTAAAGGCTTGGTAAAATTTTCACAAGGACAAAAATTAAAGGAATCAACCAAGTCCTTATCGATACCCAAATGATCTGATTTTTTTACAAAGACTTTTAAAAACAAACATATTTTAAACTAATTCAACGGCCCAGATTTTGAGTACCACATGTTCTCTAAATGGTGTACCCATAATTTTTTTGGCATGCGTAATTGCGGCTTCTTAGAAAGTTGAATGTCCAATTTGAATGATAAACCAAAGTTTACATTCTTCCTAAATTTGTGAAATCTAAGCATAGCTATTGCATGTTTCGGTACAGAGAATTTGAAAAGATTCTCAAGTAATCCAATAACTGAATGAAAATTAAAACAGAGAGCTGGTACAAGCATTTTTCGGTACAGAGAATTTGAATCTACGAAACGTAAGAGAGGTTTATGGGCTGGAAGGAGTCCAAAAACCGAACCAAGCTCAAACCGAGCTCCAATCGAGTACATACTTTTTTGGTTCATTTAGGAGCTTTACCTCCAAGTTGGAGAGAACCCATGCCCCTCCCCCAACCAGCGGAAGAAATTTATGCTCAGGTCACTCACTACAACAAAACCACATGAGTTCAATCTCCCCAGCATGTAAATTAATCTTGCCTGTAGAAATACCAAATTCCTGTAAAAGCAAATGCCTTATGAGAAAAACATTCCTTTCCGTCTAATGTCAAAATTCAAAATTACACCAAGTAAAAACGTACTGATTCACCTGCATGTAGCTCATACTGCCTGATCTACCCATAACTTTATGATGTTCCGCCGAGTCCATACTCGACATATTATCCAAAAATTAAAAAACATTAACATAAACAAAATTACGTCCATGGTACAAACCTCAAAAAGACGAAAATTTGGTCCCTAAAATTGTTCCACCGAAAACAACCTTTTTTTGAACTTCAGATGAAATACTTGTATCCAGCCACTAAAAGCATAGCAACTGACAAAACAGCAGCAGGCGCAGCAGCATATAACCAGTAGTAGTTGGTTGCTTTCTTCCTCTTGAGTATGGCTCTGGGAAGTGAATCTGCACCTTTTGCTCTCTTTCTGTAATTAGCTGTGGCTTCCTTTCGGTCCTTGTTCTTTGATGGAACTGGAGCCTCAACACTTTCCTCTGCCTTTACTGGTTCAGTAACATCGGGACCCCCTTCAGTCGGTTGATCCTCAGGTTCGGTAGCAGGTACAGATGCCGCAGCCTTCTTCTTCGCTTTCTTTTCACGATCCTGCAGTTACATTGTTTTATAAAATATATCATTAAAGAATTTCGGCAAATCCCTAGGGCTACTTCATTTGGAAAAGGAAGGAGAGAAATGAAGAATTGCCTTGAGCTTCTTTTCAGCTTCTTTCTGAGCTTTTATGGCTGCTTTTGCTGCCGCTTTCTCAGCCAGCTTCTTCTTCCTTTCCAAGGCAAGCTTGGCTTTTGCAATCTCCTCCTCTCTTTTCATCTCCTTCAGCTTAGCTTCATCCACAACTTCAGTAGCCTTTGGCGGTGAATCCTTTTGCAGATTTTCAGACACGGAGAATTCCCCTTTGTCTTCCAACTCAATCGGCTCCAAAGGAGTTCCTGAACTTATTGGCTTGTTATTCTTTGCTTCTTTCTGTGGTTTACTCTTTGCTTCTTTCGTCACTTCAGCAACAACAGGGACAACAACGGGAGAGGAGATGGAATCTTCTTTTGTTGGTCGTTCTATAGTGGTTTTAGATACGGGCACATTTTCACCAAAATTTCGAGCCTCTTGTACCACCAATGGCTTCTCATCTGGGTTCCTAATGCGTCCATCTCTACTCAACTGGCGAATGTCCAATGACGGCAAAATTCTTCTCTCATAGTCATCCCTAAAATCCTTACTACTGTTCCAGCAGGACATAAATTTCTCAACCTAACAAGGATAGAAAAAATAGGTTAACAAAAACCATAATATGCCCATTACATATGTAACATAGCATCTTCTTCACTAAGGACAGATAGAGCAACAACAAACCTCCATATTTCCTATATCTTTGACGGCTCCAATATCCTTCTTTGCAGCAAGTTGTTTGACCTTGTTCAAGAACGTGCGATTTTCATAATAGCAAGAATTCTGAGAAACAGTGAAACACCAAGTAAAAATGTGGTTGTATACGGTTCATTTTTATAATAGCAGGAATTCTGAGAAACAGTAAAACACCAAGTAAAATGTAATTGTATACAGTCCAAGTTTTGTGTTATAATCATTCTATCGAACGAATATTGAAATAGAATAAGATGATGATTCCCAGTTTTGAACTGTCAACAATCAGATCAGAATATAATAATAAAAAATAAAAAATAAAAAATAAAAAAGAAGAAGAAGAAGAAGAAGAAGAACGAATGGATGCACCATTAGTATTACCTTCCTCTTTACAATGTCGACTTTTTCAAGCAAGTTTACAGTGCAAGCGGTGAGACTGACAAAATCACAAGTTTTGAGTGTTTTTTTTTTGGTTGATCAAGTTACTAAGTTTTGAGAGTTCATTTTGAGAGATGGTGGGGATACCATGGATCAAATCCCAAAGGGAGGTATGACACCACAAGGTTGCCACCACAGGGAATTGAAGCTTGGTGCCAGTGCACAAAGTGAATTTGTGAGTTTACACTCGAAAAACAACTTCCATCAATACAAAATCAAGATTTTTTAAAAAGGTAATGAGCACAGAACTTGAATCACATCTCTAGGCCTGCCTCTTCAATTCTTTTCTAGGGCATAATTTCCTGGCATAATGTCTCCTGAGTTCCTCGACAGGGGCATATTTCTGTGGTAAAACTTTATGAGAACAGCCATGTTGTGCATAAATTGCCGAAGGTTAGCATTGTTTCCAGTCCTCCCCAACCCAAACCCCCCATTGAATATGGATTACTTGGGTTTTGTTATTGATGTATTCAAGACATACTCTTGTTGTTTCCTCGCATTTTATTGTGTTACAGCAAATTGGACATTGCCATGAACTATATGTGCCTAAATGGCCTTGCAAAAAAAAAAGTCTCAAAGAGTTCTTTAATCAACTCGAAATCAAAATTTGTCTCAAAATTTAGTTCCCCATATTCAATGCAATATCTTCGTTGGATGTTACGACTAAATACATAGTAGTATAACGCACTACAATAACCTACTTCCTTTGGAACTCTTAGGGAACAAAAAACAAACGCATATAAGCAAATCAGTCAAAATAAGGTTCTTACCCCACCTTTCCATATCCCACTATCTCTCTACAATCTCTTTAAAAATACAATCCAGCAACATCCAGATATTCCATGCCCCTAACCACCATCAGCAAATACAAGGTCCACTCCTTAGTTGCACAAAGCAGGAGCGGGAACGGGGGCGGGAGCGGGTGCGGGGGTATGTAGAAGCTCCCTAGGTTGGGAGCGGTGAGGGAGTATTTAATAAAGTAATATATGTTTGAATAAACTTATATATATTTATATGTATTGGACATATATTTTATAGTTGGAAAGGGAGCACGTATGTAAGCATTTTACCTATTTAAACATGAGTGAGAAATGACTTCTCAATAGATTGTTTTATACCAAATATATGGAATAAACATGTAGATAAGTAGTAAAATATGAGACGACATAGTGAGTCCTAAATCTTTCGTACTTTTTTCTTCTTTTTTCTTACATATTTGGAAAAAGAAGTGAGAATTTTGTCTTTAAGAGTAGTGTGGAAGCTCCCATCATGTTTAGGAGCGGGTTACCGTCGAGCTCCCGTCTAGGGAGCACACCCATTTTAGAAGGATCCTGCAACTAAGGTCCACCCACCATCGGCAAATACCAAGTCCACAGCTATGAAGCACAGATACGGATATGGGATACGGATACGACGATACGGAAAAACCCAAAAAAATAGGATACAAATACGTCGGGAATACGGCTGTGTAAATTATACATTTTTATAATTATTAGTCTCCTACTATGCATAAAAGTAGAAACAGTAGTTCTGGGGAGGAGAACCAGCTACTATATGTGCAATTTATACATAAAAGTATATACTATTACACCTTGTACATATAAAAAAATAAATAAAGGTGTCAATCAATTTCTAATATTATATACTCCCTCCGTCCCAATTTAAATGCTCCCCACGGCGATGCGTGTTTTTTTAAAACTATTATAGTTTTCATTCTATAATGTATTTTATGTGCAATATGGATCTTATTTGATAGATCTCAATTAGTTCTATTAGACAAAGTTTTTAAGAACTTTGAAAACCTTACCAATAAAAAGATATAGACGTTTGAAAATGGTACGGATATACATAGGGAGCATTTAAAATGGGACAGAGGGAGTAGCATAACTATAAACTATGTTTATATCTCCTCCACTTAAGAATACTATCTATCTATATATATATAATATATATGGGTCGAACACTGAAATTGTTAAGAGTAACAAACAGAGGGAGAGATAGTACGAGAGAGAGGGAGAGAGAGTGCGAGAGAGAGTACCTTGGAGTGAGTCAATCTAGGGTTTAGAATTTGAAGGTGACGATCTGGTGTCGATCTAGGGCTTATTATGATCCGGAGTTGATCCTGTATCCAGTCTCTCTTATATATAATAGTTTATTATAGTTTTCCCCGTATAGTTTCGGCTTAATTTGGTAAAAACTTTCATTTTACCCCCAGCCGTAGCCCGTGTGTATCACAAATGTATCCTAAAGGTATCCAAAATTAAAATGATTTAATTTCATTTAAATAGAGGATACTTATTTGCAGTATCGGTATCAGTATTCAATACTCGTACATGACTAGTTTCAGAGAATCCATGCTTCATAGGTCCTCTCTCTCACACCCACCCAGCCACCCAATAGGTCCAACCATTGTCACTCTAAACATCATTAGACCCAGGTGGTCTGTGGTACAATTGGTTTGTGATATGTCCGCAGAGGGATGCCAAAGGAGTTGGGTTGCAATTGTGTGGCATTGCAATTGGTGCGCAGTGGGTTGATATTGGTGTGAGGCGGGTTGCCAAAAGAGCTGAAGAGAATAAAATTGGTTGGACTGTGAGCAGGTGCGATCTAAATATTTACTAACAATTAACAGTGCTATCATTGGGATTTCTGCAAGCAGAAACACAACTCCGTTCCATTGGGATTGAGTTGGTGGCGCTGGAGTGGCCTAGTGGTCGAACATAGAGCAAAACTTTACACGTGTGTGTGGGCGTTTGTGATTGTGTGTGGGTAGGTGTGGGTGAGAGTGTGTGGGTGTGGGTGAGCATGAAAGAGATGGGTGGTTGATGGATGATTTGAATAGGTTGGAGAGAGATGGTCGTTGGCACAACGAGAGAGGGAGGACAAAGATAGTCAACAGAGAACAGTTTCAGACATTTAGTCTACTTAAGGAGGGCAAAAATGCAATTACAGGGTTTCAATCGGTTCCTTGTCCAGAACTTGGAGGAACTTACATTATTGACAAACCTCACGGGAGGTAGGTGAAGCTATGTCCCACATTGCATGGGTAGTAAAGTAATATGAAGCCTCAAAGCGTGCGGGCGCCCTCACTTCAATAGCTAGTGTTTGGGGTTTAGTTCTACCAAAGACCATGTAACATGTTTTCAAAGCTAGGTACCAGGGATGGATAGAGTGCGTGTCCTTGGCTTGCATGAGGCAGTTGTTCCTGAGTGAGCACACTATGTGTTAGGGGTGGTGTGAAGCTAGGTCCAAGGTAATACGAAGTATGTAAGCGTGAGGGCACAGCAAGGTGTAATTTACCCCCAAGAAGAATTTACGTATCTTGCATCTTTTTGTCATTTGATCTAGAGGGAAAGAGGAGTCCTAACAAATTATAACAGGTCGTGAAAGTTCAAATAAAAGGAAATTTAACTTGAAATTATATTAACAGACATTGATGACAAATACAATAACAGAAGAAAGACAACATGGAGCATTGTAACGGGAGCTTGGGCAACAACAACGCAATTGTATGTTCCCAAGCGAAGACCTCTTCAAGTCTTCCCACGTGACCTAGAAGACTTCATTCTTATTTGACACACTAACTAAATGGCTAAAAGCAAAACCTATCCATCCACAAGACATGTTGAATAGGTTATTCGGACAGCTTCGTCCACTACACAAAGCACTTGCATTTGACAAACTATAAGGATTATATACCATGAGGGCATTCAGTAACCCAAATAGAGATATAAAAACACAAAAGTCAACAACAGTTGCCGGGTATTCCAAAAATGGCCATCTACGCTTCCATAAACTACAATCAGCCCTGAAAATTTAGACTCAATTGACTTTTTTGACAAAACAATTTACAATCCACAGGAGGTAGTTTACCATACCCACGAGAAGTAGTTTACTATCCCCAATACAACTAGAAAAATGTAGAACTGACCATTGCCAAGAAAAATTGAAGATAGAGAATCGAATCAATCAAAACCATGAGACTATCAAACAACAGAAACTAACAATCTAAACGAAGTCAAAGATTAATGATTGGAATGGAAAGTAAACCAACATACCCCCTCCTCACGCTGTGTCTTCAATTTCCGAATAGTTTCATATGCTGTCTCCCGCTTATTTGTTGCAGAATCCAACTCAGTTTCCACCTTACTAATTTCTGTTTCTAACTCTCGCCTTTCATCCATAAGTTGCTTAAGCTTGGCCTTCACTGCCTGCATATCCTTTCTGACTCCATCCAGATTCACTCCCATAACCTACAGCAACACAAATTGTTCAAAAAATAAAAACAAATATTACCGTCAAGAAAAGCAAAACAACAGAGACCAACAGATGTGATGCAACAGTCTGAATGGAAATGCTTGGGGGAGGGAGAGCCTAAACTAACATGAAAGTCAGTTGTAAAAAAGGATATGTATTTAGTAACTACTACGAATGATATGGCCCTTGACAGAGCAGAGAGTGGTAGTAAAAAATACATATAACCAACCCCGATGTATTGTTGTTGTTTGGTAACAGGGCATATTATCTTGAATAGAATACAAGGGAATGAGGAGGATTGTCTTACTTTAACCTGGTCCTGGATGACACCTTTTTCACCCAGTGAATTCTGAATCTTCACTCTTGTAGCATCATTAGCAATTACTTGTTCCCTTGTTCCTTCAAGCTGTTTAAGATCTCTCAGGAGTTGCTTCTCCTCAGAAAGCGGGATACTTTCATGTTGAATACGGTAATTCAAGCTTTTGATCTGCATATCACAATTACCACACACACACACAAAATAAACACTAAAGCTTCGAGTGATGGCAAATTTTCAAGTGAATGTTTTGAAACAACGATATATTGTTTGATTGTTGTTTTCAGTATCATTTTTGCAAAACACTCTCGTATATTTATTTAGACGACAATCTTCAAAACTTGATTTTCACGAACTTTTCAGCAAACAACCACATTTTTTTTAGAAAACTTCACAAAGACTCTTCCAAATTCTAAGAAAAGGGCCCCAGAAATTGAATAATATAGGTAAACGACAAGTGTTTCTATTTTCAACAAACAGTTTCTGTGATTGTGTTCACTGTTTAGTGAAACAGCAGCCAAGCAATGAGGAGCCCTTGCATCAAAAACTTGGATATGGAGTCAAACAACTCTGACAGCTGAATAATAGAAGCTTACAAGATAATTAAGCTCTTCTTCAGATGAACACAGACCAACACCCTTCTCTCCTCGGTTACGCAACTTGCCTAGTGCCTGCTGCAGAGGTTCCATCTCTTTTCTCTTCTCACCCATGATCGTTCGGTAATGATCATTCTCACTTACCAGAGTATTTATTTGTGCATTTACCTGAGCTTTATCGGACTACAGTGACAGAATAAATGCAAAGCAATAAGACATTTACATAAATGAATAATTGTCAGACCAAGGCTTCATAGGATTCGTCATTCAATAAATAGCTTCATACAATCAATAATTCTTCATCATTTAATGCCTAGTGACTTTGATTGGACGGTGTATTAAAGGGAATGATTTCAAAAACATATATACAGGGTGAAATCACAGTTGATTACCAACGAAAAAAAGAGCTCCGCCAGAGTTGATTGTCAATCGAAAGAACAACTAAATATAGTTGACCACTTAACTCCAAATCCCAACTAATTAGTCAATTATGAACTGAAAAAGAAACCAATATCTTTTCCTTCATAGTATCAAAAAAAACCTAAGGAAACTCTGAAAGTTGACTTGGGATCACAAAAGGCAAATGGAATGGCATGTAATGACTTTTTGTGGACAGTGATATTTTAGATAAGTAGATTAATGACTTTTTGTGGACAGTGATATTTTAGATAAGTACATTAATATTTCGTATTCCGCATCAGTACAACTCGGAATTCAAATGATTATCTGTGAATTAAAAAAAAAGGCCAGGTTACAATAGCCAACTCATTGCAGATTCAAGTAGCTTACCCACACCTAGTTTGTACTACCAGGGTCTCTCTTTCCCTCTGTTTATATCTTATTCATCCTGGTTATCGTGAGTTTACTCGAGGTAATATCAATTTATCCGAATGTGCCTGTTCCTATAATAGTCTATAATAGTACGTGTCCATAACTCCATTGCATTTTGTCAAATAAATTTGATACATTATTTTAGTGCATGTTTACATAAGTATTCATAATAGCTACTTCGTTAGAATCATTACCATTTTACTTCTACATGTAAAAGTCGCAAAGAATATGACTCACATGATGGTGCTCGATTTTGTCCTTTTTTACATTATCAATATGATGTACTTCAAGTGCTTTGAAATGGGATCCAGAAAAACATGTAAGCTCCGAATGCATTAGCAATGGTAACCTACATATTCCATATCCAGGAATATAAAGATTATTCTCATTTGACCTTAACATGAGCTAGCTGTCTCGATATGCATTCATAAGTAGCCAGAAATGTAACTACTTTTCTAGGAAAAAAAAAACAAAAGGCTTCCAGATAACTCATTCTGTTAAACCGTCGCAAGATTTTGAATCATCAGCTTGATCACGAGTTTTTAAGAACAAAATTCAGCTTGCCTTTTTTGCCTCTTTTTTTTTTTGGGTAAAGAAGGATTTTATACCTTTTTTGCCTTTACTTTTTCAATGAGCTGAGACCGAGCTTGAATCTTCTTTTGAAGGTCACTTTCGGCATTCTCCAATGCGACCTTGAGTTTAGGATCATCGTAAGATCGATACTTGACGAAAAAAAAGGAATGGGTCTTCATAGCTTCTGGCCACTCGTCCACAACATCCTTCGGGAAATCGGCAACTGAAGCACTAATTTCTTCAATATTAACTGGCTCATCTACTCCATGCGAACCAAATTTAATGGGTTCACTTGGACCAATTCCCTGATGCGTTATTCCATTTTCTTCACTCGCAGATTCCATTGAAAGTTGAGCCAAGTCAGATTTCACCACCTCCACATCCATGATTTCAACCAGAACTGACAACACCACCGATGAGAAGATCCCGAATCCTGATGCACAACGCCAAAGAAAAAAAAAACAGATATCCCATCAGAAGATGTAAAAAATCATCATTCCATTGAGAACCCATGCAAGTACTCAGAGGAGGTCTTTCTTCATCGATTAAAGAACTGGACCTAGTAGCCTACCTTTGGATCATGGATTTGCGGAGGGATTTACCCAATGACAAAAAATGCAAGGAAAACCAAATAAACAAATTTAGCTTCCTAACTTTGTAAATGTTCTATCTTCTTTTTACTTCCACCTTTACTTTGTCCTTTGCCTCCATGAATCCTTGCCAATCGATGATCCAAACACAGCCATGATCTTCAAACATGAGCTACAACAACAATAATTGTGGACATGGCCGGAGGACAATAGGAGACAGACCTAGCATTTGGCAATATATGCACAAAGTGGCTACTCTCATAATACCACTTACACAGTGGCCTCCTATACCTCCCAAAAACGAAGACTCGAGGAGGTAAAAAAATGTTTCGCCACAGAACCATGCCCCCAAATCAAAGCCGAAAGGCATCAAAAAGGGCAAACCTAAATCATTTTTTGTGGACATTAGAAAGCACAAAGGTCTCAAACATAAGCTCTTCGGTCGAATTTGTCAAAAAGGATCAACGGCCATGGTCCTCAAAATAAATCAACAAATACACCAGCCAAGTTCTAGCACTAGACCTTTGCTCAGATAAACCAAATTGAAGGATCTACAAAATATTAGGGCTGTGTTTGGATCAAAGATTTGTGGACGTTTTACGAAGAGGAATACAGGAAACTCAAACTAAAAAATTTAGCTTCCCCAATTCATTTCTCCTTTATCGTTTAGTTTACCTTATCCATTCCCTCATAAGCCCATCTACAAATCCCAGATTCAACTCAAATACACCCAAGGAAAAAACACAAAGTACAACGCACATCCATACGATCACACTAGAGCTAGATTCAACTATTATACAGTATCATCCAAAAATCAAAACAGAATGGGGGGAAAAGGATCAACCAAACACCACCAAACCGTCAAATAAAAACAGATTACACGCATACATGCATCAATTTACAGATATGTCCAAGTCAAAACCCATTGCATGTCTCTGGTAACCAAGCAAACCCACCAAAAAGATCAAACCTTTCTGCAAGATAGACCAAAATTTCAAAGACCCAATACGCATAACTCGTAAACAACTAGGATTTACCTGTTCAACGCAGATATTTCCATGCCAATATAGATTGCATATATCTGGTAATTACAACCATGAACAATGAAATCTAAAACTGACAGATGAATCCAAGCAAACCCACCAACGAGATAAAACCTTTTTACAAAATAGATCAAAATTTCAAAGACCCAACACGTATGACTCGTAAACAATGAGAATTTACCTGGTCAAAAATAAAATAAAAATTAAAAAAATCACTCCTATATACCCATTATTGTCGTGTACAGAAATTTCCAAGTCAAAATGCATTGCACGTATCTGGTAATTATTTAAAACCGATAAAACCGTATCCAAGCAAAACCACTAAAAAAATCAAACCTTCCTACAAAAAAGACAAAATTGCAAAGACCCAATACGCATGAGTCGTAAACAATAAGGAATTACCTGAAAAAGGATCGAGATCGGGGATAGATCGCGGGATAACGCACTTAGCAGATAGCAAAAACGGGAAAAAAAATTGAGACGGAGAATAGTAAGGAGAGAAACAAAGGGAAAGAATTGTGGATAGATTAAGGGGAGACGAAATAGCGGGGGGGTGCCTGTGATGGGAAAAAAACAGGACAGAGGCAGGGATTTTTGGGAGGAGAAAGAGACCTCCTTTTGACAAGGTCTGCTTCCGAGAAGAGCAAAAATAAGGGTCAGATCTCGGAAACGAGTACTTTCCTTTTTTTAGAGAGAGAGAGAGAGGGTGATACTACAGAGCAGTAAATTGTGATTTGATTGTGCCACAGCGGTTTTTGTTTTTAACCCAAAAATAGAAAAAGAAAAAGGACTTCTAGTTTATGAGTTTTATATTGATTTTAAAATAAGAAAAGTTTTTTTTTTTTTTTGATCCATCCAATAAATAAGAAAAGTTTGCTAGAGGCTTTTTTAATTTCCAGTGTTAATATATTTATATTTTTTATGTCAACTAACACCCCTTCTTTAATGGCAAAGATTATTTTGGTTATTAGAGTGCACTTTGACTAAATTTTGGTTTTTGGTTTATTGGATTATTTGGTTTTGTCCTTATTCAAATTTTTTTTTTTGGTTTATTTTTTGTCTTTATTCACAAAACTTTAAATTTGGCTAATAATTTTATACTTTTTAGATTCCTACCAAATCGGCAATGCTAGAAAACGCCGAAAAATCGTATCAAAAACTAACAAATGCAAAAAAAATTTGAATAAGGACAAAACCAAATAATCCAATAAACCAAAAAACCAAATTTAGCCAAACTAGGCCTAGATATTCGTTACTCAAGAATTTCGTATATGGTTCAGTTTTTTGGGTAAATTATATGGTTCAGTTAAGATGTAAATTTTCTCTATATATGGTGAAATCTATTAGGATTATGTCTCTATTTTATGGTTATTGATATTTCTAATGTTAGAAGAATCAATGATTGCGGCAGCCCTTTTCTCTTAGGATAAGTGACCGAGTATACGTGTTGGGTCTTTGAACGTTGTGGCATTCTCTCTTGTCGTTATCGTTCTTCCCTCCTTGATCGCTTCATTTTACCAAGTAGATGGATATGTTTTGACCGTTAAAAGCAAGAGCCAAATGACCGAGCAGACATGTTTGGTCTTTAAATGTTATGACATTCTCTCTTGTTGTTATCGTTCTTGCCTCCTCGATCGCTTTTTCCACGTATCAGATATTTTCTCACTAGCAGAATTGTCCTCTGGACCGTTAACCTTTCATTTAATTACAACCGACATAAAAAAAAAAAAAAAGAATATAACGTATCATTTGAAGAAAGAAAAAAAATTGACCTTTTAGTCTTCTTATCAATTAGTCTTTTTCTCAAATTGATTATTTATTGTATTTTGATTTTTACAATCGAGATAAAATAAAAAGGTAAATTAACTAATTTGAAACCATTTTTTGCTGTTAAAGTTAAAGAAAAACTTTTAAAAACAATTATAATTCGAAAACCTTAAAGAAGAATGGCTTATTTACTACTCCAATCGTGCTATTGATCGGCCATTGTTCTCTCGTTAAGGTAAAAAAAAAAAAAAAGATCTTCAATACACATTACCTGCACGTCAATGCATTTTTACAAATTGGATTCTTCAGAATATATTAATACAATCTTTAATTTTGTTGCCCTGTAAAATAAAATAAAATATTTGTCAAAATTTTATCATTAAAATACCAAAAAAAGGAAAAAAAGAAGAAGATGAAGTTACCGAAAACGACGTGGGTTTGGTGGGGTTTGAAAGTAGGAACAGAAACGTAAGTGACATCTATTTCTACAGTGGTGTTGCTAAGGGGTTGTTTGGGAACACGTGTTTTAGAGATAAAACTGGTTTTTAGTGTTGAGGGCTTAGGATCTGGCACGTAAGTGCCGATGATTACGAGGGCCTGTACTACGTGTGTACAGTTAACTTGCAGTAATGCCCGCACCTTATACATTTTACTCGCAGTTCCGAATTGATCTCAGTCTGCGTTTTTCGCTTGTTTGGTTAACAAATTTAATTTTGTACTGTTTAATTTTAATGATGTAAGTGGGTGTAATAAGTGGAGAAAGAGAGAGAGAGAGAAATGAGCGAAATGGTGATGTAACCAAAACAAGACCAAAACTGTTAACCAAACATGGCCAGTATATTTTGGAGGTGTTTGGAAAGCTCATTTCCAACTTTTTATATTCAAGTTTTTTTAATTTTTTTTTTGTCTTTTTAGATTATAAGCAGAATGTATCAAAATGCATTTTACAACATGAGTAGTGTTTGAAAGATATATACATAATACATTCTGTTGATCCTTTTGTTAATAAAAAATAAGAACAATAAAAAATGAGAAGTTAAAAAACTCTTCTCTGCCTGCTTCTCACTTCTCTTCACCAAACTGAAAAGCCCAAAACTCATTTTCGGAAAATGTGTTATGCATGCTGTGTGGCAAACACTCAAAAGTAAAAAAAAAAAATGAAAAAAAAAATGAGACGGTAATAAGTAGGCTCCCATACTCTCTCTTTCTGTTTTACTACTCCTATCAGTTGACAAAAATTATGGAAACAAAATTTGGAATAAGCCTTAGTTGCATATAGAGATGCAAACTAGCTTAATCGAATCAAGTTTTGTAGTGTTCAAAGTCGACTCATTTAGTAAATGAGTTAAAAACACGAGTTCAGCTCATTTTGCTCAAATCGTTCATTAACAAATTGAACCCTTAATGACCCGAGCTATGGTAATTTACCTAACGAGCTTATTTAAACGAGTTTGGTTAAGCTTTAGCGAGCTCATCTACTAAACAATTCTAAACGAACCGAGTAACGAGATGCTAGCACAGCTCAATTCGATTCATGTGTGCAGCGGTCAACTTGTTCGCATCTCGACTGATCTTCTTTTCGATCCGGTCAGAGACACATAATCCACTCCAAAATTAAAAAATTCACAAAAAAAAAAAAAAGAAGTTCTTGCAACCTAATCTGAAAAGCTTGTCAAATTTCGAACTATCTTCATTTATATAGTCTATCCTTTGGGAGCTTGCCTTTCTATGGATGTGGTGAGAGAACGGAGGTTATGGACAATCCAATATAAAATCGAATGAATTATGGAAATATATTTGTTATGTGTGTGCAAACGTTGACCAATTTAATGCGTTGTTCCCTTTGGACTCTGGTTTTGCAGAAGTAGTAAAAACTCACATTTTCAAATATTGCAAAGTGAAACAGTAAATTACCAGCATAATATTCGTTCTGTGCACGGCATATTGCCCTTAAATTAGAGATAAGTATTTATTTACTTTTGGTCAATAAATACTACGGACCGTGCAATAAACTGGTTATGTGAGAAAAGGAAGTGGTTAATCGTGTAGAACTGGTTGATGCCCGCTAAATGAATTAAAATTCAATCTATTTGGGTCATCTTCTTCTATATTGTCCAGTTATTTGTAGAAATTACTCAGTGAGCACCAATATGAATAATACAAACCCACTATAGTGAAAAAAAAAAAAAAAAAGAAAGAAAGGAAGAAGGATATAAAAAGACTTGTCGATGCTCAATTCCTTTCATTATTTTTTCTCCTACTAGTCTTTGATTTTTATTCATGCCATTCTGCAGGATTTTGAAGATCTTCATTGTAGATGATAAACTGCTGCTACTAATTTATTTATAAAATAAAAAAAAAAACTATTTACCAATTGACCAGTGTTATTCAACTTTCCATCCAAGTCCAAAATAGCTATTTAAAAAATACACACTCATTAATGTTCATTGTAGCGGCCGAATTGACTGGGGTCCGGAGGGGCCACCTCACCCGAGAGGACCACGGCCCTAAAACTTCGGAAAGCCCAGGCTCGGCCGGTATAGGTGTCCTCGCGGCCCCTGGGCCGTTGTCCTAGCAACTGGAGGTACCGATGAGGGTCTCGGTAGGCCCGGGCCTCGTTGCTCGGCTGTAGCAATAGGAAAACGTGGCAGGAGGAACCATGATAGCGCCGGGATTGTCGGCTCGAAGGCCCAACCGATTGATCATCTCTTGGGGACGGTCACGCCAGGTGTCTAGGGGGCTCGATCGAGACACCTCTAACTTCCCGGGTGGCTCATTAATGATCTTGACCATCCCACTTGCTCACCCCACTTGCTCTGCACAAGTGGCAGGTCACCAACTCCACAGTGCGCGCGTAGGGAGGAACTAGGCGGCCAGACTATCAATAGCGTTTCTTACTTTGGGAAGGGAATAGTGGGCCGGGCCACTTATCGGCAGAATGATTTCCATGCACTCGAGTCTCTTGCGATAGGGGGCCAGGCGTGAGGTCCCCGTGAGGGGAACCTGCAGCTCCACTTTGCCTATAAATACGCCTCCCTCCACCTCCATTAAGGGGCGGGTAAACTCAAAAAAATCTCTCTCTCCACATTCAGCTTTAGGTTGCACTCTCTCTAGATCTCCATCGTATAACTCTTCCCACACTTACTTGGCCATCCAGGCGCCTCCCCCCCTGACCCCACCCGTCGGGCTAGGCGTAACGTGGATTATTCCGCTTTGTGCGAGGTCCCCTGCGGCGTACCTCAAGAGCGCTTAGCCTTCTTCTCCGGACGAACTTCCGGGTTCCCGCAAACGGGCAGCCCGAAGCTCCTCCCCCTCCTTTGTTCCAGCGTCAAGGAGGTCATTCGGTGAAGCGACTCCCACAATTGGCGACTCTGCTGGGGACAAGGGGAGAAGACTTGGTTCTCTCCCAATCTCTTTTCTTTTAGTGGTGGTCCTTCACTCCTGTTCAAGACCTCCTTGGCGCCTCTTAAAGCTACACAGTAAAATGGCCCGACCTCACCTTTGGGGTGGGCGTTAGCGTTAAGCATCCGAGGAGGGCTCATGACAACTTCAGGCCACAATGGGTACCACCCGGGCGGGGGTGGCACAGGACTCACACTCATCCCAGGCCTCCAGCGAGGGGCGGGGCCGTCGCGGCGTGGGGCGCCACCCGGCCTCCGCAGCGTCCCGGGGCGGGCAGCGTCCTTTTAGCATGAGCGGGGGCGTACACTCCTGGACAACCTCATTACCCTGGCTCGGAGGGAGAGTTTACCTCGTCCTCCTCCTCTCCTTGCTCCGAGGAGAAATGGGCGTTACTAAGGAGAGGTGTTGGCTTTGGAAGCAAAAGCAAGGGAAGCGGCCACAACCTCGAAAATCCGGAGGAGGGCCGGGGCGGGGACAAGAGGCCCCGCATAAAGCGTAGAGTAAGAAGGCGGAGGCTCAGGTATTACCACGCCTGCGGCGATCCGCCGAGATCGTGCCGAAGGAAATGCCTTCGTTGTCCCCGGCCGGGGGCCGTGGCAATTCCACCCCGGGAGGTAGTTCCTGGAGACCAACGGTTCAGTTGAAGCGAACCGAAATTACGGAGACAGCGCCGCAGCCTAAGGACTTACGACCTGCAGGGGCCAGCGTCACAGCGCGTGATTGCAGGACTTGAGCAAACCTTGAGAGGCAAAGAGGCGGTAGTGCACCCGTTCACGAGCATGCCAAAAGGCGGCGGACCCATGAAACCATAGGGATACTTGAAGTCACGGAGTAGGTCGGGTGGGCGAATGGTTTCGCCGCCAGCCCGTCGATGGGCCGACAAGGTGCTGCGAGAGCTCGAAACGGCCAAAGGAGCCATGGCGATGGGCCGACATCTCGGAAGCCACATTGGCCGGAAGGGAACGCCACAGCGGTGACCGGGGCCTGACCGGGGAATAAGATGAACTCCGCCATCGTGGCGGAAGCATAATGCCTCGTCAACAGCACTGGACGGGGGCATGCGTGTCTACCATCCCGAGGGGATAGGGAAGGGCCACCCCACCCTAAGGGCCCGATGCACCGCAGCGATGCAGGAAGACGCGATCGTGGCGTTGCGTCCGTGAGCAATGTGCAAATTGGTGATCATGAGGGCTTGGCATCGTGGGGGTCCCCTCCAAGAGGACTTGCGGGGGTGTCGGACGGCCCGACTTCAACCCGGACCCCCAGTCTCTCGCCATTCCGATTCCCCGGCCGAAAGAGCCAAACGATCCCGCCGTTATGGCTAGGGGTCGCCAAGGTAATTCCCAGGGGGTTTTAAAATCCCAAAGTTTGACAAGTACAATCCATACCACCCACGCCACCACACACATATCTGGCCCGATGCAATCGGTCTCCGAGCTTTATGGGCATAGTGACGCTCTCATGTGCAAGACGTTCTCCATTAGCCTCCTCGGCCACCGCCTCATGCAGAGGTCACCGCACCCTTCGGTTGCCGCTTTCGACGCATTGAGCCAAGGCGTTTCACGCCTCTTGCTTGTGACGAAAGCAAAGACATTGCTCAAGACGCCGACGCTGCTAGTAAACATGAATAGGGGAGCGCATTTGTGACCTCAAAGAGTAGACGCCCGCCACCGGGAGGTGTACGTACCGTGGAAAATCAGGACTAAAAAGGTGGCGTACCACCTGCTCAAGAACGGGTTGAGGACACTCGACTTTCAAAGACCTCATGGTGCACCCCCAAAAAGACATGACCGAATTACGCGCATTCGGGGATATGCATGTACAAGGAGTCGGGAGGAATTCTTTGTCAATAAGGCTTCCAAGGGGGAGTAGCACCAAGAGCACCCTGAAGGAGGGGAAAAGGCAGGTCAATGACGTCAAGAAAGGAGGAAGGGGCGAACTGGCTGGAGGGGGCAGTAGCAGGAGCTACAGAGACAACTCTAGCCGGGACGGCAATGGGAGAAGCAACGACAACGGAGCGAAAGTTTTAGGAGCCAGAGGACCCCCACATGATCTCCTTCACTGAGTTGGACTTGGAAGGACTACAACTCCCCCATGAGGATGCCCTCGTTATCGAAGTTGAGATCGACCGCATGGACGTCTGGAGAATACTGGTCGATCAGGGGAGCTCCGCGGACGTCCTTTATTACTCGGCCTTCAAGGCCATAGGACGGACGCGTGACGAGCTGACCCCTTCGGATACACCCCTGGTGGGATTCGCGGGACTCCCCGTGTACCCCCTCGGGAGCATCATCCTCCTGGTTTGGGCGGGGTCGATGCGCCTGGAAGTCGACTTCACGGTTGTGGACTCCCCGAGCCCTTATAACGCCATACTTGGGCAGGGGTGGCTCCACTCCATGAAGGCAATCGCCTTCTCTCTCCATCAGTGCGTCCGCTTCATTGGTCCGTCTGAGGCAACTAGATGGCCTCCAGGAAGTGTTTTGTAAACGCTGTCCGCATAAAGGATAGGAAAGAAAGTCGGTTGCCGAGGCAGGTCCAGTGGGTCGAGATGCCGGACTCAACCCCCGTCCTCGACGATGTTGGCTCTCCGGCCGAGGAGAAGGCTGTGGAGGACCTCTTCAAGATACCAATCAACGAGGATGGCAGCAGGTACTTCATGGTCGGCTTTGAGCTCGTTGACTCCGAGCTGAACGACTTGATCTGCTTTCTCAAGGACAACATTGAGGTCTTTGCATGGTCTCCCTACGAAATGCCAAGTGTAAGCCCAGATTTCGTCACGCATAAGCTCAACGTTGATCCAGCCAGGAAACTAGTGGTGCAGAAGCCAAGGCGGTCCTCTGCCATCCACTTGGACGCCGTGGTAGAGGAGGTCCAAAAGCTCGTTGAAGCCGAGGCCATCCGGAAAGTACAATACTCCACCTGGCTGCCCAATACCGTGGTGGTCAAGAAGAAGACTGGCAAGTGGCGGGTATGCGTGGACTACACCAACCTAAACGATGCCTGCCCGAAGGATTGCTTCCCCCTCCCTCGGATTGACCAGTTAGTGGACGCCACAGCCAGCCATGCCAGACTAAGCTTTTATGGACGCGTATCGAGGGTACCACCAGATAGCCATGGACGACATGGATGTAGAGAAGACTGCCTTCATCACGCCGATGGGTATTTATTGCTACCAAGTAATGCCCTTTGGCTTAAAGAATGCCGGCGCCACCTATCAAAGGATGGTCTCCAAGATGTTCCAGAGGGAGCTCGGGGACATCATGGAAGCATACATTGATAACATGGTAGTAAAGAGCAAGTTCGCGGAAGACCACCTGGGTCACCTCAGCAAGGTCTTCGCAATATTAAAAACGCACAAATTACGGCTGAACGCCGAAAAGTGTGCCTTCGGGATAGGCTTGGGGAAGTTCCTGGGGCACCTCGTCACTCGGCGGGGGATCGAAGCGGACCCTAATCAGGTCACCGCCATCCAAAGGCTCCGAGCCCCAACAACATTGTCCTTCCAATTTTGATGTTATGCGATCTTACTCAAAGGCGGCTCCAAGGGGAGCTTAGTGTGGTCACTCGAACACCTTGAATTTTTATTTTTTTTATAAATACATGTAAAAAAAATTCCTTTTTAGAGTTTTTTGTCATTTTGAACACTTTACCCAAAATGTTTGAATACTCTACTCAAAATGTTTGAACACCCAATCCCAATGACTTATTCAAATTTTGGTCCAAACTTAGCCCAACCCACAATCCAATGACTGATTTATAATTAATTAAAAAGAAAAAAGATCTGTAATTTATAAAAAGGGTAGGGGATGGATCTAGAACGTCTATCTTTATTCTTTGGACTCTCACCTCTCAAAAAAAAAAAAACCCGAAAATGGAAAGAATCAAAACATGAAAAGTCGTTGAGGGCAATTATGCTTAAAATATGCTAAATATTTTGTTATTTTTTAGTGGCATTGTTAATATTAGTAGATTTTTTTTAATGTATAATTATGATTTCTAGGGACCGTAGTAGAATTTTTGAAGACTCACGTTAGAATTCCTTGAGCCGCCACTATCTTACTTGACATGATCATATACTGATGTATTGGTTCACAACATTCGACCAACTCTTACGCAGATTGTCAACAAGCATGAAGCAGCTAGCAAAAACATCTTTAGGCAGAAAGAGTTCAACCTTCAGCCACTTGGTATAGGTGGTTTAAGTGCAGAGTTTGCAGATATATTTCGAAGAGCTTTGCCTTTAGGGTTTTCCCTCCACATTTGACCAAGAAGTAATTTCCTTTTCATGCATATGTTCACCATTGTCCTGTCTGGTTCTGTAGAATTTATTGCATTGCTTTTGTAAATGACTCTGATGTGGAAAATATTTGTGTTAATTAGGCTGGGCATCAAGCATGTGAAGGGAATGCTGCTTTACGGACCCCCTGGTACTGGGAAGACTCTAATGGCCCGTCAGATTGCAAAAATTCTTAATTGCAAGGAACCAAAGGTGTACAAGTTATTGGAAAATAAATTAGAATGATGTGGTGTTATAGGCATATTTAGCAGTTATACACACACACAAACCCACACATCCAGTCCACACCCTTAAAATACGTACTCCGTCCACATCTTCACTTTCCCGATCAAATTTTCATGATCCAAACCGTCCAATGTGTTTAAAAGCGTTTTTAAGAGTCCCCACATATTTTTATAAAAAACTGCTCAGGTCAAGCTTTTCCCGGTCATTTTATTTATTTTTATGATTTATTGTGTGACCCTTAAAAATACCTTTTGAACACATTGGACGGTTCAAACAATGAAAATTTGATTGTGAAAGTGAAGGTGTGGATGGAGTCCACAATTTAAGGGTGTGGACTGGATCCTAACTTCACGGTTCAATAACGGTTCACCAGTGGTTGAACCGGTGACCAGTCCCCCCCGTCCCTTCTCCGGTTCGCTCATCAGTCTGGTTTTCAAAACATTGAATCCATGTTGATCAGAAGTTATCACTGTGAGCTTTATTTGAACTTTGATTTGTTGAGTAGGCTTGTTTGAGTTATTTGGAAATTTGTTGAAGAATACAAATCTGCATCCTATTGTTTAGGAGCATTTTAGCCCAAATTTTGAAACTTTATAGTTTATACGCCTTGTTCAACTGCTTCCACTTTTAAAATTGACCTGAATTGTGGAGCTTTTTTTTCCCCTGTGTGCTTCGATAGTGTTATCCTCAGGAGCATGGATCCGTTGTCATCTTTTAATCTTCTTGTATTTTATTTTGGTACTACAAATTGTTTAATATGCAAAGGACTGCACACTCAATATCTAAACAAAACAGCATGTCTAGAAATCGGCCAACCTAGCCCTTTTTATTTGTTACTAACAATCAATGAACGCACAAAATTGAACACTCCTGAAGTAAGTTTGGCACTTAAGTGTTAAAGTATGATCTCCTGCTAATGTTCCTTAATTAGGATTATGGAAGTCCTCTAACCTGCACCCTGGGCATTGGAAAATCTCTGATGCATCCCTGCTTGTTTCCACGGTTGATTTAAGTAATTTAACATTCTTAAATTATGTATGTAATCGTATTCTACCACTACGCTCTGCTTTCTAGTATAATACTAACTCATTTATCTTTTCGGTTGTATGATTAAATTGATTGTGTGCTTCAGGTTGTCAACGGCCCTGAAGTATTGAATGAATACATTGGTTGAAGTGAGAAGAATGTGAGAGATTTATTTGCTGATGCCAAACGAGACCAGAGAACTCAAGGTAAAAGGCTTATGCAAAAGTTACTCCAAGCATTCCCTCTGGTGTCTAATGCTTTCATTTCTGCTTTTCAGGGGATCAAAGTGGCTTACATGTTATCATATTTGATGAAATTGATGCGATATGTAAGGTAGGATTCATAGGAACTCTCGCTTCTAAATCTCGAAATTCCTCGCAGCTTCTGGAACTTGGGCAACGGCCGAGCATTAGTTATTAGTAAAACTAGTTGCTAGTTAGGTACATGTAGTTCTATGCCGAATGTATTTTTATAGCTTGATATTCATTGTTGGAACCATTCCTAACAACTTAAGCTTTTGGGAGAGTTGGTAACTTAACATGGTATCAAAGCTTTGGTTGTGAGAGGTCTTGAGTTCAAGTCTCTCTGTTTGCATTTGTTATCCGTTTGCATTCTGTTTCTCCCCTTAGTATTCTGTTTTGCTCTGTCTTTGAAAATTTGCATCTCCACTTGCAAGATGGAGTTGCACGTTAGGGATGGTGTTAGATGGCTTGATATACATTGTTGGGCCCATTTCCTAACAACTTAAGCTTTTGGGAGAGTTGTTAACTTGACATAATGAACCTGTTTTTATTTTTCTTCTTTTGCTTTCCGGTTGAGGTAGAGGTATTTTACATTTAGACTGTTGCCTTATCATGATAGAAACAACTGATTAGTGATTGAGGGTTTGAGTATCAGATTGAGTACTCTCAGGGGCAATTTACATCCTCAAATATACTCCTCAAGCTGTAATTATGCAGTCCGGGAAGCTTTACAATATTGGGAACTGATGTTGACACCATTCAAACCTTATTTAACCTACTCTGTAGCCTTAGGCATGCCAAAAAGGAAACTAGTTTTATCTTTTTGTTGCAATCCACAAATTATATTCCAACGGTTCATTTTGTCAAAAGGCTTATTCATTGAAGTCGAGTTTGTTACAAATGATTGGAATTTGATGCTACTAATTGATAAGTGTTATCGACAAACTGGCCCTTTACTTGTGAATCTATTCTAGGTTTAAATGTTATGATTTATTCGTTGGAGCTACCCAATTAGTTTTGGCACTTCGTTATGTTACACGGTCTTGGGTAGAACTCAACCCTAAAAGCTAGCTTATGAAGTGAGGTGCCCTCACGCTCATATATTTCATATTACTTTGGTACCTAGGCAATGTGGGACTTTGCTTCACACCATCCCTCACCCACAGCGTACTCACTCGGAAGCACCTACAGCGTGCAAGCCAGAGACACTCACCTTACCCATCTCTGGTACCCAACTCTGATACCATGTTACACGGTCTTGGATAGAATTCAACACCAAAAGCTAGCTTATGAAGTGAGGTGCTGTCATGCTCATATATTTCATATTACTTTGGTACCCGGACGATGAGGCACTTTGCTCTTGCAGTCAAGAGGTTCAACTAGAGGCGGTACTGGAGTTAATGATAGCATTGTTAACCAACTCCTAACCAAGGTTGGTTTAACAGTTTTGAACTGGTCATTAGAATTAGCAGGAATGTTTCACAGTCTAATATAGTACACAAACGCTTGGAATTTCCAGGAACTGATTGGAATTACTTGCAAATTAGATAGATGGTGTTGAGTTGCTTAACAATGTTTTGCTGATTGGGATGACCAACAGGAAAGATTTACTAGATGAAGCACTTTTGAGGTTATGTCCACATCCTAAGCGTCTTCTATCTTGTTAATAACTCTCTGTACTATTTGCCAGTGTAAGATTGCTGATTGTTTGAGGTTCGTTATTTAGGCCTGGACGTTTGGAAGTGCAACTGGAGATCACCCTCCCTGATGAGAATGGCCGTGTAAAAATTCTTCAAATTCATACAAATAAAATGAAAAAGAAAATTATTTTCTTGCTCCAGATGTGAACTTGCAAGAGCTAGGTATGTGAGTCATGCATTTTCGTTTTGCACTTATGCATTTTTCTTTTCCACTTATGCTAGGTATGGATTCAAAACTGTTTTCTCTGGTCATGAAGTCATTGAAAATTTCAGTACATGATTTACTTAGAATCTTGGCTCGTGGTGGCGTCAAGAAAACTTTACAAAAATTTACTAATTTATCTTAGAATTTCCTGTTATTGGGACTAGGTGAATGCAACTGCTACAGGAAGTCTAGTTTCAATGAGTTTCGGTGTTCGAGTTTAATGCGGTATTAACATCTTGAAAATTGATTATAATTTTGTATAGCCTTGGAATTAATTGTACTATTTACCATTTGTTTTGTGTGTTCATGAAGTGTGATTCTGCATGTTTTTTGCTAAATGCAGAGTGTTACGACTTACATTTCCTATACTTTTGCCATGGGCATGTAGGAGAGGGGGTAGTTTTCACCTTACTAAACCTGTAATAAATTTGCTGAGACTTATATTTTTCTAAATGCAGCTGCTCGGACAACAAATTATAGTGGGGCAGAGCTTGAAGGTGTTGCAAAGAGTGCAGTATCGTTTGCTTTAGACCACCAATTAAGCCTGAATGATTTAACAAAGCCAATGGATGAGAAGAGTATCAAAGTCACAAAGGAGGACTTTCTGAATGCCCTCAATGAAGTTAGACCTGCATTTGGAGCTTCCACCTATGACCTAGAACGATTCAGGTAGGACAAGGTTATTATGCTTGCAATAAAAAAGAAGGTTATTTTAAAAGGATTGAGACATATTATATATTGATAAAGAGGGGTTTGAATGTACTAGAAAATGGTGTAGGGTAGGGTAGGGTTTGTTTTGAAAAGGTTTTTGTTTGGGTTTTGAGCACAAAGAGCATTGTTAGAAGCTTCCAAAGAACGTTTTGATCTAATTTCATCATTGGGAATGCCTAAGGATATCCAAAGGGTCCAAATTGGGTTATCTGCAGTTGCCCCTCTTTGATAGAACTCAGATATCATTGTTTGACTCGAGTGACGTTAAAGATCGAGACAGCCCAATTCAGGCTTGTCTTGTCGTTCTCGATTTGCTAAGTGGCTTGTGTAGCTTGCGCACATCTAACTCAGACACGCTTACTAATATGTTGTACCAATTTGCAGAGCTTTTTCCCATTAGAGGGGTATATGTGCGCCAAGCTTTCCATGGATAAATTTTTTAATCAAATCACGCTGGATCTAGTAGATGCTTTGGGCTTGCCAATTTGTAATTGTGATTCCCTATTGAATAGCATAAGCAAGTTTTCATTCTGAATCTATTTAATTTTCTTTTTTCTGACTATTCACCTCATACAACTGAGAATGTTTTGCAGACTTAATGGCATGGTAGATTGCGGAGTGCGACACGAGCACATATACAAAAGAACTATGCTACTGGCTGAGCAAGTAAGAGTAAGCAAAGGAAGCCCCCTTGTAACTTGTATTCTGTAAGGTCCAAGTGGCTGGTGAGTGTCTTGGTTTCTTGATTTTATCAGCCCATGATCATTTTTCCTTAAACTGTTCTGTTTTGGACAGCGGCAAGAGTGCAATAGCAGCTACTGTCGGCATTGAGAGTGATTTTCCCTACGTCAAGATAGTAAGTGATCCCCATAATTCTCTCTCTCTCTCTCTCTCTCTCTCTCTCTCTCTCTCTCTCTCTCTCGTCTTCTTTTATATTGGTCATAGATATCAGCTGACAAAATGATTGGGCTTAGTGAGAGCCGCAAATGTGCTCGGATTGTTAAGGTATTTGAGGATGCTTATAGGTTAGCATTAAGCATTATCATCCTTGATGATATTGAGAGGTAGCTCTTTCATATTCCCAATTTATGGTTCTATACTTAAGTTATGTGTCCGGACTTCAGCCTTTCATTTCGTCATGATCAATTTATTCCTCATTCCTTAGTGCAGGCTACTGGAGTATGTTGCAATTGGACCTTGGTTTTCCAATTTGATTTCTCAAACATTGTTGGTCCTACTCAAAAGGCTTCCTCCCAAGCTTTTTGCTTTGATGCCATTTCTGGATGGGCTAGTTATTTGTTTCGTTGCATTTTCTATCTTGTTCAATTTGTGATTGGTTGCTTATTCACTATGATGATGGTAACATGGTAGGTTTCACCTGTTGATTGCTTGAAAGTTCATGTGGTAAAGTTGGGTTTTGCTTGTTAACTTCTGTTTGGTAACTTGATGCACTACTATGATGGTGATGTGGGAGGTTTCACGCATCTCCAACATCAGGCATTCTATGATAAGTTGTATCATTTGTTGAATAGAGATGTTCTTTTCTTCCCTCAACATATTTTTCTAACAACTGGAAGCTGAAATGGATATATTGGGCAGTTACAGAGAAATTACGCTCAATGTAAGAGATTTGTGTCACCCTTTTCATTTGCCAAGATAATTAGACAAAGAATCAATAGGCGATGTGAAACCACAAATCGGAGGATTTTCCTCATTCTTTGGAAGTATGCCATAGAGATGCACCAATTTGATTGCAGTTCTAAAGCTCCATTGATTTCGCATTCCCTTATGTCTCCATTCGCATAAGATCTGACTTTTACCATCTCTTAATCTACTGCAGTTACCTATCCTTTTGCGACTTTGCCACAAGACATATTTTTGTTTCATAGAGAACTCCTTTTATTATTGAAGACCACTGTCTTCCGTCTGATTAATAGAAGTTGCATCACTCACAGGGTTACAGTTATATATTTGTTCCACCATGTTGTTAAATTGGTTTGATCTGGCCTTAACCAGTAAGTTGGGTCATGTGATTTATTTGGCTTCTGGTCATTCAAGCATTATCTGCATGTTTGTACCATCTTTGTTTTTGGTAGTAAAGTTTACATCTTGTTTGCCTTCTAATCGATCGTTTAATTTCCAGGGAAAAAATGTTCTTGTGATTGGTACTACTAGTGAGGTGGCTTTCTTGGATTCAATTGGCATTCGCGATGCCTTTTCAGTCACATACACTGTTCCGAAACTGCAGACCGAAGATGCTAGAAAGGTAGCAATAACTTCAATCTCAACATGTAAAAACCTTCAATGAAAAACACAATAATGGCTGATAAAAAAAAATTTGCCCTCTTGATGGCACTATGATCTTTACCTCAATTTGCAAATATCTGATGAAATCTTTTAGATATTTTACCAGTCGGAAATCTTCTAGTCAGGGATCCCTGACTTTGCTTAAAGTCAGGACCTCACCTTTCCAGATTGAATTTTGATGATCCAAACCGTCCAATGTGTTTAGAATGTGTTTCTAAGGGTCCTCACGAGGAATCATTAAAAAAAAATGACCGGGAAGGGCTTGATCTGAGCTGTTTTTGATAAAACTATACATATGTAGTTTTTATCAAAAATTGATCGGATCAAGCCCTTCCCGGTCATTTTTTTTAATGATTCCTATATGGGACCCTTAAAAACACATTCTAAACACATTGGACTGTTCGGATCATAAAAATTTAATCAAGAAAGGTGAGGTCTTGACTTTAAACAAAGTCAGGGATCCCTGACTAGAAGCCCTCCCTTTTACCAGTATCTTCTCATTTTATGTCACTCTGATTATATTTGTCTTCTTTTCTAACAGGTACTACACCAGCTTAATGTTTTCTCTGAGGACAATATTGATGCTGCTGCTGAGGCCTTGAAAGATGTAAGCCTCTCTCTCTCTCTCTCTCTCTGAACCCTGCCTACTTACTCTTGACTGATTTTTTTTTTGATCGTACTCTTGACTGATTGATGTTGGTGCTATAGATGCCAATTAAGAAGCTATATAAAGTGGTTGAAATGGCTGCACAAGGGGAACAAGGTGGTGGGGCGGAAGCGATTTATTTGGGTAGCGAGAAGATCAAAATTTCTCATTTCTATGATTGCCTTCAGAACATAGTTTGGTAGTAGCATAAAAGCGTGCTCTCATGGCGGCGGCTCCTCAACCTTTTTATCAACCACAGTTTTGTAGATTTGGTTCCTCTCTTCTTCATTGAGATTTTCATTTACTGTAGAGTTGCCAATGTTAAGGATTGGGTTGGATATATCTATCAAGTTTCTAACAGATGGTCCACTATCTGCCCCTTCGGCAATTCTTACACACTACCACTTGATCTCTGAACCTCTTTGATCAAGAACCCGTTTTCCATTTCAATTTCGAAAACCCTCTTGGCCATGTATCGAAGAGGTTCAGAGATCAAGAATGCTGTGGGTAAGGTAGATGTGGAAAACCAGAAATTCTGTGAAATGATGAATACATTGAAGAAAACTATACGTATTAACAGATGGTCCATTATCTACAATGGCTCTCTTATTCTTGCTATTAATGAGGGTCATGATGTGCTACTTCTTGACAGCTTGTATATGGTTTTGAAAAGGTGGTGATATTACCAAAGGCTTGGTGAGAAAAAAAATCCATCTCTTATCCATAGAATTGTAGGTGCCTATAAAAATTGGTACATATTAAGGTCTTCCATAACTTCACATGTGAAAGATTGGCCCAACTTGGGTTGTGTGCTTATCCCACCGCTGTCATTTGGTCAGCGTTGTGCTTCTGAATTTCATTATGCCATGCCAATAAGGTCAATTCTATTACTATTCGGAAAGTGGAGAAGAAATGAAGATGACCACCATTGTTTGGTTGCTTTCTTATCTTATAGTAGAATGCAGGTTGGAAGTATAGCTGTTTTTCTACTGTTTTGGCTAGACCACAGAGAGGACTTTTCTACAATCCCTTAGTGGTTGGGGGGCATGATGGCCCCACTAATTATAGACATTTAGATTGAGAAGCGGTTATATTGAGAGGGGTAAATCTAAGCAGTTAGAGCATCATTTTCAGCCGCACACACAAAAAAAAAACACACCAAATTCAACCCGCAAAACACATTTTATAATTTAGCAAGTCACTTATTCAGTAACTCACAAAATTAGATTCTCTATTCTAATTTCACTATATTAAATTATTCTTTCTTTCTACTCCTACTTCCCAAAAGTAATAATAAAAAATTGAACAATGCGTGAATAGGGCATGGACAATGTCTTTGGCAGGTGAACAGTGTTGCACCAAATTTGAGTAGCCACTGTAGCACAAATCAATTGTTTGGTGTGGCTGATTTTGGAGGGTTTGACTCTCCATATTTGGTTAAAAGTTAATTTACGTATCCTAATAAGGATGCCTTTCAGATAAAAAATCTATGCACAAAAAGTAAGGTGGATTTGCTAAAATCAAGATGGTTTTGTGCTTCTTCGGCCAAATAATGCAATTTTTACTTGCCACAAAAAATGGGTTTACTTCCCACGATAGGGCTATACTTACTATTATACACCTACATTATGGCTACACTAACCACATTTTAGGGCCCCACTGACCACATTTTATGGCCACAATTTTTGTGGGTGGTTTTGATCTAATGGCTTAGATTTACAACTCAACCTAGAAGTCCATATTTAATGGGAAATGGTAGAAAATTCCCCAAAGAGATGGACGATCTGAGTGCTACCTCCCTCGTGCGTGAGTTTAATTTATAGACTCTAGACCAAAGGGTATCCCGATAAGGATTAGTCACCCATAGATTTTTACCACTCCAAACAGCCATAGCTAGAACAAGATCTCTCTCACAACATCTGGTTCACTAGACATCTACCAAAAAACGTGTTCAACCCTGTGACCGTGTGAAAAAGAGCTCACACTTAAGTCCAGCTGCTTTGTAGACCAATAGGTATCTGATAGGGATTAGTCACCCATAAGGTTTTACAGCTCCAACTAGCTGCGATTAGAACAAAATCTCTCTCACACATCATCTGGTTCACTAGATTATTGCCAAAAAAGTGTTCAACCTTGTGAGTTGCGACCGCGTGAGAGAGAGCCAACACTCAAGTCCAGCTGCTTTGTCGACTTGCCTATCACCAAGGTAGAAGAAGTATCTTGTCAATGGAAGGCCATCCTTTTGATAAATCCATTCCAATATTTGGCTATATGGAGAACAGAAGCAGCAACCGGTACCAAAAGAGTACTTACTAGAACAAAAAAAAAAAAAAAACCAGTAACAAAAGACAGAAGAAAGAAACAATGGTGCTCTCTTTATTCAAAGCAAAAATGCAGGAAAAAAAGGCACCACATCAGAATCCAAAATGAAAACCTTAACTAACATACAACTTTCAATCAAATATTGGGCAGCTGCACTTGAGATCCTAAATTGTCACTTATCTCATCTATTATAATTATAATCCTCGAAAAAGCACGTTGCGCTGCAAAATTGTACCATCTTTGTCTAGTTTCCTATGTTCATTGTCTAGTTTCTGATGTATTTTCTTCACTCAAGCATTAAAACCTTCGGAGCGAAGGCATTTTAGGTGAGCCTCTATCCATTTTGAACAAGCAACTTCACCATGCTCAACAATGCACTCGTCCCTCAACCTTTTAGTGTCAGGGCAAGCACAACAAATTTTCTTTTTCGGTTTGAAATCTGGCCCAGATGCTGTGATCGATGATTCTTGGTTTTTCTGTGTCCCTGGCGAAGGCAAGACAGAGGAAGTCTTTTGCATTGGCAGCTCACTCATTTTCAGACGTCCCTGGAGAATATAAAGATTTTAAAGGAGGTAGCAGATGCGTATAGACGAACGAAGAAAAAGTCATGTTACAATGGAGTGCAAGCAATCAATCATCGCACAAAGGAAACTACATACATTTTACATAGGCCCCGTTCCTCTTATACACAGATTTTGGCTTTTTTTATCCAATTTTTTTCGGCTTTTTTGACTTTTTGCTCAAATCAAAAAGTCTGCAAAGTCTCTCCTCACATAAAAGCCCCAAAAGCCTAAAAAGCCACAACAAGAGAAACAACCTTACTCTTTTGTCTATAACAAGACAAAAAAGCTACGAGGAACACACCCTGAAGTTAATATATATATATATATATATATATATATATATATATATATATATATATATATATATATATATATATGAGAAAACAAATGGCATAGAAATGCGAAGGACTTTGCCTAATGTCTAAAGCTGTCAATGGTGACTCTTTCAAGAACTCAAGCATAATATAATCTCACCCAATACATCCATAGAACCACACCAAATTATGGAAATAAAATGCATAACCAAATAGGTGAAAATAAAATTAGTAAAGGATCCTACCAGCATGTGGTAAAGGCATGTGGCTCATACCTTTCCTTCATCATCTCAACTCAGGGTCTTATTCTGTATAAAGAACATTATTTTCGCACCTTCTAAAGCTTGTTTCAGTTCCTACTTTTGCAGGATATAGCCCTCGACAAAGAAGAGTGGAATGGAAGGATTCTTGCAGCTAACGGCAATTGAATGCGAGTCATGCGACTCAATGCTTATAAGTTAGATCGTGTTTCTTCGGTCTAGTACGGATTGGTTCGTACTGTATGAACAAGGCCGGCATACAGTGAAAAGATGGACTCTACTATATACAAAGTACAAACAGCTGAAGACCTTTACTGATCCATTGATTCATTTCAAGTGTTGTCAATCTCTATCATAAAAAGATTCAATAACATTACATCTGTAATTTGGACGATAGAAATGACACATAAAACCAGCAACACAACACTTCTTTGTCTTCTGGCCAGTAGTTGATGTTTGTATAGTTATTTTGGACAATAGTTGTTAATGTATAGATTATTTCTTTCCAGACTTCCGCTGTAGAATTCTAATGACAGTTTTGAAAAATATAAAAAATGTGGTTGTTGAAGTTCGGCTTTTGGCTGTCCTTTCGAACAGTTGGTAGTCTTGGTTTTGTCGCGTGTCGTGTCAGGATAGGCTGATGAGGTGCTATTCCGGAACAGGGCGTGACAGTTTTGGTGTCAGTTTGGAAACATATATGTACAAAAGAAGACAATCACAGTATCTCTGAATTTAAAAGACACCCCTCCAGATGAACATCTAATTAGGATAATTGATCAGGCTTAGCTTTATACCCATTTTCATTTTCCTCTGAAAATCTTCAGTGGCTTTGACAGGGAGTGACTTCAATTATTATCCAGGACTCAAGTTTATACTCGATCTCAAGCCAAGTCCAATTTTTGATTACTCAAGGGACCGACTAATTCAAGACCAATTCCACTGTCTACTAGCAGGCCCACTTGAAACTGGGACAAAATCCGTAATGCATTGACTGACACATAAATTGATAGCACGCTGTCGGACTCAAGAACAACCCCTAGGGTTTGAAGGCAAGTCCAATTACATTAAAAAGTTACTATGAATTTATGAGAACAAACTCGAATCAGTCAATAGAAACCCAAAAATTTCAGGCTAATAAGACATGTCCATAGCTAATTATCTCATAACCCACAAACTGTAGACCCCGAAAGAGGCGGGTCTGAAGCAAATAAAGGTAACGGCGGCGGTGGACAAAGGTTTCCTCGGTCCGGACGGAGAACATAGTTTGCCATTAAAAAAGATGTAATATGAATATAGAAAACGCAATACAGAATACGCGTACCTTTTCACAGTCTTCTTGGGGATTAATTGTAGGGTTTGAAAGTGTATATCCCGCTGAGATCAAGCAATATGATTTATGAAACTTTCTCCACCTCACTAACCCTTAATATAACGGGGTTAAAGTTGCCCGGGGTAAAACGTGTCATGCATTGGAGGGTGGGTCACCAAGTCGGGATGGGACAGCGGATCCAGAGTGAAAATCTATTTAGGCCATCTCTAGTAATGGAGTTAAATGGGCATATTAGTCAGTCATTACAACAGTTAGTTAACATTTTTTCTTTTTTGCGCCGTAGTAGTGTAGTTAGAAGGTTGTCAAAGTGTGGCAGAGGTTAGAAATTGTTTGGGCAGAAGTGAACTGTGACTCCAACAGGAATAACACCCAAGTGGGACCCATGGTGAAAAAGTGAAAATTTTCGGGAGGGAGAGGCGTTGGGAGTGGGGGTGGGTCTGACAGGACTACAGGAGGGAAAAAAGAAAGGGAAAAAGTATGAGAGAGAGGGAGAGGAAGGAATAAAGTGGGATCCGAAAATAAATTTAAAAAATGTGGGACCCATTTACATAACAATATTAGTTACACTATTGTAACAAAAATACATAAACTACCTAACAACAACTTAACTCACATAATTGGGTTCCATTTTTTACACTTTTGTGTCATATAACAACACAAATTTAACTTCACCACTACGGATGGCCTTAGAACTTGAAATTTAATGGTTTAATTTTGAGTGTATTTTTTGACTACGTAGTGATACTGTTACCTCTAGAGTTTTAGAATTAGTCGAGATGCACAAAAAAATTTGCCACCTCATCCGTCTACCACTTCAGGGAAAATGATCTGAGGGGTGATTTGGCTAAAAAGGAAAAACTACTTTTTTGATTTTTTTCGTTGTCTTTATTCTTTTTTTTTTTTTTTGCATTTGTTAGTTTTGCATCAAGATTTTGTGATTTTTGCATTTATCTCGTCGAGAAGAATCCAAAAAGTATAAAATTATGGTCAAAAGTAATAGTTTTTTCAATAAAGCCGAAAATAAACTAGTTTTTTGGATTATTTTTCGTCTTTATTCACAAAACTTTAAGTTTAGCTAATAATTTTATACTTTTTAGATTCCTCTCGTCAAGACAAGTAAAAAAACCATAAAAAATCGACCGAAAATTAACAAATAATTTTTTTTTGAATAAAGACAAAATGAAAAAAAACTAAAAAACCAGATTTTGCTTTTTAGCCAAATCACCCCCGAGTATATGGGTGGTAGAGATGCGGCTTCTTGTTGTAGTTCGGGATTCAAATATACTAGAAACTTGGATTCAAAATTGACTTCATTTATCTACGGCAATATCTCAATCACTATACATATATAACTTGAAAGGTTTACTAATTTAGCCATATATTTTTTTCTCACGACATTATAATTCACACAGCTATAAAATTATAATTGAATTCCAGTTCTTATCTCAATTATATTAGTAATGGCAGAACGCATTTAAAACTAGTTTATAATCACTAATCATGCATTATCACATGATTGGTGTTGTGGTTAGTGTTGTGGCCGGTTGTTATGTACCTAGCATTATTGTTCCACTTTTGTGGCTTTTTGAGTTTTTATGTGAGGTGAGACTCTTGAGACTTTTTAAACAAAGCATCGAAAAAGTCAAAAAAGTCGATAAGAGGAACGGGGCCTATGTAAATATACATGTATTTTCGTTTGTTCAATGATTGATTGTTTGTCACTCTATCGTAACACGACACTTTTGTTGGTCTATACGCACATGAAACTCAAAAGCATATACAAGTTGTTAAGAAGTAGCACATCACGATCCTCATTAATGGCAAAAACTTGGTAAACATACTCCTAACACCAGTCACACGTGGTGGGATCTTAGCTATGATGATTCTACAATGGAGTCTCTGCTTCACTAAATGAATCTCAATGAGGAAGAGAAGAACCAAATATACAAAACTGCGGTTGACAAAAAGGTTGAGGAGCCGCCATAAGAAGCACGCTTTCACGCTAATACCGAACTATGTCCTGAAGGCAATCATAGAAATGAGAAATTTTGATCTTCTCACTACCCGAATAAATCGCTTCTGCTCTGCCACCTTGTTCCCCTTGTGCAGCCATTTCAACCACCATATATAGCTTCTTAATTGGCATCTGTAGCACCAACATCAAACAATCAGGATTAAGATCTCAAATCATATATATCATCCCCTTGTTCCCCAAGCCTATTCACAGATATGTAGGCCAGGGTTCTGAAGAGAGAGAGGGAGGGGGGAGAGAAGCTTACTTCGTTCAAGGCCTCAGCAGCAGTATCAATATCATCCTCAGAGAAAACATTAAGCTGCTGTAGTACCTGTTGGGGAAGAAGACAAATATAATCAGAGTGAAATAAAATGAGGAGAAGATATTTGTAACTATCAAAAAGATTTCATCAGGTTTCTGAGCCATGGAAATTGAGGTAAAGATCATAGTGTCATAAAGAGGGCAATTTTAGCAGCCATTATTGTGTTTCTCATTGAAGTGTTTTACATGTTGAGAATAAAGTTATCGTTACCTTTCTAGCATCTTCGGTCTGTAGTTTTGGAACAGTGTATGTGACCGAAAAGGCATCGCAAATGCCAATTGAATCCAAGAAAGCCACCTCACTAGTTGTGCCAATCACAAAAACATTTTTACCCTGGAAATTAAACGATGGATTAGAAAGTTACAAAATGTATACTTTACCACAAAAAACAAAGGTGAATATATGACGTACAGATAATGGTTGAACAAATATATAACTGTAACCCTGTGAGTGAGGCAACTGTTATTGATCAACCGGCAGACAATGGTCGTCAATAATAAAAGGAGTTCTCTATGAAAAAAAAAAAAAAGTCTTGTGGCAAAGCCGCAAAACGATAGGTAACTGCAGTAGATTAAGAGATGGTAAAAGTCAGATCTTATGCGAATAGAGACATAGGATATGAGAAGTCAATGATGCTTTAGAACTGCAATGAAATTGGTGCATCTCTATGCCGTACTTTCAAATTGTTGGTCTTTTCTTCAGTGATACTAATTCATAGACCGTTGATTCTTTGATTAATGGTTTTACACCGCCTGTTGATTCTTTGATTTATTATCTTGGCAAATGAAAAGGTCAACACAAATATCTTATATTGAGCGTGTTTTCTCTATAACTGCCCAATATATCTATTTCAGCTTCCAGTTGTCAGAAAAATATGTTGAGGGAATAAAAGAACATCTCTATTCAACGAATGATATAACTTCACATAGAATGCCTCGTGCAGGACCAGTAAATATGATAGAACTTTCAAACACTAGAAGGACATGCGTGGAACCTCCCACATCACCATCATAGTAGTGAATCAAGCAACCAAACATAAGTTCAACAAGCAAACTCAACTGAACTATATGAACTTTCAAGCAGTCAAAAATTGAAAACTACCATGTTACCATTATCGAAGTGAATAAGCAACAAACACAAATGCAACGGGATAAAAAACCTTGGGAGGAAGCCTTTTGAGTAGGACCAACAATGTTTGAGAAATCAAATTGGAGAACCAAGGTCCAATTGCAACATACTCCAGTAGCCTGCACTAAGGATTGAGGAATACACTGATTAAGACTACATGAAAGGGCGGACACATAACAGAAGTATAGAACCATAAACTGGGAATATGCATGAGCTACCTCTCAATATCATCGAGGATGATAATGCTCAATGGTGACCTATAAGCATCCTCAAATACCTTGACAATCTGAGCACATTTGGTGCTCTCATTAAGCCCAATCATTGTTTCGGCTGATAGCTATAACCAATAAAAAAAGTAGCATTTAGCTCGCGCAGAGAGAGAGAGAGAGAGAGAGAGAGAGAGAGAGAGAGAGAGAGAGAGAGAGAGAGAGAGAGAGAGAGAGAGAGAGAGAGTTATGGGGTTACTTACTATCTTGACATAGGGAAAATCACTATCAATGCCGACAGTAGCTGCTATTGCACTCTTGCCACTGTCCAAAACAAACCAGTTTAAGGAAACATGATCATTTGCTGATAAAGACAAGAAACCAAGACACTCACCAGCCACTTGGACCTTCTAGAAGACAAGTTACAAGGGGGCTTCCTTTGCTCACTCTTACTTGGTCAGCCAGTAGCATAGTTCTTTTGTATATGTGCTCGTGTCGCACCCCACAATCTACAACGCCATTAATTCTGCAAAACTTTCTCAGAGTTGTGAGGTGAATAAAGTAGTCAGAAAAAGAAAATTAACTAGATTCAGAAATGAAAACTGCTTAAGCTATCCAATAGGGAATCGCAGTTACAAATTGGCATGCCCAAAGCATTTACTGGACGCAGCTTGATTTGATTAAAAATTTTATTCACGGAAAGCATTCTGCACAAATACCCCTCTAATGGGAAAATTCTCTGCAAAGCCATAGTATATATTAGCAAGGGCATCTGAGTTAGATGTGCCAAGCTACACAAGCCGCTTGGCAAACCAAGAATGACACGACTGACAAAAATGTTAAAAGCACAATAACCCTTTTATTTTTTATATCGGCTAGAGCCAATAACCTTGTCCTACCTGCATCGTTCTAGGTCATTGGTGGAAGCTCCAAATGCAGGTCTAACTTCATTGAGAGCATTTAGAAAGTCCTCCATTGTGACTTTGATACTCTCCTCATCCACTGGCTTAGTCAGATCATCCATGCTTAATTGGCGGTTTAAAGCAAACGATACTGCACTCTTTGCAACACCTTCAAGCTCTGCCCCACTGTAATTCTTAGTCCGAGCAGCTGCATTCAGAAAAATATAATTCTCAGCAAATTTATTAACAAGTTCTGTTAGGTGAAACGATCCCATCTTCTCCTGTATGCCCACATGGTAGAAGTATACGAAATGTAAGCCAGATCTCTCTCTGCATTTAAAAGATGCAGAACCACACTTGATGAACGACAAAACCAAATAGTAAATAATAACGATTAATTCCAAGGCTGTACAAAATTATAATTTAAAATTTCAAGATATTAATACCTCATTAGATCCAAACACTGAAACTCGTTTAAATTAGACTTCCTATGGAAGTTGCATTTACATAGTCCCCAAAACAGGAAACACTAAGATAAATCTGTAAATTTTTGTAAAGTTTTCCACGAATACAACACTAGCCAAGATTCTAGGTAGATCATTTACTTCTCTGAAATTTTCCATGACTCCACAACCAGAGAAGAACAGTATCAAATCCATACCTAGGAAAATGCATGACTCACATACCTAGCTCTTGCAAGTTCACATCTGGAGAAAGAAAAGAATTTTCTTTCATCTTATTTGTATGAATTTGAAGAATTTGTACACGGCCATTCTCATCAGGGAGGCTGATCTCCACTTGGACTTCCAAACGTCCAGGCCTAAATAACAAACCTCAAGCAGTCAGCAATCTTACACTAGCAAACTGTATAGAGAGTTACTAACAAGATAAAAGAGGCTTAGGATGTGAAAGTAACCTCAAAAGTGCTTCATCTAGTAAATCTTTCCTGTTGGTCATCCCAATCAGCAAAACATTGTTAAGCGACTCAACACCATCTATCTAAATGGCAAGTAATTCCAATCAATTCCTGGAAATTCCAAGCGTGGTGTACTATACCAGAGTGAAAGATTCCTGCTAATTCTAAAGACCAGTTGAAAACTGTTAAACCAACCTTTGTTAGGAGTTGGTTAACAATGCTATCATGAACTCCAGTACCGTCTCTAGTTGAACCTCTTGACTGCAAGAGAAAACCAAATGGTAAATTTCACACACACACATAAGGGGAAGTGCCAAACTAATTGGTAGCACCAACGAATTAATCTTAATAATTAAAACTAGAATAGATCCACAAGTAAAGGGCCAGGTTGTAAAGAACACTAATCAATTAATAGCATCAAAATCCAATCATATGTAATAAACTTGACTCAAATAAAAAAGCCTTTGGACAAAAAAAACTGTTCACATCTAATTTGTAGATTACCGCACAAAATCCATTGGCCACCTTGGTGTTTTCAGTCTTGGGTCCCTTTAATCTTTGTAATTTGTTTTCAAAGATTAATAAATTCTTTGCTTAGCAAAAATAATAATAATAAATGGTGTGAACATCAGTTCTCAATTTTGTAAAGCTTCCCGGACTGCATAATTATAGCTTGTGGAGCATTATTTGAGGATGTAAATTGCCCCTGAAACTACTCAATCTGATACTCAAACCCTCAAATCACATCATGATAAAGAAACAGTCTAATGTGCAGTACAAAAAGTACCTCTGCCCAACCGGAAGGCAAAAGAAGAAAAATAAAAACGGGTTCATTCATCGTAGAACTACATGTTCATAACCAGCTACAAGTTTTTCTAATAGCTAATGCTCCACCATCACCCGAGTTCCAGAAGTTGCGAGGAATTTCAAGCTTTAGAAGCGAGAGTTCCTACCTTACAAATCGCATCAATTTCATCAAATATGATAACATGTAAGTCACTTTGATCCCCTGAAAAGCAGAAAAGAAAGCATTAGACACCAGACGGAAATTTGGAGTAACTTTTGCATAAGCCTTTTACCTTGAGTTCTCTGATCTTGCTCGGCATCAGCAAATAAATCTCTCACATTCTTCTCAGTTTCACCAACGAATTTGCTCAGTACTTCAGGGCCATTGACAACCTGAAGTATTCAATCAATTTAATCATACAACAGAAAAGATAATTGAGCCTAGTATTATACTAGAAAGCAGAGCGTAGTGGTAGCAGACAATTACAAACATAATTCAAGAATGTTAAATCAACCATGGAAACAAGAACAATATATATCAAGCACCAACAAGCAGGGATGCATCAGAGATTCTCCCATGCCCAGGTTACAGGTTAAAGGACTTTCACGAGGACTTTCACAATCCTAATTAAGGAACATTAGCAGGAGATCATACTTAACAGTTAAGTGCCAAACTTACTTCAAGAGTGTTCAATTTTGTGCGTTCATTGAGTGTTGGCAAATAATAAGGGATAGGGTTCGCCGAGATCTAGTCTTCTAGACATGCTGTTTTGTTTAGATATAGAGTGTGCAGTGTTGTGATCATATAAACAACTTGTAGTATCAGAATAAAACAGAAGAAGATTAAAAATGACAAGGGATCCATGCTCCCGAGATAACATTATTGAAGCATACTGAAAAACCCCCTCAAAATTCACGTCTTTTATCAGTGGAAGAAGTTGAACAAGGCGTATGAAGTTCAAAATTTAGGCTAAAATGCTAAAATGCTCCTAAACAACAGGATGCAGACTTGTATTCTTCAACAAATTTCCAAACAACTCGGACAAGTCCTCTCAACATATCAAAGTTCAAATAAAGCTCACAGTGATAACTTCTGATCAACATGGATTAAAACCCCAATGAAAGCCAAGTCACTTGTATACCTTTGGTTCCTTGCCATTAAGAATTTTTCCAATTTGACGGGCCATTAGAGTCTTCCCAGTACCAGGGGGTCCGTAAAGCAGCATTCCCTTCACATGCTTGATGCCCAGCCTGAAACATAAATATTTTCCGCATCAAAGTCAATAATAGAAACAATACAATAAATTCTATAGAACCAGAAGTGAAAATGGCGAACCTATGCATGAAAAGAAATTTACTTATTGGTCACATGTGGAGGGAAAACCCTAGAGGCAAAAGCTCTTCGAAATATGTCTGCAAACTCAGCACTCAAACCACCTATACCAAGCGACTGAAGATTAAACTCTTTCTGCCTAAAGATGTTGCTGCTAGCAGCTTCACGCTGGTTGACAATCTGCGAAAAAGTTGAATGTAGTGAACCAATACATCAGTCCGACTAAGATAAATTAGGCCAATTGTTATGTCGTGTATGATCGTATAACATCAAATTAGAAGGATAATGTAAGCCTAGACATGTACTACTGATGTACATAATTTCCTTCAAAGAACGGTATAAAAAACAACACCCAAATATCATATGGCAAGCAAAGCAAACTGCAATGATGGTGAAAATAGTACCTTTATTCCACTGGATTTTGATGTTTCAAATATAATGTATGTCTCTGTTGAAATAATCCCTCTTTCAATACTGTCTGGTTTTTCTTGCCCCTCCACAACAGCTTGATTAACAGTGAAAATATACCCATTGCCATGATACTCAAATGTTACCCTCTGTCCTGCTGTCATGACCTGCATTTTAAGAAACCTCAAAGCTAATTTCCACAACTATATAACCAGACTAATCTTAAACAGGTGATGCACATTGATCAACCATAGTAGCCAGCCTACTTCATCTAAATGGAAATTTTCAGGCGAGTCACGCTGGTTAGCAAACTTAAGCAAGCTGTGTACGAATAGATATGATACTTAGTGAGTGGACGTTATCATGTTCCCAAGAAAGATAAAAGACATAGCAATAGTTAAAATAGTTTTGATGGTCCTCTGTTCTAAGAGCGGACAAGATATCAACATTCAGAAAAGCATGAAAACCAGGTGGAATTACCTTAACCATACCGACCTCACCACCAACAGCAAGTCCATGGATATGCCTGGGAAAATAAGCAAGGAAAAGAGCATGGAGCGATTACCTGGTTGATAAATCTCTTCCGAATCTGCTGCGCTAAAAGAACTGCATCAACCTGCCACACAAACAAATTCATTTACTTCCCATAGGATGCTGCCGAAAAATCATGCCACAAGGCAGCCATTCATCCCTAAGCATAGAACAAGCACCCGGGCAAAATGCTTTCAACTACCAAAGCAACATGATGTGGTGCTAACGTATGAGACCACAACTAAGATATGCAACGGATGCAGCCTCAATAAATTGCAAGAATTGGGACAACTATGTACCTGCTCATCTTTTGTCCCTTTCTTTATGAACTCCAATTCAAGGGTAAGCAATGCTAGGTTGAATTCATCAGGGAGAATAAATCTTGCAAAGATAAACACCACAAACCATTAAAAATTTGCTGAAAAACAAAATAAAAGCAAATCAAGAAGTCCTTTATGATCACAAACCTGCTCACAAATATTGTGTCCCCAGTAGAAACTTTTGCATGGCGACGTTGGATCGCATTGAGGGCTATGTGGCCATTAGGTATGCTTTCATGGGCAGTAAGTTTTAGTCAAGGCACCAAGGAACTACAACATATTCAACGAGCATTCCAACAAGAAGGGATAAACACTAGTAGCTTCTTTCACATTTCAAACATCTTAGAATCAGATTTCACAGTGCTACTATGGTGTCACATCTGTGTCCTACATAGGCACGCCTACCAATGTGACATGCTAGGAATCATTTGCTGTGAACAAACGTCAGAGCCCATCACTTCTTTAAAAACGAAGTACATAAATCAAGGTTCATGATAACAACCGCCCCTAAGGTACAACAATGCCAAAAAAGCGACAACTTCAATACATGTTTTACACATTTCAATGCATTTTACCACATTTTGAAATATATATTTGCACTAAAATTTGGGTACCATGTGATTTGCCGCTATTTTATTAGTAGAATGTACCAATGCAATAGTGACGCATCACATTGTCACCAAAATATGGTCACCATTGCATTGCTCAAATTTCCGACATATCCCGAACACCATTATATGTACCTTAACAACCCCCAAGTGGGCTGTGTTAATAATGTGGCTAGAATTTTCCAAATTCAAAGTTGAAATCGACCTTCTTTTTTTCCTTCTCAATGTCCCGAACAATCTAAAAATAGCTAATTAACAACTAATTTCGCAGTAAACCAAGTACAACATAAAAATGCCAAAAAGGTAAAAGCTCAAGAACATCAAATCCGGGAATGCTTGAGTACCAGACTACAAAAAGTTGAAGCATTTACGCGTAGACAAACAAAGAAAGGCAGGCGAAAGTAAAAGAAAGATGGTACTAAAAAGGATATGATAAAGAGAGGACAAAGGCGTCGATTTGAGCGAAGGCGAGGGGGGATCCAGGGAGTAAGAAGGAGCGGAGATCTGGATGGGAGCAATAGGCCAAGTTTGTGTAAGCCAGGTCTTTACCGGGAGTGCTGGTGACGATCAGCGTTGTCGCGGCGCCAAACCCCATTGTTGTTGCTGTGGAGAGAGAGACAGAGAGAGAGAGAGAGAGAAATGTTTGTTTGCTTTGGTTTTAAGGAATGGAGAGAGAACAGTTTTGGGGTTTCGTTTCATTAACGGTTTGGGGTCCCACTTAGCCCGGGAAATGTACTTCTCCCCTTCGTGCCTTCTTTGTTAAGTTTTACAAAAGTTTACGAAGTACAAACACTGCATCATCGTTTTGAAAAGTCGCCCCCGACTTGAGTAGAGTTTAGGGCTGGGAAAAAACAAACAAAAAAGCGTTTTACTATTGCGCCATCTTCATGCTGTATAATTACTTCATCAGTAGTCAATCCAACTCAAAAAAATTACCGTAATTCCCCAACCCGTATAAAAAATCTAAATTATAAGTGCTTGCATGAAAAAGACATAAAAATTTCTAAGACTTGCCAAAGTCAGCTTTTCTAAAACCACTAAACCTTATAATAGGAAAGTGAGCCCAAACCTAAGCTACAAGGCATCTGGTATGACTAGGGTACCCATTATTGATGACCAATTTACTTCGGTGCATTATGAAAATGCCCAAAATCCTGGAGATCTTACATTAAAGCCTTATGTAAATTACAAGATTTACTGCTTTAAAAGACCCTACTGTAAAGTGTCTAAAATTCTAGGGTATCCTACGATTAGGGTAACCTATGAAAATGCCTAAAATTCTAGGGTACTCTATGAAAGTGCCTAAACCACTAAAACCCTATAATAGGAAAGTGCACCTTAAACCTAAACTCTAGGGTACCCTTATGACTAGGGTATCCTGCGGTAGAATGACTATGAAAAAGTCTTTTAAAATTCTACAGTGTCTTTTAAATCCTAGGAATGATTTTATGAAAAGTCTTTTAAACCACTAAAAATCCTATAATAGGAAAATGCACCCTAAATCTAAACTAAAAAAAGAGTGACTTACCTTAGTGGTAATTAAAAAAAATGATTTACCTTATTGGTAATTAGACATCTCTTTTCTTGACCTAGAGTTAATAATCCCAACAAAAAACACAAAAAACCGAGCCCAACCGGATTTTTTTTCCGAGTTTTTTTCATTGACCGGTTCGTAAAAATTTTAAAATTTGAAAACCATTTCCGTTCCCGGGATTTTAAGAATAACTAAACCAGTTTTATAATATACATACATGAGATTATCTTTTTTACGGAAGTTCTGTGAAAAGGAAGTTTCTTGGCGAAAAAATCCGTTGTCCATCCCGGTATTCAATAGTTGGGCAGAATCGCATACTCTCTCTCCTCCCAAATGCACTGCAGACGTAAAAAAACTATGCATGGGCAACTAGCGGTTGGATCTCCGGGATGGGCCGGCGGGGAATTTCTTCCCCCCTTTACTTTAACCTCCGTAAAAAAGATAATATCTACACACACACACACACACATATATATATTATCAATTAGAGTTGTTCCCATTAACAGTATGAAAAAACAATAATTTATTTTTTAATCAACTAACTTTTTTTTATTATCAAAATAGCGTTGCACCCATTCGAAACATATGGGTCGGAAAAAGTACCATTGTGATTTTTTTTTTAATCCCGTACACGGGCACAACGCTAGTTAAGTCACGACACACATGTATCCTTTCAAATCTCTTTATGTATTGCTGATCGAGAGCTCACAAATTAAATATGGATTTTTTTCGTAGGAAACAGAAACAAGTATTCATAGCACAAACAAATACAACTGGTCAAAGCAGCCCAATGACTACAATGAAACAAAATCACAATAAAAAAGAAAAGTCTAAGATATCTGTACGTAACCAGTGGAATTACGTTAAGTTGATACTTGTACATGATGATGCCTGTATTTATATTCGTATAAGAAATTGACCAATGAGATCAAAGTCCAAGTCTGCCTACGTCAAGTAAACACTCATCTTTTTTTTTTGCCCTTTTTAAGGGAGTAATAGATAACATTAAAAGTCCAAGTCTGCCCACGTCAAGTAAACAATCATTTTTTTTTTCTTTTTTAGTACTCTCTCCGTTATATAATATTGGTTTCCTACAAAACTACGTGTAATTTTTAAACTAAAAAAAATGTAACATAATTTGTTTATTAATATGGATCTTGTTTGATAGATCTCATTGTGAACTTTTAAATAGTGCAAAAAAATTCAAAAATTATTTTATAGATGTGTTATTTTTTAGTTTGAAAATTGCACATAGTTTCGTAGGGGACCAATATTATAGAACGGAGAGAGTAATAGATAACATTAAGTGCACGACAAATAAGAAAATGTTATGAGTACATCAATCATGCACACCAAATGTATGGTGGATGAGGAGAAACTCGATGTGGGACCCACCTAAAAAATGAGATTCTCTTCATCAGTCACATGATCTTGGTGTGTATTTGGTGTACGTGATTGATGTATCCATAGCATTTTTATGCTTATAATATGGGACCCAAAAATGTTAGAAACACAACTCTTCACATACACGTAAGTACCAGACAAATTTATTATGTGAAATCCACGCGTGCATCAGAGGTTGTGTTTGGAGTTGTGCTCATCGCTGAAGACCCTATTTAAAATTTGAGCAAGTAACATAAGTAAACACTCATCTCTCATGCTCGTCCTCCTCCTCGTGGAAGAAACTTATGGTCATGGCAATGAATCCTTCATCTTTCTCTTTCGTTTTTCTGATCTCTCTCTTCACTCTCTCTTCTTCAACATCAGTCTCTTCTTCAACCTCCCTCTCTTACTCCCACCACTGCACTTCGACGGTCCCTGAGTCAACCCCAACTGATTCCGACACCACCATAGTCCCATATTACCGACAATTCCTCAGTCACTACACCGGTGGCGACAGAATCTTTAACAACAACAACAACAACAACATCTCCTCCAAATTCTCCCTTGAATCCGAAAAATACTTCTGGTTTCTTCCCACTGGAGACAACTTCAAAACAAACAAAACCGGCGTTTACAAGATCAAAGCGAACTTACACCTAATACGCTCTAATTTTACAAGGAATAAGCGTACTTACTTCAAATTGAAGTTTGCGTTTGATGGGTTTTGGTCACTGTACTCTGGGAAGCTATGTATGGTAGGCTCGGGTTCTTGGTCGAACGAAGGTAATTTGATCAATCTTGATGCAGTCCTTAAGCTTAACTATGCTATCAATACCACTATCTTTAGTAGTTTGGTGACTGGAAAATTGGAGAGCTTGGCTTCTCCGACTGATACAAATTACTTTGAACCCGTTTCCCTTTTGGAATACGGTACATCAAGTAACTATCAGTTTTCATTGGTTTCTGGGCAATTTGATAGAGATTGTCACGGTGGAAATGATTTTCCCAGAAATCAATCGCTTAGTTTAAATCCAGGACCTTTGTGTTCCACAATGAACAAAATGCGAATCCATGTTTTTTACTTGGAGTATTTGAATAACTGCAGTTCTTTAAATAATTGTACCCCCCTTGGTACGAATGACTTGCCAAGTCATATGTCGTTGCATTCCATTCATTGTTCTGAGGAGGAACACAAAGTGCAATATGTGATCATAACAAAACAAGTATTTTGGGCCAGATTTGGACTAACAAAACTGCAAACGAGTCTGGGTACTTCAATAGGATCACGTTTAGAAGTCGTGAAAATAGCATGCTCGTGGTTCCTGGTTTGAGATACGAGTACACTGTAATCGAAAAAGTTAGAAATTTGTGCCCGGTTGACAAGACGGTTACAAAGAAGGGCGATAGATATCCAAAGGCGAAGTCCAAAGACATGGCGTTTGACATGATGTTAATGGATTCCGCGGGGAATCGTTCTTTTTGATTAAAGCAATCCAAAACTCTTTTCGGTGATCAGATTTATGCGCCGAATTCATTTTACATCCCTACGTCAAGGAATGACAAGGCTAAAGTTGAAGAAAAGAGTACATATCCCAGCCCATTGAATATCAGCTACACAATTTCGCCTTATCGCACTTCTTCATCTTTTTCTGTAACTCCGGGTAGTAAATCTGATATTGCTGCTGAAGGGTTGTATGATGAGAAAACAGGAAGCCTATGTATGATAGGTTGTAGAAAGATGTCAGCAGGTGAAGCTATGGATTGTGAGGTTCTTTTGAAATTCCATTTCCCGCCGGTTAATTCAAAGGAAGGAGGGCGAATTACGGGAAGCGTAGAAAGCATGAGGGAGGAAACTGACCCTCTGTATTTCAAGGAGTTGAATGTGATTGCAATATCTTTATATAGAGCGACGGCCAAAAGATCTGTTTGGCGGATGGATTTAGAGATTGTGATGGTTTTGATCTCCAATACAATCACATGTGTGTTTGTGGCATCGCAACTTTATTATGCGAAAAGGAACCCTCAAGTGCTGCCTTTTGCATCACTTTTCATGCTTGTGATCCTCACTTTAGGGCATATGGTTCCTCTTGTCTTGAACTTCGAAGCTTTGTTTCAAGGAAGTCGCAAAGAAAATAACGTTTTATTGCTTGGGAGTAGCGGGTGGCTCAAAGTGAACGAGGTGGTTGTGACAGTGGTGACAATGGTGGCTTTCTTGTTGCAATTCCGGCTTCTCCAACGGGTGTTTGCTGCACGTTTGCGAGACGAAAACCGAAAGGGCTTATGGGTTGCTGAAACGAAGGCATTGCTTGTTTCTACAACATTGTACTTATTGGGGTTGCTCTTTGTTTTGTTTCTAAATATGAGGAAGCAAAATCACATCAAAGCAACGGTTTCTTCCACTTCTGTTGTTCACCATACAAATTCTCTCTGGGGCGATTTAATATCTTATGGTGGTTTGGTCCTCGACGGTTTTCTTCTCCCTCAAATCCTCCTCAACATTTTTCAAATTTCAAGGGAAAAAACTCTTTCCCATTCCTTTTACATCGGAACCACTTGTGTTCGAGTGCTACCTCGCGTGTATGATCTTTACCGGGATCACAACTACGCACGAACCCAATTCGATGGAGCATACATTTTCGCAAACCCTAACGTGGATTTTTACTCCCTTGCTTGGGATGTAGTTATTTCTTGCGAGGGTGTTCTATTTGCCATTGTCATATACTTGCAGCAGCGATTTGGTGGGCGGTATATTCTCGGGCGGAGATTTTGGGAGGATAAAGTGTATGAGATGGTGCCGGTAACAAGCAGCGATCAATAGATTACCGTAGGAAATAAGTTTCTAAATGTTTGTAGTTTGTTTTACAATTGCCATGTATTCAGTACTTCTAAACATGGAATGTTCTTCTCACTTTGGTTAAAAAAATAAGCGTGGAATGTTGTCCTAATTAAGTTGTCTATGTACCTTGAACAACAAAATACATTTTGTGTTCATAGTTGTATTAAGAGTGGTACTCTCTCTCCTATGCTTATCATTTTTTCCCTGTAAAAGGTGGTTTTATCTTTAACATTTGTTTTTGTTCTTTTTGCGTGTGACACTTGGTTTTTTTTTTTTTGGTCTTTATTTATTTTTTGTATTTTTTAGTTTCTTGTCAAATTTGTTTGGATTTAGTTCGTCTCAATAAGAGGAATTAAAAGAAAAAATTATGATTGAAATCAAATATTTTCTGAACGAAGACAAAAATAAGTCAAAAAATGTACTTTCAACTGATTCTTATTCGAAAAAATAAGCCAATTTTGGCTTGTTAAGCACACAGGACAACAACTCAAAGAATATTCATACTAAAGTGAGACAACAGTTATTCAATGGCTATGGTATATATACCTGCTCAATCGAAGAAATATATTTTCCTTATTTTATTTTATTTTATTTATTTATTTAAAAATGGTAGACTCAATGTTTATGTGAACCCCTAATAAATTATATAAATTTGAGGTTTTAGTTAGGAAAACGTGAATACGGTTATGTGCGATGGAGCTGGTTTGGAATGGTGGTCTTCTTATCTTGTGGATGCCATGGGAGAGGGAGAGAAAATGGGGATGGAAATTACTACGAGTAAAGGGGCAGGGAAACAGAGAGAGTATAAAGAGATCATTATTCATTCATTAACATTTTGAAATTTGAATACTTTGATTAAATTTTTCAGTACCGAATGGGTACCATGTTGTGTTTGACGTGCTACCTGTAACACCTCATCATAACTGTCTCTCTGACGCATTGTAGAAACGTGAACAAGAACAGAATCACTCTACTAACAAAGAAAACTCTTTTACAATCTAATAACCTAGAGATTAATAGAATTATAGGAAAAGAAGAGATACTCTCTCTTATGAAAACACTTAATATATTATTGAACTCATGACTTTTCCTAAGGCGTACAATGTTTATTTATAAACTACGAGTACTAGGACCCAAACATGTTAGGAAATAAATGACCAAAAGGTAATACTTGCTAATCAAGCCAAAACACAAATTGAGGCATATGGCTTAGACAAGTTCTTTTTCCTTGCAGAGGAGGGAAATCAATTGATGTTTCTTTTCTTTTGATAATCGGATGTATGTGCTAGTTTGTGCACACTTCGACGAATTCCGGAAACTTAGAGTTAACAAATGGGCAAACCTCTATTGACTACAAAGTTTGAAATATTTGACATCTATAAGAATAGAACATATGACCTCATGCAGGTGCACTTATTATTTTGTCATAAACACTTTGCCAAACCCAGGTGTATGTTCATAAAGTAATCAATGTTTAACAAGGCAAATTCCGGGAGATTTGTAAGCGTTTCTTCTATTGGAAGTATGTGCAAATTTAGACTACTACTGTATCTCCGTTGACTGTGTTTGTTTGTCCACTTTTACTATTTCATGCCATTTGACAAATAATATATATATATATATATATATATATATATATATATATGTAGAGAGAGAGAGAGAGAGAGAGAGGCTGCTTCTAGTCCGGACTTTGGACTTGCGGACCCCTATGATATTGGCATTTTTTGACGATCGGAACCGTCCAATGTGTTCAAAAGGTATTTTCACGAGTCTACGAGGGAAATCTTCAAAAAAAAATACCAGAAAATGTTTGATCCAAGCAGTTTCTCACAAAAACTGTAATAATTTCTCAAAAACAATTTGTAAAGCGAAAAAATTACATTTTTTCTTAAATCCGGGAGGTTCTTATTAGAAAATTTGCATATCCGGACCCCCGAATTAGAGGTTTTTTGGTGTTTTTTTTTGTTTCGCAAATTATTTTTGGATCATCAAAAAAATGTTTGGATCATGGAGATCCGAAAACGGGAGGTTCGGATTAGAAGGGGACCCTACATATACATATATATAGGATCCTGTTCTACTGGACTCCCTCAAACTCGTAATTTGTGGAACTCATGGATCGGGGTCGAATCTTAATGATCTGAACCGCTCAATGTGTTTAAGACGTGATTCTAAGGGTAAAGATTCATCCAAAAAAAATACTCGAAAAGGTTTCATTCGAGCATTTTTCGATAAGTTATATATGTACAATTATTATGAAAAACCCCTCAGATGAAGCCCTTTCGGGTATTTTTTTTGTGATTCCTCGCGTCAACCATGAAAAACATGTTTTAAATACATTGAGTGGTTCGGATCGTCGAAATTTGGTCTGAAAAATAAAAAAAAGGGTGGTCCTCACGGAGGAGATCTTTGAAGGAGTACTCAATAGAATATCTTCTTATATATAATGATTGAAACTCAAATGTTTTTTGAACAAAGACTAAATAATCGAAAGAAATAGGCTTTGTTTGGTTGATAATTTTGAAAACAATATTTTGAGAAATAATTTTGAGAGAGGGTTAGAATTGGAAAAAAAGTAATAGTTAGAGAGATGTGTAATAATTGGAGAGTGATAGAGAGAGAAATGGGAATAATTATTAGAGAGAGGGGTATGAGTAGAAAAAGAAATATGATTAATGATTGGAGAAATGAGAGATGAGGAAAGAATCTTTTTAATTTTTTTTTTTGGAAATTATGAAGTGAACACATTATATGTCTTTTTGACTTATCATCGTTTTTATTTAAAAAAAGAGCCTAATGACTAGTTAAACCAAATAGGTTGCTGTAAGCTCTTTTTCCATCACACTTTCTGGAGGCCAAGACTAAATATATGGACCCCACCACAATATATGATAGAATAAGGCTTGATTTTTCAAAAACTAAAATAAAAATTTGCTAAAATCAAGTACTTAATTTTAGCAAATTTTCATTTTAATTTTTGAAAAATCAAGCCTAAGGATCGGCTGGAGACTGAACCACCATGTGGCAGTGCTCTGTGAATGATTTCCCTCTAATCATCGGCTGATTGATGGAAAGCAAACCACCGATTGATAGACAGAATAATCTAAAAGTTCCCCTAAAGGGAAGATACCACTATGACCAATCAGTTAACAAAAGCTGAAAAAGCACGTCAATTTTGGGCATATTTCCCTTCATTTTTTTTCAAATTTGATCTATACTTGAGTACTTTTTTTTTTCTAACTATTATCATAATAATTTAACCCAAAATCGAATTATTAAATCAAGAAATACGAAAAACAAAAGCCATAGAAAAAGTTAGGTCGACGGAACCCTCGTAACCCAGGACTATTTCTAGAAGGTGATTATAACAGATCTTGTTCTAAGTAAATGGAACAAGTTCACGTAACAAGAGCCAAGAAAAAGAATTTAAGACCGAAAATTACCAGGGTGACAAAAAGAATCAGAATGCATTCGGGGTGACACCAATAATTGATCAAGGGTAGAACCCTGCATTTCTTGTCCCAGGCCTCGAATTCAAAGCATACAATAGGACGCAATGGAAAAATCACGGGACTCACGCTAGTTCATTGGGACTCACGCTAGTCCATTATGAAATCGAAAATAAGAGTACAAGTCTCCTCGCAATCTCTCTGAGATGTGCATTTTCTCTCGCCTCTCATGTGTTCATGTTTTCTCTGAAAACTGATATCCCTAATTATTAGCAAAACTGTAAAATTAAAATATGTTCAAGATTTGTCTCACCTTAAAGGCATTGTAAATATCTTTTAAATTGTAATAATATTATAAAAAATTATATGGACAAATTTAAGGTCGTGCCCATTTTATGAATAAAAATAGAGTGAGTAGTACTTTTTTTATTATGGACACAAAATACCATTGTGATAATGCATATTGTTAACTTTATAAATATCTTGTATGGATAATCAAAGTCTGATGTGACAACTTTTGATTATCTAGTTTTTGTTATAAATTACAACTCGATTAATCGAGATACGCAGAATATGTGTTTTGTTAATGAAATTGTTAACGCACTTTTTCTATTCCTCTTGTCAAGGCAAATATTGTAATGTAAAAAATTATCCCAATTTCATAAAAATTAAGAAACATAACAAAAGAAAAAAAAAAAAAAAAAAACCTGCAAAAGCTGCTAAAAAGATAGATATCCCAATCCTAAAATTATTCTCCAGAATCAAACTTTTTTTTTTAAAACCCGGATTCCACTTATAGATCCGGTCTCCAAATCCATCACCAGTCTAGGGCCGGCTCTGAACTTTACGGAGCCTAAACCGAACTTTTTGAAAACCCCATAAAGTCTCTGTGTATTTTGCATAGTTAAAAATGGATATGGGGTTGTTCTTTGTCTTACGATAATAATAGGTGTTGTATCATTCGTTGGCCGTCCAGATTATTTGAAGATTTTACCCGATTTCATTTTTCACACACGACAAATGAACGGTTCGAAAGCAAAAGTCGCGAGATGAAATCAAGGCCGTCTATCCAAAGCAACGGCGGGCTTTGGATGAAATATGGGCGATTAACATGCGTGCGTCAAGAAAAAAATTTGGGCCGGCGCCGTGAGCGGCGGAAGATCCGAATGGTGCAAAACACCTACTGTGAATGAGCTGCACAACAGCAACCCATATTTGTTAAAAATACTTACAGCAATATGAAGTCATTTTAAGCATTTGTGAGCATAACTATCAAAAAAATATCATTAAACATTATTCTTCACGCGTTTTTAATTACAAAGTGATTAAACTTGCAAAATAGGACATAAATATCTCGTGTTTGGGCCTTTTCATTATCGGCTTTACTTTGAGTTGGCCCTCTCATACTTTTGCAGTAGATTAACTTGGATACTTGATTTTTTATCGGACTTTATGGGTCGATTGGATGCAGTAAAAGGGTGCCGGAGAATTTATCTGTCCAGATAATGACTTGATGTAAAAGATTTTGCTTGATTTTAGTGCACAAATAATTTGACTGGATAAGCTTTCCGCTTTCCATTTCAATCCGGCCAAGGGAGGCGCTAATGGATAAAATTTAGATGGGTTTGAAAGTGTTCAAAAATAATCTGACTGGATAAGGCTGGTTTTATTCTCCCTTCTCCTCTATTTCAACTACAAAACAACCTTAATCTCCCATTGTATCTGTCATCCAAACTAAGTACTCACTTTATCTCTTTTTAAGTGATCACTATCAAAATACGTGCAATTTCAAACCCCTAAAAACATATTTCTTTATATAATTTGTTAATTTTTTATACCAAATTAAAGTTCTCATTGAGTATTTTAATTTTATGAACTTTTTTTTTAAAAAAAAACATGCTACGGAAGTGCATTTTTTAACGGCTACAAAAATACACGTTTATCAAATGTATCATTTAAAAAGGGACGAAGAGAGTACTATTTTATCCCACTTTTTTTATACTTCATCCAGACAAACTACTTTTTTATCGATTCTCCATAAATTGTCACATTAATGCGGGTCAATCTTTCAAACATAATATCCATTTACTATTTTATCCCTTTTAAATTTTATCCATGCAAAATTAGTCTCTCATCAAATAGAATCCTTAGGTTATCGAGGACATTAGTGGAAATTTCATCGCCGTTGAAAATAAATGTTTTCCTTAAATTGATTGCATTGCGCCATGTACTGAAATAGTGATCCCAATAGTAGAAAATAAATATGCGACACAATACAAACAATTTGAATTTGGAGAGAACTTCAATAACTTAAAAATTTAGTGGAAGCCCAAGGATAAAAGGCCCATGCGTTCGGAGCCAAGCCAAAGCGTAAACGTCTCCGCGTGGCCACTGAAGACCACGTGGCTTTGATCTCTCTCGCACTCGTTCAGTCGGCATCCACTCCTCCACTCCTCACAACCAAACAAACGACAGCCATCTTCCCTTCCCTCTCTGTCTCTCTCTCCAGCCAGATGGCCGGTGTCCTGGAAACCCTCACGGTTCCCCGTGCTTCCACTTTTCCGGCTGCCATGTTTGCTCCGATCATGAGTTCATCAGTCCGTTCACCATCCAGCAGCCGGAGATCCGTCAAGATCCAGTCTAGTTGTATGAGTAGCACTCGAGGATTAGTGAGTCGGAGACTCAGTCGCCGTGGGAGTCGAATCGTGTGCGAGGCTCAAGACACGGCTATTGAAGGTTTGATTTTAATTATAATATGCTTTCAGTTCATCACACTTATAAGAAGCAAATTACTATTTCATGTCTGCTCGACCATGATGAAACCATAAAATGGTGTTCCAAGTCAATTTTATCATTCTGTGGTTTTTTTTACAATACGTGCTCTTTAATTAGTTACCATTCTTGACAAAACTTTCATGAATTGAAATTTATTTGGAATAGCAATCCAGTGGAAGTCGATTGGGAGCAGTTGGATATGCATGAACCTTTTTTTGTGTCCCTAGCAGTGCTCGCATAGGCCACTCTAAAGAATGAAGCATCTTCTTTTTTGGTCTTTGCACCTGGCTAATGTTCCATGACATGTAAATTTGAGAAAGCAAAAGTGCAAAAAAGTGCTTGTGGTCCTAGCGCCCTAGGCATGGTAGACTTCGTAGGCCGTAGCACTATTCTCTACGAGCAATCATTAGAATATCGGAAGAAGTACTAGATCAGCGATGGTTGTGATTATCTTATGAAATAGAGAGGCTTTAACTTCTGCGATATTAACACCACTGTTTTCGTGCCCAGCGGGAATAGAAAAACCATTGTTTAGATGGTATTTGCAGATTGGATGGGGGAGGGATTTGAGGCTTGGTGTGTTTCAGGTTTGCTTTCTGTTGTTGAAGGTACTAAGAATGCAGTGTTTTCGCTAGTAATGCATTCAACTGAACTGAGTTTCAATATGGTCCTTCCATGTGGATTCATTATAATCCTGATAGAAAACAAGCATATGCAGCTTGCATGTGCTTTCTGGGGGAGTAATTTTGAAATCTTAGAACATGGAACAGGATGGAATCGATGGATGGTTGAGAACAGTGAGGAAGGAAGGAAGGAAAGAAGAGAAAATGGAGGAGAAAGTGAGGCAAAAAAGAACAGAAGAATGAATATCAGATTAAAATAACACTTGAAAATCCATTATATGTTGAAGGGAAATCCTTTTCTGCCGATCAAAAAAAAAAAAAAAGAAAGAAAAGGGAAATCCTCTTTTTATCTACGTCCACTTGTGCCCATTGATGCAATTGGACTGATTGTTTCTAAGTTCTAACCACCCTTACGTTAAGCAGTCATGAAGCAATTCACTCAGCAGCTAAGAGGTGAACGAGCCTAAGCTGTCATGTCTTCAGTCCCTGTGCCAAGTTTTGCAAGTTTGTTTTACTGTGAGATGACATAGGATTCTCTAGCCACTAAAGTAAAGTCCAGGTCTAAGTTACAGCAAATTTGGAAAATATTCATTCCGTTCAGAAATAGTTTGATTCACGTCTTGCTTTCATATCAATGGAAAAGTGAAGCACACAACACCACATAAGGGCAGACATTACATCCTTGCCTCTGTTGATTGCAGTTGCCACACTAGCACCGGCGAGCCCTGCATTTAGTGTTCTTCAGTCAATTTAGGAAAACATATAGTGTTTGTCAGTTGATTAAGTTTGGAACTCCACTTAAGTAGATGGATATACAAACAGGGAGAGAAGAGAGACTTTCGGTTTTTGTGCAGTTTCTGCAGCTTCTTAGTATGTTAATATGTTTAATGTTAGTGGATGGCGCGGACTGCATATCACCATTGATTTGCTGAAGTTCTGTTGTTCAGTGGTCTCAAAATGTTATTCAGTTTAATTTCCAATCTTTTTCTCATATCCACCATGCAGTGTTGCTTACGTTTTTTTCTCAAGAAAAAACCTGTTAGCATTTTTTGAAGGTCTTGAGAGCAAAGTAGGGTATGTTTCTGCTTTAGAACTTCATGATGTCACTGAATTGGTGATTTGACCTTCATCAAATCAATTGCTTTGTCTGATCTTGCCTTTACCCGTGAACCATGGTGTATATAGCATTTGGATATGGGAATGAGATGGCAGCTAAAATGCGCCCCCGAAATGCACGCTTGATCTGGAGATGGTTCTTCTGTTTTGGTATTTCTGATGGCTCCATACGGATGGACCACATCAAAACTTGTGAATACGGTTAAATCATTGAGATTAAATTAAACCCGATGACTGAAGGGAGACTTTGTGCATACTGCAGGGACTACTAATTTAGTTTCCTTTAGATACTTTTAACAAGCATTGTTCATAAGATTCATGATCAACCTCATTGTGTTCTTTTTTGGTGTCTTCATTGCTATCCTCACAACGTCATCACGATTAGTAGTTGTTTAATAAAGCCTACCGTGCTATCCAAATGTCATTTCCGCATTTGCCTTAGGAAACCTACTGCTTGGTGCTAAAGTGAAACATTACATTTTGTTTCTCTAACAACTGCAGTGGCTCCTGTTACTGATTCAACTTGGCAGTCACTTGTCCTTGAGTCCACTTCTCCTGTTCTAGTTGAGTTCTGGGCTCCATGGTGTGGGCCATGCCGGATGATCCACCCTGTTATAGATGAATTGGCAAAGCAGTATACTGGGAAGCTCAAATGCTACAAGGTCAACACCGATGAGAGTCCTTCAATAGCAACCAGATATGGGATCCGTAGCATTCCAACAGTTATGATCTTCAAGGATGGAGAGAAGAAAGATGCAGTTATCGGTGCTGTTCCTAAATCAACCCTGACCACCAGCATTGAAAAGTTCTTGTAGAAGTGGGTCTTTTTCTACTTTTGATGGGTGTGAGTACCAAGGCTCGAACTCGCAACATGGCATGTGTGACATTACAAGAAGAGTACCACCACCAGCATTCAAAGCTCTGGGTTTTCTACTTGTTTATAAGTTGAGCTCTTTCTTGTACACGTTGTTCTCCCTTTAGTTAGGGATTATTTTTAAGTTCGGACATGTTGCCTCAATAAACTCCCATATGCTCCTGTATAGTTACTGGATGCTGCTTGTTTCCTCTTTTTCTGTAAGATGATGTTATATACGTCTATTTCCTTGTTTATTACCGTTATCTGGCATTTAGGAGGTTGGTACATCTTGTGAAGGGGAAAATGAAAGAAGATTGTGACGACCCACACCACCCATGTGGGTAAGAGAACTATGATTTCATACATAACGAAACATTAGCTTGCTAAATCACTTGAGCTTGACCGTTTTTTAACCATGTTGGTACTTGGTAACTAGGGCCACTTCACAGGTTATTCGGTCTGCAAGTTGCGGTTCTGTTTGGCCCTTGGCTGAATAGGGCTCCGGAATGGCCTTCAAGTAATCCGCGAGAAACTTTCTTGAGGGGAATCCACTTTTACCAGTGCTCAAGTCTTGTTTTTCTTATTCTTCTTTATTAAGTTCCTCATTTGGACATTGGAAGAAAAGAAAACATGATGTATTCGGAAGAGCTTTATGTTCTTATCAGTAGACTCCTCAGTTTTAGTTCCTTTGTTTTCTATAGCAACACTTGCTGCGGGACCAAAGAGGTGCACAAGAACATCAGTAGACTCCTCAGTTGTAGTTCCTTTGTTTTCTAGAGCATCACTTGCTGCGGAAGTAAAGAGCGCTACAAAACTCGGCAGGAAACACCGAAATACTTGGAAGTTTACACTCATCCCTCCTTTTCTACGAACTTTGGCCCGAAAAAGATACTGTACATTACAGTTCAGGTGTTTACTGCACTTGGGGACTCTGCCGTCCCTAGGGATGGCATGCCCTGCTGACCCAATTTCAGCCGTCCAAACATGTTTTGGACAGCCCATATTTTAGGGGTGCCGAAGGGTGTTTTAGGGATTTAACTCTCGTCAAATTTAGGCCGCTCAAAACTCATTTGGAAGGTTGAGATCGGTCGACAGGGCCAATGGACGGCAGAGTCCCCGGAAGGAATAGTATGAGACTGCTAAGGCTTTAAGTTGGGGTGGGGATTTTATGTTCTGAAGTTGGTTGTGGATGTAGGACGGATTTCCTCCTCGGCCAAATAAGTTGGTTAAGTCTTTGAAGTTTTGTTGAACTGTTGATAAATTTGAGGTGAGTGATGCCCACAGGAGTGTGTTGGTCACTTGGTCTGTGTTATAGCCCAGCTAATTCTTTATGTGTTGAACTTTGTTGGTCATTTGAACTGCACATAGATCTTAGGTCGGCTCTTTCTGATACAAAACATGAACATGCTGAATTTGAATAAAACCCCTAGAACTCAAAATTGACATGAGTAACCTATTCATAAAACATGTTATAGACTAATTAGGTGTAATCGTGTTACCGTTGTAAAATTTCGGATTATTTAATTTCATTTTAATTACTTTAATTTCGTTATTTAATTCATAATTGCATTTAGGGCCCCCTTAATTTGCAATTACTACGGTTTATACCCTAATACTTTCAAATTGCTACAAATTCGACCCTAAGGCACATTTACATTTTAATCGCGAGCATTACATTTTTATAAATTCATTTCTTATGTAATTATACACATTCATACACGTACACAAGTAATACTAGTACACATACACACACATGTGTGCATATATGCATTTTATACATCCATGCTCACTCCACACATCACCAACCACCCCACTACTTCTTCCAAATCAACCCAACACCACACTTCACCCCCTCCCATGCAAAATCAGACCTCCCTCCACTCTTTATCTGCCTCCAACAACCCTAATCAACCTTCTTGTCACCCCTCTTACATCCCACTCTTTTACTCCACCCCAACTCAAACACTCCACCCTCACCCTTCATAAACCCCTCTATTTCGTCCCTCACTCTCTCACACTCCCACACATCACCATTACACAGAAAAATAGCAAGGAAAGAGAGAGAAAGCTCTAAGTTGGGCTATGGAGTTCTAGAGAGAGAAAATAAGACCAAAACTTGGGTTTCCACCTCCAAACCCAAAAAAATTCAATATTCTTCCACAAGTTCATCCATTTCACTCCTAGGCATCCACATTTCACCATCCAAGCAAGCCAAGTCGGCCCAAGAAGCTCCCTCCGCCGATTTTTCGCCAAAACCCATTTTTTCGCCAAATCTTCGCAAAACAAGGTAGAGGCTCTTACCCAATCATTCCTAAGCATTTGTATGTGTTAGAATAGCCTAGGGGTAGTTTTTAGTCGAAGGGTTAAGGCCCAAGGTGAAGGGTTTCACGAAACCCGAACAAAACGCAAGTTGCTCTATTTTTGCTGTGACGATAGTCCGGACCACCATATCCCCGTCCGAACTACTGGTACAGAATGTTTCCTCCAACTTTGATTTAAATTCTGTAATTATAGTTTAGCCCCTTGTGTTCCTAGTTTCGACTGTTTTAACCCTAAACCATGTTTTTCATGCATATTAAGCCCTAGATTCATTTTGGTTTATGTGTTTAACTTCTCAAACATGATTAGGACTTATTCAAGTGTTTATGTGAGATTTAATGTGTTCATGTTAAGTTTAATCTTGTTCTCGTTCTTGGTATTAAACTTAAGGGTTAAAAGTGTAGTTTTATAAAATATGTGGCTTAATCTACAAAGATATTTATGTTCCTACTTTTTTTTATCAATTAAATGTCATTAGTGGAAGTTTATGAGTGTATTAAAATTTCTAAAATACCATTTGTAGTGTAAAATGACCGTTTTGCCCTTTGTTATTTTTATCACCCTCATAATAGTTTTGGACTTACTAAAATTCAAGGAACTACTTTTGGAGTCAAATTATGTCATAAATAACAAAAAAAGAAGGTAATTTTATGTATTTACCCTTGGTGGTGGCAAAATGACCATTTTGCCCTTATATAAAGTTTATTTACGAAAAGGCCCCCAAAGTTAGTAAGATTTCGCGAAGGACCATAGAACCGTGAAATTACCTTGGTTACCCTTGCACTTACTTAAAATGACATTGGTGACCCTTACTTTCTTTAAATTACATTTTAACCCCAATAGTTTAGTAAATTATGTTTTGACCCCTATAGTTGAATTTATTACGTTTAGACCCTTGGTTTTGTATTACTAGAATTTTATAAACTGGGGAATCGCGTTATTTGATTTTGTGAGCATTAGAATATTGTTATCGTTTTTCTTCTACTGTTAAGTGCACTTTTCATAAATGTGTTGAATGTTAGAATGGACAACTAGGTTCCCGGGTTGGGTGATCGTATGCTGATATCACATAGACGATGAGGTTAATGGAAAAGTGAATTGGAATTGATTGATGGGGAGTTACCCCGAGATTGTTGTTGAATGGCAGTTCCGCCATGTGATTTGTTTTGGAGGATTATTTGGCAGTCTGCTATGATTTCGAAACCCTAGGGTATGACACTTTGTGATTTGCTTCATTTGAATTCTGAGGCGTTATAAGGGTGGAAGTATTATAGACCAGTTTCGGCTATATACCTATAGGACCTGTGTCACGCCCTCAATTTTAATAAGCCAAAATACAAATAAAATCCATGTAGGATCGATTAAAGTCAAACAATTTTCCATAGAAAGTCAAAGTCGAAGTACAATGAGCTTTTAGTCAAAGGTACCCGTACCCATACAAAATAACAAGGGGTTTAAAGTTATTACATGAGTTGAAATAGTCAAAAATCTTAGAGAAATTAAAATTACAAGATTATCTTTCAAAAATGTACTTAGCATAAAGATGAGAAAATGACTTCATGCTCTTAAAATCTTCATGGCATGCATCACACTCCACGCATCCAATATCATGCTCCATGCTGTGTACCTGGGAAAATTAGGGTGAGCTCACTAGCTCGTAGGAAACATTTCTACCAACGCTAAGGGTATATAGAATGAAACATGCACGTGGAGATGGGATGCACATGAGTGAATAAGCTAAAATAAACAAACATTGATCAAATTGATGAGAGAATATCCAATATGTGTCCCAAAGATCAAATCAAACCTAAGTGTCCCACTAATCCATAGATCAACCCTTAAATTATCACAAACGTGTCAATGATCCACATTCAATTTTCCTTGCATTTGACTCTCAATAGTTCGTCATTTCAGGGCTTAAGAATAGTAAATTTCCCTTTTCGAAGTCTTATGGGCCTCGTGGAACCCATGTCCGAAGTCTTACGGCCTCGTGGAACCCTTTGTCCGAAGTCTTATGGGCCTCGTGGAACCCTTGTCCGAGTCTTACGGGCCTCGTGGAACCCTTGTCTTAGGACCCACCCAATGGTGGTCCAAGTGAACACAAACAATTTTCTAGTTATCATGTCCATTTCAACAAACTCGTGTCCCTCAAACATGTCCAAAACATTCACACATCATCTTTGTTCAAAAAACTCTAAATGTGTATGCGGGGGTGATGGTCAAATTAACACGTGTCCAATGTGCATGGGAAACCAAGACAACCACGACAATGCATATAATGCACCATGATCGGTTACCGAACCTTAGAGGTCAATTCGAGAAGTTTTGAAATGGCCAATGAGGGCCCGGAGCGGTGGAACATACAAATGGAGTTATATACCTCGAGTAAATACGACACACTGATAGTAAAAAGGGAATTTCTCTCAAAATACAAAGGATATGGATATGAAACCAATTGGGTTTGAAAGTAGACTCGTAGAGCTTTCCAACGGTTCAAGAATCACCTCCATCGAGTTCGACGGCCGGGCGTACCCGCAAAGTTGGAAAAAAATCTGTCTCAATGAATGAAAAATGCGGATCGATCCAAACGTTTTGGATCGATCCAAAATGGTCCGAGAGTCAACAGAAGATTTTGGATCGATCCGAACAACTTTGGATCGATCCAAAATGGTCCGAAAGCAAACAAAAGGTTTTGGATCGATCCGAACAAATTTGGATCGATCCAAAGAGGTTCAAAATACCATCAGATTGTTATGGATCGATCCAAAAGTGTTTGGATCGATCCAAACTGGTTCCGAGCGAAAATTTTTACAACTTGTTCCAAATGAATGGGGCTTCAATCCAAGGCAAAAATGGGGTTTCAAACAACAAATGACCATAGAAGAGGGATATATCAACAACCAATTCATGGGTTCATCAACCAAATATGCAAAACCCAAACTCAATCAATCCAAGCTCAACTCCCATGGTGATAATCAAGTTTAACAAAGAAATTTGTGAACAAGAACACAATTAATGCAATCATTCAACCAATATACACTTAGAGTAGGTAGAAGATTGTTCCCTACCTCAAGGATTTGCTCCAAGCCAACCCAAAAACGAACTCCTAGATCCCCAATTTGAGTAATTCCGAATTTGACCCTCTCGGTGCAAAAAGAAGGTACTCCGGGCTCCAAAACGCGCGTAGATGATGAATATGAGGTTGAATCTTGAGTTTGAGAAGTGTGGGAGGCGGATTTGTGGCGAGATTTGAAGAAAATATGGGGAGGAAGAAGAGAAGGGGCTGCTGCCCTTTTTTTTAGAGAGAGAGAGATGTGTTATTTTTAAAAAAATCAGCCCCCCAAAGATAAATATATTTCTTTACTTGTGCACACACCCCCCTAAGTTTCAAATGTGCTCCAGATACACCCAAACACAATTGCTATGCTCACATCGACCCCAATTTTCATTTTAAAACATTTCTCACATTTTTTCAATATTATTTTCGAAAAGTGATTAAAAATCATGGGTCCTTACAACCTGGCAGTTGCCATATGTAGCCCAGTGGTACAGATTCGTCCCTGGGAAATTCATCCTTGCGAGGCGGCTGACGGCTGGATTAAGTACGTAACTTATACCTTCCGTTGGGGCCCCCGAGTGAAGGGCAAGCAAGGGGAGAGTAAATCACAGTTTGGTCATATTCCTTAGTGGTTAACCAGGAGGAAAGTTCTCTAAGTTGAGAACTTAGATGAACATGTAAGTTAATGGCTAGTAATGAAATCAGCTAGGTGTTTAATTTCTGCTTTAAGATTTATTTCCTACTTAATCTTTTAATTACTGTTTTTCAATCATATATGTTGTACTTGTATGTTTAGCAAGGGTTGGGAGGGTTAGAGTAGCTACTGAGTGATTTATCGCTGACGGTGTTACACTTCGTGTGACCCTGGTATAATACCATGATGTTGCTTTGCGACTCGGACGTATTATGCCAGACTGTGATCAAACAGGTACTGTTGGTGTCAAAGGAGACGGTTATTTCAGAACTGAGGGTTATCCGGTAGACCAGGCTCAGGAGGAGCCGTGGAATCTAGAGTTGAACCTAAATCTGTAGAACCCACCCCCTTTATTTTTAATGTTGGATTTGTAATATTAATTTCTCAAACCGTAGTAAGTATTTTGTAATGGACTGCATTTCACGTTTTCCAATGTGTACTTTGATGGAAACTCTTTTTATTAAATTAATCCTAATTATTTGTCTTAATTAATGGTTCTGAAAATCGGGGCATTACAACCGTAATCATCAGTCTACATGCATTAAATGTGATTGTGTAAACCGTGTCATATTAGGGTTGATACGGTGACTAAAAATGTTGTCAGGGGCAGCAAATATGGTACATTTAGATTGTAGGTTGTAGCTAGGATGAGATTTTTTGTAACATACACTGCTTTTTATTTTTTCCCTACTATGTTGCTTCAACTATTATTAAAATCTTGCTTTTGTAGCCGACATCAATTGATTAGGACTTGAAATGGGAGTTACATTGTGCTTGATTTCGTTAGCATGAGAGAATTATGTTCACAAATATATTATTTTTTGTCCTCTTATTTTCCAGTCAAACCAAAAACAAAGAAAAGAACAACAAACTCAATCACGAATTCACGATTGAATGTTTGGAGTGTCTTTCTCATTTCATTTTTTTCTATTCTGCAAAAAATTCTCTACGAATCTATGATCTAAGGTCAGTCATAAAGGAATTGAATCTCAGTAAGGAACACTGGACGGTCCTGTCGGAGTCGTCTCTGACCCTTCCGAATTCAATTTTGGTGATAGAGGCCATTGATATTTTAAAATTCGTGCTGCAAAATATAATGTTGATCAGATATCGTTTGATTTGTTCTCAAATGATATTCATCTCTAACAAAATTGATTTTGTCCAGTGTTATAATATTTTCTACATCTTTTTTTTTTTTTTTTTGTGAAAAAAGAGTCTAGTATGCTTATGTTAAAATTTTAGAAGTATTTTAAAGTGGTGTGAAAAGCGTATAATAGTAGGTGTAAATATATCAAAAAATGTAAAATGTGCATTGTAGTGTTTGTTAACTAATTCCAGAGCCCTGAATGAGCAAACAAACCTCCAAAAGTCCAAGGCCTCAAAATTTCAAATGTTTTGCCATCATGAGATTTGAACCTGTGACTTCTTAGAGCATCATTATCATGCTTAACAAATTCCTTGAAAGTAAAATTCAACGAGTGACATGCAACAAAACTCCTCAAAATCAGATTTAACAAATATTTTACAAATTTGTTAAACTTGTAGCAAAGCTACAATAACACATCAACTATGTTTATCCACCGTTCATGAGTTATTTTTACTTTATTGCACTATGTTGTTTCCGAGTCCTTCTTCTACCTTATAGATGGGGAATAGTACAGGCGGTCAGATAGATGAGTCTCGGGGACCCACTTTTGTTCTTCCCACCGGAGAATCAAATAATTCATTCATCTCAAAATCAAATTCCGAGGGGCCCATGCGGAGATAAAGTCGATCGGATGTCTCTAAGTGCTCGATAAATCACCCCATTTCGTTCAAAAAGTAATGAACGAAATGGGGTGATTTTGGATCGAGCACTTAGGGACGTCCGATCGACTTTATCTCCGCGTGGGCCCCTCGGAATTTGATTTTGAGATGAATGAACGGCTTGGATCTTCCGTGTGGGACCCAAAAATGGGTCCCCGAGACCCATTTGTGCACCGTCTGTACACTCCCATCTGTACCCATATCTTTACTGGTTGTTTCCCTCTCCCACGTTTCTCTCTCTCTCCATCATTCAACATTTTTAATATTTTTTTATGGGGCAAAGGCTGCACAGCTCCCAAGCGTGGGAGAAGAGTTTTCAGAGAAAAACGTTTTGTTTTTATTAGACTTGAGGGGAATGGTAAAATTTAGATAGAAAGTCTGATTTTGAGAATTTTTTGATAAATGATTTGATAAATTGTTAAAAATGTTTTTAAAATTAAATTTGGTGCAAAAATTTAGTGTTTCCAATAACTAATAAAGATACTCCCAAAAGAACAAATTGTTTGATTGTTTTCTCGTACCCAGCTGGCCAAATGGCTTGGGATTACTAATAGTTATCGAAACAAACACTTACGTGTTGGTCCTCAGCTTTCTAGAGGTGATAGTGAGTGTTAGAGAATTTGAGGACCTCATTGATTAACTTCCATTGAGATAGGACATATTTTCAAAAAAAAAATCCCCAATTTAAAAACTCCACACCCAGGGCGATCAGCCGACCCCGCGGAAAAAAAAAAAAACTACTAATTACATTATTATTTTTTAATATTCATAAATGAATCCCTTAAATTTGTCACTCCTTTTTTTTTTTTTTATAAGGAAAGGTTGATCTATCTTTTTAGGTTGAACTTTAAATGTGATTTTTGTTAGAACAAAAATTTTAGTTGTCATTATTGTGACGTTTTTTTTTTTATTTATGGTTGATAAAAGTATTTGATGTTTATAAGTAACCCTGCGCTTCTGAAGTCCTAGAGTCGCCACAGTCAACACCAAATGCATTTTTTCTACGTCGTCAATATTTCGATGCCGATTATCTAAAACCTTCCAACTATTTTTGTGTTCAGAAAAACATACTATGTGATAAAATAACATTATATGGTCTGTGTTTCTAACTTCGAAAAAATTTGTCAGGCTTTGTTCTCCAATAAATTTTAGGTACATAAAATCTCACATTTTATAACACTCTAATCTCAACACGTAAAATATAAAAGTCATTTAATGAGATTTTCATAAAATCCTACTAAAATTTATAGGAAAACTACTACATTTTATTAGTTGGGAAAACAACTCTATTTTATTACCTCTCCATAAAATGCTAATTTTATGAGATTTTCATAAAATCTACCTAAAATCTATTGGAGAACAAGATCAAACTTTTCACAGTGTTGAACTATAGGTAGTATATTTATGTTTTCTTGGTTCAAAAAAAAAAAAACTATAGATAGTATGGCCCCGAGGTTATTCCGGTTGGTGGTTAGGTTTTCTTCTCATACTTTTGATCAGGGTTTGATTTTTGGAGTTAGACTGCAATGAATAATTTGTTGTGAGTTTCCTATCACCGACGTGGATGGTCGGTCTGCCTTTAACCGGATTGGAGAGAGAATTATTAGTTGAGGTGTGCGTAAACTAGCCCGAAGGACCTTGACCGTCAAAAAGAAAAGAAAGAACGGTCATTTTTATACAGTTTAAACTGAAAAATACAGGCGATTCAAGTTGTCAAATTTTTTTTTCTTATTTCTCAATTATCAGAGTTTCTTCTTTACTTTCTTTCTTTCATGTGTAGCTTAGCGGTTATCTCTTGGTTCTCTCACAAAGGAGATCAATGTTCGAGCCTCGGCAGAGACGTTTGGAGTTTAGAGTTATTGATAGCTTCTAGACCTCTTTTGAACTAACTCACTTACTCCCTCGCCAACACCCCCACTGATGTATATCAAATGGCAAAAAATATATACAAATATATAAGAAGTTTCCTGCGATGGCTTCCTCACAAAAAAAGTGCGGGGAAACAATTGTGAACCATTGAATCGCGTGAAGGGCATAGAATCCAACGGCCCACGTCTGTTTTCCTGCACTTTTTTTATGAGGTGTGGACGAAGTCCTAATTTTAAGGGTTTGGATAGAAAATTTAGTGTGAGTGTGTGTGTATATATATATATATATATATATATATATATATATATATCGAATCATATTTAGACCCCATTCCACTATTTGAACTTTTTTGGTTTTTTCAAGAGAAAAATCATTCTTCTTTAATACATCAACTAAAGCACCCAAACAATGTCCAGATACCAAAAAGACTAGTTTTACACATACGTGGAACTCACATGCATTATTGAAATGGTGAAACATACATAGTGAACTCACAACTGTCAGGTCAAGGTACTCTATGGACTGTCAGGTCAAGGTGGACAGACATACTAGCAGTCACATTCTTCTCGAGGATTTTTTTTGGTGGTTGTTGTCATACAAACGGGATAAGTGAGAAAGTAAGTTAGCGGATTAAAGAAGCAAAGAGAATTCGATATCTCTTCATAAACTCAAATTTCAGACCTCTTTCTTGACAGATAAGGGGTACAATCAGATGCGTATAAGCCTTTCAGTTAGTGAATTTTTTTTTGAGAGGTGGTTGGCTGAGTTTACACTTACCTCAATTAATCTTTTACTTGGTTTGATCAAAAGTTATTAGGATTAGACCATTCATGCTGGGATTAGAAAATTCATAAAAAATTACTTTCTAACGTTAACAGCATGTAACCCATCACGGAAATTTCAATAGTTCAGATTTTCTATTAGGGAAAATACACTTTTTCTTTCCCAGCTGGTATTGTCTTCAATTTTGGGTTAACAGTAAATTGAGAACTAAGAAATTAGGTTTGATCAGTAACTTCATTTGTTTATAGTTTCTATTAGGGCAAATACACGTTTTCTTTCCCAGCTGGTGTTGTGTTCAATTATGTGTTAAGGGTAATGCTACAATGCGCACCCTCAAAAAAATACTCAATATGAGATTTTGTGACTCTAAATATGAGATTTTGTGGCTGGAGATATGAAGTGCATATGTTATGCACACTCATATGAATAATCACAAAATCTCATATATTTTCAGAAAATCTCATATTTGGAGCCACACAATCTCATATTTGGACCCATTCGGAATGCTACAGTAACTGCTGCTACAGTAATTGCTATAGTGCCACAATCTCATATTTGGAGTCACAAAATCTCATATATTTTCAGAAAATCTCATATTTGGTGCCACAAAATCTCATATCTTGAGTTACAAAATCTCATATTTTGTGCCACACAATCTCATATTTGGTGTCGCAAAATCTCATATTTTGAGTCACAAAATCTCATATTTTGTGTCACAAAATCTCATATTTGGGGCCACAAAATCTCATATATTCAATGGTCAAAGGTGGCACAAATCCCCACACGTCATATGTGGCGCAATCTCAGCCGTTCATCTTTATGGGGTGCACACCGTATGCTATATCATATTTGGAGCCACAAAATCTTATATTTGGTGCTATAAAATCTCATATTATCTCATATTTGGTGGCACAAAACTCAGATTTAAAGTCACAAAATCTCATATGGGAGGGTGTGCATTGTAGCATCACCCGTGTGTTAAAAATAACTTCACAACTAAGAATTAGGTTTGATCAGTCACTTGACAACTAGTAAGAGTTAGGTTTGGTCCTCTGTCCTGGGAATTCATCAATCTAAATATAAATGATGAAAACTAGGGGCGGAGTTCTCAGGTTCAATTCTCTTTATCAGCAACTCTAAGAGCCACCTGACCCCATGTGTAAGCGTGAAAAAAGTTGTGAGAGAGGCTAGAGGGATTAGCCTGACAATGCGCTCAAATTAACCCGTGACACCTTGCGTTATCAGAAAAGACAACAAATGATGAAAACGACGTTGGACTAGTTTGTTTAAGATTAATGCTAGAGACACATCCAAATTTACATCCATTCTTACAGCCTTTCTCACAAGTGAATGTGAGACCTGCAAGACTATTTGGAGGCCATGGGGTTCGAAAGAGGACGTAAGAATGAATGTATATGACGTAAGAATGAATGTAAATTTGAACGTGTCTATAGCATTTTTGCTAGTTTAATCAACCATATCATTAGAAGGCCAATAATATCAATATGTGCAAGCATTTCAATCGATCGAAATATCACTTATATGGTGTCACCGTCTCACTCCTAAATTTTTTGTCTGAGTCTTTAAGTTCACCGCATAATTAGGACAACATTATTAAACAAGTGTAGAAGTATCAGATCCGTCAATAATTTTAGCTTTAAGAAACAACCATCGATGTCAAAGGAAAACAAAAAAAAACAAAAAAAAAAGCCTATAAGTAGAGTCAAGTGGTTAACCTTTTAGAGTCAAGTGGTTAACCTTTTTTTTCCTTTAACTTACGTTGTAAGAAAATTGAGATCGACATCGTACTTATCTTCCACGGAAAAGAGACGTCTTTCCTTTTTTCTTTTTGATATTATCGTCGTTACAGTGGGGAAAGACGCCGGCGACGGGCGAAAAGCCAAGTGAAGCTCAGTTGTCACGATTTATCTTCAGCCTACAGAACATAACACAATTAAGAATCCACAAAATGATAGAAATTGATTACATAATGTGCATCAATTGATTACTAATGTGTAATGTGTATGATACACATTATGTAATCAATAGGAAAATAGGGACCGAAAGACGCCTGACGGCGTAGTTAAAAAGTGAAGTCTCACATTAATACATTTATCTTCATTTTCTGACAGAAAGAAACACAATTAAGAATCCGCAAAATGATAGAAATTGATTACATAATGTGTATCAATTGATTACTAATGTGTATGATACACATTATGTAATCAATAGGAAAATAGGGACCCTCTCCTATATAAGTTGAAGATAATTTTTTATTTTAATACAATAATGCCATTTTTAAAATCTTTGTAGTGGCTATCGGTGCCATTTGTCCCCGCTCTATTCTTGATCACTGTCAAAAAAAAATTTTGAGTTTTTCTTTTTTTGTGTTGTGCTGTTATTTTGAGTACTTCCTTTGTATTATCAGTTGGGTTATTTCAATTTCTGAAGACAAATTGCTTAGTTCTTCAGTGGGCACATACCACATGATGCCACAGGGCCCGTAGTGCCTTCAATTAACGCCTCGTCCCGAGATTAAAAAAAACATAATCTGAATTGTTCATTGTTTAGAGCTATAGATAAACTTCAACCCAAGAAAAGTGAAGTTGATCGAGAATTGTTAGTTTACTGATAAGTCAAATAATTTTGATAAATAATTGAAATTGCATTTGCTGATAATTTACTAAAACAAATTAACTTGATTTCATTACTGTGTTATCAATGTCCATTGACTTGGGCCTTGTTCTCCAATAGATTTTAAGTAGATTTTATGAAAATCTTATAAAATGAACATTTTATGGAGGGGTGATGTAATGAAGATGTTTTCCCAATTAATAAAATGTAGTGGTTTTCCCACAAATTTTAGGAGGATTTTACGAGAATCTCATAAAATCACTTTTACATTTTATGTGTTGAGATTGAAGTGTCATAAAATATGAGATTTTATGTACCTAAAATCTATTGGAGAACAAGGCCTTGACATTAAACGGGGCTATTGTACATATCAAAGTCTACGAAGTAGAGAGTTTGGATCAATTTTAAAGGGATCCGACTACGGGTATAGAGGGAGGGGTACAGAGAATGTATCGATCGCATTCGGGGACCCACTTTTGGGTCCCACACGAGTGATCCAAACCTTTTTTTGATTGAAACGGGGGGACTTTGGTTCGAGTATTTCTAACCGTCCGATTGAGCTGAAATTTTGTGGGGCCCCTTGGGAATTTTTTTTTAGAACAATGAACAGTTCGGATCACTCGTGTGAGACTCAAAAGTGAGTCCCCAAATGCGTTCGGTACATTCTCTATACCCCTCCCTATGTACGCATATGTTTACTGATTTCAAAGCTCAAAATGAGACCCATATAAAAGGCACAACCGGGAAGCAGGGGCTTGTGGGACCATAGGCTGTGTAGTTGGTCTAAACTGCACCGTTTTGGTGCCCACCTAAAGCCTTTGCAAAATGTAACTTTGTAGGGTCCACTTTCGGCCCCACTCAAAGCCTTTTCAAAATGTAATCTTGTTCACATTGATAGGAATTTAAAAAAAAACTCATATTTTTATTGTTTTGATACCTATCGATGTTCGAACAAGATAATTTTTTTACTAGATACTCTTTTCAACGAGCCCTACGATTCTTATGGTTCAGATCAATGATTTTATAAGCACACAATTTTTTAACTTTTCTTGAAGGTTCTTTCAAAGTGCTAGGGTGCTGAATTCTGAATGAAAATCAAAGAATTGATGAGTAACATAAAAATATCCAATGGGCTTGATTTTCTCCTAGATCACATTAATAATTATTTTAAAATTATTTAACGGTTTGGATCATTTGTATAATACCTAAAAGTGAACCCCAAAAAATTACATGGGAAAATTTCAAAATAACCCCTGACCTTTTGACTCAATGTCACAGAGACACCTGAGCTTTGTAAAATACAAACGCCCCCCCTGACCTTTGCCCTCCGTTACCAATTAAACCCCCACCCCCATTTTCCGTCCAAAAACTAACGGAAAAACTAACGGAAAAGTTGATGTGACGTTTACTTGGATACTTTGAGACACCTGGGAAGGTAAAGGGATGATGGCATGTTGTAGTCCCTCGCAAACATATGCCTCTTCCGTCTCATATTATTTGCCGGGAACTCAAACTTTTAAAGAGAAATTATTAAATTAATGCATGTTTCGTCTTCCGAGGAGTAATAAAGAGGGCCAATACATGCTACTGACTTTTTAAAAAAATTTGCCAAATATTAGCTCAGGTGTCTCAAAGTATCCAAGTAAACGCCATATCAGCTTTTCCGTTAGTTTTTCCATTAATTTTTGGACGGAAAATGGGGGTGGGGGTCTAATTGGTAATGGAGGGCAAAGGTCAGGGGGGGCGTTTGTATTTTACAAAGCTCAGGTGTCTTTATGACATTGAGTCAAAAGGTCAGGGATTATTTTGAAATTTTTCCAAATTACATTTTAGAAAAACTTTGAGTGGGCACCAAAACGGTGCAATTTAGATCAACTACACAACTTGTGGTGACTTAGTCAGCAGAGTCCCCTCTCTTCCACACAACTCGGGCACAAGTGCACGCACTTTCTCACAATAATGGATTTTTTTAAAAAAAATTTGGGCACCGTGCTACATTTGGGCTTATTCAGATGATATGACACGTAGGGATGCTTTCAATGTGTTTATTATGATCAACTTTGCTACAACCACATAAGGAGTATAAAAAAGCATCCCGATGGCATAATAAAAAAGGGTTACTATAGCATTTGGATAAATACTCAAAGTTAGTAATATTTTTATAAATATTCAAATTTTGGCATTTGAATACTCAAAACTATATACCAACCTTTTTCCAATAATCAAACTTGCATACTCGGAACTACTAACATTTTCCCCTCTTTTGATTATGAACAAAATAAATTATTATAGAGTTTCACATTACTAACTTTAAAAACTCATTAAATGAATACTCAAAAGATGATGTGACAACATTTGAGTATTTACATTTGAGTTTATAATTAGTGATGCTCTAAGAAAATGAGATATTGACAGGGTGGATCCGAAGAGTGGAAGGGAGTATCCGGATCCCTGCACAACGTCAAATATTTCCACTACATGTACTAGTTTTCCAAGTTAATTAGTTTGGAAAAAGTTCTATAGAATCGATTCCTGCTCATGCAACTCTCTTGAATGAAAAAATAAATTCGTACTATATTGGTGCGAAAAAATCTCCTAAAGTTTTAAGATATCAATTTTTATTTATCATAGGTACGAAATTAAATGACGGGTTGGTGTATACACAAAATTTCCTATCCTTCTCAAAACTAGCAAATATATATTATGGACTATTAACATTTTTTGCTACTAATGTAGATAAACATGTAGTTCAGGACCACTGAGTACGAATCTGCTTCCGGATTTTTACAATACAAATGGAGATTTTGCCAAATACTAACCGGAGTTTAAATAACATTAGAACATCTCAAATTCAACGCACAATAATATTAATTTAACTAGCAAAAAGCTCGTGTTGTGCGCGACTATAATTTCTTTAATGGATTTCTACAGAATGAAATGGAAGATTTTAGCAATAAGCAATGGAACGTATGAGAATCTCCAATTCAATACCATCCAACAGTAGTCTAGTTTTTTACTGTATTATTATTAAAAAATTTTTTTTTATAGTTTTGTAGGTGGTTTTGGCTGGTGATTTTTGTTTTGGTGGTATTGTTTGCCCATTTTTTGGATTGGTAGTTTTGTTTAATATATTTGTATCTCTTCACCAAAAAAAAAAAAAAACAGTAGTCTAGTTTAAGTAGAAAATAGGAAATATTAATACACACCTTTTTTATTTTGGTGTAATGCATCCCTAAAAATATTATGAATCGATAACCTTTTTGAATAAAAAATTAAATTTTTTTGTATGGAAGTTACGAGATACACAAAAATGTTATGAATTGTAGATAAAATATTATGAAATATGTTGTTGAAAAATTACGAGACACTAAAAAATATTAGGATTTGCCATGAGGTGACACAACATGAACCATCTTTTCTTTTCTTTTCTTTTTTGACAAAATGGAGAAGATTATATTAATAAACATCCAATGACACTTACATAACGGAGTTCATTACAAATATTTTGGACAAAGTTAAACTAATCATCTAAATATAAAATGAGAAACACACAAGGCGATATCTTTCACCCCAAAAAAAATTCTTTGTGTACGGCCAAGTTAAAAGTATCACTCTTTTTTTTGGCAATAAATAGAGTTTAGTTTACCTAATGTAAGAGCATCTCGAATTCATCGCTCTCCAATACTCTTAAGGGAGAGTTTTCCAATGAATTATTTGATTTTATCATCCTCGATTTTATCATCATATTTTACGAATAGATAAAAGGAGGTTATTTTATCACACTATATTATCCACACTTATTATCACACTAAATTTGGGAAAACAAGGTGATTTTATCACCCCTCCATAAAACACCAACTAAAATCAAATTTCTCATTTTATCTCATAAAATCCATTCAAAAACTCCCTCTAAGTGGATGGAGTTTGGAACAAACTTAATTTATTTTTGAAATCGTTAATTTATTGTGACATACCATTTTGGTTATTAGACAAAATAAAAAAGATGCTCTAAAGATGCCTTTAGCTAGACAAATATCGGAAGTTTTTATTCAACTTGATAGTAGGTTATATAGGAGTACTTTGGAGGCCAACTAGCAGGGTATATAAAAATTAATTTAACTATTATCTATTGCTAAAATTATTCTTAACCGAAATAGGTATACAAAAATAGTTCCTTCCCAAAAAGTCAAAATAGAAAGGGTCTAGATCCTCTCCAATTTTGAGGAGGGATTTGACCGTCCAGTTTCTCGATAATTAGTTTTCATTGCGTGCCCAAATTGTTGATTGGAGCCGTTTTTCAGGTAGAACCTGTCAATTAATTCAACCATGTAAAAATTTATATTGATCGGAGACCAATCAATACATGTTTGGATTAGATTTATAATAAAGAAATTAATCATGCAATAATGGTGAAATCCATTTTTTTTTAAGATGTAGAGGAATCCGGGGTAGGAGTTGTACAATTGGTGTTGTGTGTTATGTTGTGCAGCAAATTTGCGTCGTTTTGCTCATTTTCTTAGTATATTCAATGAGCCCTATTTGGAGAGTTAAGTGTGAGGTTTAATTTTTGGGTTCAATTTTAAGGGATTTAAGCTCTTTGGTGTATGGTATATGGGGTTTGAGCACTTGGATTTTAAACACTTTGGGTTTAGGCACTTTAGGTTTAGGATTTAGGCACTTTGTAATGGTTTTTTCTTTCTCTAAACAAGGACCTTGGAAGTTTTGGAAGTGTGCACAAAAATCAAGCAAAATAACGTAGTTTTGCCGCACAACACGGCGCACAACACCTACCACATAGCACCCACCCCGAATCCGATATATAGCCCGTTTAGGACCCCCATTTTCACATTCTCCATTTTGTGGTTTCACCTTTTGGGCGTTTGGTAGAAATTAGAAAATACATTCTCAACACCACACAATAGATGGACAATTTGATAATTAACCATGAAAGTACTTTTGCATTCTTAGTTTGCATTATAAGTTTCCACTAAGATATTTTTGGTATTATTGTAGTAAAAAAAAAAAATGGGTGTAGTTTACGTTGAGAATACCATGCATGGTATTTTTGTGATGTATTTAAGAAGAATGATTTGTATTCAACTAATGAGACTTGATTGGAAGGCTTTGGGACAAGGTAGAGATGAAAAGTTAAAGAGAGAAAGAGAGTCTTATAGGCCCTGTTCGTTTTCCTATTTTAGTTTAGTTTTAGTTTTGATGACATCATCATTTTTCTCATTTCTCTCTCTCTATCTCTCTCCACTCATTACACCTAATGACATCATCAAAACTAAACTAAAACTACCAAACGAATAGGGCCATAATACTTTAGGTAATTTTTTAAAAATTTGTATCTCAGATTTAATTGATATATATCAAATAAGATTCATATTCCATATGAAATGAATTACCGATTAAAACATATAATCAATTATTTTTCTAGTTAAAATGAAACAAGAGACTATATTTTTTGGCGAAGTGAGGACAAAATTAATGGCTCAGATCATCGATCTAGACTCGGGATGGTACATAGCCACGTCATCAACTTGTCCTTAGCAATATAAATATGGTCTTGCTAATGTGTGCTCAATAGACACACAATAAACACACAAATAAACAAAAACAACACACACACTCCAATACATCTTTTGCACTTTTTAATACACTTTCATATATTTCTATATATTTTTCACACATTTTAATATATTTTTCAACCTTAATGTGTGCTTATTGGGCACACATTAGTATTTTCCATATAAATATAGTTACAACTTATGGTTCAAAAAAAAAAAAATATATATATATATATATATATATATATATATATATATATATATATATATATATATATATATATATATATATATATATATATATATATATATATATATATATATATATATATATATATATCGTTACCACTTGCGAGATTCACAGAACAGAACAGAACATAAATCGCACCATTTTCATTCAGTCGCCTCTTAACGTAACGTATCCCATTATCATCCTCTCTCTCTCTCTCTCTCTCTAGAATCGCGCAGCTCAATACGCCATTGAACGTTTGGCCTCCAAAAAACTCAAAGGGAATCGTATAGCTCTATCTTTCTGCCGCCTTCTTCATCTGGTAATCTCCCTTCCTACATATGTTTTGATTTGGTGCGAAATGTGTGAAAGATTGTTCCTTTCCATACGATGATTGAGGAGGGGAATTGCGTATATATAGAGTTGATTTTTGTTTCCATACAATTGACCTCTTTTAGGGTTGTAAATGGCTGAAGATTTTAATTTACTCTGAATTCTCGTGTTCCTTTGAGAAATGCCATTGTAATTTTTCCCCCGATTGGTTTCTTTTGGAAACAAAATGAGGAAAGGGGATCCAAGTTTTGTTTTAATTCTTTAGGTTTACCTCGATTGTTTGATGATACGTGGAGGTGGGGCATATTCGTTAGGTTGGAGTGGCAAAATTGTATGTCATTCGGTTCCAATATAGTCAATTTGCAATTGAAAACTTTGGTTAGGGGCATTAGTCTTATTTGATTTCCTTGTAAAACTTTCCACCTGCTTTGTGGTCGTTGTATTGATTCAAAATTGAGAAGGTAAACTAAATATACGTCCCATAAAATTACTCTGTGGGACTTTGCTGAGAAGAAAATATTATCTAGCCTGTTGAAGTAAACTAAAGGGAGAAGTAATTTCAGCTACCGAATAAATTGATCAATTCCATTTCCACCCCAGTTTAATGTCCTTTTGTTGGGGAGGAATTTATTCACACTTGCTTTCTTGAATCCGGTCAATGATATTGGGGATTATTAATCTTCTAGTTTCGGACCTGATGTGCAAAACAGACAACCGCATGGGTCAGCAACCCCAAGGGACAGCAGGATTCCCTAATTCTCTATTTTCTAGTTGATGAAATTATCTGGCCAGTTGGTCTTCAGATCTTGTATTTTATATACGCAATAAGTACTTCAACATTCCCTAGTTTTTTCCCATCTTTTTCTCCCTATAGAACAATTCCTTCCCCCTATGCCTAATCTGCTGATGAAGTTCATTATGGACTCTGCAAACAATCTTACAAAATTTTATGGGACCAATGTTAGTTGAGTGGCTTGCATATCTTGTTTGAGATTTTTTAGAATCTGGAGAACTAGTTAATGGCATCCACTCAAAGCAATAGAAATTCTTATCCTTAGATATGTTCGGTTGGTGGAGGACCCTTCTTTATTGTATCCAAACTTTTTTTTATTTTATTTTAATGCTGGTATTGGTTGTCAATGACTTATCTACACTTGGTCAGGATAAACATTGGTAGGCCCAGGTTAAGCGTACAGACGAACACTTTTTGGTTTTTGTCCATCTTTCAATTATTTTGTTGGTGTGGTGTGGCCATTTCTCTGATGCTTTTGTCTAGTTGCCCTCTTCCATAGATTTATTAACAAATTGACATATTCGTTTCTTTCATTGTGATTATTTTAGGGCAAAGATATTTCTAAACCCTTTTTACTGGTAAATATTACCATATTACCTTTGCTTCTATGATACCAAAGGTAGTATGAAGTACATATGCATGTTGTTCCAGTATTTGATGATTGATATTCCTAATTTCACCGTTCTAAGAATCGTCGTTTTTAAACAGATCTGATGGCCTATGAACAACACATCCAAGAATCTATGGCACAGTTTGGATCCGATGGAGAGGGTTTGCTGAAGCAAAAATCGAAATCAATTCCAGCTGGAACAACAGATTCAGATAGCACAAACGGCTGCTTCGATTGCAACATTTGCTTAGACTCGGCTCATGACCCTGTGGTCACCCTTTGTGGCCACCTATACTGCTGGCCTTGCATCTACAAGTGGCTCAACGTTGAAACCTCTTCCTTCGAACCAGATGAAAACCCCAGGTGCCCTGTCTGCAAGGCTAAAATTTCCGAATCCTCGTTGGTACCACTGTATGGGCGGGGATTGCCTACGTCAGAATCAGATGCCAAAAAGCTGGAACTCAATATCGTTTTACCGCGTAGGCCAAATTTCACTACCAATCCCAATCAGCGAATCCCATCTTACCCTTTCCAGTCGCAGCCGCAGCCATTACACCACCATCAGTACTTCCCTCCTAACCCATATGCCAATTATGCTCCAATGGCAACTGCTAATAACTTCAGTCCAACAGTTGCAATGGTTGGAGAGATGGTTTTCGCGAGGATGTTTGGAAACACGGATATGGGTTTACTTCCTTATCCATACTCCAACGCTGCGCCTCTCGTGGGGAATGGTAGCCCGAGGATGAGAAGGCAAGAGATGGAGGTCGACAAGTCTCTCAACCGAGTGACTATTTTTCTTTTCTGTTGCTTTGTTTTGTGCCTACTTCTGTTCTGATCATGTTCATTGCCCACTGTACAGTTGGAAAAGTTGTGGGATTTGTCAGAGACATGAACAGCTAGGAATTAGATTAGATTTGTTCTGCTAATTGAGTGATTCTGGGCAGAGGCATCTCTTTTGAGATCATGATAATCGGATTTTCTGGATTATTATTGGACTTTCACTTTTATTCAATGAGCACTTTTTATTGCTTTTACAACATTGTACAGAGAAGGAAAAAGAGGGTACAAGTAATGATGCTAATGATATCATAAGCCGGCCCACTTTCTTTCCTCTTTATCTGAAAGTAAGACGATGAAGTTTTGAATGAGAGATTTTTATAAGTGAAGACATGTGAAAAACCAGCAGAGTTTTCAACATTATCCTCCTGTATCCACTATTGAGATGTTGGTTGTGGTTTGTTATGGAAAGAAAAGTTGCTCCGGCATTTCAACCGAGTCTCTGCTAGGGAATAGCGAAATTGGTCCTCTAAAATGAGTCGAAATTGGTCCTCTAAAATTAGTCAAGCTCGTACCGGACACGTAGAAAGAAGGAAAGAAAAGTGACATTGCAGAATGCAGAGGCACAACATTTTCCCGTTAAGTGGTTATCGAAAACATGAATGGAAGAGAAATATGACTAGAAAAGTGGAGATAGCATTACAGGGGGAAGCGAATTTCTATACCAAATAGGCCAGGTTCTAGAAATTTGAAGTAGGGTGTTCAGAAATTACTATAATTATACTAGCTCAATTAAACAACAACATATACACAAAAATTTCATACTCCTATGTAAGTATAAATATTCGGTAAAAAAACATACCCATCTATCCCAAAACAATTTCTATTAGTACACAAAATGAGAAACTAAATGAAGATGGTCTGGGTTTGAGAGAGTGAGTGGTTTTGAAGCGAAACTTAAGCGAAGGTAAGTTTACCCACTTTAAAAGAGACATTTTTTGGGTCCTAAATGATGATCATAACTGTTCATTCTATTTAAATTGATTTCTTAGGAGGCGATGCATAAATTTATCTCACTTTTAAATTGTAGATAAGTTCTTGATCAAATAATTTGATTATCGGGTCTCTATTTGTCACAAAAAAAAAATAGAGTTTTAGATCAAGCATTTACGGAATTGAGCTTAATTTTTGCATAGTCTCCTAATAAATTCATTTGAATGAAATGAATGGTTGCGATCAAAATTAATTGGCTAGGGCGTTCAATATAGCGGGCAAACCTAAATATCTATTTTTTTTCCCTACAAATTTTTTGGTTTAGGTTGTTCACTAGCATACCCTCGCTGGGCTGTAGCGCTGCCTATGATGCTAGATTTAGGGGTGTTCTCCGTTCGCTAAAATGGAAATTCCCATAAAAGTTGAGTTTGGCTTGGTTGTTAAAATCACTTTTGTTTTTATTAGCTAAAAGCTAAGTTGATAAAATTCTATTTTCTCTCACATACTCCTTTTACTAAAAGTAAGTTGCTAAAATCAGCTTACTTCTAATTTCTCTTCTCTAAATCCAAAAACAAAAACTCATTTTCGCGGAATGTGATCTGGCTATGGTGTGCCAAACATCTATAAGTAGAAAAATGGAAAAATAAAATATAAAAAACCAAACACCCCCTTAACAAGTCACTACTCCCAAACAATACGATTGATGATATTGAATGAACTAAACAAGAGCGTTCGTAATTTGTTTAAGCTTGATTTGCAAATTTACCAAGTTTCATAAATGTTTAAGCTTGAGTTGCTCATGGCACAACTCAAACTTGAACGAGCTTTTATCAATCAACAAACTAGCTCAAACTCTAATGGAGTAATATTTTCTTCTATGTATTGCTCTTCAACTATTCATTTTGAAGAAGCTAATCTATTACACTGCTCCATACAATGTGTATCGAATAATTCTAATCACATTGTCTAAAATTATGTTTCAAAATTGTATTATATCGTTCATTTTTTTTATTGACATGTCTTGGCTATATCACAATTGCTGAGCTACAAACGAACCAAGTTGCTCGAGAGTAATTCGAGGTCGGCTCGGCTTGACTCGTAATTGAGTCAAGTTTAATCTTGAGTTTCAGGCTCATGAGATAAATAAACTGAGAGCTTGACAATCTACTGCTCGACTCGTTTATAAAGCCACGTTGAGCAAATTTTTTTTGCATGGTTTCCTAACAAGATGATTCCGATCATCAAATTAAGATAAATAATGAATACACCCTTGGTGAGGGAGAACAAATTGAGGGTGAACAAATTTGCTCTCGAATTAGAGCCCTTGCACTCCACACTCAAATTTAGGCTCCTCTACTCTTTATCCACATATACCAAATTTGAGTTTTACTCAAATATTTCACTAAAACTGATGTGAACCAAATTTTAAACCAATTTTTAAAGATTTTTTTGTTGCACTGTTATGTTACCATTTTGTCATTCTTAAATAAGGCCTGGTTTGGATGAATTGAGAAAATTGGTTTTTTAGTTTTTTTAGTTGTCCTTATTCAAAAAAAAATTGCATTTGTTAGTTTTCAGTCGATTTTTTTGTGGTTTCTTGGCTTGTCCCGACGAGAGGAATCTAAAAAGTATAAAATTATTAAACAAACTTATAGTTTTGTGAATAAAGACAAAATATAAACCAAAAAAACCAATTTTTTGGATTATTTTTCGTCTTTCAAATTTGGCTAATAATTTTATACTTTTTAGATTCATCTCATCGAGACAAGCCAAGAAACCACAAAAAAATAAACCAAAAACCAACAAATGCAAAAAAATAAAATAAAAAATAAAACCAAAAAACTAATTTTTTCAATTCACCCAAACTCTAAATCTCTACCGAACAGTTTGAGTAAGGATCCGAAGCAGCCATACCCTTCAAACCAGCTCGGCAGTAAAAGTTGGGTTTCCAAATGCTTAAACCCTGATAACTCAAAAACCTCGGAGCTTCACCTAAACCAGTGTTCACCATGTTTTTGTCCCAAACACAGTCTCCCTTATCTTCAACGATGCTCACATTCTTCAGCAGATCGAGGACAAACCCTAACTATCGCCATGTTTTCCTTTTCAGAAGTCACTTCACAGAATCGTACCCGAAGGTGAATAACCTCTATTCACGAATTAGCCCCCTCGGAAACCCTAATATCAGCATGGTCCCAATCCTCGACCAATGGGTTCGCGAGGGTAAAAAGGTCAGAGAAGTCGAGCTTCGGAGCATCATTCGCGACCTCCGTAGTCGCAAGCGGTTCTCTCACGCACTTGAGGTTCGATTCTTTGTTTCCTTTTTGAGAAATTTACTGGTTTTGTTTCCTCTCTTTTTTCCCGGTAAAGTGGGTTTTGTTTCCTTGATGAATACGTGCGGCAAAATGTAACCCTAAAGGGTTGGCCTGATGAAAGACTTGCGATTTAGGAATTCACTATAAACTCCTATTCACACAGGTTTTGCTCCGGCTTTAATTAGGCCCTACTAGTGGACGGTGGGATGGGATCAGTATCTGTGGCGATTAGTTGAGAATGCTTGTAAGTTGACCCGGAAGTTATAACAAAGAAAGTGCATCAAAATGCCTGAATCGTTGTTTGAATACGTGTCATTGTCAAAAAACAGGACTCTGCATTTGACTGTGCTCAATGCAGTTTTTGGTTATAAGCTATTCTGTTCAACATTATGAAACTGTAATGACAGGAGTGAAACACAACGGAGTAGTTTTGTCTATGTGATAGCGAGAGAGTCATTTATCTTTCTGGATAGTATGGCTTCAAATTGCCTATCCGATTTTCGGGCTGTTATGTAAGAATGATGAGTATGTCAAGTGACTCAAGTGTCAACTCATTCATAAACAGTTTTTGGTCCGGAACAAGGAATTTTTTTGTGGTTCCCAGTTGTGATTTTGCAAATTTTGGTTCTCAGTTGTGCCTTTCCCTCTTTGTTGAAATCGCAGTGTAATCAAATGATAATCACCATTGAATTTGGAAAAACAAGATATTGTTGTCTTTAGGATGTGGCCTTTTCATATATTTTGAACATTTTCTAAGCCTTTTTTTAGAACCGGGGGTCCTAGCCAGCTTAACGCACCTTGAATAATCTCAGAAATGATAATCACCATTTAATTTGGAAAAGCAAGATATTGTTGTCTTTAGAATGTGTCTTTTTATCTCTTTTGAATATATTCAAGGCCTTATTTTATACTCTCTCCGTCCCAAATTTCTTGTCCACTTTCTCTATTCAGAACACCTCAAAAAAAAAAAAAAAAATTTCAAATGTATAATGTTTTAATATATTCAAAATGGATCTCTTTTGATATGAGTTCTATTAAATAAAGTTTTCATAATTGTAAAAAACATTATAGATTGAAAGATATAAGGAATTGAAAAATGACACGTATATACGTAAATGGATAGGAAATTCGGGACGGTGGGAGTAACGAGGGGTCCTAACTAGCTTGCACTCACCTTGAATGATCTTGTAATCTTGAATGCTATAAAGCACCGACACTCCTAGAGGCCGCAGTGTCCCCATGTCCAACATGGGGACATGGCAAAATATGTATGGGACACGCGGCACATGCCACGTGGTGGGTCCAATAAATTTAGTTAATTTTTTTTAAGGGGGACACAGCGGTTGGGAGGGACATAGAAAGGGTTAAATATGCAGATTTTTTGGTGGGTAAATGTGTATTACTTTAAATATTTTGGGTTAAAAGTGTAATATGATGTATATATGATGCTTGTTTATATATATTGAGGCTTCAAGTTATACATATAACTATATTTTCCATTATAAAATATAATAAATATCATTTATTATACTCCCTCCGCCCCTTAAAGTTACACACTTTCACTATTCGATCCCTATGAAAAAATTGATTATTTCTTTTAATATGTAATGTTTTATATAGGCAATATGGATTTCGTTTGATAGATTTCAATTAGTTCTTTTGAACAAAGTTCTGTAAATCACATAATAACGTTATGAATTGAAAGATATAGGCAATTTAAAAATAGCACGCACTCCCGAAAGTGTCTAATTTTAGGGGATGGAGGGAGTATTTTATAATGTTATTTATCTTTGCCAGGTCCCGTGCCATGTCCGTGTCCCTTTTTTAGAAATCTATGCCCCGTGTCTGTGTCCATGTCCGTATCCATATCCGTGCCACATATAGCTTGAATGTAGTGTTCAGGTGATTCTCTAGCGGCCCAAAGGGTTTGTGCTAGCTGTGGGAGTTGAACCAGTGATCTTGTGGAGTAAGCCCACTAGACCAACTCCTTGGGTTAAATTTTCTAAGCCTTATCACACCTCCTTGGGATAGGCTGTGTACTAACCTGAACAATTCCTTGTGGTTAACATTTTCTAGGCTACATAAATCCACTTCCATGTTCCTTCTTGCCTGATCTACACTCGATGCTTGAATAAGGGTGTGGGATCCATGTCCGACATGTTTAATTGGATCTTAACCAAACAAGCATATTTTGTGATTCAAGTTTCTGTGAATTGTTGTATAATGCATGAACTATCCAAAGGCGCCTTGTAAAAACTAAAAACCATTTGTCTACGAAATGCACAAGATGCGCTTCTCCCCTGATTTGTATTTGGCTTCAATAGAGTAAAATCTTAAGTCCTAATAATGATTTCAATTTCATATACTCTGCTGAATTCAATATTTTTTGGGGCAGATTTCTGAGTGGATCAGTAGTAAAGGCCTCTGCCCGTTTTCACCAGGTGACCGCGCTGTGCAGCTGGATTTAATCGGCAGGGTCCGTGGGTTGGATGCAGCAGAGAGCTACTTTGATATGTTGAATGAACATGAAAAAATCGACAAAATGTATGGTGCTCTCTTGAACTGTTATGTCAGAGAAGGCCTCGTTGATAAGTCCACTTCCCATATGCAAAAGATGAAGGAAATGGGTTTTGCTTCCTCTACTCTCAGTTACAATGATCTCATGTGCCTCTATACCCACACTGGCCAACTTGAGAAAATCCCCGATGTGCTCGCAGACATGAAAAAGAGTGGTGTGTCCCCTGATAGGTTCAGCTATAAAATTTGCATGAACTCGTATGGGGCCAGATCTGATATTAAAAATATGGAGAAGCTTCTGAAAGAAATGGAAAGGCAACCTCACATTTCCATAGACTGGAGTACTTATTCCAATGTGGCCAGCTTATACATAAAAGCTGGTAGCAAAGAGAAAGCTCTAATTTATTTGAAGAAACTAGAAGAGAAGCTACGAAAAGACGCTCGTGGTTACAATTACCTGATCACATTCTATGCAAGCCTAGGAAATAAAGTTGAGGTGAGGAGATTGTGGGGCCTCCAAAAAGTTGATTGTAAGAAGCAAATAAACCGGGACTATGTAACCATGTTGGGTTCTCTTGTGAAGCTTGGTGAGCTTGAAGAAGCTAGGGCGTTGCTTCAAGAGTGGGAATCATCTTGCCAGTTTTATGATTTTCGCGTTCCCAATATTCTCATTATTGGCTACTGTCGAAAGGGTTTGATTGAGAAAGCTGAGGCCTTGCTTCAGGAGATTATGGGGAAAGGGAAGATTCCAATTCCTAATAGCTGGGCAATCATCGCTGCTGCATATCTAGATAAGGGTGATGTGGAGAAAACCTTTGAGTGCATGACGAATGCTTTGGAAGTGAAGGAAGAGAACCCAGGTTGGAGGCCTAAGCCCTTGGTAATTTCAAGTGTATTGAATTGGCTTAAGGATAGAGGAGAAGTTGAAAAGGCAGAAGCCTTTGTCAGTTCGTTGAAAACCGTAGCAGGAATTGACCTCGAAATACTGTAGGTGTTGATGATACAGCTAGGAGGGAAACTGATCGGAGATCAGAGAGAATGAACAGATGAGAAAATAGATGAAGATCTAATTGTAAGCCAGAATGCATGAGAGTTTATCCAAGCATTTTGAGTTGCGTTACTGTATTGGTATAAAGGGAGGTGGAACAAAAGCTTCTTGGACAGTGGATCAAATGGACTTTCTGAGGAAAGCACCTTCCGTACATTTTTTGACCAATAAGCCAATGTTCATCTTTTGTAGGTTCTGTGAAGGATTATATTACTGTAGTTCTCTCTTTTCTGTGAAAATAGTATTGTAGTTTATCGAATGGTGTGAAGAACACTTTCTAAAACTTGCTCAGAAAACTTCTTGATGGCCAAAGTCCGTGTTGGTAATTTCTTCCTACCAAAACCTGTCTTCATCTGCTGAGTTTGGTATTTGAATTTGTGTATGCATCTGCTAGACGAGAAAAAAAAAAAAGAAGTAACAAAGGCAAACTACTGGCATTGCATGGTTGCTCGTGTCGACTCTGAATTATATTGAACTTGGGTTTCTTGTTTTGGTTCTGCATGATCGGGTGCAGCTTCTGGTATAGCCCTTTTTCCCTTTTTTCATGATGAGTTGATTGTTGCAAGTTAGCAACCCTTCTCTTTACAGAACTGACCACGGCCGGGCTTGCAATCGAGGAATCTACATAGGACAAGGTGGTTAGTTTGCTGCCTCCATGATCAGTGCATTTCTCTGCCCACAATTTTATGGTGAAAATCATCCCTTACAGTTCTACTGTCACATATACAAAGGGATAGATTACTTGCTGTCTTTAAGAAACTGGCCCCAAAAAAAAAAAAAAAATTGCAATTGAAAGGCGAGGAAAAGTAGAAGGAAATGTGACTCCCACACTTTTTCCAGTTGGTACATATTTTCATTGCCATGCCCTGCATTTGTCTTGGTGCTGGAAGAGGATTGTTTGGGATCCAGGATAGGAACTGGAGAATTTCATTTATTCCCAATCACCATGGAATTAAAAATAAATCTAACATCATGTAAATGCAAGCCATGTGATCATTTGCATATGATGGAAAATGATCCCCTTCTGTTAAAAAACCAAAATAACTCTAATAGAATCAAATGATAGTCACAGCCGGATGATACATGTATGATAAACTAGTGTTGATGAGATGTGCTTTGCACATAATGGCTTGCTCATTATTTTGGATGTTTGGGTAATAATCGATTCATCGGTTGATTGGATTTGTATTTGGAAGCTATGAATTTTTGTTGGATGTTCGCCAAGTGCAAAATGATACTTCAAAAGCAACAAAGTGAGAATAAGAGGAACGCCTAGGCATTTGAATCACAAAATGGAAAACCCCACAAACTTAGGTCACACTCGGCACCAGTAAGCGCTGAGTCCTCACTCTACAAGTCATCTCCAAAAGTCAAAATATTCATCATACACTCACCACTTGTATTTATGCATCCAAATGGCACATAATTGAGAAATTGTAAATTATCCGATTTAAAAGTTCAACGAGTTTTACACTGATCCCACAAGTTCTGGAGAGAAAAGAACATCGCAACATTATTATCCGTAAGGGAAGCCACATGTCCGCTCAAGAAACCCCAAACTGAAAGAAGACATAAAAAATGCTCAGAATACAAATGGATCTCTCTCGAAGTCCTCATTCAAGTATCTAAAATACCGAAACGAAAAGAAGATGCAACCGACACTTGAATTACCTAAGAGAGTTCTCAGCTCTGAGTCCTCGACACTACAGTTAATATTCCGAACCAATAAGGTTCTGGAAGGATGCTCCCCAGAGGGGTGTTCTCCGGCAACAGTTCCCACACCATTGGGAAAGCCATAATGCGCAACAACATTCCCAACTCCACCCACAGACAAACTCATCTTTGACATAACCTCACTTGAGCTCTTTTGTAGATCAGATTCCAATTCCAAACCTCCTAGACTGCCAATCAAATCACTCTTTGAAGTGATGGACTTGATTAGGCAACCCATGTAAGTCAAAACCATCCTCGTCATCGGATAGCAAGCTTCCAATGGCATTATTTTCAACATCTTCTAGCGGTTAATAATCTTTCACATCTAGATTGAATTTGTCCAAGCTGGGTGAGATACCTGCAACAGATTGATGAATAGGTATTGTGTAAGTTCACTGCCAAGAGGAGAGAAATTATTTCAATTATTTTTCCAAATGAACAATGCAAGGGTATCCTAGGGATATCTGATGCATACATACATGGGGAAGAATTGGTATAAGTGGAAAAAAGTGTAGCATCACTCGAGGTGTGATAGATGTTAGATCTGAACAAGACTCCCTCCACTTCCCACTTCCTTGGGAATATTTGGTTGCACCTTTGATTGACCTAGCTCACATAAATCACATAAAGTCATAAACACATCAGGAATAGAACTAACGTCACATTCTATCACATAACAAGCAGACTGCTATAATTGATTGATAAAAATACTGGAAGAGGTGTCCTCTGAAGACTGCTGCATTGCATCAGCTTTCAGCCAATAATACCATACTATACAACAACAATAATGTAACCCATCTAGTCCCCAATCATTGGGGGTATGGGCGGGGATGATTAGAGACAGACCTAACCTTTGGCAATATGCACAAAGTGGCTACTCTCAAAATACCACTAAGACAGTAGCCCCCCCTAAACCTCCAAGAACCAACGAGCCACAAGGACGTTTTGCTCCAGTGCTATGCCCCCAAATTAAAGCCAAAAGGCATCAAAGAGGACAGGTCTAGAGACCCAAATCAATTTATGAGCTCATTATCTTGCTTCCTTCATTCATGATCCAAAGCATATGACTAATGAGCACAATATGAAAGGTAAAAGGTAATCATGAAAATGCGAAGGTCGAAGCCATTTCATCTGTAACTAAAGCAAAAATATGACAACTTAGAGCTGACACTTCGGGTAATCCTAACATGACTGGTGTAATCCTGCTTGTTTATCATGCATACATATGTTGGTATATCAACACAGTTTCTGTTTTCCTTCCCCTTCCCTTTCTTGCACTTTTTCTGTTTCATTCTTCTTTGTTTCCATAATGAGCAAAACTATAATATAAGCATAAGCCCCTTAAAAGGGGGAATCCTCTCCACTCAAACAGCCACCTTCCTCTTGCCTTCATCCATCTACTCCACCAAATAAAAAGGGGATACAAACTATTGCCCCCAACAGCATACCTTTCAATTCGCCAACTTACACTCTTCTCTTAATTTTTCATCACTCCTATCAAATGAAAAATTTGCTAATGAGAAATAACCAAATGCAACAAAAGTAATCATACCATTTTTATCTTTGCAGTAATAACTAATAAGATATCTAACTAAACAAAAGCAAAAAACTCACCTTCATTGGCAGCTATCAAGTACCGTCACTTCTAGAGGTCGCCGAGTCCGTGTATTGGACACGGGGACATGTATTGGACACTCCACATGTCATGTCCCTTAAATTAAATTATTTTTTGGAAGGGGACATGCAGGGGACACGGCATGGACACACGTGTCCCACATATACAATCACGATCTCTCTCGTAGTGTGTGTATGTTACATACATATGTACGTACTAGTATACATATTTCGGTCACTGTATATCTTAATGTGTGTGTGTTCGTACCCGGACCATAACAATGTAGATTTCTTATATATCAAAAGAAAAAGTGCATAAATCAATGTGTATATGCTCTTATTGCATACATATATGATATATTTATACATATAGTTATTTATTTATTTTAGCTGTGTCCCCGCCGTGTCCATGTTTTTCGAACTCCCGTGTCCGTGCTGCATAGATCGACAGCGACCTCAGGAAGATATGTGGCACTTTGCCTTGTATTACAGTCAGGATCAGTAAATTCAATACCATGCTTTCCAACCTGCAAGAGGAAAAGTATAAAATTTTAAAAGCACTAATAAAAGATCAGATAAAGTAAAACTACGACTTTTGACCATCTTTTAGCACCCCTCCATCGCCTATCCTTTGTAAACAGAAAATCTAGTTCTTAAGAATAACCATCATCGCAAAAAGAAAAACATAACCTTTTTAAATGAAAAACAGCCTACTCCCGGACATGTGATGCCAATAAAACTACACAAGGTATGCAATATTTGCAAGAAACACTTATCTTCATTTAGACATCCTCGAAACTGAATCAACAAAGCAGTGAACAAGGACATTATAGCAATAGAATTGGAAAAGAAAATAATCCCCGACTGCTTAGTGGAAGTTTAAAAGAGGGAAAAATTACTACCCACATATGAAAACCTTGTCAAAGTGTTGGTAAAGCATATAGACAGATCTTCTTAGCTTGATGAAGGTACAAGTTAATGCGGTTACTGCAGTTATTGAATAATTCACTAATTCAGCTAACCAACTCCCCACAACACCAACCCTGCCCCCGAAGTGTAAAATGGAAAAAGAAAAAAGAAGATAAATTAACCTCCAAGGACACAAAGTTGCCAGAGGAAAAAACAGGTTGACACAAGTGATTCTAGTTTAAACGGTCTGGGAATTGTTTCAAGGTTTTCAGGTACTTCTCATTTTTATGTGATCACGAATTCAATGACAAGAACTATTAAGTGTCTCAAAAAGGATGTCAACAGTGATTACCTCAGGAATAGCAGCACACAAATGCAGGAGCAATCCATAAAAGTCTTGGTCCAACAGTTGAATGTCATGTACCTGACCTAGACCGTAAATGAATGAGTAAACATACCCATGGAGTTATTGACCAATATAACTAGAAGGCCCAAACAATTACCTCCAGGCATATGGTGAATGACATCATCATGGTTCATGAGGACCCAATGTTGTCACGAAAAGAACTACTGTGGAGATAAAAAGGCAACCTCTTCAACCAAATCTTGGAATCACAATTCAATAGTGACCGCCCATCCTCATCCTCCACCAGTCCTTGAACCAGTTCCACGTCAGTGTTGTAACATTGCATGTTGAAGGCCAAAGAGTTTTCTCATTCCTCAGTGACGAAATTGCACCTTCTTGGCCTTTAATATTCCTTTGTGCAACGCTGACATGGTATAGGCATCCGGCTGAATCCCCCTAAACGACATATCATTAAGAAGGGTTACAGCCCTATCCACGTGTCCCCGACAACAATAGCTACATAGGAGAGCTGTGTATGTCACATTGTCCGGTTGTAGACCTCTATCAATCATCTCATCAAAAAGGACAACAGCATCCTCAAGGTTGTCTGATTTACGATGACAATCAATCAAAACCGTGTAAGAAATAACATCAGGTTTTAGTTCAATCTCTTTCATCTCACTCCATAAAGTGGCAACCTCCTTCTGTACACCTTTGTTCCCTTCTGCACTTGAAAGGCTGTAACCCTTCAATTTTACTTTAGAGTGTCCATCAATCAAAACTGTGTAAGTGATAACATCTGGTTCAATACCCCTCACCTTCATATCCTTGAAAACTTCACAAGCATCCTCCAAGCGGTTAACCCTACAGTAACCATTTATCATAATGGTGTATGTAATGACATCAGGTGTTATCCCTGTCCCAACCATTGTATCAAGCACCCACTGGGCCTTTCTCATATCTCCAGAGCTACAAAAGGCAGCTATAAGTTTGTTGTACATTATTTTACAAGGGGCATCATCTGAAGCCAGTACAGTTTCAAATAGCGCAAGAGCCCTGTCATTCTCACCTTCCATACAAAGGTTACTTAGAAGTTTTAAGCATGAATTCCTACTCAATGAATAACCTTGCTTGTACCGCTTAATGAAGATTTCATAAGCCTCTCTTGTATTGCCTACTTCACAGTAGCCATTGACCATGGCATCATAATTACCAGGACACTTTTCTTCCAAACCATTAAAAAACATTTCAGCATCCTTGACCTTCCCTCCTGTGCATAAGCCTTCAATGATCATTTTATGGGTAACAACGCTGGGTTTCAATCCTTGCCCGTCCATGTAATCCAAAAGGTTTAAGGCCTCTTGTGCAAGCCCATTTCTCGAAAGCCCACCAGCTAGTACATTGTAAGTAACTATATCAGGTTTCAAACCTTTTTCCTTCATTTCCTGAAGTAGATTCAAGGCATCAACAAGTTTTCCCTGTAGACAGTATCCATCAATTAAAGTGGTATAGTGCACAACATCCATACTCATCTTCTTACCCTTCATCTCATCAAGCAACCTGACTGCTGCTTCTAATTTTCCCAGTTTGCATAAACCATTAAGTACAATATTGTATGCCACCTCATCAAGAAATAGCCCCGACTCCTTGAAATTGTTGAACTGGTCCACCGCCTCATCAGCCATGCCCATTTGACACAAGCACTGAAGAATCACACCAACAATCACGCAATTGGTTTTGATGCACTTTGCTGCCATTTCGTTATGAAGCGCCAAGGCTTTAAGTATATGCCCGATCTTACAGTACCCTTGGATTAAGGAACCGTAACAGTGTGCATCCGGAACCACTCCATGTTCATCCATATCAAGCAACACACACTCAGCTTCTTTCAACTTCGACTCGTTAACAAATCCACGAATAACGGCAAAATAAGTGAACACATCAACTGGAATATTTTGCCCCCTCCATGATTTGAGCACTTCATACCCCAAGTCTGACCTTGCTCGCAAACAGAGGCCCTCGATATAGGTTGTATACGTGAAGGCATTTGGGGTCAAACCAGCTTCCTCCATCTCTTGAAAAATGTCAGCAGCCTCCTCCAAATTACCTTTTCTACAGAGTGCCTTAATCACTATGCAGTAGCTATAGATGTTGGGGCAAAAACCAAACTGCTTGAATTGCCGAAAGACAGCCACGGCCATATCATTTTTTCCATACCCAACCAAACGATTCAAAAGAAAGTTAGAGGTCATTGTGCTTGGAATTAAACCACGCCTCTTAGTCTGAAACAAAGTATCAATGGCTTCATCAAAGTTGCCAATGCTAACGTATGCCTTTACCAAAGCATCAAATGCTCGTATCAACGAATTAGGCCCCTTAGCCTTGATCTCCTCTATTAATGCTTCAAATAAATCAGAGATTTTAAAACCCAAATGTTTGTCGTTGGATTTGATAACTCCCAGTAAGAAAGAATCCAACCTCCTATCCATACCCCAATAACACAATATCCTAATAATTGCCATGTAAGTGCTAACATTGTGCACAAAACCATGATCCTTGAGCTGGTCAAATAGTGAGAGTGCATGACTTGGATCTTTTCTGAAACTCTCCAAGATTTCAACAACCTTGCAAGTATCCGATTCCCCTGAATTGTTACCCACGCTATTGCTGCTGTTTTGGTCGGCAAAAGGCATGCATTCATCCTCGTCGGAAGCTACTAAGCCCTGCAAGTAGTAAGGAGAAGGCCTCTTTAGCTCGGAAGCAACGGCTGCCACCGACTTGAGTCTAACAAATTGAGTAGTGTTTTTGATCAATTTATCCCAACAATTAATCAACCTAGTAGACGTAGTAGTAGCAGTAGTAGGTGGCTTTCCAAACATCTACGTTACAGGGAGAGAGAGAGAGAGAGAGAGAGAGAGAGAGAGAGAGAGAGAGAGAGTCGCCGAACGGCGAAGTGCGAACAGGTTACTGGATAGTGGGTGGGTTGGGGAATTTAGGGTTACAAATGGGGGGTGGGGCGGTTTTGACTGAAGAGAACGAGAGAAGTATATATCTATATATAGAGAGAGAGTCTCGATCTAATCCTATCCGGAATTTCCACTTTTTCGGGATATTTTTTTTGATCCCCAATCCGGATTGATGTGTTCAAAAGGTGTTTCAAGTTCATTATGAGAAATCTTCCAAAAAATACCGGGCTTGATCCGGCGCCAGTTTTTGCAAAATTGTAAATATACAGTTTTTGTGAAAAACTGCTTGGATCAATCCCTTCCCAGTATTTTTTTTTGAAGACTTCTAGCGCACACCTTGGAAAACACCTTTTGAACACATTGGACGGTTCGGATTTTCCAAAAACAATTTTTAAAAACATCAAAACACCAAAAAACCTCCAATTCGGGATCCCGGATTGGATAATTGCCGTATATATATATAAAGTCCACTCCCGGTCATGGAGCCTGGATTTAAAAAAAAATCCGAAGATCCACTTTCCCAATCAAATTTCGAAATCCGAACTGTCCAATGTGTTTAAAAGGTGTTTCCAAGGGTTTCCCTGAGAAATTATCAAAAAAAAAAATATCGGGAAGTGCTTGATCTGAGTAGTTTTTCACAAAACTGGACATATACAGTTTTTGTGAAAATGGCTCGGATCAAGCCCTTCCGGGTATTTTTTTTTTATGATTTTATACGGAGACACTTGAAAACACCTTTTAAACACATTGGACGGTTCGGATCGTCGAAATTCGATCGGGATCAATGAGGTGTGGATTTTTTTTAAATCCGGGATTTTGGATTGGAAGTGTGGTGTGTGTGTATATATATATATTGGAAATTTGCTAGTCCAAATCCTCCGAGAATAAGAAAAAAGTGATTTTTTTGTGTTGCAAATTATTTTTTGAAAATCTGAGCCGTCCAATGTGTTCAGAAGGTGTTTTCAAACGTCCATTCAAGAAATCTTCAAAAAAAATACCGGGAAGGGCTTGATCCAAGTAGTTTTTGCGAAAATTATTTGGATCAAGTCCTTCCCTGTATTTGTTTTTGAAGATTTTCCGCATGGACCCTTGAAAACAACTTCTGAACACATTTGACGGATCGGATCGTCAAAAAAATGCTCAGATCACGGAGGTCTGAAAGTTCGGACTAGAAGTGGAACCTATATATATATAGGTGGATTTTCTAGTCCACACTCCCGGATTTAAGGAAAAAATGGGATTTTTTTGTGTTGCAAATTTTTTTTGGAAAATCCGATCCGTCCAATGTGTTCAGAAGGTGTTTTCTAGGGTCTAAGCGAGAAATCTTCAAAAAAAAATACCGGGAAGGGCTTGATCCAAGCAGTTTTCGCAAAAACTGTATTTATATATTTTTCGAAAACTGCTTGGATCAAGCCCTTCCCGATGTTTTTTTTTGAAAATTTTCCGCTAGGGCCCTTGAAAACACCTTCTGAACACATTGGACTGATCGGATCGTCAAAAAAATTTTGTATAAAAAGTCTGGAAATTAAAAGTCCGGACTAGAAGTTTACCTTATGTGTGTGTGTGTGTGTGTATATATATATATATATATATATATATATATATATATATAATTAAAACTGGTTTGGTTTGGTTTACTTCGAATCGGTCTCAAAATATCCAAAAACGAGAACCGAACCGGGTTTTCAAAAATTAAAATTTTGCGAACCAAACCAAACCAAACTGGGTAAAGTAAAAAACCAAACAAAACAACTGGTTCTAACTAATTCACTATTTTTTTTCCAGCCCTAGCTACAAAAGACCCCTAGTCAAGCCTACCATTTAAAATTCTTGAAGTGCCCCAAATTTGGAGAGTTTTGTGAGTGCTCTAAGCCCAGGCCTTGGGTTTGGGCCGACTCTGCTCTCCCCACACCATGTGAGTGTGTTGAAGCTTGTTGTTGTACATGTATCATTTTTGTTGATCGAATTGAGGTGACTTTTACCTCTATAAATTAAATGACTTTTACTTCTTTAAGTTAAATGACCATATTATCCTCTTTAAGTGAAAATACGGATAATATGGTCATTTAACTTAAAGAGGTGAAAGTCACCTCAATTCAATCAAAACAAAGGTTGTTAGAAAATTTATTAATGGGACAAAAACAATGCAATGCTCAAAGGTAAATACGGTGCCCTTTTTTTTTTTTTGTATATTCTGCATATTGATATTTTGTGGAGCTTATTTCGTATATTGCGAAAATGAATCAAACCGCAGACTTTTTTTAAAATATATTTTTATGAATACCTGCAAAAAATTAGCTTAATCTGATATCGTTAAAAGCTTTTTAGAATTCGTAGAATGCCTTATTAATTTTAAAAAAGCCCTTACCGATATCTGATAGAGTTAATTTTTCCACAAGAACCGATAAAATATGAGTGATTTAAATCATATTTGCATCATCTGAAAATAGGCCCCTAAAAATTAACTAACTATTAATTTGAAATCAAGTCGTTCGCTTGGCGAATTATGATAAAGCTGGTCTTATTTCAGGTCCCTCAAATATGATTCAAATTGTGAGTTCTTCTTAAAACTTTTGAATATGGGTAATTGGAAAAAATGTACTCAATCCGAAATTAGTAAGGGCTTTTTTAAACTTTGTAGGAAACCCTACGAAGTCTAAAAAAGCCCTTACCAATACCTATGAATTCTGAAAACCACCAAATCTTTCACTCAACTACTTAGTAGCAAGACACATAAAAAAAAATGCAATATCATTCTTACATGATGTCACGCCCTTAAATTCGATAAACCAAAGATAAATAAAATACATGTAGGATCAACCCAAGTCAAACATCTTCCCATAGAAAAGTCAAGTCAAAGTACAATGAGTTCCCAATTAAGGTACCCAATCCCATGCAAAGTATTCAAGAGTTAAGAGTTATTACATAACCAAGTTTAGTCAAAAGATTGAAGGAATTAAAGTTACAAGGGGCATGTTCGGTTTACAGCTTTGCTCCAGTTTTGGGGCATTTCTGTTTTGCTGACATCATTATTTTTCTCACTTTTCTCTCTCTATCTCTCTCTACTTATTACACCTGCTTACATCATCAAAACTAAACTAAAACTATTAATCGAACACAACCAAAATCATCTTCGCAAAATATATTAACGATAGAGAGGATAAAATAACTTCATGATATGCGTCCACACACCAAGCATTCCAATCACGTGCCTTGCCGAGTACCTGAAAATGATAGGTTGAGCTCACTAGCCCAGTAGGAAAACTTTTCTACCACCGCTAAGGGTATAGAAGATGAAACATGCACATGGAGATGTGATACACATGAATGGATAGGCTAACATAGACCAAATAGATTGACTTGATGATAAAGTATCCAATAGGTGCCCCAAAGATCGAATCAAACCCAAGTGTCCATAGATTTTTTTCAAAAAACGTTACAGTTCAAGTCGTAAGTCCAATCCTTTCAAAACATAGTCATTTTCATAAAATATTTCCTTTTTCCTCTCTTCACAAATAACCACTTATTTAAATAGGGAATGAATCCCTTTACCGGATTTCGTGGGCTTTGAACACCCCTGTTGGATTTCGTGGGCTCCGTACACCCCTGCCGGATTTCGTGGGCTCCGAACACCCATGGCTAGGACCGCACCAAATGGTGGCCCTAGAATAAGCAAATTATCCTTTTCAAAAGTTTTATCAAGCAATCAAGTGTCCAAAAACATCCATGTAATTCATTTAGTTCAAAAGCTCGTAGTGTGTCGGTTGTGGCAAAGTTAATATGTGTCCAAGAACGTGAGAGATCATGACAAAACATCATTCATACCACGATAGGTTACCAAAGCTTAGAAGTCAATTTAGGAGGCTTAGGAAAGACCAATGAAGGCTCGGAGCAAAGGAATATAAAATTAGAGTTGTGAACCTCGAAAGAACCCAACACCTTGATAGGAAAAAAACACATTTCTCTAAAATTACAAAGGCTATGAACATGAGACCAATTGGGTTTGAAAGTAGACTCATAGAGCTTTCCAACGGTTCAAGAATCGCCTTAAACAGAGTTCGGACGAAGCCGGGGTGTGCCCGCGAAGTTGGGTCAATAATCTGCCAGAACAAGAGGAGTTTGGATCAATCCAAAAAAAAGTCTGGATCAATCCAAAAGTGCCGAGTGCAGAACAAAAGATTTTGAATCGATCCGAACAAGTTTGGATTGATCCAAAGAGGTTTCAAACACCATCACATTATTATGGATCGATCCAAAAGGGTTTCGAGTGAAAATTTGACAGCTTGTTCCAAATGAATGGGGCTTCAATCCAAGGCAAAAATGAGATTTCAAACAACAAATGACCATAGAAGAGGGATATATCAACAACCAATTCATGGATTTCTCAACTAAATACACAAAACCCAAACTCATTCATTATCCAAAGTCAATTCCATGGAGATAATCAAGTTTAGCAAGAGTTTTGGGAACAAGAACACAAATAATGCAATCATTCAACCAATATAAACTTAGAGGAGGTAGAAGATTGTTCCCTACCTCAAAGGTTGAGCTTCAAACTTGAGAAAATTGAATTCTTAGATCCCCAAGTTGAAAAATCCCGTTTTTGAGCTTCAAGGTGCAAAAAGAGTAAGTTCCGGGCATCAAATCACGCATAGAACAATATTTCAAGGTCAATTTGTGAAGGAGTTTGATGGAGAGGGAGATTTGTGAGCTTGAAGTGGTGTTAATGGAGGAGAGGAGGAGGGGCTGATTTTTTAGAGAGAGAGAAGTGCATTTTTAAACAAAAAATCAGCCATACATTACATATATACACCCCTCTTATGCACTTACACCCCTCATGTTCATAGTGTATCTCACAAAGGCCCAAATGCAATACTAACCTCACATTGACCCTATATTATTCTATTTTCATTTCTTCACACTTCCCCAACATCATTTTTGGAAAATTATTTAAAAACATGGGTCCTTACACATGATCTGAAAATAGGCCCAAAAAAATCAAGCGACACATTTCCCAGGTAATATAGGTAGTCGGAAAGATGAACTGATGCCGAACTTCTTGTTTCGGATGCAAAATTATAAGCTAAACTCATTTTTTGTACGAAAACAAAGGGTTCTTGATAGTGAACTCAATTTTTGTATGGCCTTTTTAAAAATTTTTTTTTTTGCTTGTCTTGCTACTGAGTAATTGAGTGAAAACTTTGGTGGTTTTTTAGAATTCATAGAGATCAGTAAGAGCCTTTCAGAATTTGTAGGGGCTTTTCAGACTTCGTTGGGTGCCCTACGAAGTCTGAAAAGGCCTTTACCAATGTCAAATTGAGCTAATTTTATCGGTAAGGGCTTTTCCGAATTAATAGGGTGACCTACGAATTCTGAAAAGCCCTTAACGATATCAAAGTAAACTAATTTTTTGCAAGTACTCATAAAAAAAAATATTTTAAGAAAAGTCCGTAGTTTCATTCATCTTTGCAATACACGAAATAGGCTCCACAAAATATCATTATGCGGAATATAAAAATAAAATAAAAAATGGCATGGTATTACCTCTGAGCGTTGCATTGTTGTTGTCCCATTAATGAATAAGGATAATATGGTCATTTAACTTAAAGAGGTAAAAGTTGCCTCAATTCAATCAAAGCAAAGGCCGTCTGAAAATTTGCTTTTTAGGCTGAGTTTTCGAATGGATTTTATCAAAATCTGATAAAATCAAGCCTTTGATTTTATCCATTCGTGAGGGGAGTTGATAAAATCTTAGATTTTTCATTCAAAAATCTAAGATTTTATCAATTTTCTGTATGAATGGATAAAATCAAGGCTTGATTTTATCAGATTTTGATAAAATATAGATAAAATCTATTTGGAAACTCACCCGGCGCGTATGGTCCGCCCAGTTAGTGGATACTAGAAAAATCCAATTTCAAAATCATGTTCATAAAAAAATGTCAAAGCACATGGGCTGTTTTAATTTTTTTTTTTTCCTTCAAAAAAAAAATCTTCCTTAAAAAAAAATCACATATGTAAAACCGCAAAGTAGTCAAAGATGGAGATAGAGAGATGAGATCCGCAAAGTGGTACATCACATAAGTAGGATTATAGGGATTGCTATAGGAGCACCAAAATTTTCCCTAGCTTTACATATTCAAAATACTTGACGGGATCTAAAAACGGCTCATTACGTTTTACTCTTTCCATCACAAATTACTTGTCCTTTTTCAGTTTCCGTGCATTTTGCACGCAAAATCTAATGTATTAGCATTCATTTTTTTCCAAAATTTTTACTGCAATTTAAAGATCTCATTGAGTAGAAAAAATTGGTGCAATTTTTTTTTAAAATAATTATCTTTAGCATATTATTTTTTGCATTCCCAAAAGGGGCAAACAATATGGGACGGGAGGAGTAGTTATCTTACAAATGTAATGTTGCTTTTTTAAAAATCAAATTAGTTTAAGCAGACACGCGAATGTGCTCATTGTGTCCATATGTCTTGCATAATATGCTTAACATTTTCAACAAATTAAACGATTCTGATCATAAATACAAATTATAGAGGACCCATAGTTGAGGTCACTGTAGAGTGTATGGGTGCTATTGTTTTCTAAGTAGACAGTTGAGGAACAATAGATTGCTCAATTGTTGACTTGGTACAGCTGATGGTGAAATAAATCAGTATTTGATAGATGTGATATCACTTGTTTGTTACAGAATTTGTGGTTAAATAGGTGCATTCAAATACAAAATGTTGGAAAAAATATTTTGAATATAATATTTTATTTAAAGTGTGAATGAAAATTGATTTGATTTGGAAATGCATCTTTTCATTGGCACTTGTTCACTGTGGACGGACACGTCTTTTCGTGAACAGATGTGCCTTTTCTCCTTGGTGACTATTCGTAAGAGTCACCAGAGAGCTTATATATATGGCATCATTCATTCATTTCATAAGTCAATTTTTCTACACTTTCATTGAGAGTCTTTTCATTATTGGAGAGAGTATACACACAAGTTTGGTTTGCCTACCGAACAGATTGGAGTGCTACTTCCGTTCAGTGAAGATCAAGTAGTGCTGGAAGATAGACGTCCATGCAAACCATAAATACCGTACCGGGGGCGAATCTATCTTAAGTACAGAGTGTTATACACTCGCCTTGATCATCATTCATTTCGTCAATTTTCAGGTTTTGCATTTTGATTTTACTGAATTAATATTTTCGATTTTATCACAAAAAGTAAACATATTTTCCAACACAAAAATCAAATTGCAAATTAACTATCAACGAATTTATGCAGCTAGCTACTGAGATAAAGTCTTTTTTTTCCTCGTTTTGGTATTTGCAATTGAATGGCTTAACATATTGGTGCTCCATCTTTCCTGGTTTTGGCTTTTGGTTAGATTTGCCTAATGTGTTTGACATGTAGTGGTAGGGTTGTAACTATAATAATTTTTTTTTTTTGAATTTTCTTCTTGGAAAAGAGTATTTCAGCTTAACATTTTAAACATAGAGAAATAATTATTATAAGCTACTATGAGTTTTAACCCTTCTTAACTTGCTTCTTTTTTTTTTAGCAAACATAAACCAATATTTATAATCAATAACAAACTATTACAAAGGACACGTTGGTCCCAAAAAAAAGAAGAAAAGAAACAAAAACAAAATACACCAAAAACACCAAAAAAAAAAAAAAGAGCACCAATGTCGGAACCTGCCAATCCGCTTGTAGGAAGGAGTAGGAGGATACACCATGATCAACATCAAATTGTAGCTAGTTCCCACTGTAATCACTACTGCAGGACACCTTCATTGTTATCGACGAGTAGCCCAAAAAACCATTGCCTACGTCGATCGGATCCAGGAACAAAAACCCAGATCCGAGCCCCCAAAGTCAAAAAATGATGGGGAAGTGAGAGATGGTCTCTCCCGAGGGAAAGAAAAAATAGAAGAGAGAAACTGAGAGAAGAGAACAGATCCAAAGAGTAGGGGGACAAAGAGGCAAAAAAAAAAAAAGAATCTTATTCATAATTATTAATCAAACGATATCAAATTGGAACAAAATGATATTGCATTAGCACATTATCTGCACCTTCTTAAGTCTTGGCAGTGCAATGGTTTCTTTTACATAAATCCTATACCAACATTTGGCTTATAGAATACGAATTCAAAATTCCTCCATAAGTGAAAGAAAAGGTCATGGGAGTAACAATCTCCAGTCTATTTCAAGTTGTAACCAAAAGATACGCAAGGCTCTTGACATTTCTACTATTTCTGATCCTCAGAGCTTTGAACCTCCACACACCCTATTGACCAAAGGAATTGGAACCACAAAGAGAGTTTAACCCGAGTTAGAAACTAAAATCCAAAAACCAAAAAATAAAATAAAATAAAAAATCACTAAAACCTGCATTACAACCTCGGAAAGATAAGCTGTTTTGAAGGACAATGGAGATCATTCAAAGTTTAGCACCGTAGATTAGTTTTGTTGTGATATTACTTCCGGTTTAACATGGTACAAACAAACAGCCAATCGACCAAAAAGACAGAAAATCAGACTTGCCAAGGTCAATTATAAATCTAGTTCTTTGTGCAGTCATTAGAATTCTGCTTAATAATCGAAGGTGATACAGAGCAAGTAAATATGATTTGGTTTCTCTATTTCTCTGCACAGGTGGTCAAAACTGCTGTTGTATGGATTCTATGGAAGCAATTGCCTTCCACAGGGCTTTTCACAAACTAAGCACTTCCTGCGTGTCCTACGAAATTCTGTCTCTCTCTATGGCTCATGCTTTGGTGCTATTATGTTTTATATCAAAAGCAAGGTGTTTGAACCCCTCAGTATTCGTGTTATGACCATTGTGGTGCCCTCACTCGGGATCCCCTTGAAGGGGTATAAATCTCAATTGACCCTGAAGAGAAGTGAGACCTCCACAAGTACACCTACCACTAGTGCGACAATTGATGCAGCCTTCAAGATCTAAACACCAGTGAAAACATACTTGGGCAAAGAGTTACGAGCATTATTTTTAAGTTGGCAAACATACTTGGGCCAAGAGTGACGAGCATGAGCGTCAGACATCATGCAAGTTTGAGCTGCCTAAAGTCACAAACCTCGTTTAAGAAGGCGGTCTCCATCTCTAAGTATGGAATATAGACCAAGCAACCAGAGTCTTCTCTAGCAACCCCAAACTCTCCAGTGTCACTCTCTACTCTCTCTCTCCAACTGTGACAGCCTCAGTTATGCCCTTAGCCACATCTGCTATTATCATGCCAACTTAATGCTTTTCATCTTCTATAAAGGCTCTCTCCCTCCATGGTCATTGACCTTATATTTCCGAATGTAAAAAATGCATTGCAGATTACACATTATTCAGCCATAAACTACAGCTATGATTATTCTATTTGATGAAATCTGCATGATTTACAGATGCGATGATTGTATTTGATGAAATCCACATGATTTACTTCCTACAACAATAACATAACCCATTTAGTCCCCAATAATTGAGGGTATGGGCGGGGATGGATAGGAGACAGACCTAACCTTTGGCAATAAATGCACAAAGTGGCTGGTCCCAGAATACCACTGAAACAGATGGATTGGAGATAGACCTAACCTTTGGCAATAAATGCACAAAGTGGCTGCTCACAGAATACCACTGCAACAGTGGTCCCCCTATACCGTCGTGTTTATTGCAAAATCATGTCCTCAAATCAAAGCCAAAAGGCATCAGAGAGGGCAGACCCAAGAATCATTTTGATTTATGTGCACATTACCATGTTTCTTTCATTCAGCATCCAGAGCATTAGCGTTGCACAGTACATGGACAAAATAATCCACAAGATTACTTTGAACGGTTGCTTTCAAATTCATAAATATCTACAATCTTCCTGAACATGTGAAGTTAAGGCAACATGAAGTCGACAGACTACAAAGCAGAAATATTTGCACCATTATGCATAAGGGGAAGAATAGATGTGCCAAAAGAATAGAAAAATAGTAGTCCCTAACCACTTGTATGCTTTTATCCATATTAGGCCACTCCAGTGACAGGACAGGGACACAATCAATCTAGGTTGACAAACTACTCGGTCTACAAAAAAATTGTGTGGCTCACATTTTCTAAGCAAAATTGACAAAATAGTTTTATACAAACACCTACATATCCAAGTCCATCTCACCATCAGCAAGTTGAAGGTTAAGAGTTTTTTTTGTTTTGGAAAGGCATATATTCATTCATGGACAGAGAACTTTGAGACCCAAGTTTCTGGCGTTTGCCACAATCCCACACTTGCCAATAAGAAGCCCCCAAAATAACAAAAAGGACAGAAACTCCAGAATTTCAAATAGAATGAAACACCGATGAGGAAAATCATTGAAATAACCATAAGAGCTGCTATTCTATTTTATTGAACTATAAAACTTATTTGTGACAGCAACACATCCGCGTGCGCACGCGCACGCGCACACACACAGTTACCACACATCAATATCAAGGCTTCCATTGCAGAGGTCACACCTGGATAAATAGCACCCAAAAAAAAATCCTCACTGGTTCTTAATTATATACTAAGCAAAGAACATGGGAATCCAGAGCCACTATCAATGGAAGTGAGAGAAAATAAATTAAAACAAGAACACTCAATTACCAAAATCCTTGCCGGTTAAATCCATGCTGCAAGGTTATATGCGGAACCACGTTAACCCCCACCTGCTCAAACAGGAATTCAGGACACACCTACAAAGTATGAACTCTATTGTTATTTTCAAGGTAAGCTTAAAAAAGTTCGAGAAAGGAGATTAAGAGGGAGAAGGGAAAGGGCAAAAACAAAAAGAACACACCTGCACAATACTAAAAATCTTTACATTGTCAAAATATGTCAAACTCTTACTACTGAACCTATAAAAAAACCATATTGTGCATCATCCAAGGTGTGATATCACCTCAAGAATCTCGGTTGGACTGAGATCCCTAATAGATGGGATTCCAACAAATCTTCAGGGAATTTGCAAAATAAAAAGCGATTTCATTACTTACCCACACGGGCTTTATGAAGCCAACTCTTTTTCATAACATAACTCAGGTAACAAGCCATCCACAAAACAACAAAACGTCCTTAAGATTTCATGTCAGTCTTTCACGACCAACAAAATACATTTTGAGTTCCATTAGGAGGAATAAAACCAAAATAAGACTAAAATAAATACAAAAGAAAATTACAAAACTGAAGCTTATAACCACTATCTGCACCTGAATCTGACGAGGAGAAAAAGCAAGCTAGCCTTTGAATGAAAGTGAAAGAGACTGGATTTACAGCTTAAAACCTGCAAATGAAAAGGATAACAAACACAAACATACACCTCTAAGTTGGGGTTTTGATTCTGCAACAAATAATTAGGCTCCGTGGCATCAAGTTGGGGGTTTGATTCATACCTTGTATGACTATCTGAGTTCAAAATTGGGGCTTCCTCTGCCTCCTCAGACCTCTGCAACCCCTCTCTTTCCCCTCCATAGTCACCTCTAGCCACCACCACCGCCCATACACTCTCTCTCTCTCTCACTCACTATCTCATGCGATTTCTCTCTACTTCTCCCTCTCCTTGTCTCTGCTCTTTCTCTCGCCAATCAATGGCCTCCTCTGCTTTGTCCTCTCTCCCCGTCTCATAGCTACATCTCCGGCACTGCCATCACCAGTTCGATATCCTTCTTTTACCTCTAGGCCATATCTCACCTTCTTTTGTGAAAAAAATGGATTGCAAGAGCAAGAATTAAGGGGCATTACAAACTGTATAGATTTGAGCACGGGAGAAAAATGAAAAAAGAAATAATTTAGACAACCTGAATGTTTCGGACCAAACAACGGGATCCAGGGTGGGCCCCAAAGCCGCTGCACAGCACACTCCCCACTCCCATGCATGAAGGGCATTAATGACAAAAACAAGAAGTCAGTCAATTATCTAACCTTCTCGGACACTTTTTGAATGCATCTCAAAGCAACCATTCCAGTTTTGGCACCTTGCGCAGTGGAAACCTGCAGCAAAAACGTGAGTTATTATAATTCTCCACATCAAGATGCCCATGGGTTCTAACCAAAATCCCTACATTAGTCACTGTCCCGGAAAAAAGAAGAAGGAAAAAGCAATGAAGAAATCAAAAAAGAAAGGACCCAAAAAAGACCTACAAATCATAAGACCAAAAAATTGAAATGAAACACAGACCCATGAAATAGCAGTCTAAAAGGTAAGCATCTACTCTACAAATAAACGCAGGCAGAAAAGAAAAGAACGAGCTAAGAACTTCCAGAACATTTATACATCTAGAGTTGTGTAGAATACAAGAAATACCACAAATTAGGTTCTTCATGCGCAGCACAAATGGACTAATTCCAGTGCAGATTAAATATTCATGTTTCAGGTCTAATGAGATAATTTGGATAACTCAACCATTGGGTAGGAAACTACAAATCATTCCACCATGGGCAAGAAAAACCCAAATCACCAAAAAATTATGCCTTGTAACCGCTATCAATTTGGCTCTCAAACAGAAATATTAAATAGGAAAATGATACTTGGTACAGCGAACAGCGTGGGAGTAAATCTGTGAAAGCAAATATAGAATAGGAAAATGACGTTTAGTCAAGAGAACAGCCTAGGAGAAACTGTAAAAGCAATATAGAGTCAACATTGCATTTGAAAGCTGATCCAAAATTCTTCAGGTCGGTCCAAACAAAGTCCACAGACCATAGTGGGGAAAGACTATGTAAAGTTCAATTCCCAACGAAACCTGGTTACAAAATCGCATTGGGTCTTGCAAGTTGCAACAAATGCATACATACACTTTACATTAAAAAAGCTAGCTTAAACATTAGAATGCACTGCAGTCCAAGTTCCACAACATTGGATATTACATAGGTAAAAATCTCATGCCGTTTGGAGAATTGACAAGAAGTCAGGGCAAGAAAAGAAAAACAAAGAAGACACATGACAGAAAAGGATGGGTAGAACAATCATCAGACTCAAACTTTCTCCTGAGCATTTTCAGACGCAGAAACCTTGCATCCTTGTGCAATACCATGAGACACGGGAGAAAATTGATCTTACTGATCAGTATTATTTGTCATTACACGACAATTCAAATTGAGATGAGAAATAAACAACGCATGACAATCAGGCATTTTAGTACCATCTTGTCTGGGTTGTATCGAGGAGCATATCCGATACCTGACTTCCTGTGCTGACCAGTTCAAAATACTTCACCACCCAAAGATAAATGTGGAGTCACATTCTGCAAACAAACAAACAAAAAATTCTTCATACTAAGGGATGGGACTAAAACCATATAGAAAATGGCATTGATTTCCCTCAGAGATCACAAGTGAGGGCTGCAATTTTCAATAGAATCTGATGGAAATCCCTACTGTCAAAATAGTAGAACAAAAAAAAAAAGGCCAAAAAGGTAATCAAGATTAAAGAAACAACATAGCAAAACAGGTAAATGAATATGGTCCAAAGAATGTTACACCGAAATGTATTTCTAATATCATTCGTCTTACTACTTCACATGAATAGTAGATTCCATTATCACCTACTGACAAAGCAGTGAATGATTATGATGTAAGTATATAAACAAAACGAGCTAGTAGATTTTTTCAGACAAGAAATGTGTTTGACAATGATGCAATATTTGATCATAAGTGGAACAAAGAACTTTTCGGAAAACCTCCAATTCACTGTTAGGACTCTTACACCAATGACTATAAAAAATGAACAAAAAGCTAGAACTATTTTTCAATCTATTATGGTGTTTATGTTTTTTAAAAACCAAACCATCCTGACAAGTGAATGCTAACTGTGCAAGTCGAGTTTGACGTGTGGACAACAATAACTGCATTCAACCTAGATTGAACAATCAACCATTTTTCTGCGGAAAACATACTTTGAGTCATAAGACTGCCAACCTAAAAACTAGTGTAACCAATGAAGATGGAATGGAGAATCCAATAGTATAAGATGAAGCCATTGGAACCACCATACCCATGGTGCAACTTCTATCATACAACAAGCACATATTTGCAGATAACTTAAGGAGTTATAACCTGACCCTGAAACAAGCCAGAACGACTATTGGTCCAACACTCTAACCTAATAGATTGAGCAAGAAATATGACAAACAAAATACAGACAAACCCACCACAAATAAAATGGAAACAACCAAAGAGGGATGTTTCATTGCTCGATGATGCCCTTATCAGAATACTGCAGGACTTAAGGTTCCATTTGGATAACTGTGGAATTCAAATCAAATTTAACATTTAGTAAGAATATCTCAAATGTTATTAAAAAAAATCAAATCAAATCAAAAGCATAACTTGCCCCACCCACTACCCTCTCATGATAACTACGATTTCAAAAATATATAGAAATCAGAAAAAATTCCGATGAGTGAACTTCACAAGCAATAGCAGCTAACCAACATCTAGAATAGAAAAAAGAAAATCACACAGTAAAGTCTAATAATTCTCCATCACAATTAGAGTTGGAACTTGGAACTTTTACCTTGAAAGTCTAAAAGCCAAATTCTAATCCAATGACACCCCAGTATCTCTGCTGCTTGTTTTCTTCAAGACCTGCAATCCAGCAAAGTCCCCACCAAGTAACAAGCATACCAAGTAACAACAGCTACTCCAAAAAATAGATCACCAGAAAAGGAGCAAAAACCATTATTCAGAAAAAATGGAAGGAAAAAACATACAGCGTTTGGATATAAAGGAGGATTCCAGGGAACAAAAAGCTTTCAACCCGAAGGACTATAGTTCTAAAACAACTCCATTGTTGGTAGATTAGCAAGTTCCTAATACAAAATATGTTTAAAATGAACAATGAGGGGTTAATGAATGCCATAAAAACTAATGCAGAATAATTTTCTTTGTTTTCTCGGCTTAATTACACCTTTTCCATATACTCTGGTTTCTCTATCCCGCTAGCATTGTCCAATTTTGTAGAAAGAAGTGAAGATCTGAACTCTCTGGTTTATTACTCGGATTTTTCGACTATATCAATGATTTGTACGCTGAACATAGTCAACAATTCTGAATGCTGAACATAGTAGTTTATCAAAACTGCCCCAACATCTGCCCAGCGTCCCGCATGTCAACGAAAGGCAAGAAGGCATACGAAACCTTTCCCAGCGTTGGCACTTTTAAGTAAAGGTTTTAGTAGATATGAAATGGATTGGGGTGCAACCGAGACTAAAACTTGAGCTCGAACTCGGCTCATATATAAACAAGCTCAGACGAGTTGAGTCCTTAATGAGTCAAGCCCAGTTCAATAACAAAACAAACCCATATAAACAAGCTGAGCTTTTTTCAAGCCGAGCTTTAGAGTGTTGAGCTCGGCTCAATTCCCACATGAGCCTAAAAGTCAAGATCGAGCTCCGTTCATTTGCAACCCTAAATGTGGAGATCAAAATTTTAAAAAAATTAACGAATGCTTAGCTTTTACGCACAATGTTTAGGGCTTTTTTCGTATAAAGTCCTTCTGCTTCTCTTTCAAAATTTCTTCTGAAAACTGATTGGGTTTAGATTAATGTTCTGAAACCTGGACCGGCCAGCCAGTCCAATCAGGTTGAACGATCGACCGGTAAGGTCTCCAGACCGGTAAGGTCTCCAGTCCAGCGAACCCACAAAAACCTCTTTAAGCTAAAACTTGGATAGAACCGGAAAACGAGAGGTTGCACCATCAACCAGCGACCCCTGGCTTGATTCCAAGAACCATGTGGTTCTTCTGGCAGCAGAACTTAGGTAGTTATATATCCAAAGGCACCCCGTAAAAACTAAAAACCATATTGTCTACGAAATAAAATAAAGATTCCTGGCATCCTCCCCTCATTTGTAATTTAGCTTCAATTGAGTAAAATATTTTATCCTCCTAATAATTTCATCTTTCATATAGTCTACTCAGTTGAATGCAGATTTCTCAGTCAATGAGTAGTAAAGGCCTCTGCTCATTTTCACCAGGTGACCGCTCTGTGCAGATGGATTTAGTCGGTAGGGTCGGTGGGTTGAATGCAGCAGAGAGCTACTTTGATATGTTGAATGAACATAAAAAAATCGACATCCCTTTGGGACATCCAATAAAATTGGAACAATACAGAGAAAAAATTGACAAAATGTGAATCAAATGGGCTTTTTCAGGAAAGCACTTTCCCTACATTTTTCTTACCAAGAAGCCAATGTTCATCATTTGTAGGTTCTATGAAGGATTATTAGTACTACTATAGTTCTCTCTTTGCAGTGAGAGGATAGGGTGATTTCTCTGAACATATCAGTGTGAAGGTTAGTGCGGGAAGGAAGGTGAAGTTTTGGGGGCATATTTGTCGCGGAGATGTAAGGTTTCGAGATTCTTACCCTTCTATATTTCGGTTGGCGGCAGATGGGGATGGGCTAGTGGCAGACTCTCAAATTGGAAGAGAATTTGGTGCGGTAGGATGTTACACTTTGCAGGGAGGTACAATATTGGGAACTAGAGGAGTTGTTGGATCTCATTGGAAAACTATATGCAATTCGAGACGTGGAGAGACCAGAGGATTTTTTGAGATGGATTTTGGCAGCAAATTTTTTTTTTTTTTTCCCTTCTCATGTGAATAGTTATAACCATGTTTTGGTTGGAGAAGCAAATAAGCATTTCCCTCGAGAGCCATGTTAAGGAAAATTGTCCCACATTGCTTAGGAGTGGAATGGGTGATCACTTAATATATGTTGAGACCTCTCCACTCATTGCCAATTGGTTTTGAGATGGATATAAATTCTCCACATGGTATCAGAGCGGGGCCTATTCCACTCCACATTAAAAAAAAAAAAAAAATTCGCAATCTCACACCCACGATGACAGACCAGCAAAAAGGCTGTACGATGATAGGACCCAAAAAGTGGCCACACGTGACAGACCACAAATGCGGCTGCACGTGAGGGGGGATGTTAAGGAAAATTGTCCCACATTGCTTAGGAGTGGAATGGGTGATCATTTAATATATGTTGGGACCTCTCCACTCATTGCCAATTGGTTTTGAGATGGATATAAATTCTCCACAACATCCAAAACCAATTGGCAATGAGTGGAGAGGCCGCCCAGGCTCATATACTAGCTTTGGAGGTTATAATTAACCAATGTGAGACAAACTCTAACACTCCACCGCACGTGTGACCCCTGACCCGCACATGGAGAGTTAAACAATGGATCCACAACATTGGGATCACAACGAAACAAGGTGCACTTAAGGCACAAACAACGGGGCAACCAATTAACAAAGTCTTGTCCAAAAGCCTCCGAAAGCCTAGCTCTGATACCATGTTAAAGCATCCAACTCAAAACCAATTGGCAATGAGTGGAGAGGCCACCCAAGCTCATATACTAGCTTTGGAGGTTATAATTAACCAATGTGGGACAAACTCTAACAAACCATTTGTGGTACTCATGCGCCAACCAAGGTTTCTTTTTTTGCTTGATGTGCGGCACAGGATAAGATCCTCATTAAAGATAATCTTATGCAGTATTAGATGGTTATAATGAATTGTGTTGTGCTTGAGATATGGAGAGTTAGTGGTACATTTATTTATTCACTGTCTAGTAGCCAAGGAGCTTTGGAATGCGGTTCTTATTTCGTGCGTCATGTCATGGGTTTTTCTTCGACAGTGGGGAAACTTACTCAACAATGGTATATGGTTAGAGTGGGTAGAAGAAGACACAATCTATGGATTATAATTCTTTGTGCCTAATGTGGTCAATCTAGAGAGAGAGAAATCGTAGATATTTTGATGTGGACTATATTTTATTTTTATATTAAGTCTTTTGATTTCTACTTCATTTAGTTTGCAGTCGAGGGGGTGCAACCCTACTTTGAGTCAAATTTTTGATGTGTTAAATATGTTTGGAGTATAGCCGTATAGGTCTTTTGTTAATTTGATCTTTTCTTTTTATTCCTTGATTTCTTTTTGTATGTGGGTGGCATCCCCTTGATGCCTTTTCAATAAACTTATTAATTTTTCAAAAAAAAAAAAAATAATAATAATAATAGCAAACAGAGAAGGAGAACAGGGAAAAAAAATATCAACAGGAAGGTGATACATGGAACTGAAAACTTGATGTATATTCCCCAAAAAGATTACCACTGTGGTCTCAAAACAGTGCATGGAAATAAAATTACCAGAAGAATGTGTCCATTGAACTCGCTTATCAGATTTTTAGCAGATAAACTTAAATTGACAAGCGCCAGATCCCCTAGGGCTCTTGCATAGTTCATCTTGAATTGCTAACAGTTTTTTGCGAATGTTCCATACCACATTCAAACAATGGCACCGAATCGTCATGTTCTCCAGAACTGTTGCATTCTTCAAAAAGTACTTAATCAGTTTTACTTCATCTGTCTTTCCCACAAACTTGCAAATTTCAATAGCCTTAAGGCGCAAAAGCAGACATTCAGGCACTTCTGATGGCATGCTCCTGAATTGCTGGTCATAATCATCAGGGTTCTTAACATCCACGAGCCCCTACAAAAGGAAGAAAAATAATAACTTCGAAGATTTTTCTTTTCTCAAATGTTAGGAAGAACATTATATCATGCCCCATCCAAGAGGCTAACCCCTTGGAAGTGAGAGAGTTTAAGGATTATGATTATGAAACTTCAACAAATCTGCAATTTCTGCAATAAAATTTGGAAGAAGCAAAACCAATGATGGTATTTGCCAGCAACAATTTGACGGAGGCAGCCAATCAATACAAATTCGTATTCAAATAGGACAGCATGCTCTCAATCATACTATTATGACATAATTAATGATCAACCAACTTTAATCAAATTGAAAAATAGGCAGAAGAAATAGTCAATCCTCTTGTATTTGTTACTCAATCCGAGAGACCTATGAATTGGGTTCCTGATGCATTTAGATACAAATGGCTAGATGGGAGCAAGATTTTTCAGGAACATTTTGTTTCTAGGAGTATGAGCCCATTTCAAAGTAGGTTTGATGAATTACCTCCTCAAAGTGAAGAACTTCTAGTTTAGGTGAGCTGACAAGTAAATTTGGCAGCCAATACCATTCCTGAGTATGATCAATTCCCAGCTTCAAATGCACCAGATTATCAAATGCAGTTATATCATCACCACGAAAAAACCCAAGAAGCTGCATAAAGATTAGCACACGAATTCTGATTTCCAAGAGTGTAAGAAATAACAGCTTAAGAAGGTTAGGGTCTCTTTCAATAATCAACGGTTACACTATACATACCATAATCAAAGAGTACTTACATCAAGAGTGCGTGAGGATAACGATAGAGACTTAACGGAAGAAATCTGCGAGAGAAGCTCAATTACACGCTTCACAAAGATGCTATAAAATACACTGCTGATGTCAGGCATCTGAACATCAATATCAGCTTCAACCAGACAAGGAAGGTTATTGAACACAAAGGCTTTTGATACGTGATCGCAAAGCTTGAGGTATTCAAGACTGGGAGTGTCGACCACGATTTTGTGCCACCTGCTTTTCTTAAATTCCAAACTTACAGGATCAAAGCATAGTGATAATCTTTTCAGAGATGGCACCTTAACAATGAAGGTACATACATTATCCCAGTCGCACCTTACCACATCCAACTCTTCAAGAATAGGACAACTCGAAAAGAGCTTCCTAACAGAGTTATTATCCAAGTATATGAGTGATCGTAGATGGAGGATTTTGAGGCTAGGTAAATGAATATTGGCAGGGACATTTAGGACAAAGCGGCCGGAGAGCTTTAAAACCACCAATGTTTTGCAAGTGAGAAGACTCCAAGGCAACTGAGCATAAGGGTGCACTGATAGCCGTATATCAAGCTCTTGGACATTACATGTAATCACATTGCAAATCCATGCATAAATAGATGGGAAATCAGATATTACAAAACATGATAGAACAAACTTTTTTATGCTAAGCCCATCGCGCAAAATTAGTCCCCTCTGCACAAAATTCATGTATTCATTCAGCTTTTCGTTGGAATTGGAAGGATTGGGATACATGGATTTGAAATCAAATTCAAGAGTGGGCATAGTAGCCCAAAGGTCCTTCCATCTGGTTCCAAGAATGCTAGTTCTGACAGCTTCTTCTAAAGAAAGACGAGACAGAATGTGACAAAGAACCGCCTCGGGCAAGTAGCTGATCTTCTCTTCCCCATCAAAGGAATCAACTTTCTTATGCCACCTCTCGTTTTCACTAGACATTGGTAACCTTGGATCCTTGCGTGCCAACTAATTTGCAAATTGTCATAGAGTGGAAGACAAAAAGTAAGTGTATAGTTTCAGTATGAAGTTCCTATAGAAATACAACTCTGAAAGAGTAAGAAGACAAAAGGTAAGGCAAGCATGTATCAATAATACATACTTGTACTAGTTTGTACAAGTTAGTCACCATGCAAATGTTATCACTATGCTACTATCATACAGTGGTGGCTCTACTAATTTTGTTGGAAATGCTCGTTCAAAACAGTTCCTAGAATTTATATCATCCTTCCTCGCATGTCCTGGAACAAAAAGTGAAAGTAGAACCCTTTCAAAAACCAACCTCTACTACAACAACAACAATAACATAACCCATTTAGTCTCCAATAATTGGGGGTATGGGCGGGGGATGGATAGGAGACAGACCTAACCTTTGGCAATAAATGCACAAAGTGGCTGCTTCCAGAATACCACTGAAACAGATGGATTTGAGACAGATCCAACCTCTACTGAAAGAACAAATGCTTAACTTCGACTTCATAGACTTCCCCAAACTCGAAAAAGGAAAGATAAACCCGATTTATTAATTCTTTGTTTATTTACTAATTTGACTCAAAACTAGTAAACAAAATTAGATTGCTCACATATGTTAAATGAAAAGACTTCGACTAAACAAGACAACTATTACCTGCTTTGGTATTCAACTCGACAGTGTCAAATGAATCATCCCATACAGCACCTATAGCTATGTGGGGAAAACTTATGCATGACTTCATGTAATTGGGACAAATAGTTGTTGTGATGAGTCTGGATGAGCGTAATGTTGAAGAGTGAAGCCTGATTTCAGTTTCAGCAGTTCTGTTCCTGACTGTCGGTGCAGAAACAATGCTCTACAATTTCAGTCCTCACCAAGGTGTTTTTGGTCAAGACTGTTATGGTGCGTTTGGAGCTTTTTTTTAGGGTTTCTGCGAATGAGCTTGCTTGTAAATATAAAAACAAAGCTAGGGTAGCCTCCTATTGTAACTCTCTCAGTCTTTTATTAGAAGTGAAACACCCCAACAACTAGTGGAGTATGATTAAGCAATCAGCTTAAGCCGGAACTACATAAATCTCAGTCTTGTTCTTTTCTTGCTTGTTTTTAATTTATGTTCATGGTTTGTTCTTCTATTGTGTGCATTTGTTTGTGGGGTTGAGCGCGCGAATCCAAAACAACTGGTATCAGAGCTCCGGGTTAGGAGGTCAAGGGTTTACACAATGGCTGAAGACAAAGTCAAGATCGAGAAGTTCAATGGAACGAACTACACATTCTGGAAGATGCAAATGGAGGATATTCTATATCGAAAGGATCTATATCTACCACGAAGCTAGCGGAGATGAAGCAAGCCGATTGGGATGTTCTGGATTGCAAAGCCCTAGGGACTATGCGACTAAGCCTCCAGCCGTCAGTTGTGTCGAACATTGCCAAATAAAACACTAGCAGATTTGATAACAACCTTGAAAGAGATGTACGAAAAGCCTTCTGCGGTGAATAAGGTATGTTTTATGAAAAAATTGTTCAACCTAAAGATGTCCGAAAACTCCATTGTTGCTGAACGTCTAAATGAATTCAATGCGGTCACGAATCAGTTAGAACATGTGGGTATTGATTTTTGATGATGAGATTAGAGCTCTTGTTCTTTGATCAAGTTTGCCAGAAAATTGAAATGACTTGTCGTTGGTACATTGTATCTCATATTTTTGTTGTATGTGGATGATATGCTTGTTGTAGGTTCAAGAATAGATGATTACTCAAAAAAAAGAAGGTTCAAGCATGAATGGTGTTGTTAATCTCAAGGCACAACTATTCAATGAGTTTGCAATGAAGGATTTAGGTTCTACGAAGGATTTAATCTCAAGGCACAAATATTTGTTTGCAAGGTTTAATGGATTCATATTTTACGAGGGACATTGACAATAGGGGGAGCACTACTTGGGTGTGTGTTTACATTAGGCAATGGGACAGTCAGTTGGGTCTCGAGGCTTCAAAAAATAGTGACTATTTCCACAACAAAAGTGAAGTATGTAACAACCATGAAGGCGTGCAAGGAGATGATATGGTTGAGGAACTTCCTGAAAGAGTTGGGTAAGGAGTAAGACAATTCTAAATTTTTTAGCGATAGTCAGAGTGCAATACATCTGGCAAATAATGTAGCTATTTTCATTTGAGGACCAAGCATATTGACATAAAGTATCACTTTATTCACTCTTCGTTGGAGGATGGATGGTTCACTTTAGGGAAAATTCTCACAAGGGATAATCCGACAAACATGTTCATGAAGGTGATTACTGTGGAGAATCTAAAGGCTTGTTCAGCTTCTGTGGGTCTCCAACCTTGAGTGGGAGACTGGGTGCTGGCAGTGTTGATGAAGGTTGATGGCAGTTCAAGTGGGAGATTGTTGAAGAGTGAAGCCTAATTTCAGTTTCAGCACTTCTGTCCTGACCGTCTTAAGTAGGTCCTGACCGTCAGTGAAGAAACAAGGCTTTGTAATTTTGGTCTTGACGAAGGTGTTTTCGGTCAGGACCGACTGTCTGGTAGGTTTTGAGGGGTTTTTTTTTTTTTTTTTTTTTCACTCTTTCTTTCATTTTTTCGTCTGTCTTGTTCTTTTCTTGATTGTGTTTGTTGTGTTATTGGTGTGTTCTTTGATTGCCTGCATTTGCCTGTGGGTTTGTGCGCGCAAATCCATGACAAATTAACAGGTAAACTTAATTCAATACCATAAATATCAGAAACCTCACAAAAGACAGGATCACCAGAAAAAAAAAAAAAAACCAGTACCCTAATGATCAGAAACGTCAAATCCTGAAATCATCCAACTCACGAACTTGGGTTAAGGTGGAAAAACATAACTTCAATACCTGAATGATCAGAAAGCTCAAATCTTGAAATCACCCAACACGATCACGGGTTACAGAAAACAAATCCAACTTCTCAACTGAAACGATCAGAAACATCAAATATTAACATCAAATATTAGAATCATCCGATCCTCCATCATGGGATGCAAAAAGAAAAGAAAACAAATACAGATTCAATATCCAAAACCCAGAAAAATCATATATTCGATACTCATACATGCAGACGAGTCAATCTAGTTATGAACCAAGGGAGGTGAAAAGAACCTGGAATTGGTGCTATAAAGTAGCGCTAAGAGTTGAGACTTTTGACAAGCCATGAAACAAGACTTCGGGGTAGTATTTATAAGCAGCAGAGTAGGGGGTGGTGGGACGGAAAGATTTGAAGATTTCTAGAATCTTTCAAATTGGGTAAAATAATAAATTTTAAAAAATGCTTATTTGGATAATTTCCTTCGCTCCAACTATTGCCTCCTCGCATACACATGGGGTTCACATATTTACAATCTTTTACATACATGCGAGGCTTACATCTATAATTGTGTGGGTGTCCTACGTGTATGTAAGAGATTGTAAATGTGTGGCCACCACGTATATGTGAGGGTTAACAATGGTTGAAATCAAAATAGTTGTACATGTAACATTTTTGATAATTTTGATGAGTCAAAATAAAATTATTAGTATTATATATATATATAGGGTAAGCTTCTCCTTCAGACTCAGGACTTCCAGACCTCCATGATTCGAGTATTTTTTTGACGATCCGATCCGTCCAATGTGTTTAGAAGGTGTTTTCAAGGATCTATGTGAAAAATTTTCAAAAAAAAAAAAACCAGGAAGGGCTTGATCCAAGCAGTTTTCGCAAAAAATACAGGATCAAGCCCTTCCTGTATTTTTTTTTTTGAAGATTTCCCTAAGGGATCTTTGAAAACACTTTCTAAACATATTGGACGGCTCGAATTTTCCAAAAATAATTTGCAACACAAAAAAATCACTTTTTTCTTATTCTTGGGAGGGGTTGGACTAGAAAATCTCCGTATAAATACATATATACAGAGTTAGAGCAACGAGTTTGCACTTTGTCGTTTGTTTCTGTATTTCGCGCAAATTAGGAGCAGGCGAGAAGACTATTGGGAAAGTTACTTGGGCAACAAGTTCAGATGGAGTCATATCAGTCTTGTTTGTTTTGGATTTCAAGACCAAGTTTTCTCGATTATCATCCAATCATTGCCTCTATTTTTTAAATATTATTCTCATTTTACTTTCTATCTCTCTTTAATCATTAACTCCTATTTTTAATTATTATCCTATTTCTCTCTTCAATCATTATCATAAACCAAAATTGAAAACCCAAAACCCAAGCCTAATGTCACGCCCTCAAAATTCAAAGGACAAATCATGAAGAGAATCTCATGTGGACAGTCAACAAGTCCACGAACCACGTCATATTCCACATAAGATATATAAGAGTCATAGTCAACAAGATACAATCGTTTAAGGGTACCCATAAACCCCATATATAAAATACATAAGTTTTAAAAGAACTTACAACCCAATTTCAAAAGAAGAAATTAAATCAAGTTACATAATCATCTCAACAAATTACAAGTTCTAAGATGATCAAATAACTTCTCTATTTAGCTTTCAAAATAATGCATGAATACATTCCAAGCACTCCATGATCATGCTCCGTGGTGGGTACTTGAAATTGTAAGGATGAAATGAAATGAAAGAGTTCAATTGATTTAAGGGCTGGGAAAGAGCACATAAACAACTAGATTCCACTTGCTCTCGCTTTTTGTACCCAACTTGTACCTGACACGTTACATGTGATCCACTCGTTAACCATATACATCTTGTTCCTTTTTAAACTTTTGATTATTTTCTCTAGGCGTGCCATATAGGCCTCGTGTCACTCCGGGCATGCCATAAAAGGCCCCGTGTCACTCCGGGCATGCCATAAAAGGCCCCGTGTCACTCCGGGCATGCCATAAAAGGCCCCGTGTCACTCCGGGCATACCCTTACGGGCCCCGTGTTGTTCATTTTATACTCATGTCACCACTTCTCAAATCACAAGTTCAACTTAGTCCTATATATAACTCATGCGTCACATTATCCGTTTATATGTGTCAAGCGTAAGTCGAAAAATCAATGAAAAGTGACCAATCATACAAAGATAGGGTAGGAGGGGTATTTTGGTCATTTATGAAGTGTAAGATGTGGATATGTCAAGTAAGGAACCAAACAAGTCAATCAGAAACCAAATGAATATTTTCCAAAATTTTGAGAATGGTATGGATACCTCCCAATGGTGGTATTGATACAAATGCATAACCAACGAACAGAATGTTTGGTATCCATAGTATGGATACCCCCAGAAGAGTGGTATGGATACCAAAGGCAAAAAAAATGAAATTTTGAAAACTTTTTCACAATTGAAGAGGGTTCCAACCCAAGTCAATTTGAGGGTTTCACACATCAACCAAGCAAGGAATAAGGATATATCAACCACCAATTTCAAAGATTTAACCAACAATTAAGTGAGAACCAAACTCAATCAAACAAAACCATTTCTATGGAGATTTTCAAGTTTAACCAGAAACTTGTATGCAAGCCAAAGGTGTATGCAACAATGGGATATATTATTTACCAAATCAAGAGGAAAACAACATAGGAGCTAAGAGATGATTTTTTCTCAAGCAAATCAACAAGGCATGGAAAAGTTAGCAATCAATTGACTATACACACACATACACCACATTTACACTTAGAAGAGTTAGAAATTTCTCTACCCCAAATGTGTAAGCTCTAGATTTGATGTTGAGTAAACCCTAGCTTTTCCAAACTCCAGAAATCACCAAGACCAAGCTTCTCCAAGGCCAAGATAAGAAGGTATCAAGCTCCAAAGACTAAATGTTGAAGGATTTGTACAATGGGTGAGTGGGTATGTTGAGTTTTGTGAGCATTTTGTGGAAGAAATGAGCAATAATGGAGGTTTAGAGAGATAGAGGGAAGCCGACTGTTTTTGGGAGGGGTGAGGTGTGTTTGTCTCTCTCCTCTCTCACACCACATATATTTACTTTAATGAAATCACACCCCCGGTCCCCGTAATGACTTGTGTATTTTACAAAAATCCCAACCAATCAAATACACTCATTAATCTATCACTTAAATATTTTAATCAATTCTTCACATTTCCTCAATTTTATTTCCAGAAAAATAATTAAAACTACGAGTCCTTACACCAAACACAACCATCATTATGTCAAACGACTCACACCATATACATGCATTTTTTTAATCGGGTCTTTGGGCCAGTTTGCTCTTTCCTCCACTAATTCCGAAAAATAATCTTCCTATCCCAAAAGTGACACACCATATGGGGTGACATAATCATCCTGTATAATTGAATTCTAAGGATAGTCATTGGTTATTCCGATCGGTGAGATTAGTCATGATTTCCGAGAAGCTAACAAATGCACCAATGTTCTTGCTAAGAGTACTCTTCAACACCCGCTTGGATTTATTTCTTTCACTGATCCACCTAATTGATCCACCTAATGTTACATGAAGACTTCGTAGAGATGAAATATCTAATACTTTTAATTTCGTTAATGTTAATTTCGCTCCTTATTTAATAAAAAATGGAAAAACATATTTGGCTTTGTTCTATAATCATGATCGCCCACATAGAAGAAAGGGACGAGAAATGGTACGATACACGAAGGGGTGCTTTGGCAAAAAAAGTTTCAGACTGAATTTTTGGTTTTTTCGTTGTCTTTATTCAAATTTTTTTTGCATTTGTTAATTTTGAGTCAAGTTTTCGTAGTCTATTTTGATTTATTTTTGGTTTTATTCAACCATAATTTTATACAGTGGGTCCCTCTTACTTTATGTCTTTCTTAATCTTCCACGGGGTTGGAAATAGAGTAAATAGCAAAAACAACTCTATGCTTTTTCAGATGAGAAATTACATCAGACTCCTCTTTTATTTTTATTTTTTTTAACTTCTCGGACCCCCTCTCTCTCCACTGAGTTGCTAAAATCATTTCCATGGTGATCGTTGGTGCTATATCTCCCTCTCCTTCACCAACTATCGATCTAGATTTCCATACCCTAGTAGCCGATGAAAAGAGAAAACCCTAGTAAGCTTAGGAATTTGGAATAAAGACGCTATTTTTTTTTTATAGTTGGTCAAATATTTAACTTTTGGCATTCATCGTAACAAAAAGAAATTATAAAAAAAATGTTTGTTTGATAGTTGAGTTCCTCTAATAGGTGCGATTAGGAAAGATGACCACTTGTTTCTGCACAACTCGGTCGTTAATCAATTAACCAGCATGTTGTTGGGGCCCCCCACTTTAACCCATGGTGGGGATGGGTACCAACAAGTTGTCGGGGGCCCCCATTTTAACCCAGCTGGGGATGGGTACGCACCACAATTTAGTTGTGGAGTAGATTGTGCGGTGCACTAGTCATATTAAAGTCTCAATCGCCATCCAAATATTTTAATGCCCCACTTGGTTACAAGCCCACGTTACTGAGCAAAGCATTTAGAAAGTACAGTTCTCTAATTTATAAGGTGACACATAAAGTTATAATTAATCAATGTGGGATCCTAACTTATTAACACCGCATGTAATTAATCAATGTGGGATCCTAACTTATTAACACCGCATGTAATTAACAAAACCGATAAATACCCAATTCTCGTGGGCATGTTTTAAGAGTGAAATTTCTGTAAGGACCGTAGTTATTATTCTGATATGATACTTCAATTTCCAATTGAGATTCATTATTTTAGATGGATCATGATCGAGGTGAAAAACGCCCACCAAATTGTAAGAAATCTTGACGTCATGGGGACATTTTAGATTTCAGAATCCAACTTATGGCCATAACGTTTTAAAACCAATTTCGTCAAAATGGATTACCACGAAAATAAACCCAAACAAGGAAAACTAGGGGAAAAAAAAAACTTTGCAAAAAAATTAGGTTAGCTTTGAGATTACAACAATATAAGCCCAAGGAAAATAGTTACTCAGAAGGAAGATTAATTAATTAGGAAAAAAAAACTGGCGGATTCAAAATAGATTTGAAGGGCGCTGGTCCACAAAATCCCGTTTCAAATTTATTACTAGCTACAAAGGCTAGGATGGAAAACGTGCCATAGTAAGTTTATGTATTGCTCATGGATGTGCAGGTTTAATTACAAGGTTATACAAAAATATTTGTTAGGTTGCGGCTGTCGTTTCCGGCGATATGGCTTGGTTTCGTCTTGTTGGGATGTAATAAATCAGTTTCTGTTGGCAACATGCCCGTGCCCGTATCAAATAAGGATATTGTCCGGTTTGTAGGCAGCTTGCTTTGCCTTTGTTATGTATTCATGTATTTGTATTTGATCCTTATGGATCTTTCTTTTAAATGACCATGGTAGCGATTTCCTCTTTAAAAAAAGAGAGAAGGTAGTTGGTTCATCTAATAGGAACAATTAGGAAAGATGAACGCTGTTATAGTATGTGAAATCAGCTAAGAGTAGACTTGTTGGGGCCCCCACTTTAACCCCGATAATCCTTCAATTTAGAATTTGCTTAGCTAACTCATGGTGGATTGGGTATGCACCATAATCCATTTCGCCTGCTTTGGGTAAAAAAACCAAACCAGTTTTTTGATTTATTCAACAATAAAACAGAACAGATGCTAATATTGGGCAACAAAGTTAAGGGTCGGGGTTGGGAAACCCAAACATCAGGGCCAGCCCTGAATGTGAAGACACACACTTCCACCCCTTCTCTTACCAATAAATCTTTCGGCATTCTCTTGCAAAGTGCCCTTGCTCAATGGTAGGTGTAGCCACCACCCCCTCCAGAACCACTGATGCCATACCTTCCACCACCCCCTTCAGAACCACTGCCGCAGCCTTGGTAAGTCCTTCAATCATGGCCACGAGCATCACTGCTGTCAACTCCCGTTCTACCCTGAACTGGCACCCAGTTTGGCGCGGACGCGATAACATCAACTGCTTCAGCGCGGCCATCATCATCCTCTCCAAAGCCACTATGCAAACCCATCATCATGAACCAAAAAAAGAAGAAGATGAAGTCAATTCACAGAGACACAGAATGACACCTAACGCACATGAAAACAAAGGAAATAAATTCAAACTGCAAGAGATACATCAAATGGAGTTGAGTTGTATACTACTATATCTTATCTTTAACAATTGAAAATTGTTGCATATAGTCCTCTTCAATTTTTAGCCTGCAACAATCATAGTGGCATGTATATATGCATTCGTATACATGTGTATCAAATGTGTGTGCGCGCGCCTCTGGGTTGTGCAAATCTAGGGAGTGAAACCTGCAACCAATTGTGTACGTAGCCTTCTACCGGTCTTAAATGAAGAGTTCTTGTTCTTTCTTACGGCTGTTTCTTTGCTGCGTAGCTTTTGGGTGGTTACCGTTACCTGATCAGTGATATGAGACTGAATGGTGTTACTCATATTGCATAATGAGGGGCACACCCATCGTCAAGCCGACTACTACTGTGCCAACCAATACTTCTCCTGGTCGTTGGTCAGTTTTGAACAGTTTTGTTTGGGCATCAAGAAGCCATATACTACAAGGAAAGAGGAAAGAGCAGGAAAATAAGAGATTAAGAGGGTCAAAGGAGAGTGACAGTAAGTAATGGGTGCATTTCGGTTTTGTTTTTAGGCGTGAGCTTGTGTTTTTGTTGTTTTAATTTCATTTCCTCTTTGTTTTTTTCTGCCCTTCCTAGATATAATAAGAGGAGAAAGCTTAGAAAACCGGTTAACTGGGATGTATATGTAGCAAGGGCATACCTAGATAAAATGGCAAGTCACACTTCCAACTTACAGCTATGCATACACCATTTAACAGAATTTGAAGCTAACGAAGTGCATACAGCTTCATTTTCTGGGGAAACCCACATGGTGTTCCCCCTTTATATATCCCATAGAAGATAAAGATTTCATCAAGGGCTTTTGCAAGTATGAAAAATAAAAATACATGAGCACCTATAAGAAACAAGAAGGGACAAAAAACGAAGTCCCGTCATCTAGTCTTTGGAACAAAAACTACAGTGCAGTTTGGGCGAATTCGAAATCTCCACGGGCCCTTTGTTTTTAACGGGACAAAAACAGACCAATCCATCAAAAACTTTGTTCTAAAGGTAGTACTTGATATGTGATATATGTCATGTCAGCACCTAAATTTAACAGCACAGATTGATGTAATTATATTAACAGCAAAGATTATGGAGAGAAGGACAATAAGGAACACTTAAGGAACAGGTAAGCACGGGAGCATAGAAAAATTAGTACACTAAGCAAGGCCTTTCACAAGTTTTGCCCCTTTTTCAATCTCATAAGATTGGGAGGAAACAACAAAGACCTTAAATATGAATTCGCCGCAGGAACCCTCGATGATCGAAACTTGAACTTTGGTACAGTGAAGGATAACCACAGGGGGACGTCCCAAGTAATCCTGCCAGAGTAAGCAGAGGTGGTTGTCATCAAGACGGAACAAGGAGGAAATGTTCGTCTCTTCGTGCTATACTTTGCCCACCTTGTCCAAGCCTTCTATAGGAGATATGAACCACTTTTTGAGAACCAAATGATAGGCACGAACCTGCATTCTCTTGCTACGAAAACACAGAGTGGTACTGTTTCGAAGCACAGCTGGTTCCCCATGGACAGTTGAGAAGTCAACCCTGTGACCCAATTCTTCCCAGACTTCATCCTCGATGTGATACAAGAAGGCAACATCCAATGACGACGGAAATGAGGGAGCCACCAAAATCTTCTTAGAGGAATGCAGGGGTGCAGCTACAATGGAGACGCCGTCCCATTTCTGAAGCTGATAGGATGGAGGCCAAGGTAGAGGAGACAATTTCTTGGAAGAAGGATCAAAGCATTCAGCCCATATACCATACTGATGACCACCCATAGTATACAGCTTTCCATCCATGTCTACGACGTGATGTGCCACTCTGCGGCAAAGCATCATTACGGCAAAATCATCCTCCCCAGCACCCGCATCTACTTTGTCCAATTGGTAAATCTTGGATGCTGACCCGCAAATCCAATGGTGATAGCCTCCAACACAGAACAGAGAATATCCGACAGAAACAAATTTGGAAGACCCTGGTATAGACTCAGTCTTGAGGAACGGTTAGAGAACCACATCGTCGTTGTTGTTTCCATGACCATCAAGATCAAATGGATCTGGAATCTTGTAGAAATCGATGGTCTTCGTGAACCAATTGTCAGCACGAAAACTGATACATCTGGAGATGGCACTACGATCACCGCGGCCCTCCATCTGAGTGTTTGAAACTACCCGGAAAGAAGATGCAAACCAACACCTAATAAAGGAAAAGAAACGATTACAAAGAAACCCTTAACGAATTTTTGATAATTTTGTGAGGCCTATTTTAGGTCGCAAAAAATTATTCAAACCGCAAATCATTTTTAAAATATTTTTTTGTGGATTCTTGTTTCACAATAGTTGTTTTTCAAATAAAATTATATGATCCAAAACATTATTAATAAAATTTTATGGACATCATAATTCACGTTTTTCATAATGACAATTCTAAAAGAAGTAAATTTTTTCTAACACAAAAAATTAGCAACTAGATCTAAACAAAATATCAATTGTTGTAAAAACATGGAATAGAGAGAGACACTGCTAGCTTAGGAATTTGGATTAAAAAAAAATTGTTTGTTTAGTGGTTGATTTCCTCTAATAGGTGCGATTAGGACAGATGACCCCTCTTTTCTGCACAACTCGCCAATCCGTTAAGATTTTAACAGCAAGTTGTTGGGGACCCCCACTTTAACCCCATGTAATCCACTCATGTCCTCCATTTTGGAGATTGCTTAGCCATCCCTTATTGGAATGGGTACGCACCATCATTTGGTTGTGGAGTAGAGAGAGCAGTTCACCCGCCATATTAGAGTCCAAACACAATCCAAACATTTTGATGCCCCACTTGGTTACAAGCCCACGGTACCAAGCTCAGCATTTAGAAAGTACAATGATCTAGGTTATAAAGTAAAGAATTGAGTCATAATTTACCAATGTGGGATCTTAAATTAAATTAATTTTTGAGATCTCACATGATTAGCAGAACCCATTACTACCCAATGGCCAGTTTTACCATCCCTAGCTTTGGTATTTGGTTTCTTTAATTGCAAACTCCAATTTTCATATTAACACCGCAATTAATTAACAAAACCATTCGAGAGTTAATCCTATTAGTATTCTATTGGCATCGTAAGAAAGTATACATCGTCAAGCTCTTCTACAAATGATACAGATTTCACCATAAACACGTACATGGGATTCGGGGTTGGAGGTTAATTACTGTCTTAGACAAGTTTAATACTCGTTTGAAACTAAATGATTTTCTTATATTCTTTCAAAATTCTCTTAATTTTTCTTTTGATTATTTCCAAATCCATAATAAAATTTATACTTCCAATGATCTCTAATCTCAAAAAAATATTAACCAATGTGTTATCCTAAGTTTTTAAAATCTCATGTGATTATCTAAACTCATTATTACCAATGGCCATATTTTGTGAGCAAAAACTTTGTAATCACAATAGCTGTTTTTCAGATAAAATTATATGATCTAAAACATTATTAATAAAATTTTGATAGATCATAATTCACGTTTTTTTTTATCATGACAAGTCTAAAAAGAAGTAATTTTTTTTTCTGACACAAAAATTAGCAACTAGATCTAAACAAAATATCAATTGTTGTAAAAACATGGAACAGAGAGATACACTGGTAGCCTAGGAATTTGGACTAAATTAATCAGTTAATTTAGGGAGATAAACTATTTTATAGGCAGTTTGGTCACAGAAAGAAACAGAAAAAAAAAAGTTTGTTTAATGGTTGGTTTCCTCTAATAGGTGCAATTAGGAAAGATGACCACCTCTTATCTGCACAACTCACCAGTCCGTAAAGATTTCCCGCAAGTTGTCCCAATATCAGGTTTTTTAGCAGTGGAGTAGATTGAGCGTTGCACCCACCATATTAGAGTCTCAATCACCATCCAAACATTTTAATGCCCTACTCGGTTACAAGCCTGTGTTACTCAACCCAACATTTAGAAAGTGCAGTTCTCTAATTTATAAGGTGAAACATAAAGTTATAATTAACCAATGTGGGATCCCAAGTTATTAACACCTAATGCAATTAACAAAACCCATGAATACCCAATTCTCAATGGGCAGGTTTTAAGAGTAAATTTTTTTAGAACCGTAGCTATTATTCTGATACGATACTCTAATTTCCAACTGAGATTCATAATTTTAAATGGATCATGATCGAGGTAAAAAACGCTCACCAAATTGTAACATGAAAGTCCTGATTTTGGCACCTCTCTCACGTCAAGGGGACATTATACATTGCGGAATCCAACTTATGTCTATGAGGTTTTTAAACCAATTTTCTGTTAAAATAAAGCACCACAAAAATAAACGCAAACAAGGAAAAGTAGGGAAAAAAACATGGCAGAGAGTTGTTGATGGTAAGGCTATGCGAACTGGCCTACAAAGTGATTAGTCGCACATATATGGAATAAAGGGATCCCCTCTTCGGGAATGAGAAAGGTGGATTGGTTTGCGACTCGTGTTGTTTCCACATCATTTATAGAGATTAAAATTCACGTTTTTCATCATGACAAGTCCAAAAAGAAGTAAATTTTTTCTGACATAAAAATTAGCAACTAGATCGAAACAAAATATCAATTGTTGTAAAAAAGATGGATGGAGAGATACACTGGAAGCTTAGGAATTTGGACTAAATTAATCAGTTAATTTAGAGAAAGATACACTATTTTATAGGCAGTTGGTCAAATAACTAACTTGGGGACTCATCTCAACAGAAGGAAAAAAAAAAAGTTTTTTGGTGGTTGGTTTTGTCATGACCTGCCCGGCAAACAGCGCCCACCGTGGGCCCGGATCGGTGCGGCCACGTGACATTTCAACACAAAACGAAACATCACCTACTCATGCCTCAAAATTAAAACACATCGGAAGTCTTAACATATAAAAATAAGTGTTTATGTCGAACCACAAACTCAAACATCAAACAGCCGACAACTTAATTACATAACATGTAGTTCAAGTTCTCAAGTTCCCTTGACACAACTCAAAACACACAGCTACTAGCCCAACCATGAGCAAACCAACTTGGCCAGCTACGTCACTCGAGACCAGCCCAAAAAGAAACTCCAAAATGACCAGCGATAGTGGACCCACTCAAACCATCAGCTATCTGACAGTCAAAAGAAAACCAGAGTGTGTGAGATATAGAATAAATTCTATAAAACATAGCTAAAGTACCCGATTGATCAACAAGTACATAGTCACAACACATGATCAACATCAATTATATAATCACAACACATACAGTGACATGTCTGCCACATCCTATGTATCCTAGGTCACTATGGGAGCACAACCCGCTCGTTGTCATCGGTAATTAGGCGGCACAACGTACTCGTGGTATAACCCAATCCACAGCCCATTCACAGATATCATCGTTCACACACAACATGCATATCAAAAGCTAAATCTTCAATTAGCATGATACACCAACACCACCACAACCATATCTCATTGAAGATAACCATAGCAAACACACTCACTTGGGAATCGACCGAAGTATGCCAAATTATGGTTTTGGCACCTCCCAAATAACCGGTTCTTTACCTAACCACAAATCAACTAATATTAGTCTATGAGCTTCCAAAGATGTCTCGCATATAATCAAAAAGATAATGATGTAACATAAACAACTTATAAGGTCATTACAATTGAAGACAAGTCAAGACACAACAACACTCCAACACCTATATGAAATATGACAATCAGCCCATCATATCTGGGCTATCGTTTTCTATGGGTTCTGAATAAGGTCATGAGACCACCACCATTAGAAAATATACTTTTAGTACATAATTTTTGACATATAACTTGTCCTATTTGGAGTCCGGATGACCAAGATATGCTTCTTCGAAACTATGCAAAAAGTAACATGAATATGCAGTTTTAGCAAATCCATCAACTTAGAATCAAAAAACAGCTATAACTTGGCAGGAACTAAGGCACAATCTATACATATTCTCGAAGGTATGTGAGTCTAGTTTCATAATCAAAAGACGGATTGAAATTCCAAGCTTCCTAGACAAAATTATCGCCGTTCCCATAAGACGTGACAGTGCTGCCTATACTGTGAAATTTTAGTACCACAGTCCGGTAAACCATTTTTCATATTTTCTGTGCTTTGCGTTATTATCTGAACATTTTACACAATACAATAGACACAAGGAATAATCTACTGTAAAAATATCAAAAATTTATGAGCTTTATAAGTACCCGAAATAATTTTGTGAAAACAAGTTAGAACCCAAATTCATAAACTCAAACAGTGGGTTATAACCAAACCCACGAAATAATGAGTTCTAAAACTCCAAGAACCAAACCTAACACCATAAACCAACTGAAATAAATCCATCTATAACATGAAATCAACAACCAATTAAGATCAAGAATCAAACCCTTACCTTAAATTAGGCTTTACCCCTAATTTTCCCTTTTTTTTCTTCTTCTTCTTCTTCTTCTTCTTCTTCTCCCCTCTTTTCTATTTTTCACTCTCTCCCTCACTTATTGATATTCAACAACATACAAATAGGAAAAGAAAGAAAATATCTTAGTAAAATTACACTCCACCCCCTCCAACTTTGGTTTCTATTAGCTTTAAGCCCAAAACTCATAATTACTCCAAAATGCAAATTAAAATCTAAACACCCGGATCGGGTATTAGGTTTCCTCTAATAGGTCTGATTAAGAAAGATGACCCTTCTTTTCTGCACAACTCACCAATCTGTAAAGATTTCCAACAAATTGTTGGGGACCCCCACTTTAACCCCGATATCAAGTTTTAATTGGATTTGCTTACCAACCCATGACGGGATGGGTACGCACCATAATTTAGCAGTGGAGTAGATTGAGCAGCGCACCCGCCATGTTAGCGGTGCACCTGCCATATTAGAGTCTCAACCGCCATCCAAACATTTTAATGCCCCAATCGGTTACAAGCCCACGTTACTAAGCTTGGCAATTAGAAAGTTTAGTTCTCTAATTTATAAGGTGAAACATAAAGTTATAATTAATCAATGTGGGATCCTAAGTTATTAACACCGCACATAATTAACAAAACCATGAATACCCAATTCTCAATGGGCAGGTTTTAAGAGTGAAAGGACCGTAGCTATTATTCTGATATGATACTTCAATTTCCAACTGAGATTCATTATTTTAGATGGATCATGATTGAGGTGAAAAAACGTCCACCAAATTGTAACATAAAAGTCCTGATTTCAGCACCACTCTCGCATCATGGGGACATTTTACATTGTGGCATCCAACTTATGGCTATGAGGTTTTTAAACCAATTTTCCGTTAAAATGAATTACCACAAAAATAAATGCAAACAAGGAAAAGTAGGGGAAAAAACATGGCAGAGAGTTGTTGATGGAAAGGTTACGCGAACCGGCCTACAAAGTGATTAGTAGCCTTGGTTCTTTTTTTTTTTTTGTCATTTGTTAATCCTAATATACTCTATTCTAGGGGACTTGGGGAGGGGATGAGTGCTTACGAGAATCGAACACTGCCCATGTGCACGGGAGTATAAGGGAGGCACCAACTGCACTCCACTCCACTTGCGTAGTCTTGGTTCTATATCATCCACATATATGGAATAAAGGGTTCCCCTCTTCGGGAATGAGAAAGGTGGATCGGTATGCGACTCGTGGTATTTCGACATCTCTAAATAATTATATTGCGCGTGTCGAATTCTAATTTGGTTTGGATTCAAGTAAATTTTTTTTTTGTTTTGTTTAAATGGACAAAGTATTAAGTGTACTCATATTTGATCATTTGTTCCTTAAAATTGTTTGCCTCTCTCTCCAATGCACTTCCAATTTCTAACAAAATCCGGCCTCAGAAAGTTATATTTTGGGATTTTTAGTAGGGGCACTTAAATAATCATCATTTTAGTCACTTGAAATTAGAAAATCATCCTGAGACTATTTAGGAGTTATGTTTTCATCCCGAGATTCAAATAAACCCTAAAATGCCCTTTATATATATATATATATATATATATATATATATATATATATATATATATATATATATATATATATATATATATACCACCGGTGATCCTGTCAAGAATCCCGGATTGAAGAAAAAATGGTGTTTTCAAGGTTTTAAAAAATGTTTTTGCATAATCCGAACTGTCCAATGTGTTTAAAATGTGTTTTTAAGGGTATCCGCGAGAAATCATAAAATAAAAAAATACCAGGAATGACTTGATCCAAGCAGTTTTTCATAAAACTGTAAACCCTTTTGAAAATACCTTTTAAATACATTGGACGGTTTGGATCGTGAAAATTTGATCCGGAACTACGAGTCCCAGATTCGGGATCCCTGATTGGATTGAGACTCTCTCTCTCTCTCTCTCTCTCTCTCTCTATATATATATATATATATATATATATATATATATATATATATATATATATATCCACTGGCGATCCAGTCAAGGATCCACGCAAGAAATCTTCAAAAAAAAAAATACCGGGAAGAGCTTGATCCAAGTAGTTTTTCGCAAAAACTGTAAATATAAAGTTTTTGCGAAAACTGCTTGGATCAAGTCCTTCCCGGTATTTTTTTTTGAAAATTTCTCACTTGGACCCTTGAAAACACATTTTGAACACATTGGACGGCTCAGATCGTCAAAAAAATATCGGGAAGGTGGAGTCCCGGATCTGGGACTCCCGGACTAGATCACTACTCATATATATATATAATTGTAACATATTAAGAGATTGGAGACTAAATTGAAAGTTACATATATGGGGCGGTAGGTTGTGAACCATTTTGAAAATTATGAGGTCCTCTGTTGCAATTATGGGACTGGGGATAAAACCCAATCCCTAATATCTCATTCATCGACTATCTTCACCCTCAATCTTCTCCAGAAATCCCAAATCTCACTCACCCAAAAAATCTCAAATACCATTCGTCCATTCCACCTTCTATGTCGTCCCGATGAAACTCAGTCACTGACCCAGGACTCCTCGTTGTCCTGACATATTAAGGTCAGTTTTTTGGTCCTTCACTACCAAACTGTTCGTTATTGCAAAATTCCGACCTGCTCAAATTGTTCGGAGATTTCTTTTTTGGTTCACATTGTAATCCTTTCCATCCACATGGGTCAGGATCCTTTGGTCTCTGCTGAAGTCGAAAACCATCGGAACTGAGATTGGCTATTTTAAAGCGTATGAGAGCGTCACCTTCAAATCAAGAGCAAGGTTTTCAAATGCCAAATCTAGATCCTCTGGTCCGAGAATAACAAAAAGAAAGGTGGATTCAGAGCAGCTTCATTTGTTTTCGGTAAGCAAAAGTATTTACAAATATGTGATGCACCAACACTTCAAGGCTTGCATGTATGAACTGTCTAAATATTTGTACTTTCCAAGGAAAAATGGTGTTAAATCAGATTGGGAGTGATGTAACACTAACATTTTTCTAGTTAAAATTGATGTTAATTTTTCTTGGCAGCCGCCAGCGGGGTGCTTCTCAACGATGATGAAGGGAGATCGCCGGGGGAACGATGGGTGCCCCAAGATGTTAGACCGATATTGGTTGATTAGAGCAGTTGGATCTTTGAAATTTCTAGAGTCCAATTTCTTTTTTTTTTTTTATTACCATGACTCATACGCCAATTTATTTTCACTTGAGTTTACCATGTTCATTGCTAGAGATATATTTTTTACCATGATTTCAGCTGAGTTTATTGTAAGATTTTGTATTTTTTCTACCATGCTTCATATACAATTCAAAATTTTGTCAGCTAATTTACCATGAAATGTGTTTTGGATTTTGGAGGCTGGATACATGGTATTCAAGTTTACCATGAAATTAGTTTAGATAGTATCATTTACCATGAAATATGTTAATATGGTATTCAAGTTTATAATAAAAATCAATTCAAATGGTTTTGTGTTTCCCGGGATCGTGGTAAAAATGCTAATTATGTTTGATATATTAAATTTATCATGACTCGTGATCGATTTGTATGCATTCAAAAAATTATGGAAAAAAGCATTATAGAAATTATGGTAAAAACAAGTGCATTAAAAAATCATAATAAATTTGTAAAAATTTAATTGAGAAATAAGAAGTAAAATATTCGAAAATATATATCTTGTAAAGATTTGAAAATTTAAATTTCTTTTCCGCTAATGTTTTGAAATTTGGAAGTGATGGAAGGTGTCAAATCCCTCGATTTAAGGTAACCAAGAACTAATTAGAGTTTCACTTAATTAGGCAACTAAATAATATATTAAATAAGGGTAGATATTATATATCACAAGAGAAAAGGATGAAAACATAACATTTTAAAATAACAGGGATGAAAACTTACGCGGTGCCTAGAAAAAAGATGATTATTTAATTACCTCTTTTTAGTACCATGTCGAGTTAGAGAGAGAATAGAACAGAGGGACATTTATTTTTTGGTCCAATGGACACCAATACAAGCCCAAGGAAAATAGTTATTGATTAATTAGTAACTAGGAGGAACCCGTGCTATGCACGGCAATTGAAAGGAAAAAATGAAATTTTTTTTTTGAATGACTTGTTTTCTTATCATGATATATGTAATTAAGTTAAAAACATAAGATATATCCAAACATATATAAATATTGTTTACACCAATTAAATTTTAATATAGTTAAAAACAGTGTATCTAAAAATTGACTGTTATACCACTCATCAAACTTTGAGGCCTTCACAGGAAAAATGAAGGCCCTATATTGAGCAATCATAACTGTTCATCCGGCAATCAATGGTCTTCTTTTACGGAATAGTTTTATTTGCAATCCGAACTGTTCAAAACACTTTTAAACGTCAGGATGTTCACTAAAAGCATGAGGCCCCCCAAGTCCAGGAAAAAACGCTATGCAACACTTTATTAGATAGATAGATATGCTAAATAAAAAACGTGCAAATCAAATTTTAAAAGTAAAATACCTATGGAATTAATGCAATATTATAAATAAAACTCTTTTTGAAGTAGCAGGGGTTTATTCAATGCATGTCTATATAACATACCCAAGACCAAACCCGCATATAATGTCCTAAAATCTGTGTATGTCTTGCTATATCGCATATTTGTATATCAAATTTTCAAGCACAAGTTAATTGTTATGCTCAGAATAAATCCGTCCTAAGCAACTTAACCTGTGTTCTACAATATTAAAAGTCATGTGCAATATTATGTCACGCGCAATATTAGAAGTCACAACTAAAGCAAAACGTAATTTGCAAGTGTTGTCTTTACAAAATTGTCATTGAAAGAAAAAAAAAATACATCTTAGATTTACCTTTCTTGTGTCGCAACTAACTATTCGTTGCCATCGTGTTTTTCAAAGTATCTCCATTCAACTACATCCCCTCTAAAATTTACAATACAGGAAAAGCAAAATTAAGATAAGTTAAGTATGATCATAATCTATATAATTTAATAAAATTATAATAACAAAGAACAAAACTAAAAACTCAATTTGAGGAGATCTATTCAAAGCTCCAGAACCTATTATTGAAGAGTACTTTGATCCCCTGCTAGCTTACACTGGGTTGAATGCTAGAAAAATCCCTATGCAAAAGATAATACTCTGTATTAATTCTCCAAACCTCATGTGGTTGCCACAAAGTTTCCTATTAACAAAAATAAGAAGAAGTCAGGGCAATATACTAACCTTCTAATTGAATTAGGATGTTGCGATGACAATTCTAGCAGTTTTGCATGGGAAGAGAGAATAGGAGAGACTTCACACGTTTTTCAGGGATTTTCTTTTTAGAGAAACAGAGAAATGACCGAGTCTTTCAAGTTTCCTTTTGAAAAATATCATTCATTCCATATAGATAATGAGTTATGTTAGGATTATGTTGGAAATTGCAATTACCTCTCTTGGGGAATGCCATAAATATTGCTGACTTATTAGTTAAATTCAAAATTTAAATTTCTAATTTTAATTAGTGTTAGTAAGTCAATGATTAATTTTAATTCTTTCCTTTTCCTCAAAATTCTTATGTTAGTGCCACATGTCACACTCACGGATCTTCTCACGAAAAGTCATTATGCAATAATATATAAGACTAGCAGAAAACCCGTGCTATGCACAGGTGATGAAACATTCATCATGATTCATAAAACTAAAAAAAATCGTATTGCTTCTAGAGCTAAATTAATATTTATCTCTATCAAAATTAAAAAGAATCAAAGTGCCTACCATAAAAATTTTACACAAATGCATGCAACATGTGCTATTGGATGTTTTATAATTAAACTAAAACATCTGAAATGTGCATCATTCAAAATTCTAACCCATGTACGTAGATGTTAACTTCTTTCAACATGTTGACTTTTGTATGAAGTTCTATGGAATCACATATGAAAATATAGCTCGGACAACCTGAAAAATAAAATACCAAAACAATAGACTCGTCAAATAGAAAAAGGATTTTTATAATTGAAAACACTAACCAATTGGGTCCTCATCAATGTGGCAGAGAATAAAAGCATAAATACTGGATTAAAAAATGAAAATGATCGAAAAATCAAATATCATAATACCAAAAAACAGTAAAAGCTTAGAAAGACCATAAATAACTTGAGGGATGCATATACATGTGGATGGAACCATTCATAGACTTTCAACGTTCTAGGAGCTTTGGGTGGGGAGACAATGGAATGAGAAAATTGATTATACATTTTAGATTTTTCCTTCTTTAAAGTCCTTAAATCATGGGACGATAATTGTGTACTGTAGATTTCAAAAAAAGAAATTAGCTGATTATGGAAAGGGTAGTCAAAATATTTATGGATACATTATGATAAGATTCATGTTTTGAAACTCAAAAAATATTTATGGAATGTATTATATTTGGTTTGATAATGCTACATTGCTTACTTAACAAATTTTCTCACAATCCAATCAAGCATTGCCATTTGTCACTCCCACGGTCCTCCTTACAGAAAGTCATTCTGCAATAATATATAAGATTAGCAAAAATAACTGTCAGATTCAAAATAGATTGAGGGGCTGGTCCACCAAAATCCCCTCTCAAATAGTTTTAGCTACAAGAGCTAAGATGAAAACTTGCCATAGATAAGTTTATGGATTGCCGGTTTTGGTTTGGCAGATAGGGAGAATGCAACGTTTGGGTTTGTTGGGTTTTTGTGGAGATGGTTGTTTCCTAGTGATCTGTTTGGTGTCAGCTTTGTGGTATGGGGAGTTGTTTGTGGTATGGGGAGTTGCGGCAGTGGCATGGCGTGACCCTTATCAATGATGGCAATAGACTGCAGCGATGGCATGTCATGGTTCTCTACCTAACCAAGGACAACGGTGAGGTTGAGGCCGACGGGTGGCTGTTTGTTTGGGTGGTTTTATCCTCTTTTTCTTCTTCTTTTTTTCAATCCAATCTTTGGATGGATAGCCCTCCCATTCCCCCTATTGATGTTCCCTAATTGAGTTTCTTCAATATATTGAATAATTTTACGGATCTAAAAAAAGATTCATATTTTAACATATTTCTAACGTTTGACATTGGGTCTCCAACTATGACTTACAGTATGAGTTTTCAGTTTTTACCATTCAAGAAGCATTCTTGAACCTAAAAGATTTAAATATATTTACCATGTTTTCTTTAAAGTCTATTTGATTTTCTTTAGGACTTCTGAGCTACTCTATGAAATATTTTCGAACCCTTGAAAATAGTTCTTCCCTGCCCTACCATGAGATTGAAAATTCCTCATCCATGTGTGGAATAAGTGGTCTTATTCTTTGTACTATAGTTAGCCCTATCAAATTAGTTTTTATCTTGTTTTTAAAGGCAAAAAAAAAAAAATTATCAATCAAATATCGAAGTCACAAGATTGAACGAAATAAAAGAAGAGCATCAATTAGTTTTTACCTTCATTAGTTACATGTAAAATTTATATACAATAATAAATCCGAACATGGTGTGATAGCTCATTTATGCATGTCCCATCCAATATTTTCTATTATCCACTAAGAACACAATCAGAAGGTGTAAATATTTTGGCACAAAATGAAATATGGAATGGAATGGAGATAAGTGGTCTTATTCTTGTACTACAGTTATTAGCCCTATCAAATTATCAATTCTTGGAAAAACATGGAATGGAGATATACCATAGTAGTCAATGAAAAGAAAATACTATAGTAGCTTAGCAATTTGGACTAAATTAACTAATTCTTTTAGACTCTGTTTTTTAGGATGGTTGGTCAAAATATTTAACTTTTTGCATTCAGTAAAAAAAATAAAAATAAAATTGTTCGATGGTTGAGATTCTCTAATAAGTGCAATTAGGAAAGATGACCTCTCTTTTCTGTACAAAGAAACAAAAAAAAAAAAGTTTGTTTGATGGTTGAGATTCTCTAATAGGTGCGATTAGGAAAGATGACCCCTCTTTTCTATACAACCCTGCCATATTTCGAGTAGCGAGTTGCTAGGTCCCCCCACTTTGACCCCAATAATCTAATCTCCTTCTCCATTTTGGAAATTGCTTAGCCATCCCTTATTGGAATGGGTACGCACCATCATTTAGTTGTGGAGTAGAGAGAGCGGTACACCAGCCATATCAGAGTCCAAACACCATCCAAACATTTTGATGCCCCACTTGGTTACAAGCCCACGGTACAATAATGTAGGTTATAAAGTGAAGAATTGAGTTATAATTTAGAAAGTACAATAATATAGGTTATAAAGTGAAGAATTGAGTTATAATTTACCAATGTGGGATTTTAAATTATATTAGTTTTTGACATCTCACATGATTAGCAACACCCATTACTACCCAATGGCCAGTTTTTGAGAGCGAAAATTTTGGAATCATTATAGCTTATAATCCACTCCTTATTCTATGAATCCAAAAACGTTGTTAATACAATTTAAATCGATCAATTCATGTTTTTTGTACTGTCAATTTAGGTAGACTAAAAAGAAACTCCCAAATTCTCACACACAAACAAACATTTTTTACCATCTCTAACTTTGATACTAGGTTTCTTTGATTGCAAACTCCAATTTTCATATCAACACAAAAAGTTCATTTTTTACCATCTCTCTAACGTTGATATTAGTATTCTTTAATTGCAAAACAAAATTTGATATTAACACCACACGTAGTTAGATTAGCACGTTCGAAGACAAATTAAACTCCGAACCTTGTTTCTCCTTACACTTAAGTGCACTCTTGATGCCGTTGAGGCAATTAAAGGTATGTTAGCAGTAAAAAAAGAAGACTTGATTTGGGTGTCATCACTGCAATGACCCCAGCACAACATCATTAAAATCTTCCTATTGGTTGTCGAGCAAAAAAGAAAAATCTTCTATTGGCATCGTAAGAAAAGTATACAGAGATGGTTCTTTTTGATGGATTCCACATCTGCATCGTCAAGCTCTTCAATTTTATTATTCCAAATTCCTAAGTGCACTCCTGATACCGTTGAGTCAAGTCTAATTCTGTAATGAAATTTATATTTCCAATGATCTCTGACCTCAAAAAAAATATTAACCAATGCTTTATCCTAAGATTTTAAAATCTCATGTGATTAGCAAAAAGGGGCATGTTACAATGTACACCCCCATATGAGATTTTGTGGCTTTAAATCTGAGTTTTGTGGCACTAAATATGAGATCATATGAGATTTTGTGACACCAAATATGTGAGTTTATGGCTCCAAATATGATATGACATACGGTATGCACCCCATACGGATGGACGGCCGAGATTGCGCCACGTATGATGTATGGGGATTTGTGCCACCTTTGACCATTGACTATATGAAATTTTGTGGCACCAAATATGAGATTTTGTGACCCAAAATATGAGATTTTGTGGTACCAAATATGAGATTTTGTGGCTCCAAAATATGAGATTTTCTGGAAATATATATATGAGATTTTGTGGCTTCAAATATGAGGTCCGCACAAGTCCGCACGCACTGTAGCAAAGTCCGCATGGATCAATATGAGATTGTGTGGCTCAAAATATGAGATTTTCTGGAAATATATGAGATTTTGTGACTATTCATATGAGTGGCATACCATATGCATTTTGTATCTCCAGTCACAAAATCTCATATTTAGAGCCACAAAATCTCATATTGAGTAATTTTTAGAGGATGTACATTGTAGCATGACCCAAAATGCAAAACTCATTATTACCGGTGGCCATATTTTGTGAGAAAAACTTTGTAATCACAATAGCTGTTTTTCAGATAAAATTATATGATCCAATACATTATTAATAAAATTTTGATACATCATAATTCACGTTTTTCATCATGACGAGGCTAAAAAGAAGTAAATTTTTTCCGACACCAAAATTAGCAACTAGATCTAAACAAAATATCTATTGTTGTAAAAACATGGAATAGAGAGATATTTGGGGGAAAAGGTATCTGATTCAAAAAAATGATAGTAAGAGAAAAAGAAAAAAAGAAAAAAGAAACTCGTTATTCATTGTTTTCTTTTGTACACAATTTTTACAAACTTCTAGTCAAAACATTTGAGTTTGAGGATTCTACTTAGAACATGAATAATAAAAATATATAATTAAAAAAAGTTTAGAATAGGGAAAAATAATTAAAATTGACTGTTTTGAATTATTTGTGGTAAGACAAAAATGTTTGTATGGTAGATGGGTTCCTCAAATAGGTGCAGTTATGAATGATGACCCCTCTTTTCTATACAACCCACCAATTCTATTCGAGTTAGCGAGTTGTTAGGGGCCCCCACTCTAACCCCAATAATCTTTCAAGTTTGGATTTGCTTAGCCAACCCATGGTGGGATGGGTACGCACCATAGTTCAGCAGTGGAGTAGATAGAGTGATGCACCAACCATATATATTAGAGTCCAAATTACCATCCAAACATTTTAATGCCCCCACTTGGTTATAAGCCCGCATGATTGAGCTCGGCAATTAGAAAGTAAAATTCTCTAATTAATAAAGTAAAACATAAAGTTATAATTAATCAATGTGGGATTCTAGTTTTTAATACCGCATGAAATTAACAAAACCCATAAATACCCAATCCTCAATGGCTAGGTTTGACGAGTAAAAATTCTGTAAGCACCGTGGCTGTTATTTTGATCTGATTCTTCAAAACAGGGCATGCTAGGTTGTGTGAAACCTACGAAGTGAATATAGTGTCAGAATTCAGGAAGGTTTAGAAAGAGAGTTAAAAAGAAGACTTGATAGGGGTGTCATGAACCCAGCTCAACATTTTTGTTGTTTCTTTTGATAACATAGGTTTCTACACCGGTTTACACGCGGCTCGACTAATTTTAGTGGCTCAATCTCATCGTTCAGTTATAAGGAGCTCAATTAAAGCTGGAATTAAGCTCCGTGTGGACTAGTCCTAAAAGAGTTGTGAGAGGTTTCAAAATGTGAATATGTGACCTTAAGAGTGAGTATATTCATAAGTCTCATGCCTTAACCACTAGGTAGGTTCCTAGCTCAATAGTATATGAAGATGGTTTTTCTTGCGTAGAGAGGATGGATTCCATATCTGCATCATCAAGCTCGTCTCTGTAACCAATATTTTGGCACAGACATGGTGGCGAGATTAGGAGTTGGGGATTACTGTCTTAGACAAGCTTAATACTCAAATCAAAGCCAAAAGGCATCAGAGAGGGCAATTAGGAAATATGATCTCTCTTTTCTACACAACTCCTATTAAGTAGATTAGCAAGTTGTTGGAGCCCCCACTTTAACCGCAATAAATACTTGACCCTCAAGTTTTGTAATTTCTTACCCATGGTGGAATGGGTATGCACCATAATTTAAGTTGTGGAGTAGATTGAGCGGTTCATCAGCCATAGTAGAGTCCCGAATACCATTTTATTATTTTAGTGCTCCACTTGGTTACAAGCCCACGCTATGCAATTAGAAAGTGCAATTCTCTAATTCATAAGGTGAACACATGGAGTTATAATTAATCAATGTGGAATCCTAAGTTATAATAAGACGAAATTAACAAAAACCCATAAAACACACAGATGGCCAAATTTTTCGAGTGATCCGCTAATTGTTGCAAATAAAGTCTAGGGTATTTAACCCCCACAGAGTCATCCGCTAATTGTTGCAACAAAAACATAGAAGGTTCAATAAGAGAAGCATAGTTAAAGTTACATAAATCAAAAAGTCTAGAATCACATACAACTCACACACATAAATGCATAAGCACTGACATGTTTTGTGGGGACCTTGTACGCAGTGTTTGTGGACTCTACAAAAATGTGAGTGCGTGTGCATTTGTATATGTTAAGTGTATGTGATCTCCAAAAAAAAATGCATTTGTGTGTGTAAGTTATATATGATACCAAAAATTAAGCCAAATTCTTTTTATTATGACCTTATTCAATTTTTTTTAATTTGCTCATCTTGACAAGAGGAATCTAAAAATTCATATTAGTAACCAAACAAAAATTTTGTGAATAAATGAAAAAATAATGCAAAAAGTCTGTATATTTAAGATTATTTTTTAATTTTTAGCTAATTTTTTCAAGATTTTGATCATAATTTTTTGGGATAATGTGTAAAAACAATGCTAAAATTTCCGCCTTTCGGACGGAGGCTGATGGGTAAAATATATATCTATATCTAAAAAAATTATATATTTATATCCGTGAAAATATAAAAACCGTATAAATTAATATCCAAATTTAGCTTAATGGCGATTTGCGGACATTGGCACACCTTCCTTGAAAATTAAATGTCGGTTCCGTCGGAACTCGGAAGTGGCCTGGCAAAAGCCACGCCAACTTGAACTGCTGTAGGCTTATAGCAACGAGCCGAGCCACCTGGCCCTTAGATTCTGAAACATAATCTTTGTCCTAATATAAGTCAGAGTCACTTTCAAAAGAATGTTAACATCAATATTATACACCCCACCCGTGACCCATTTATAATAATTATGTATAACAGTTAATGCTTCGGACAAACTTTCCCAAATTTGTCCCCTAAAACCCCTCTGGCCGCATCACAGTTCACACTTCACACATCCCAGTCCCAGCTCTCTCTCTCTCTCTCTCTCTTCAAGAATTTGACAATGAGGAGTTCTTTGGGGGCAGTGATAGGGAGATACCCTTCAAGCGATGGAAATGCCCAAATGGGTGGAATCATAAAGCACAACAGGAAATGCAGAGACGTGGTGTTCCTTGTCATCTTCATTGCCTTCTGGATAGGAATGATCGTTAACTCCAGCTTTGGATTCAACAGAGGAAACCCATTGAGGTATACAACAAATGGTTTCACACCTCAATTGGGTGTCCTTCGATTTTCTTTTCTTTTTCTTTTTTAAAGAAAGAATCTTTGCTTTGTCTCCAAAGGAAGACAGACCTTTCTGTTTCCCAAGTATGTTTCTTTTTTGCTTTGGTCAGAAGGACTGGCCTTCTGGGGGGAAGAATTTCCACCTATATCCCCAATGTGTTTCATTTGCCTTTAATCTATTCCAGGATGTAGGATTAATTAAAATCATAAATTTGGGTTCTTTCTTTTTTTCTTCTTCTGGCATTTGAGGTTAAGCTGTAGATTGGCAACTGCTAGTTCTACTGCTTCTGGGAAGTGGAACACTTCCAATTTCCTCATTTCTTTTGTAAAGACAGATGTTTTGTGAGATTGGTGTTCCTTTGGTAGGTTACCGTGCTGTAGCTGATGATTTGATAGAACTGATAGTCCCTATTGCTGGATAGTGATCTGTTTTTCGTTATTTTTTGTGATATGGATGTGTTATCGATGACAATTTGTAGAAGCCAAGTAAGCTTTGCATGAATCTGGTCCTGTGGACCTCTCCAATCAAAATGCGTTAACTGAACTGGGATTCTTTCCAGGATGTAGGATTATTTAAATTCCAAAAGCTGGGTTCTTTTCATGATTGCCGTTATCTAAAGGGCACTCTGCAAATGCTTGATACCACCTTAAGGTTTCAGTGAACTCAGTTAACTTACCATCGCTCTATTGCACGATAGCCCTCTCCCCTGCTCAATGTTACACTGATTGTTTTAAAAATAGGCGAAACATGAGTTTTTGCTTGTTTAGTTGTTCAGAAATTACTGGCACATTTCTTGTGTAACTTGTTTGTAGTTTCACAATGGGCATGTCTATGTATAAGTTCATGTTGATGTGCTCTCTTTAAGCTCGCTACATTTATTCTTATGATCCTTTTCTTTTCTTCATGATTCTGATATCTTGTGTTGGACTATTAGGCTTACTTATGGGCTGGACTACAAAGGAAATGTGTGTGGCGATAGGCATGCAAACCCCAACCTTCGCGAATTGGAACTCAGATATTGGTTGAATCCCAACCAGGTTTACCAGAGTGGATTAAAGAACAGCCAATTCAAGCTGGATAATGCCCGGAGCATCTGTTTATTGGATTGCCCCATCCCTTCTGAAGATTCTCTCAATTGGGTGTGCGATTATCCAGAGGGAGATATCCATCTATCAGTTGAAGACTGGATAGATAGGAATTATGACTATTTTGCTGACCTCACTCCTGTTTTAAGGAACACCTCTCTTCAACTTCAAGGTCCCTGTTATCCGGTTATCTTTCCAAGTGTGAATGGTATGTTATCTGGAATTAAGTCTTGAACTTTAATCAATGTGGTGGAGATAAAGCTAAATCACAAGGATTGAGCCTTTTTTTTTTGTCTGCTGAATTCAGGTTATGAGTTTATAACTCGACCACTAAACTGTAGGAGTTCTTTCCTTTTTCAGTTTACTGGAGCTGCCAGTTTATTGCTCGTGCATCAAATGTGTCTCTTCGGCGTTGGCAGCAGATGGGTGGAGTAAGCGTTGTCGAGGACATACTCATAGATAAATCAATTCACAAGTCCATCAATTCACAGTCAGCAGTTTTGAAGGTTGAGTACCCTTTTCTTTGTGTGTGTGTTTGTGTCAGTCTTGCTTTGAAAGCTGTATGCAAAAAGCAAGATTTTTGTTTTTTTCCTTTTTTTTTTTGGTTGCTTTCGAAGCCTTCTGGAAATAGGAGACAGTACTGGACTCACCACTCACTCTTCCAACTCAAGATAGAGCGAATGCAAACAGAAGTACCCTATAGTTAATGACTTAATATCAATCCTAGCTACACATGTTCACACTTGTGGAAACATATTGAGAACCTTGATTGATTTAGATGGGCCATCTTGTCTTGATAGAAATTCTCTATTCATCTAGTGGTTTCCCAGTTGAGTTTTTAGTATATGATGGGATTAACACATCTGTAGCTTGTGCAGTCTTGCAGGCCTTATGTTCCGGGAAAAAATATTTTTGTATATCAGATTGTTAGTTATGTTTATTTGTCCCACATTGCTTAGTTATGTTAAGTAGCATGTCTCGTGACAATATAAATGAAGCTCTTTCGTGTTAGGGTTAATTTAACACCCTTACACTTCTCTCTCTCTCTCTTGACAATATAAATGAAGCTCTTTCGTGTTAGGGTTAATTTAACACCCTTACACTTCTCTCTCTCTCTCTCTCTCTCCTAAATAGCATGGTATCAAAGCCAAACATTGATCCACCTTAACCACCAGATTGCTGCCATCCAAGAAACCCTAAATCTACCATAGCCACCCATCCCTACTACCTTGTAAACCCTAAATCGAAACCCAAATAAAAACCCATGTTTGAAACCCCTCTCCAATCCCAAAATTGACCTCTGAAAATACAAATCAAGACCACAGTCGACCAATCCATTAACCCAGACTTCAATCACTGTTCATCATGACGACTGTTTGCACACTGTTCATTGTTCACTGTTCGCACACTGTTCACTGTTCATTGTTGCACTGTTCATAGGTTACTATCCATGGCCACACTGTTCACTGTTCATCTCAAGGTGATTACTGATAATGCACTGAAGGTGTATTGTTTCGACGAGATCTTTGAAGTTTGCTTAGTCTACAACATGTACTAAAGGTTCCTCGGTCACTTGGTATACACCTACAACACTACTGATATGTGCTTTTGTTGGCAGGTTGGTGGTGATTATTTGTGTACTAGTATGGCATCTGTCAGTAGTTGTTCTCGTGGTGGTTTGACTATGTTGGTTTTCAGTTAGTTGGTTGACGAAGTTGATCGGTTGGTGGGTGGGTGGCTGTTCGTTACTGGTATTGAAGTAGTGGGTTGATTTGTTAGTGATTACTTTTCTCTCTGTTATTTGGCAACATGTCTGAGGAGAAGTTTGCTTCTTATTATAGTTCTAGTTTTTTTGCGGAGAAGTTTGTTGGTAGCTTTTCTCACTATTATTTGGCTCTCGGCGCTCAATTGATTAGTTATTTTGTAATTGTGGTTGGTTTTTTCTGCTAGAGGTAGCGGTTGGTTGATTTATTGGTCAATTTTTGATTTGTTGGTAGATGTTGATTTCATAAGGTGGATAGTAGCAAAGTTTGTTGGTTGTTTGGTTGCTAGTAGATTTCAAGTTGGTGTTTGGGTTTGTTTATGATGAAGTCTGCTTCAGTTGTTTCTGGTAGTTTTGGCCCTGGTTTTGGTGGTCGTGATTCTAATTTCCGTCGCCGTGGTGGTTTTGGTTGTGGTCGCATGTCAGGGGGAGGTAGTTCTCGTCGTGATAGTTCTGATTATGGTACCCGACAGTGTACCCATTGTGGGGGTACAAATCATATAGTTGAGTATTGTTATGATCTTCATGGTTTTCCCCAGGCTCAACCGGTTGCTATTTCTGAGGATGCTAGATAGTTTACTCATTTTTCTGCCAACAGTAGGGTGACTATCTCAGGAGAGGAGTATCAACTAGTGCCTTCATGTAGCCATGTGGATGCTTTGCTATGTGAAGTCTGTGAGTTTAAAAAACATCATAGAGTATCTTTTTCTCCTAGGGTTGAGAGTCGTGCATCGCGTCCTTTTGAGTTAGTTCATTATGATATTTGGGGTCCAATGCATGTTCCTAATATTTTTGGCTTTCAATATTATGTTATTTTTGTCGATGATTTCTCACGTGTTACCTACCTTTATCTCATGAAAGCAAGGTCTGAGTTATCTTCTATTTTTAAGTCATTTTATATGGAAATTAAAACTCAGTTTGATACTTGAATTAGCATATTTCGTTTTGATAATGCCCGTGAATATTTTAAAAATAGTCTTTCTCAATTCTTTGATGATCACAGTATTATCCACTAGTTTTCTTGTGCTTGGATTCCAAAATGGAGTTGCCGAACGCAAGATTCGACATTTATCAGAAGTTATGCGTGCAATGTTATTTCAAATGCAAGTTCCTAAGTCTTATTATAGTGACGCAGTTCTTACTGCCTGCTATTTGATTAATCGTATGCCCTCTACTGTTCTTAGAGGTCAAATACCCCATAAGGTATTGTTCCTGGTCGTCCCCTTCACTCCTTACCCCTTCAGGTTTTTGGGTGCACATGTTATGTTCATGCCTTGAATTCTAACCGGAGAAAACTTGACCCTTGCTCCATTAGGTGCATTTTTTCTTGGTTACTCTCGGACTCAAAAAGGTTTTTAGTGTTATTCTCCATCTTTACATCGTCATTTTGTGTGTGTTGATGTCACATTTAATGAGTCACTCCCATTTTATTCGGAGCCTGTTAGTACAAATAATCGGTTTGCATCTGAGTTTGTGTGTTCTATAGCTGTCCCGTCAGGTACTGGTCTTCCTTCACCAAAACCTTTGCAGGTGTATGTTCGTCGTCCTAAACTTCCACCTGTGCCATCAAAGCCATCTCAGCCAGCACAATCTCAGCTTGAGCTATTTGAAAAAACAACCCCTCTTTCGCCCACCGCTCCGTCTTCTCCTCTGTTGCGGGATCTTAACGACCTTGATCGTCTTATTGCCCATTGTAAAGGTATTCGGTCATGCACTATACATCCTATTGCTCAGTTTGTTTCCTATAATCATTTGTCACCATCCCTTCGTGCTTTTACCACTTCGGTCTCTTTTGTTTTTGTTCCTAACACTGTTCAGGAGGCTTTATCTATTTCTGAGTGGCGGCAAGCTATGGAGGCTGAGATGTCTTCTGCTCTTCATCACAATGACACTTGGGAGTTGGTTCCTTTTCCTGCTGGTAAAACTATTGTTGGCTGTCGTTGGGTATTCACAGTCAAGTATCATCTGGATGGTACTATTGAGCGATATAAGGCCCGCCTTGTGGCCAAAGGCTATACACAGATGTATGGGGTTGATTATGTAGAGACTTTTTCCCCAGTTGCCAAGATAAACTTTATTCGGATTCTTATTTCTCTTGCTGCTAATCTTGGTTGGCCATTATTTCAATTGGATGTCAAGAATGCCTTCTTACATGGTGATCTGCTCGAGGAGGTCTATATGGAGCAACCTCCTGGGTTTGTTGCTCAGGGGAAGCATTCTCAGGTTTGATGTCTTCGCAAAGCCTTATATGGTCTGAAGCAGTCCCCTCGAGCTTGGTTTGGTCGGTTTAGTGACACTGTGTTGCAGTTTGGTATGTGTCGATCTCATTCGGATCACTCTGTTTTTTCTCTTTAGTCAGAGCGTGGGAAAATAGTGTTGATTGTGTATGTAGATGATATCATTATTACTGGAGATGATCAGAAAGGTATTGATGAGTTGAGCGCATCTTACAAATACGGGTTTCATACTAAAGATTTGGGTAAGCTACGGTATTTTTTGGGTATTGAGGTAGCAAGATCCAAGGATGGAATTAATTTGTCCCAACGGAAGTATGCATTGGATATTCTTAAGAAGACCGGTTTGTTGGGAGCAAAACCTGTGGAGACCCCAATGGATCCTAATGTGAAACTTTGTGTTGATCAGGGGGAGATATTTTCTCATCCAGACCAGTATCGTCTCTTAGTTGGTAAACTGAATTACCTTACCAATACACGTCTTGATATCTCTTTTGTTGTCAGTGTGGTGAGTCAATTTATGACAGCTCCCTGACTTCCACATTGGGAAGCCTATCTTCGTATTGTAAAATATCTTAAGGCTCATCCGGGGGTCTGTGTTTTATCGGTCTAATGGACATTTGCGTATTGAAGCCTTTACCAATGTTTGATTGGGCAAGGTCACCATCTGATAGACGGTCCACTACAGGGTACTGTACTTTTGTTGGAGACAATTTGGACACATGGAAAAGCAAGAAACAAACAGTGGTCGCAAGGTCCAGTGCAAAAGCGGAGTATCGAGCCATGGCACACATATCGTTTGAGATTGTGTGGTTGAGAGCTTTAATCAAGGAGTTAGGTTTTGATGTGGAGTTACCTATTCCTATGTATTGTGATAATCAAGCTACAATACATATTGCTTCAAATCCAGTATTCCATGAGAGAACGAAACATATAGAAGTTGATTGTCACATTGTTCGTGAGAAGATAGATAGTGGTGTGTTATCTACTCCATTCGTTTCTACACGAGCTTAGTTAGCTGACATCTTCACCAAACCTTTGTTTAAACCACGATTGGGGTTGCTTTGCGACAAGCTGCAACTTATTGATATTTATTCTCCAGCTTGATGGGGAGTGTTAGAATAGTTTATGTTTATTTGTCCCACATTACTTAGTTATGTTAAGTAGCATGTCTCGTGACAATATGAATGAAGCTCTTTCGTGTTAGGGTTAATTTAACACCCTTACACTTCTCTCTCTCTCTCTCTCTCTCTCTCTCTCTCTCTCCCCCTAAATAACACGGATATCAAACTTCAACTTGATGTTTTTAATTAGAATGCAATGACAATATATAGTCTGGTACACTTAAGGCTGAGTGACATGTTTGTGGAGATGCACACATTTACTGGTCCAGCGAATCCAAACTGTTCACCTAAGTAACTAGCCAACAGTTTGGGTTGTTGAGAAGAAATCTTTTTTTATGAAGTTTCACTAAATTAGTGGTTACTTTTGCACCCATACACTTGTTATTTGGTTCTTCTCACAAATTGATTTTAGAGGGACATTTACCATTCAGTTATTTTGCAGAGATATGTTGCAGACGTTGGCAAGTCCTGGCAGGTATTGCTGGTTTGCGGAGGAATCCTACCACTGTTCCTATCGGTGATATGGCTTTTGATGATTAGACATTTTGTCGCTGGGATGCCATGGATAACAGTCATCCTCTTTAATGTCCTCATAATATCATTTACAATGTTTTATTACTTGAAGGGTAAGCAAATTTCCTACTACCATTTTCCATCTGAAGCAGTTAACAAAAAATGAAATGGTGGTTTCATGCTTCTCGTCTCGAGTTGTCTTTCATATGTGCACATGTTACGTTACATGTATCTAACACCATCTGAATTATGATATCAACTATTGACGTTCGTGTTGGTGAATACAGTATCTTGCCTCAAGTTTTATGTCGGTCCACAACTTTGTTCGAGGATCTTCAAAACTGTAGTTGCATTCTGTTCTGCCTCAAGATATCTTTGACCACGGAAGTAGTATCCATGTCTTACCTGTTGTGGAAAATTACAACTCAGTTAATTTTTGGTTACTCACAGTTAACACTTTCGATCGTGGATCCTGGAACATTCTTAGTCTTTGGATTTGCTGTGAGATAATGTCAGTGGGAAATTCTTTACTTGATTAGGTGGATGTAAAAAAGTTCTTACTGAAACGCTTGCTTACTGCTTGGATTCTTAAGTTACAATTCTATTTGTGGAGTATAAGGATTTTTTATTAGTTCAATACAGATAACCTTTGTTTATCTTCCTTTGTTTTTAGCTGGATGGATTGGAAACAGTGCCATATCTCCCATCATCGGTGAGCATGATCCATATTACAACGTATCTTTCGGGGTGCGTTCTTAACTAATTCTTATATATAACTAATAGCAGACTTAGCAGTTAATATTGTTCTGTTATTTACTAAAGCATTTTCAACTTGCAGGAGCTTAAACACCTTCAAGCTGTTGCTGTTTTGATGACCATTGTGATGATTATCTCTGTCCTCTCATCTATCGCGATAGTGCGCCGCATCCTTATGGCAACATCTGTTCTTAAGGTAAGCATTACACCGAGTCCTGTAAAAGCAGCATGAAAATAGACAAAACAGTTGAATAACAGGTATTTTGATCCTAATTTATAATTTATGAGTTAGTAGCCCTACAATTTGAATCAAACTCTATAACTTCAGTAGCACGAACTAGTTGGAGGAGCATGTCAAATTCCAGGACATTTAACCCCTCAATGGTTAACTTGGACAAACCTTAAATCTTGAATTTCCGCTAAGCTCTGTCACCATGCAAATGTAGCAAAACATTAACCGGAGTTTTGTGAAGATAAACCTCTACAAGGATACAGGTTATTGTAATGCATTTCAGTGGAGTGGATACTCTAGTATTCTTTGCATATTTCTTCTTCGTTCAGGGCTTGAGATGGGATTTATGCTTAAGTAGGTATTAAAGTGGGGAATAATCTTACTGAGTGGAATCCAGCTTGTGGGCATCAGAGATATCCCCCCAAATCATACTTACCTTTTTCCCTACTAGAGACGTGCGTAGGTTACTATCTGATTTTGAGCAATAAGGATACATAAATACCCTTCTACTTCAAGCATCCTTATGAAAATCCATGATATGGAACTTTACTCGCTTAGGCAACATTAGCCTCCTCTTTTACCAGTATACTTCTGGATAATTGACATTACTGTACTCTACCCTCTCCCTTCCTTCAATTTGGTCGATGAGCTGGTTTATAGATGATTTAATGGTATTGTAATGCTGTTGCTACTAAATCCCTATACAGGTTGCTGCCAAGGTCATTGGAGAAGTTCAGGCACTTATAATTTTTCCACTCATACCTTACTTTATCCTCGCAATTTTTTACATGTTCTGGCTTTCGGCTGCTCTCCATCTTTTCAGTTCCGGTCAGATCCTTGAAAACGACTGTGACTCCAACTGCTGTGCCTATGAACTTGGCTTGAAAAAGGTGAGCTGTGATCGTTGCTGCGGTTATAGCATCCATTATACTTCCCATATTGGTGCTGCAATCCTTTTCCACCTGTTTGGCTGTTACTGGGCTACCCAGTTTTTTATAGCATGCTCTTCTACGGTGATTGCGGGTTCTGTTGCTTCATACTACTGGGCACGTGGTGAAACATCGGTAAGTTACTCAATCATAACCATGAAGAATTTTCCCTATACACCTAGTCTATGAGATACCTTGGTCTAATGGTAGAATCTTTTTCGAATGAACTTTGTAGTCTGGGGTCTCACCCACCATTTTTTTTGCTTCGGGTGGGTGGGAGGGATTGTGCTTATGATTTATGGTTTGTAAGGGAGGATGATGTGCTCTTAATTTCTTGTACTGAAGTTAATATTCTTTGGAGTATAGGAAGATAGGAAGCATAATATCTTAAGTTTATATGGTGCCCTTGAGAATTTTGACATCTCTTCTTTTGCATATTACTCCATGTGACATAGAAGCATGTTTCTATGTAAGAAACATTTTACCAGATTCCCCTTTCCAGAGTTGCAACTATGTATTGCAAAGACTTATGTTCTTACAAGTAACTACTGAATACCCAATTGGGGTCGTCTCAGACATTGCTATTGATGTGTATCCCAAAAATATTTGAAGATTGTGGATCACTATACCCTGAGTTCATGAATTGGGTTTAGATCAGATTGTTGAAGGTTTTAGACTTATACATCCTGCCCTCTTCCAGTCTGCCCAGGCTTCAACATTCTGTCCTTGATTGGCCTGTGGACAAAAAGGAATTTTCGACCACTCTAGCTTAAACTGTAGGCAATTACTATCCATGTACGTCTCAGAAAAAATGTTAGAAACAAGGTACTTGAGGAGTTTAGGATACTTTTCCTTGGTTGAATTTAACCGTTCAATATTTGTTCCTCGTGCATTTCTTTCATCTGATAGTTGGGTAATATTTGTTGATGCAGCCAGAGATTCCATTTCTTCCTGTTGTCTCCTCCATGAAGCGGCTGATGCGTTACAGCCTTGGGTCTGTAGCTCTTGGCTGTCTAATTGTATCCTTTGTTGAGTCCATCCGGTTTATACTTGAGGCTATTCGTCGCAGATTGAAAGTTGTTAATGTGGTACCTGATAGCCACATTGGAAGGGCAGTTTATTACTCTTCTCAGTTTTTCCGACGATGTATCGAATGGACCACCAAATCCGTGAACCGCAATGCTTATATTATGGTAATTAACTGAAACTTCTTTTCAACAAGATTATGTGCCTTTTCATTTGCATTGTGTCTTTGTATGTGTTTTGTGGTGTTCATAAGCTAGAAAACAACTTCCACCTGGAGAAAAACTCGCAAGTGGCCTTGAAGGAGAGGAGAATGCACTTTCCGTTGTTTTTTCTGTGGCCTGCTAAGAAAGGTTGACCATCATGTGGGAGATATTACATATATCCTAAAATCGAAAGGCTTTGATGGGGTGTTGAGAGTTTTCTCGAAGCAAATTTCAGCCGATGATATCATTTTCTAACTTGCGGACTGTTAAAGTCGTCATTTTCTTTTTTCTGGAAACAACTTTAACAGCAGGCAATAGATCTTATATGAAAGACAAATCATAATGAGGAGGAAAACCTGGAAACTTAAGTCCTGTTCCCTGTGCGTCAAAACAAAGTGAAAGTTACTCATTTGATGAATTTATTTATATTCACACTACATGTTGCACCACGACTGGTAGACGCAACTAATTTTTACTGCCTTTATTTGTTTGAGATCATCCATTTGTAAGACCTTAATCTGCAAAATAAAAAATGGGACCTTAATCTGCAAAATAAAAAATGGGACCTTAATGCCAATACAAGTGTGTAGCACCTTGTCGATATGTGCATATTTAAAAACATGCTTCTGATTCTTTCAGATTGCTATCACGGGAAAAAGTTTCTTTAAGGCTTCCCAGATTGCAACAGAATTAATCATCAGCAACATCCTTCGGATAGGGAAAATGAATGTGATTGGTGATGTTATTCTTTTTCTTGGGAAGTTGTGTGTCAGTCTTTCAAGTGCGGTGTTTGCTTTCCTCATGTTGAACGCTCACAAATACAACTCTGCCCACAACAAGATCTCCTCCCCCCTATTTCCTGTGCTGGTATGTTTCCTGGTATCTATTTTTTATTAATAAATCATACAAAATAACATACGGAATGCTGAATTTGAGAATGGCTGGTTACAATCAAGGCGATAAAGTTAGGTTGTGTAGTGAAAAAATGTGGGCAAATATTGGTATAGACAGGTGCATGAATTGACTGTGGGATGTCTCCATGATGTGACTCTTAAAATTGACAGCTTCCAAAATGACAAAATCATGTCTATGATATTAGATGATTTTGAGATTATTCAAATTTTTATTCCTGTTGAAAGATGATAGGCAGTAACAAAAGTTTGGTATTTTTTTCATCAAGGTTGAACTAATGTTTCTTTTGTTCCTTTTACAATTTAATCTCTTAGATTTTTTCCCCTTGTCAATAACTTCTCTGAAAAATGTGAGGCAGCCTGATTTACTCTTGTGAGGTACTAATAACTATCTGGGGGTACTATTTATCACGATATGTTGAGTTGCTTTCCCAAATTCCCATCAGCCTTTCAGCCTGTTAGATTAAGGTAAAATGACATCACAAGTTCACAACAAAAATTACGCAAACAGTCATGTAATCCGCTATCGACGGGGGTATGGGTTGGTGAGGATTAGAGATACCTAACCGTTCACAACATATGGACAAAGTGGTTGCCTCATCAAGTTTACAAGTAGATTAAAGGGCTTTTTGTGGGCGGGTCCTATAAACAAGTCTTATAGCTTGTAAGGTCTGGAACAAATAATGCGCGTAGTTCACTAGGTCCTGGACATAAGTTTTACACTTTTTTTCCAAAATTACCCCTATTCTGAAAATTAGAATGTACATTTTGAAAATTAGAATGTACATTTTGAGTGTTAAAATGTACATTCTAAATTCTAAATATACGGTCTAAATTCTAAAATGTACGGTCTAAATTCTAAAATGTACATTCTAAATTTAGGGTACCCTAAACTGTAGAGTACCCTAAATTCTAAATATACAGTCTAAATTCTAAAATGCACGGTCTAAATTCTAAATATACGGTCTAAATTCTAAAATATGTGGTCTAAATTTAGGGTTCCCTAAACTGTAAGGTATCCTAAATTCTAAATATACAGTCTAAATTCTAAAATGTACATTCTAAATTTAGGGTACCTTAAACTGTAGGGTACCCTAAATTCTAAATATACAATCTAAATTCTAAAATGTAAGGTTTAAATTCTAAAATGTACGGTCTAAATTCTAAAATGTACATTCTAAATTTAGGATACCCTAAACTGTAGGGTGCCATAAATTTTAAAATGTACGGTCTAAATTCTAAAAATATACATTCTAAATTTAGGATACCCTATGAAAGTGTTTAAAATTCTAGGGTACCCTATGAAAGTGCCTAAATGGTTAGTAAAAACAAAGAGTAACGACGATGAGGATGGGCAAAAAAGTAAAATCTCCAACCATATTTGTGCCCCAGGACCTCTCCAGCAATAAATATTAGTCCAAGACCCAGTGGGCCAAAATTCCAAATAATAGGACCTATCAATAGATTTCTATAGATTAAATGATGTCTACTCGTAATAATGTATTCAATTAGATGGCGTGTTACATGCAATAGGTCCACATTACATTGTGTGGGTCATTATTAATGAAGAACGTATTCACTCATGAATTCAGTACATTAACCTAATTAATATAACATACATCGTACCAAGATAAGTGTCTCCTATCGTAAGATACGTTAACCATACATTAACCTAATTAATATACATTTACAAAAGGTTCTGAAGATGCCAAATATTAAGTTTTAAGTGCGTTCTACTACATTTGAGGCTTTCTACTCCCTTAGTTATGGGAAAAAATGAAGAGCCCTTATATAATTTAGGCAAACACAATCGAAGTATCTTTCTATTATTCATGCCCCTTGTTGAGATTGGATTTTTTCAAATGGTTTGAATGCTGCCATGTATAATTAGATCAAGTGACTTAGATTCATGCGTTTGGGGTTTTGCCTTTTAAAACAAGGTCCCAACTTTTTCCCAATAAGTAATCGTAGGATACGTACAGAATCAGGACACACACACACACATCATAAGATTTGCAATCGTATTGTAGGATTTCTATGCAAAAAGGATACGGAGTGGGACACGTATCGTTGTCCGAAGGAGACGATATCATAGGATATGTATCCTGTACGGAAGTTATTAAAAACTATGGTCATGTTAACACTTTAATCTACGTAACCTTTTCTGTACATTGCATTGAGATTTCTTGATAATTAGGGTTTGTTATTGATTCTTGGATTTATTTAGCAATTTTTGGAGGGTAAAGCAAAGTAAGGGAGGAAAACAAAGCAAAAACCTATACATGATTGTGTTGGGATTTTGTACTCATTGAGGAATTTGTGTAGGCAAAATAAAAGGAATGGGGAATGATTCGAAAAAGTTTGAACATGTTTTGAATACTTTTTCTCTTTCTTTTTCTTTTCCCCCACCAGAATCCCATACAAATCCAAGATCCAAACACCGCCCAGAACTATTTCCGACTCTTTTTTTTCAATTTCTTGTTCGGAGTTAGGATTGAAGAAGTAATCGTGTTTTTTGTTAATGCAGGTATGCTGGGGATTGGGCTATGTTGTAGCTACTCTTTTCTTTGGTGTCGTGGAGATGTCTATTGATACCATCATCCTCTCATTCTGCCAGGATTCCGATGAACACCAAGGTACTGCTCAATTCGCCCCTCCCCTTCTCCTTGAGACTCTCAATGAGCAAAATGAGATGCAAAGACTTACCCAATAACCCATTAGTAAACCTCCCAATGTTTGTTTTGTTGTGCTCTTCATGGAATTTGAGAATCTTCAATGTATAATATGATGATTGATATGCTTTGGTCCATGCTCATCTTCAGTGTCTTGAGCACAACTCAACTAGTTTGTTTGTTCAGTTCTTACGCCTTTCATTTATTTCATATATCTTCTTTGAAAAAAGTTAAAATCTTTTAATTTTCTCGTATGACACCTTATAAATAACAAGGTTAAACGAATGACTTGCATCAATGATCCGATTAGTTCATTTATGATGCCGCGATTAGTTCATTTGTGATGCCGCCATTCGTAGAGGGGAGAAAATAGATATACTCCATATCATCAAATTGGAGTCTATTGGAGGCTCACTTTGTTGGAAATTATCAAAATAAAATGGGTTTTTAGTTTGGGTTTTATCAAATTAACCAATGTGCCTTGACAAAGCTTCTAAAATAGTTTTGAGTTTGTCCCACATTGGTTATTTGGGAAAAGGGTGCATGGTTTAAAGGTCAGCCATTTGGTATTGATACCACTAAAAATTTGGTATGGATACCTATTGTTTTCATGATGAACAGAATGTCTGGGTATGGATACCACAAAACTGGGTATCAATATCAAGTGGGTCTGTTTGGGAACAGAATGTTTGGATGTAGATAATTAGATACCCCAAAATGGGGTATAGATACCAGCGTGTTAGTGTGTGAATTTTAGAGGCGAATCAAGCATTGCTTCGCGATCAGTTGTGACTATATTTAATTTGGAAAGGTTACGACTCAAAACCAAAGGCCATTTGATCAATGGGTGCAACCTTTGATGAAAAGATGCAACCCCATGCGAAAAGGTGCGTTTTGGTCTATAAATAGAGCCCAAATGACAATCATTCTACACAGAATTTGAGCGCCATTACTTTACTTAAATTCATTCATGTTGCTTTCTTGTTTTGTTACACCGTTACTCTGCAGAAACAGTGTCAACCCCTGGGTTCTTTTGATCATTTTTTAGGCTCAGTATTCTGTCTATCTTTCGGTTGTGCGGACACAAGGAAAAAGTCTATAGACCATGCTTTGTTATATCCTCTATCAGATTTGCTATCGACTCGGTGCATACCTAAGGGTGGAGACGAATACTGTTTTTGGAAAGTGACATTGTAACGTGCTTCAAAGCAAGTTCCATAAGGCGTTTATATTCCGATTTCCGAATTACCCAGATTCTGCACCAACACACTCAGGGACACTTTATTAATCAAAATCCTAAAATTTATTTTCCTATTCAACTGCACTAAAAATCGTACTCTAGTAAATTAGTACAAGCATTACTAATTAGAGCATAAGATATTTGGCAAAAAAAATTAAGGGTGTTCTACATTGAAATCAACGAGTTTTGAAAATGGCAAATAGATGGTTTTATTGATGGCTTTTTCTTGAAATTTTTTTCCACAACGGTTAGAAATAAAGAGAATAAAAAAATAAATGTTCCAAATAAATTGACACTTTGTAAACCAATGGTTATAAATCAACCATACAACAAAAGTTGAAGCATAGAATTAATCTTTGTATTTTTATTATTGAGATGTATGCAAGTGCGTATGCTAAATATACTCTGACATTTAGTATATTATTATAAATATATAACAATATTACTAATAGAATTTTTTGTTTTGTGTGGGGCCACGTGAGCTTGGGCCCCATGTACATGTGTCTAGTCTAATACTGGAGTTGGCGACAAAGGTAATTGCACTTGTATTCAACACTTAAAATACCTCTCTACTCACACAGGGTTCATGACTGAAATCTTTGAACTAACCCCACAAAATCTTCTGTGCTTTGGGGAATGCAAATTTGACCTCGCTCACTCTCTCTCTCTCTCTCTCTCTCTCTCACTATAAATAGCTAAGCCCCCTAATGGCTTCACAAACACAACTTGCGAAATGGCTTCACAAAAGAGCATCTCCACGGGCTTCCTGTTTCTAATATGTTTAGGCCTTAGCTCTGCTCATAGGCTCCTCTTGGAGTCCATTGACGATAACAAACCAAAAGAATCTCCATCCAATATGGCCAAAGGTGGCAATGGTGGCGGTGTTGGCCTTACCGGTATGGGGGGCTTTGGCGTGGGCTTTGGCTATGGGAGTGGTGGCAATGGAAGAGGCTCAGGGTGGGGTGTTGGTTTCGGAGGTGGTAAGGGATTCGGGATAACCCCCTACCCTGGATTTGAGCAACCTTTTTATGGGGCCGAGCCTTGCCCCCCTTTGGACTCCTGTACCTGCCCCTGCTCCTGTAACCAAGGAGGAGGGTGGGCTCGGCTTAATTCACCTAGTAATGGTCCAGCACATCTTGAACCCCAAATTGCTGGAAGTATGGGTATGCCCAGTGGTTGGTCCAACGTGGGAGCCCACAACGAGCCCATCACTTCTAATGACGCCAAGGATAGTCATGAAGCCCATCAGGCCCCTAGTCGTTATGGGCCATTCGAAGTCGCACCGAACAATGGTGAACCAACGCCACCAGACAAATCAGCTCAGGAAGTCCCAAAGAACGATGGTGAACCATCGCCACCGGACAGGTCAGCTCCGGAAACGAAGGAATGAAATGGAGGATCCGAAGGTGATGAATGTGAATCACCTGGTGGTTGACAATTCAAGACCATAAATCATTTGCTGTTAAATAAATCAATCAGAGGGAATAAGTTGAACACAATAAACAGTTGAAATGCAAATGAAAATTTAGCTTAATTCTCTCCTGCTTTACATTGTGTGTTTCCAAGCATTACATTCGCTGATACTTTTAATCGTAAAATATCTTGCGCACACACAAAAAAAGAAAAGAAAAAAAGAAGCTGAAAATGGAGTTATAGGCATGTAAAACTTCTAGCCTATCACAAATCGCCACGTGTTGCTAGGGCACACAAAATTGGCCAATTAAATGTTGCCAAGTGTCCGTAGGTCAAAAAGACCAAGCACGATAAATAACCAATCAAATGGTGACACGTGTTTACAAGTCAAAAGTCAAAGATATGTGAAAGACCCAATTAAATGGCGCCACATGTCGTAGTGACACAGTAATGTATTTATCAAGTTTAGCCAATTAAATTATGTCACTTGGTGAAATAAATTATTTATCTCATTATATATAATTATCTTTCCCAAAATAAACAAAAGAAAGATATTTATTTAACATTGCAACCAATGAAAGGCGAGGTCTACCTATGCAAGAGTATTGCAAGGTGCAAGATTCCCGCAACATAGGGAACAAGCCAAATTTTTCCAAAGGGGGTAAGTTTTCATGAGAAAAGAAAGAGTCCATGGCTGCGAATGTTGAACCATTCAAAATCTCTACTAAACCCAAGGGAAAACAAGTAGAGAAGTTTGCTCTTCCTCAGATGAAGGAAAAGAAGAGGCTTACATTGAAGGAAAATGCAAGAAAATGTGTATCCCTTTCCCGATTCAGAAGTCTCTTCAATGTTTGATCAACTGTTGGACCTAAAACTCATTGAGCTTCTAGAAATGAAGCGACCCGAGGAAGCTAATAAAGTCAATGATCCAAACTACTGCAAGTTTCACCGCTTGGTTAGTCACCCAACCTCACGCTACTTCGTTCTGAAGGAAAAGATAGTGGAGCTAGCAAGCCAAGGAAATATCATCTTAGGAGAAGAAATTGTGGCTGGAAATCAGACTATTGCTACTTTACAAGATGAAACTCAACAGCTTGAAGCACTACCAACTGTGAAGATTCAATTTGGGTCTCTTGATCCAATTGAAGTAGTGCTATGTCATTCTACTCAGCAGCATGGGGGCAACAGCTACAACAAGGAAGAGGTAGTCGAAAATAATGATGAAGGGTGGACTTTGGTCACTCGCAAAAAGAAGAGCGCACCAAGTGCAAAGCATCCTAGAGCAAAAGAACCCAAACCAAGTCCTAAGAAAATCAAAGCAAGAAGGCAACAAAGAAAGAGGAAAATAAAGAAAACAATTTTCAATTTGCCGGAAGACGTGCCTGTCCAAAAACCTTGCACTCCTTTCACTTTATGGGACTTCTTTCCAGAATCAATCCGTAACTCCAGTCTTCTTACAATTTCTTGCAACACTGTGAGCGCAAAAGAGACTAGAGATTTGGAACCTGAATCGCCTCTTGCATCAAAACACACTCCAATCAAGCTTGGTTCACTAACTTGTACCAACAACTATCTTGCTTGCAAGGGAACCATTATACTGTCCGATGAAGATTTGTTGTTTGGTGCAATTCCACATAATCGCTCACTTTTTGTCACTGGATACATTTGTGAACAGAGGGTCAATAGAATACTTCTAGACGGAGGATCCGCAGTCAACATCCTACCTTTGCGAACCATGAAGGATCTTGGCATCACTACCGACAAACTAGCACCTAGCCGTCTAATGATCCAAGGAATTCATCATGGGGGCAATTGCTGAAAAGGATGTGAGCAGTTCTCAAATCTTTTGGTCATACATTAAGCCATACACTCGGAGGATAGAAAAACTAAAGATGCCAGAAAATTATTAGCCTCCAAAATTTTTGCAATTTGATGGAATGGGCAATCCCAAACAACATGTTGCACAGTTCGTGGAGACATATAGTAGTGTTGGAACAGATGGAGATTTGCTCGTCAAACAATTTGTACGGTCATTAAAAAGTTGTGCTTTTGACTGGTACATAGATTTGGTGCCAAATTCCATAGACAGTTGGGACCAATTGCAGCGGGATTTCCTCAAAAGGTTTTTCAGCACACGACGCATTGTCAACATGACTGAACTTAGCAACACTCATCAACAAGAAGGTGAGTCAGTCATTGACTACATCAATAGATGGAGAAACTTGAGCCTCAATTGCAAAGATCGCATGTCAGAAACCTCGGCCATTGAGATGTGCACCAAAGGAATGTGTTGGAGCCTTCAATACATTTTGCAAGGCATAAAACCAAAGACTTTTGAAGAATTGGCCACACGAGCTCATGACATGGAGCTTACTGTCGCAATTTCTGAAAATGAAGACGACGGTGATCCAGAGTGGCAAGATGAATGGTGCCAAGAAAACTCTTCTTCAAATGAGTTAAAAGTAAGAGGAGAGCCTTCCTTCGAAGAGTCTAATTCTTCTGTTGGTTCACCAAAATCAGAGTACAATTACGACGAGGACGAAGATGAAGCAACGTCATACTCAATTACGACAGTCTTTGAGCCTTCAAGCCTCATAGCTCCACCAACTCAGCAGTTAATCCTCAAAGCACATCAAATTCAAACGTTCTCCTAGATAAGAGCACAAACTGTCCGCAATCTTCGAAAACTTGAAGATTGTACAACCCTCCCCGACGCATGAGCCTAAACTGCAAGTTACTCCATGATGAATTCCTTCAATTGATCGGCAGGGATCAATCCATTATTAGAGACTTGAATTTTGTTACTTGAAGTCTCTGAGTTTGTTGAGACTTTGAGTCCTTTGTGTGAAATACTTTCGCGTGAAACTAAGAAAATTTCTTCTGAAGCAGCTTCTAGCGAGGTTTTGAGGACTTCTTCTTGAGCAGCTTCTGGCAAAGTTTTAAGAACTTCATGTGGAGTTTCTTCAATAATAGATTTAGACGAATGTTGCGCGCTACGCCTTCACATTCTCACTTGATTCATCTTATTTGAAAGCTCTTTAAGTTGAGTTGTTTGTCGTTGATCATGTTTCAAAAGCTTTTCAAAAGTCTTGGTCAATGACGCAATTTGCTCCTCAAGAGTAGACAATTGCACCATCATGACTGGCGTGACTTCGTCATCAGAGCAACCAAGAAACTTGAAGTGTAGACCTTCACAAGGAGTGGAAGACACATATTTAATGCTTTTTGTTGACCTTTGGAAGATGGATGGTTGCATGAGCACTTGTTCACCCATCGAGGGGTCGACTTCTTTTGCCCCCAACATTCTTGAGATGATGCAGAATTTGCTTGGTGTCGTGGAAGATGCAGTCTTATTTTCTCCAGACATATTTATGTCTAAGCTTCAAAGTTGATTTGGAAAGAGAAGAGATGAGAGGCAAAGACTGTCCCACGGGCGTGCCGAAATTTGTGTGATACAGGAGTAATTGCAAATTACAGAACTAAAAAACATGAAAAATGACCCTCTTCCTCGCTCTCTCTCTCTCTCTCTCTCTCTCTCTCTCTCTCTCTTTCTCTCTCTGTGTGCGGGTAGGATTGGAAGTTCTAGGAACAAAAACCTATGACTTAGTGGACGCATGGAAGTTGATCAGAAATCTCACCCTTCAACTCATTCTCGTCGCAAAGATGTTTCTGAATAGCTTTGTCCTCGTCAACATTGGCAATAGCTCTTAGAGCTGCGGAGGCCTTGTCCTCATCAATAGCATTGTCTTTTCTCAACACCAGGTTCCTTGGGTTCATCCTTTAATGACCGTCTTCTTCTTTTGGCGGTGAGTCGAAAAAGGGTATCTTACCCCTCTGCCAATCATGAAGGACCATCTTGGCTACAGTCATCAGGTCAGGTTCGCCACCCTGCATGAAGAAAAACATCATAATCAATACACTAGTAAGTGACCAAACGTGATCTGAGCACCCAAACTGAACTCTTGGACTGAATGTCAAGGAGTTTTAAAAAAAAAGATTCCACTTTTGGAGCCCTACAATATGGATAAAAATAATAAAATGTAGAAGAGAAATTAAAGTTGGATCAGAATGCAGGAACGATCGAATTTTCTGCTATTAGAACATGAAAGTTTACTTCATAATGGATGATGCTGGTTATGCTGCTGCTGCTGTTTTTTTAACGGATCTATGCTACTGTACTACTGCTGCTGCTGCTTTGCTGATGCTCCTACTGCTACTGTCACGTTAGGCATAGATGTATGGAATTCTAGGACAAATCTCTACTTTGGTCTAGGTCATTTTGGTGATGCTCCTATTGACAAGGCTGTTGCTGCCACTACTTTCTTTTTTACTTCATTTTCCCTTAATCCTTTGCATTCCTTCCAGAATTTCTCTGGATGCGTAAGCATTGCCATATCCTTGCTCTTATGCTTGGTGATTGCTTCTTTATCTCGATCTACCCTTTGTCGAGTTTTAACAAAATATTTGTTGTTGATCAAAAAAAGAAGTGGAAATAGTGGAAATTCAAATCAAGCATGCATAATATGAAGTTACCTTCAATAGTTTGCCTGTTAATTTGCATAACTGAACTTGAAACTCGTTATCATCCTCCCTAAAAACAAAACAATAGAGAGATCAAGTCCAGTTATGACCAAAAAAAAAAAAAAAAGTAAATCAAATAAGGGATGATCAAGGGTTGCAAGCTTTGACAATCCCACTTCAATACCTTACATCAGGGGCGGAGTCAGGATTTTAAGTTAACCTGGTCAAAAATTAAATAAACATGCAAGTTATTTTTTTTTGTTTGCTCATGCAAAGAAATAACTTAATTAAGAGGTCAACTTAATTAAGAGTCAGGATTTTAAGTTAACCTGGTCAAAAATTAAATAAACATGCAAGTTATTTTTTTTGTTTGCTCATGCAAAGAAATAACTTAATTAAGAGGTCAACTATTGAAAATCAGGGTTTCCTTAAAATCTATTAAAACCCTAATAGTATGAATGCAAATCACTAATTAAATCAACTAGCAAATATTCACACAAGCAGTCAAAACCCACAACACAGAGATATACGTGGAAAACCCTAAATGGGTAAAAAACCACGGGAAGGAATCAAAATCACTATACTTATTGTGCAGTTACAGAAATACCTATCCAAATGATGTAAATCCTCACAAAGTTCTAAGTATCACCTGCTAAGTCACACATACACCGCACCCAGTGATCTTGATCGCCAACGCCTTGAATCTCACAAGCCTTCCTTGGATACTTTTGGAATCCCACCAAAAGTATTCCCTAGAAATCACTTCTAGATTGTAGAGATCTTCTTGGAGATGATTATGTAGTTGTACGATTGTTCAATTGCATTGAAGCTCCAAGGTAATCACTCAAAAGATCAAAGAATTTCTCTCTCTTTCTTCCAAAAAGTCGGGTTGCTCTATGTTATAAGAGATACCCAAAAAAACCTAGCACATCGGTATTTATAATTGCAGAATCGGGCATTTTTGCAAGCTGTTTTGCTCGAGCAAAATATCCAGCAAAAACAAACAGAATGTTTTGCTACTTCTTTGCTCGAGCCAAACATTCAGCAAACTCAACCAGACTATTGTGCAACCTGTCTTGACTAAAAAAAAACTACCACACTCGAATAAAAATACATAAAGAGATGATTCCTTTCCACACCTAAATAGACACTCTAAAAATTAAAATTACAACTCGATGTAAATGTGTGTTTTGTCAAACGGAATTGCCAAAACAAAGAACTCCGGAACATGGTCCATACAACTATAACGTAGATATATAGTGATACATGTATTTTGTTTTATAATTGGTCCCAATAACCTATTATATTTTCAAAATAATTGACGATAGCCTCACTTGTAATACTATCAACTCTCGAAAAGAATAATAAAAAAAAAACTTGAGATTTTTATGCATTTTAAGCAAAATTGGGGCAATTTATGAAATTTTTGAGAGTCAAAATCACTCCTAAAATTCCATTAATTGCCCCAAACTATAAAAAATCTTGTGAGAAATTAAAGTGAAAGGGGTCAAGTGATCCCTCTTGTCCCTTCATGGCTCTGCCAGTTAGAGTAACAAAATGAACCATTGAAAAATGACTTTTACTCTTTTCTCTGGTGTTGTCGAGATGTCTATCGATACCATCATCCTCTCATTCTGCCAGGATTGCGATGAGCACCAAGGTGCTGTTCAATTCGGCCCTCCCCTTCTCCTTCAGACTCTCAATGACCCAAAAGAGACACAAAGATTTACGCAATAATCCATTAGTAAACCTCCCAATGTTTTGTTTTGTTGTGCTCTTCATGGAATTTAAGAATCCTCAATGTATAATACTCCCTCCGTTCTAATTTGCTTGCCCCTTTTGGAGAAATGAGTTTTTATGGAGAGAATGATGAGACATTTAATTGAGTTTGACTCTCAATTTACCCCTATTTAATGCTTGGTTGGCATGACACTTAAGTGTATAAAGATATGACAAAAGGATAAAGTTGCACAATTTTTTATGTTTATTTTTCAAAGTGGACATTCTTTTTGGAACATCCAAAAAAGAAAAGAAAAACTAACAATTTAGAACAGAGGAGTCTGAGTTATATTGTCTTGATCACAACTCAACTAGTTTGTTTGTTCAGTTCTTACCCCTTTCATTTATTGCATATATCAAATTTGAAAAACATTAAAATGTTTTATTTTGTTGTATGACACTAAATAACAAGGTTTATCGAATGACTCGCATCAGTGATCCGATTTGTTTATTTATGATGCCACCATTCATAGAGGGGAGAAAATAGATGTACTCCATATAATAAAGTGGAGTCTATGGGAGGTTCACTCGGGGACGGATGCATAAGATCTTTGATAATAAAAAAAAAAAATTAGAGCATGCTTTACATTGAAATCAACGAGTTTCGAAAATGGCAAACTAAATGGTTTTTTCTTAAAATATTTCGGCACAACGGTTAAGAATAAAGAGAACAAAGAAATAAATGTTCCAAATAGATAGACACTTTGTAAACCAATAGTTATAAATCAACCATACAAAAGTTTTTTTTTTTGGGTAAATACCATACAACAAAAGTTGATCATAGATTTAATGGTTGCATCTCTATTATTGAGATGTATACAAGTTGTATGCTAAATATACTCTGACATTTCTATTATAAAAAAAAAACATAATAGTATTAATAGAGTTTTTTGTTTTTTTGTGGGGGCACGTGACCTTGGCCCCCATGTACATCCGTCTAGTCTAATACTGGAGTTGGAGAAATAGACTCAAAATCTTCTGTACTCACACAAGGTTCATGATTCCCAAGTCTATCAACTAACCCCCACAAAATTTTCCATGCTTTGGGGAATGCATATTTTACCCCTCTCTCTCTCTCTCTCTCTCTTTCATTTTCCCGATACAACTATAAATTGCTAAGCCCCTTAAATGTTAATCTCAGGCAACTAACACAACTCACAAAATGGGTTCGCGAAAGGGCATCTCCATGGGCTTCCTGTTTCTAATATGTTTAGGTATTAGCTCTGCTCATAGGCTCCTCTTGGACTCCATTGATGATAACAAACCAAAAGAATCTACATCCAATTTGGCCGGAGGCATCAATGGTGGAGGTGTTGGCCTTACCGGTTTGGAGGGCTATGGTGGCTTTCGAGGTGGCGGGGGATGTGGGCTTAACCCCTGCCCTCCCAGATTTGGGCAGATCGAGCCTTTCCCCCCTGTGGACTCCTGTACCTGCCCCTGCCCCTGTGGCGACTCAGTACTCGTTGGAGGAGGGTGGGCTCCGCCTAATTCATATAGTAATAGTCCAGCACATCTTGAACTCGAATTTGCTAGAAGTATGGGTATGCCCATTGGTGGGTCCAACATGGGAGCCCACAACGAGCCCATCACTTCTAACGATGCTAAGGATCATCATGAAGCCCATCAGGCCCGTAGTGGTTATGGGCCATTCAAAGTCCCAACGAAAGACGGTGAACCAATGCCACCGGACAACAGTGAACCAAAGCCCCCACCGCCACCGGACAACAGTGAACCAAAGCCCCCGCCAAACGACGGTGAACCAATGGCACCGGACAACGGAGAACCAATGCCAGGAAACCAAGGAATGAAAACATGAAATGGAGGATCCGAAGGTGATGAATGGGAATCACCTGGCGGTTGACAATCCAAGACCATAAATCATTTGCTGTTAAATAAGTCACTTTGGAAAGACAAAAGTTGAATGCAATAGTTTACAGTTGAAATGAAAATGAAAATTTAGCTTAATTCTCTCCTCGTTTAGATTGTGTTTCCAAGCATTACCTTTACTATTACTTATAATCGTTTAAAAGAAAAAAACCTGAAAATGGAGTAGTCGCAAATTACAGGACTAAAACAGGTCCTTTTCCTTTTCAGAGTAAATAAAAAAAAAAAACACAAAAGATAACCCTCTTCCTCGCGTTCTCTCTCTTGGTGAGTAGGTTTGGTAGTGCACGCTAGGAACAAAAATCTATGACTCGGTGGATGGAAGCTGATCAGAAATCTCACCCTGCAACTCATTCTCATCAAAAAGATCTTTCTGAACAGGGACATCTTTAACCTGTTGGGATGAAATAACATTGGCAATGGCTCTTAGAGCTGCAGAAGCCTTGTCCTCATCAACAGCATTGTCTTTCTCAACACCAGGTTCCTTGGGTTCATCCTTTAATGAGCCGTCTTCTTCTTTTGGCGGTGAGACGAAAAAGGGTATCTTACCCCTCTGCCAATCATGAAGGACCATCTTGGCTGCAGTCATTAAGTCGGGTTCGCCACCCTAAATGAAAAAACAGTCATTCTTAATACACTCTCTAAGAGACCAGATGTAATCCGAGCACCCAAACTTAAAATACTACTTTTGGAGCCCTACAATATGAATAAAAATAAATAAAATGTACAAACAGATGACTGATAATTGTCTTGGGACAAATAGATGCTCTCTATTTCAGAAAAAAAATAAAGTAAAATCGGACCCATTATCCAGGCCTTGAAAAGTTTGCTAAGCACCAAGCAAATAAATAACTTCTAATGGACCTCAAGAACAAATGAAAATTCAAATCAAGCATAATCATAATATGGAGTTACCTTCAATAGTTTGCCTGATAATTTGCATAACTGAACTAGAAAGTCGTTATCATCCTCCCTAAAAACAAAACAATAGACAGTCACATAATGAATTGCTCACAATAGAATGGGGGTAAAATACACAAAATCCGATAAAGAGATCAAGTCCAGTTGTGACCATAGAAAAAAAAAGAAAAAAAAGTAGAGGAATCAGATATAAAAGGGTTGCCAGCTTTGCCAATCCCAGTTCAATACCTAATAACAACGAAACGAACCATTCACCAGAAAAACGAACTTTTACTGTTTGAGCAATGGTTCCACTTGAGCTGCCCAAACTCGGCCAAAATCAGAAGTGAAAATGAACCAGAAAGTTTATGACTTATTCATAACATTATTTCCAACTGCATTGTTACTAATACTCCCTCCGTTCCATTGTCCCTAATACTATTTTGGGATGTTCCAAACTGATTGTCCTCTTTGAAAAGTTGAAATAAAATGTATTCAATCTTCCAAAATAGTCCATTTACCAATAACAATGATTTCATTCACAAGTTAAAATACAAGGGCATTGTTGGAAATCAATGTACTCCTCTTTTTTGAGTGTGAATTCATTTATTGCATGTCTCCCTAAAAAGTCGGAATTCCTGTAACTGAACAGCAATTTGGAACAGAGGGAGTACTATTTTGCCCCCAATAAGAGGGAGGGTGGGTGACTAGTGTTCATAATCTAAGGCACGTGACGACTTTCAGGGTCATAACACGGCACGAATGTTTGTAGGCAAAATTTAGGATGGAGTGTAAAGACAGAAACAATGAAAGAACTCTAATCAGGGATAAGTAGATCAAAGAGTTGTGAAACAGGATTAACAGACGGAAAGAATAAGAAAGCTAACCAGTCTGATATCTTATATGCTCTTTTGAGATGCTCCTTCTTGACACGTTTCAAAACTTCTCCAATGTGTTCAGAAGCATCATGCAAATTTGTGACGCGTACCTGGAGACCAGGGCAAAGTCGGTTCATCAGTCCAAACAAGTGAACACTAAAATACGTTAGCACAATGGAAATACAAAATTATGTTTTCACAATGTCTATGCCATAGAGATAACCGAGAAGCAAAGGTACAATGAAAGCTTATGTTGATCCATGACCATGAAGTGGGATAAAGCTCCTCATAGAATGTTGAATAACCACATAACCACAGCATTCCACATCACCGACATTAACAAAAGGCAATCAATCCATCTTTGGCCCATTTTTATTTACTTCACACCAGAAAAAAACAAACAAACAAGTGCTTTGAAAGGTATAGCACATTTATGTTTGGCCATCTCAAGTTAAATCAACAACAGGGAACGAATAATGTACAGTAAATAAGAAAGGATAAGTACACAAGGTCTAAACCCACAACCAGCAATGACATACCACGCCTTTCAATACAATATCTGTCTCTGAGTCATTGTTTTGGTAAACAACTCCAGGGCAGTCGATCAAGAAGATCCTCTTTGTGAGTGTGATGTACTGCCACACTTTTGTTTCTCCTGGAATGGGAGCAACCTTGCAGACCTTTCAAAAGAGAAGGAACTATGAGTCAGTTGAATAGCACAAGCCATCTTATATCAATCTTAAAAACAGAATGGGAGACAAATATTTGACACTTAAAAAGGGGTCATATATTGGCAGCATCATGCAAGCATTGATCAAAAAATAAGGAGAGAGGGCTTGCAAAATGAATCCAGAAATCAATACAGAAATGCTCTCTCAAGTATTCTCCAGAAATTTCCTGATTCCATTCATCAAATAGTTAATAAAGCCAGTGAAGTAGTAGAAACAAGTAGGGCAAGCTTGGAAATCCTATTCCACGAGTCGAAGTGATAATTGTTTAGTTCGAGTAAAATATGATAGTTTGTCATCCCCTTCCATTGTCTACATATAACTTCAAGAGCACTCAAACTAAGGAACACCAAGCTGATCCAGGCACCCTTTTCTTATTTTGGTGGACAGAACGAACAGCTCAAGACAAAAATCATATAAAAGCCTCACTGTATCTAGCATGTAGCCAACAAAAACGATAAATTATGTGGAAGGCATAGAGTATCTCCTTGATAACTAACTGAAAAAATATATCTAACCATCAGAACAACAACGTAAGGATGACATAGCTCAATTTAGTTAACCATACTAAAACTATTATAATGTGCTGAATCAAAACCCACTAGAGCATGCGAAGTACACCACACAAAATAATCTACCAGGTTATCAAATCACGGTTCCTTGTCAAAATACATGTTAATGGATACAGAATAAAACAAACATACATGAGTGCAAGAGTGGAAGAGGGAAGTACATGGTAACAGGAATTACATTTTTTGTACGAAGTGTGTTGATAACTGATGACTTCCCAACATTTGGATACCCAACAAACCCCACAGATATTGCTTGCTTATCACTTTTTAAGCGAGCAAATTGTCTCAATACTGATAGAAGAGAACCCTGAAGGCAACAAACGAAACAAATTCATGAATGAGAGTAAAACCATGTAACGGAACCAAACAAAATGTGGACATTACAAGCTTCCCCCGCAAGGAAGGGTGAGGATTGCTGACTACCCATAGAAATTAGATCCAATAGGTGGTGTGCTTACAGTGTGCCAACATACATATGTATTCTACTCAAAACTACTGAAGATACCTTGCCAAATGACTTGTTAATGCTAGCATGAAATGCTAGAGTTGGAAACTCCTTGGATAATACTCTAAGCCAGGCTTTTGTAGCCCAAGCAGGAACCAAATCACACTGAGATAAGAGGTAAAACATTCTGTGAGACAAACATAGAAAATAAAGACAAACTCTCCAACAATCCCACATAAAGATCAAAGGTAGGAAACAATTTAAACAACAAACCTTGTTTAACAAAAGAATCATGTGTTTATGTTTGCAATGCTCTTTTAAATGCTTCTCCAAATGATAGCACCTTGTACCTTGCGGATCTCTAGCATCCAAAACCTGTAACAGGAGCACAAGCACCAAACACATGTCCATAAAAAATGATCGTACAGACCTAAAAGATCAACAGAGCAATTTGCCCGTAAAACCTACAAAAGGGGACTACCATAGGTTCACAAAAGGAACCACCACAATGTAAATACTCAAACAGTTGGGACTTGGGGGTAATAACAATCCAAAAGTTCCACATTCCGACATTTGTATTAAAAACTTCTACAAAAGCAAATATGTTGGGGCAAAACATAAACTTGCAACAATGTGTTATCATATACTTACAACACACTAACCTGGACAACAACATCTGAAGAGTCTATAACTTTGTAGAGCTCACCCCAAATGCGTTTACTTTGACCCTTCTCAAACATTGTATGTCGAACTAGGTCTCTCAAACCATCCTCTTCATTACCTTCTACAGATACACTGGCATCATGTTTCTGTTCAAAGGCATCTACAAAATTCAGGCACAAATTCAGAAGTAAATATCACATTGTGTAATAGCTCTTAAGTGGGGCAAAGAGATGGGGGAGGGGGTTCCAAGGTTTATTATAAATTATCAGCAAAAAGTGGAGTCTTACTTCTTCTGCGGAATTTCCACTATAACATGCTTCATAAGAAGTAAAAGTATAAGCAGCAGCAAAGCATGCAATTAACTTACCTTGAGAACCATCAGCCTTCTTAACTAATGACTCGTAATCTGATGCCAAGAGCTTTGGGCGCTTCCTCTTCCTCTTAGGTCCAAATGCATCCTTAAAAGGCTCTGTATCTAGAAGATGAACCCTTGCTTGCTGGGTAAACATAAAAAGAACAAAAGTCAGCAACCATAAATTGAAAGCTTCAATATGGTTCTTGCACACATGAATAATAACATTAAAGAGGACGTGGGAACTGTTCAACATTCAACTACTGCTTTATGAAGTTTGACAACCAAACAGTTGCCAATGAACTGTTAGTTGGATGGTCAGTAGTAACCATTAAGACAGCTCAAGCAGAAAGGTCATCAGCGAAATGTGGGGAATTGAGAGACATAACTCAATCAGTGAAAGCACAATAGAAAGAGTGAAAGACAGAGTAAAGATAAACCATCTTAACGAATGTTGCTTTGCAGCTAACAAGGACATACATGAGATTTTAACAAGTAATTGACGGGACATTCAGTCTTTGAAAAAGTACAAATCATATGGGTAGAGCCAAACCTTATATGATAAGTCCACAAAAGAGGTACGCAATAATTGAAAAGTTAAATATCCAGCTTGATCAAACTAAATTAACATGCTAGACTCTCTTATTTACAAGCTTGTGTGAGTAATGTGGTTAGATAAAGCATTTAACTTTCAAAAATGAAAAAACTCAAACTAGCAATGGAAAGGCGAAATTATTCAGAGTGGACTATAGGTACATCCTCAAATAGAATCAAAGATGGGCAAAGGGCATATTTAGCTCCAAATGATAGAAAGTTCATACCTTCTGGTGGTCATTCAAAAGGGACATGGGAAGTTTCTTCTCCTTCAAAATGACATTATAGTTACTTGACATTCGACTTTGGAGCTCTTCACGGAAAAACTCCAGCTCCTTCTGATTTACAACTCGAGTATTACCTACAATTTAAGATTGAAAGAAAACACTTTACATAAATTCCTAATGTGCACAATGAGTAGATATGGGAAACACATACGTCAACTCAAGAAATTGCTTCTTCTGAAGATACTGTAGCAGCTATTCACTGGTTCACCATTAGACAATTGGCAACAAGCCTGCTTTGACAGGCCCTCTGGATTGTGTGTGTGTGTGTGTGTGTTTTTTTTTTTTTTGAGAGGGGAATTGTAGTTTCTTGCCAAATCACCATTTTGAGAAATTGCTAAGAAACAAAAATGGACAACAAAAAATCCACCCTTTTTCTACATTTCTCATCATATCTCCCTATTTCACACCTCATTTAGCAATCCAAACAAGTGAGATGATTCTCCCTGCCGTCCTCCTTCACCCTTTATCACATTTCAAAGGGTCTGAAAATGAGTGATTAGCAAAGACAATTTTTTGTGCCCAAGCTCAATGAATTAGTGAATGAGGGTGGGTGCCTCACTTATCAATTGCCTCTGATTCCCATCACATGGACGAAGAAGCACCATCCTAGAAGCAACAGGACTTGAAGTAGCATGGACACTATCTTCCTCATTTTCTAGTATTCTAAAAAGCTCGGGCCCTGTTCGTTTCCCTGTTTAGTTTTAATTTTAGTTTTGATGACATCATCATTTCCCTCATGTCTCTCTCTATCTCTCTCCACTCATTACACCTGATGACATAATTATAACTAAACTAAACTATCTAACCAAACACAGCCATTATATTTCTCTTTTCTAGGTGAACATATGTAATTGCCAACTTAGCTCCACTAATTTAAGGATAAGCTGAGGATGATGTGGCCTAGGACTGCAAACGAGCCGAAAACAAGAGGGCTCAAGCTCAGCTCGTTTATTATCGAGGTGTTCAAGCTCGGTTCGTTTACCAAACAAACTGAGCCCCTACTTATGAGAGCTGCGTAACAAATAACTCGAGCTCTGTTCATTTACTAAACAAGCTTAAAACTTGAACTCGACTCGTATACTAACAAGTCAAGCCCATAACGACCCAAGCCTTGAGCTGCTTGTGAACATGAGCTCGGCTTGTATCCTATCTAGGTGTTCAAGATCGGCCCATTTACAATACAAGATGAGCATTTAGAAACGAGCAGAGTTACAACTACCTCGAGTAGACGAGCATTTAGAAACGAGCAGAGTCACAACTACCTCGAGCTTGACTCATTCACAAAATGAACTTAAAACTTGAGCTTGAGCTCAACTCGTTAACTAACAAGCTGATCTGAGCCCATATTGAGCCGAGCCTTGAGCTGCTCGCAGTTAGTTTGCAGCCCTAAAATTGAGGCCCAGAGAATTACAATAGCATACATTAAAGAAGCGGGAATCAAGATCGTCAAGCAACTAAGGAACACTACATTCAAAAGAAGAGCAGAGCTAAATTATGAACTATATTAGGTACCAAACCATCGGCGATCAGGTTGAATTCGAGTGGAGGGCAACTCGGAGGACTGAAGGTCGTGCTTTATAATCTTCCCTTTGACGTCACGCTTCGGCCTCGTGTTGTACATCTTCAGCCGCCGCACCGTGGCGGCGCTGCGGCCGCCTTTGCTCGATTTCGATTCCCTGTTGACATCCAGAGAGTGCTTTGGCTTTCCAGATACGTTCACAGGTTTCTCTTTCCTCTTTGCCATCTTCCCTGTAAACCAAGCATAAAAATTATTACAGCTTATCATATATATATGCATGTAAACGACAAAGTAAGCAAATTTTACGCAGAGAAGTGTGGGGGCTTACAGAAACCCTTCAGGTTCTTAACTTTTTCAGTTCGACTCGGCAATGAGAGAGAGAGAGAGAGAGAGAGAGAGAGAGAGAGAGAGAGAGAGAGAGGGTTTCCAGAAGAGAGACGAGCCCGTCGGCAATGGGGTTGTTCAGTTCGCAGCTGTGGGAACCGGGTAGGGTTTCCAGAAGAGAGACGAGCCCGTGGGCCGTTTTGGAGTAATCGATTTTGGGCCGAGGTCGGAATCCGGATGTGAGGTGGCCTGGGCCTCCCTATTAAAACTGTGGGCTCATTAGCTCTGTAATGGGCTGTTCACGGGTCGGGGTTTTCATCTTGTTCGGGTTTGACCCGACTGAAAATGATCGGATTTGTGAATAGGCTACCCGATTCGACTGAAAATGTGTGTCGGGTTCCAACCAAAATGGAGGTCGGATTGGATGGGTCGTCGAGACAGAAATCAGTGAACTAGAGACCAAAAAGAAAGCCCATTACATCAAAATGCCGATTACGAAGATTCTCGGTTACACCTTCACAGCAAGTCTCCATTGCAAATTGATATCTAATACAATCAAATGGTAATACAATATTCATGATTTCAGGGTTTGGGATACAAGATCGACTTACAAATTGTGGAGTCGCCGTTAAAGAATAGCTACCGTTTTAACTCCCATGAATGACATGATCGGTCCGGTCGAGTCTTCTCCCACACCCTGACATTGGACTGACAACAACAAAAATTTGAGAAGATGGACCCGATTCCGTCCGACTGGGTCAATCAAAATCATCTGAGAAGCTGTTTTCTGGTGGGATTAGGTTGGGTGTTGGCAAACAGGTCGGATTGGTGAATAGCCCTAAATTATAACCCCTTCATTGGGTCAATGTTTTTTTCCCCGATAAAAGTTATTAATGAACTTAATTGTGGAAAGTGAGAGAAAAGAAAAGATAGGAGAATATAGTAGAAGAAAAGTGTGAGGAAAACAAAGGGAATTTTTTTACTATTTCTTACAGTACTCTGTTTGGTTCATTTCTCTTATTTTTCCTCTCAAACCAAACAAAAGGGTGGAAAATATTTAAACTATCCTTTCTTTTCTTTTCCTTTTCCTAGGTTCCAAACAAAAGTTAAAAATTTAAGGAGAATGCAAGTCAATCTTTGGATGGTTGAAATTGATATACTAGGATGAAAACCCCATCATGCAGTTAAACTTGCCTTCTAAATTTTGAACACTCAACATAAGCTCCCTCGCTACAGATATAGTTTATGTTTTATTTGAAGATATTTAGGAAGTAGTAAAAAACTTTATTTGAACAGCTATGAAACAGAATAAGTTTAATTTTAATAGGAAATTCAAACAAATATGCATGTATCAACATGCATTCATTAACTTACACAAATCAAGTCAGCTATTTCATGTGATTTGTTTTCTTACATTACCTCTATAACTGAAGTTGTTGAATTACGCATTATTTGTGAGTGATGATGACAGACATTAAAGTGTCAGCCGCCAACATAAGATTTTGAAATTTCCAATTTTTTTTTACAATAATGTATTCATCTAGATATAATGGGGGCCGGACATGGTAAGTAAGAGAATATGTAAAAAAAATAAATAAATACTAGATAATTTTACCTTTTTTATTTCAAATTTGGGATGGCCCTAGCTCCCAATAGCCAACCTTTAGTTCCATTCCGGATGAGTCAACTCTCTTACTGTTAAAATGCTTATTACTAGGGATGACAAAATGCTCCGCCCCACCCCTAACCCGCCCCGTCCCACCCCGATTAGGGCTGGCTTTTTGTCGAATTTTCAGGTATGGGGGCGAGTACCTGGGGAAATTAGAAAAACCCATCCTGGTTCGGGTTGGAGTTGGGTTTACATTACCCCGTCCCGAACTTGCCCCGAAAGATATTTACATATAAACTTATACTTTATTTTAATCCAATTATCATTATACTAAAGATATTACATTTTTTTCCTAATTTTATTATAATTCTACTAAAAAACTTTCATTCTTACCTTAATATTTTAACCATTACACTAAAATAGGAGTATCACTTTATTTATATGTATTTCTTTTATTTTGCTTTTAGATTAACAAATTTTTAAAATTTCTACGGGCGCTAGGCGGGGGTTAGTAAACCCGCTTCCCGACGTCGGGGAAACGTGTATCTAAAAAAATACCCGTTGGATCGGGTTTATGTGATAATTTTTGGGTGAATTCCATTTAAAAAACCCGCCTCACGCCCCATTGTCATCACTACTTATTACTAGTATTCAAGCTATATCTACCCATAAAATTACTTGTAAAATTGACCTTCATTCTTGTTTAAACGTTGGAAAATATCTAGAGCACATTTAATACTTCAAACGTTCGAAGCTTAATTGGATTACTAAACAACAAAGTCTAAATATCTTTAAGTGGTGATCAATCCTTTTCAACAAACACATCCTTCCAAACAAATCCTTTGTCCAATCTCCCAAAAAAGAAAAGAGTAAGAAAGTTGTAGAACCTTTTTTCTTTTGTACTAAATTAGCGTCATACGACAAAAACTTGTAGTAGACTAGCAATGAAACCCCAACTTGTGGGTAGAGTGAATTGTACTCCACTCGACATGTGTTGTTATAAACGGATATTCGGGATACCTGCGTTACTTGGCTAATTCCTCTGCTTAAGAATGTGTCTTGTATCCGGCAGAATCCCCAAATGACCTCAAGAAGCCGGAGTTTGGAGGTAAGAACCCGCAAAACTACTCGGTGGGAGCATAAAGATGTTAAAGAGAATAAAGATACAAAAAAACATTCACGCACAACCATAAACAACTCACAGAAACTCTTGCCCACCACCGCTCCCCGGGCCAACTAAAAGTGTATCTATCGTTTACGATGAAGTTAAGAATGTCCTCTCTTTTTGCCACCAAAAATACCAATCACTTCTTCTCACTTCAAATAAAGCATTTGTAAATTGTAATGCTGAGATGCAGTGCAGGTACTTCTAAGCCCAAGATAAACAATCTTTTAACATTGCTTCAGCCTACTTTCACTGGGACAACCACCACTGTATGATATTTTATCAGGAGGGGAGAGACAAACTTCTTCTGGTTCCCGTGATAAGAGAAAGAAAACAAGAAATTTACAGGTTGTCCTTCATCTGATAATGCCTTCACCACGTCCCTCGTGGGGAGGAGGGTAGAACCAGTTTAAGACAAACACGAATTTGCAACTGCATCAAAATCACTTTGACAAAAACAAGGTAATGCAAGGTCAGATCTGAAGATTCTTTTGATATTATTTCTGTCTAGTCATTATTCAAAACATCCTTGGAGTACCGCCACATTGTGCTCTAATCCCCTCTATGGGTTGAGGCACCGCCATGATTCTCCCATATCAAAACATTTCCGTACATTTTCGATCGTTGAATCACGTGAAAATTTTCTCATCTCTTCAAATACTGTAGGGAAAATGTTTGGTCCTAGAAAAGGAACCCATAAAAACACCCAAAAAATACATCCAACGAATGAAATCCACCTGTTACACTGTCCAACCCGTTAAATGCATTTTCTGAGTGTTTTTATGAATTTCTTTTCTAGGGGTGGTTTGGGTATATTGAAAAAACTAGTTTTTTGGTTTTTTTGGTTTTGTCCTTGTTCAAAAAATTTTTGTACTCGTTAGTTTTCGGTCGATTTTTTGAGGTTTCTTGGCTTGTCTTGATGAGAGGAATCTAAAAAGTATAAAATTATTAGCCAAACTTAAAGTTTTGCGAATAAAAACGAAAAATAATAAATAAAAAAATCGACCAAAAACCAACAAATGCGGAAAAAAAATTGAATAAGGACAAGACCAAAAAACTAGTTTTTTCAATTCACCCAAACCAAGCCCTAATACTGTACCAGACGTCAATTCTTTGATTAAAAAAGCGTAGTTCTAAATCTCAAACAAAAAAGGAAAGAAATTAACTTCAGAGAATTGGCAGAGTGGTCTTGGCTTGAGACTTAGAGGATTTGCTCCCATCTAAGTTTTCAGATTGGATTCCCTTTACTAGCAAACTCTTAGGGCCATATTTGGTCGTTACCTTCAGGACCTCACAATTATTTGAAGTGTACGCAAACGGACCCAAACATTCCGTTATAAAAAAAATAAAAATAAAATAAAAAAAATTGAAAGAAATTGATCGTTGCCCTTCTATAGTTCTGTATACTCATCATAGATCTGAGTCGTTATTTAATTATTGGTGCTTTTGGTACTTTGACAACCCATAAGATTTGGTAAGGCTGACCAAGACTCACAAGAGTCCTTAGAAATTGATTTCTTTACGGGGGCCTAATCCAGCTTAGAGAAGTACTAGAACATTAAATTATCCTAGTAGAATGAATATAAAACCAACATATCCCAACAGAAAAATGAGACAAAGATCAACTGTGTCAACGCTTGATTTCATCACTTCCTACTATTTAAAAACATAAATTCAAATTAAATCATACCATCAGAAAATTAAATCCCAAATGATACATGAAAAAACAGTCCATATACCGAGTTCTTTTCGCCGATAAAAAAAAAAAAAATTAAACACAAACAAGTCCTGATCTCTGGTGGTTTATACCTCTAATCTCGTTAAGCCATGGACTGTAGATGTTCATAAAACACCCCTAACATCTTAGAAAAAGTCACAATTCCAACCAATCTACCGTCTTCATCTATGACCCAAACATAGCTAACCCGGTGCGCGATTGCCTGAACCATAACTGCTGCTAAAGAGCTCCCTGGATGGCACACTATCAACTCTGCCCTCCTCATCGCCCTCGCGGAGTAACTGCACGACCTACTGTACCTCCCGGGCCTTGGCAGTGGTGTGTTTTGGGATGACGACTCATCGTCTGATGAAGACGATGAGGAGGTGGAAGGAATGTCAGAGGAGGACGAGATATTGAATTCCTCCAACATTCCTTCCAGGTTCATCTCCTTCAGCCTCGCCTTCACGAACCTCACAATCTCCTGAGGGAGACCACCGCAGCCTGTGAAGGCTATCAGGTCTCCCGCAGAGAGGGTCATGATGGCAGCTGCGACGGATTCGTCGCAGCAGGCGAAGGTGAAGGGAGATAACTCACCGATCAAAACCCCATCGTTGTCATCTACAACTGCGACAGAGGTTTGATCTGCCAGGGAGTTTGAAATGGCTCTCATTGCCAAGCAGGCCGGGGAGTGGAACCCAACGGACAAGAAGTTGGTGCTGATGAGCCCGAGTGCGCTGATGGAAAGCGCCGGGATGGATGAGAAAAGGCCGATCGAGCTTAGGAGGAATCTGATGATGTCTTCTTGGGTTAGCCAGCAGAATTCACGGCCCTCGTCATGAGACGTTGGATTAATAAGAGATTTCTGTGATTTTTTTCTTGAATTGCTCTTGATTGGGACTAAAAGATTATGAACACCTTGGAGGAAGAGATCAATGGCTTCCAATATACTGCAAAACAACAACAAAACAATCAGAATCACGTGACAGTTTTTTGTAGCGACTCTCTCACATGAAGTGGGACCTACATCACATGACACAGCGAAAAATAACGGTTATATCCAAAATACTTTCTAGAATTACACCCTACACTAATTTTAGAATGTATCACTAAAGTTGTTAAACAAAGAAACGGAAAAGCAAAAAAAGGCTTTCCTTTTGGTGCCAAAAAAAAAAACAGTTGTAGCTAAAATAATTGGAGTCAAAACAGATTTGTAGGAAAAGTAAGACACGCAAACATTAAACAATTCGGAGCTTACTACATTAAAGCATGTGGAGATGACGGTAAAGAAAATTTATTGGCAAAGAAACATTAGTTGAAGAAAGTGATTGTTTTCATTAAAGTACATAAACAAACAAAGATTCTGAGTCACAGAGAAAATAAAAGTAGGCAATGGGTGATCTCTGGTTCAACTTGTTGAAAGATCATCACCACCTCTCTTGAATTTTCCGGAGTCTTCTGGACGTCGCCGGAAACTTCCGGGCTATTCCGGAAATATCTAGACTTCTCTAGAATGCTCCGGAATCGTCTAGAATATGCTAGAGTCTTCTAGACCTTTCTGGAATGTTGTGGATTATACTAGACCATTCTAGGTTCTACTAGAATGTTCCAGAATATTATGGAACCGCAGCCTTTCGGATGTTACAAAAGAATATTCCGGAATATGATGAAAACATAGGCTCATTTAGAAGCATCTAGAGGCGTGGGTGATGAGTCTTCTAGAACTATCCATTAGTGCCTATAAATAGGGATGAGTCTTCATTTAATGCAATGCATTGTGAATGCAAGTGAAGGCAACAAAGAGACTCGAGCAAGTGGTGGGGAGTCCAAGTGTGAGGAGTGTCCAGTCTTAAAGAGTTTGTGTCCAAAGTTAAAAGTGTCTTCCTAGATTGTGTGGTACTACCTCTTTGTGTGCAAAGAGAGTCTTCCACCTGTGAGTGATAGTGTGTATTGTTGTACCTGACTTAAGTGTCTGAGTTAACTGTAATCAATAAAATTACCTTTGCTTGTTGTGATTTCAAACTCTACAATGCGGTAGCAAGCGAGGTCGGTTGGGACCAGGTTGTTTTAAAGAGATCTGCCGCACTTGGGGGGTTTGGAGGCGTGAAGCTTGTTAGCTTGCTTGGTGAAGAAGAGAGACCCACCCGTCCGCGATGAGGATCTTGTAAACACAACCAGTAGGATTACAAGATTGAACAACCACAACTATCGAGTTGGCGGAGTCGCATTAAGTCCTACCTCGAAGGGCGTGACTTGTGGGGAGGTTGTTAATGGAGATAGTACCCAACCACCCAAGCGAAGTTGAAGCACTCAAAAATGGAAGATTAAAAGCCTGAAGGCGATGCGTGCTCAAGACAACTATTGAAGATGAGTTGCTTGGGCGGAGTTAGGGATGACGACACACCAAAGATGGTGTGGGACACCTTTGCATCATTGTTCTCAAAAACAAATGATGCTCGGCCCAAAGATTTGGAAAATGAGTTGATGTCTACCACCCAAGGAGGTAAAAGCATGTTTCAGTATTTTACAAAGATAAAGGACTTGTGTCCGCGGAGATTTCGACCCTCGATCCTAAATCAAATATTAATGAGGAAAGGATGAGGAGGATAATTATACATGGGTCAAGCTCGAAAGTATAATGCGCGTATATCATGGTAATACGAGGTTGGCCAACTCAACCAACTCTAATAGAGTTAGAGAATTTATTGGCCAATCAAGAAAGCTTATGCAAGCATGGCCGGAGTGTCGATAAAGAATGAAGAGGAGGCACTCTACAAAGAATAACAAACAAGAATGCGGACATTATTGACAAAGAAACAAAAAGGCGGACAAAGTAATGGGAAGCCTAAGAATAAAGAAGATGGCACCAAACCTCAACATGGGAGAAAGTCCTCGACAGGGGAGTCCAACCAAACCCAAATACGGAATTTGCGCCGATAATTCTTCCTCGACTCCTGGCGGTATGACATAAGGTGTTACAACCGCGGCAAGAAAGGGCACTTTCAAAAAATTGCCTGCTCAAGAATAAATTATCAAGGGAACTTGGTGACTTCTAAAAATCACCAAGAAGACAAGAAGAAGAGTGGGACCTTCAAGCATCCTTTTATGATGTCCCGGCCTATCAAGGAGATTGCTCGAAGAGGAGATAGACTTCGATGAACCTCCGTGAGCAATCTAACTCGGCCATCGGCGAAGTAGTAGACGCTTTCTTCGATAGTAGTGACAGAGAAGAGTGAAATGGCCCCCACCGCAGCCCCAACCGGGGAGCCATCAACTACAATGATGATTGGATTGTTGATTCAGGGTGTTCCAATCACATGACTGGAGATAAGAAGAAGCTGTCTAATTTGTCCGCATACAAAGGAGATCGGGTGGTGGTAACGGCAAACAACTCAAGGTTGCCGATAACTCACATTGGTAAGACCGCTATCAATCCTGGTTTAGCCCCAGCGGTTAAGCTACAAGATGTCTATCATGTGCCGTGGATGAAGAAAAACTTGTTGTCGGGCCTCTCACAACTAACGCCCCTGGGTAACTATGTGGTATTTAGCCCAAAAGACGCTAAGGTGTACAAAAGCCTTAAGCCCGCAAAGGTACACCAATCATGGAAGGACGACGTGAGTCAATCTACGTAATGTCACCGACCGGCTTACGAGATAAGACTAAAAAGAATGAGACCGCAGATCTGCGCATGCACGCCAGGGCACGTGAGTTATCATAAGCTAAAGATAATAATGAAGAAGGCTATGCTCAAGGATCTTCCTCAGCTAGATGTTCGAGAAGACATGATTTGTGCAGGATGTCAATATGGCAAGGCACATCAATTGCCGTATGTGGAGTCAAAGTTCAGAGCCAAAGAACCCTTGGAGCTTGTTCACTCCATGTGTTTGGCTGCAAAACAAGCATCGATTAGTGGCATGCGCTACATGGTGACCTTCATCGACGACTACTCAAGGTACGTTTGGGTAGACTTCATGAAACAAAAGTCGAAAAACTATATCAAAATTTAAAGAGTTTCGTGGAGAAGGTCGAAAGTGAGTTCTAAAAAGAATTGATGCTTACGAATGGATAATGGTGGAGAGTATACGTCGGATGAATTCTCAGATTATCTAAAGGAGTGTAGAATCCGACGCGACAACCGACCGCCTGTACTCCACAAAGAAAACGGCGTTGGTTGAAAAGAAAAAACCGACACCTTGCAGAGATTTGTTACGGAGCATGCTACATGCAAAAGAATGTGCCCAATCGTTTTTTAAAGCGTAATGCATGAAGACGGCAGCTCATGTGATCAATAGGATACCACCCGGCAAAGCTAGGCTTTGTCTCACCCTATGAGAAGTTATGGTCCACACACGCCCACGAAGTAAGCCACTTCCGAAGTCTTGGATGTGTATGCTACGTGTTTGTGCTGGATCACTTGCGTAGCAAGTTTGATAAAAGGCAATTAGATTTGCATCTTAGGTGGGCTACAGAGTGAGAGGAAAGGGGTGGAAATGTTTGCGACCCCTACAACCGGCCTTTGGGTGTTATACGTCAAGAATGTGGTCTTTGGCGGAAGCCGTCATGGTGGTCGCCGCGAAAAGGTGGAGTTGCGAACTCCAGAGATTTAGAAGATCTTTTGCAAGAGAAGCTTAGGGAGACAAAAGAGGGAGAAGAATCTCCCCGATTGGCTAAGAGCACCTACAATAGGTGATGGTGGCGAGAGCCTAGTTTGTCCAGCTGCGCCGAAAAGCCTATGAGCCCATGGCGGGAACCCGAGTACATCCTAGCGAAATCCGTAAGAGGTTCGCCAAGTCAACAAGAGGTAAGAAGACAATCCACCGCCAAGGAGATCTACCCGACAAAGGGAAGCGAATCCAAATACATGGATGCTGCGTTGGCTAAGGAAGGAATAGAGGAGAGCCACGTAAAGACCAAAAACCAAGTTGCAGACAACTTTACTGAGGGACTCAGCAATTCTAAGCTCAAGAAATTCAAAAAAAATTGGCATAATGAGTAAGGGGTGAGTTAAGAGAGTTGGTGCTGAGGGGGAGTGTTGAAAGATCATCACCACTTCTCTTGAATTTTCCGGAGTCTTCTGGACATCGCCGGAAACTTCCGGGCTATTCCGGAAATATCTAGACTTCTCTAGAATGCTTCGGAATCGTCTAGAATATACTAGAGTCTTCTAGATCTTTCTGGAATGTTGTGGATTATACTAGACCATTCTAGGTTCTACTAGAATGTTCCGGAATATTATGGACCACACCAGAGCTTTCCGGATGTTACAAGAATATTACGAATATGATGTGGCTTATAGAACTCACTAGAAGCATCTAGAGGCATGGAGTGATGAGTGCTTCTAGAACTATCCATTGGTGCCTATAAATAGGGATGAGGTCTTCATTTAATGCAATGCATGTGAATGCAAGTGAAGGCAACAAAGAGAGACTCCAAGCAAGTGAGTGAGAGTCCAAGTGTGAGGTGTCCAAGTACTAAAAGAGTTTGTGTCCAAAGTTAAAGTGTCTTCCTAGATTGTGTGTGTACTACCTCTTGTGTGCAAGAGAGTCTTCCACTGTGAGTGATAGTGTGTATTGTTGTACACAACTTAAGTGTACAAGTTCTTGTAATCAATAAAATTACCTTTGCTTGTTGTGTTCAAACTCTACACAACTTTCAGATCGAAGGAGACGGTCCTCTTCTGTACCGTCTAATTGTTGCAAGCAATTATTAGCTTGAACTTGTTAATCAACTTTGAGCTATAACAGTTAATTAGCAACTTCGGAACATCAATTATACCAATGAATGGTATGGACGAGGACTGTCTCGTCTAGTCTAAATATTGGATCCAGACCCATAAAAATATGAACAATTGCAGAAGTCTAGAAGCCATGTTTTTCTTCTTCTTTGAATCTTAAGTAGTTTTAGTTGGAAATTCTCCTTTTTAATCATTTCTATTAATGTTACTACCTTGGTTACCAAATGAAACAAGAAAAAGTGAACACTAGAAACAAAAATATAACCAAATCATTACTAAAATGTATGAACCAATTGAACCCTCCATGCCAAGAGATTGCGGTTGAGTAAGGTTTGGAGTAGTTTTGTGATGAATGAAAATTTTGCTCGCCAGTGTAAAAAAAAAAGTAGTATAATGTAGAATTTTCAAGCATATATCAACCATAAAAAATAAAAAGAAAAACACTCATCATTCTGTCCTCAATTGCTTTTTATTTTGAACTCATTTTCCTATTTTAAAAAAAGATTTTCTCCCCTTGAAAATCCATGTACAAAAAATAGTGCCTTGGTAATTTGGAATTGGAAATTCTGTAGTGCGATCAACGGTTTGGGTGTCACACTACAGAGTTGTAGTGCGGTACCGCGAATTCGGGGGTACTAAAAATCAAGCCCTACAAATCACCCTGAAATCACTCCAATATGATATCGTTTTGGGATCCAAAAGACACAACACAAAAAACACTCAATAGTACGTCGTTTTAAAACACTCAGAAGAGAACAAAAGAAATAGGGGTGAAGCTTTTGGCGCCTAACAAAAGAAATAGGGCTTCAGTCATTTCAAAGAGAGAGGGCATTCCTTGGAGAAATCTGCATCCATGGCTCATCTTCCACCATCCCCTATTGATCTCGTCGATCGTTCACAGTCAGAATCGAATATTGAACAGCCGGAACCATCATCTCCCACCAGGTTTTGCATAACGATTGTTCCTGACATTTTTTCCCCACTTACAATGGTTTAATTTGCCTCCACTGGCTGGCTTGTAATGCATTTGGACTTATAATTTGCCTCTTGGAATTTAGACTAAAGAAAATTGGTTTTGCTTAGTTAAAATGACATAATTTTACTTAAATTTTTTGTCGAGTACTTTGAAAGATAAACGATTTCAATTATCAAAGCTTGCCTAGAAAGCACTTTGAAATGACGCAACTAATGCTTGAATAATAGCCGGTTGGCAATTTGGAAAAATGTGGAAGTTTTATGGGGAGAAAGCTGTTGAAGGAGAAAAGGAATATGATGATTGAATATTCTAGTAGTACTTCAGGTCATTATGATGAGTACACTTACAGAATTTTGCTTTCAGGCGTGTAGCCGTTGATTTCTAGGAGAATATTGTTAACAAAATTTGGATTCAAAACGATGTAGTTTGAGTGTTTTAAAACAACGCAATTTTGAGTGTTCTTTGTGTTGTGTCTTTTGAACCCCAAAATGACGTCGTTGTGGGGTAATTTTCAGGGTGATTTGTAGGACACGATTTGTAGTAACCCGGATCCGCAGTACCGCACTGCAGATTACCAGATCACTTTACCCTTTCAGCCTTTTCTTGTCAAACTAAAAAAGGAATTTCAAAAAGTACTACTAATGTTGTTCCCTTTCTTTTTGAAGAAAAAATACGAAGAAAATCAAACTATATGAAATGTGATGAAAACGTCTCTCCTTAAACTGAAATCTTCAAGAGGGACTAAAAATTGGGGATGGAGGGAATAGTAGGCAAACAGGAACACGGTATGTACCTCAAATAGGGTTCGACGTGTCTGACCCGACCTGAAACATCGGACAGCAGAACAGAAACAGGGGAATCCATAGCCGAGGAAGGAGACGGAAGGTTTTCGGGTTTGCATAGGTAGCTGACAACGTCAACCATACAAACTTTTCCGACGCACTGGCACTCGCTGGTGGTGGAGTTTTCGGACGAGTGGTCACAGCTCCACACGCCGACAAAGCCATCGTCGGAGGTTTTGAGGGCGGACAAGGCGTCTACGATGGTGGCGGAGGCGGAGAGAGGCTTCAGCGCCGGCTTTCCTAGACAGAGGTCAGCTACCTCGTAGTCTAGTAAGCTAACTGCCATACAAAGTGGGAATTGTTTTGTGCTTGAAGAGGAAAGAAACAGAGAGCAAGTTTGGGGAGAGAGAGAGAGAGAGGACCTTGGTTTATGGAGGAACCAGCTTCAATGACACATTATTTATAAGCTTGGGGTCATCGCAATGAATGACGTTTTTGGTTTCTCTCATACATCGCCATTGATTTGCCGTGTTAGGGAAAAAAACCGACTTATATAAACTGATTGAGCTTCTGTTCAAAAAAAAAAAAAAAAAAAAACTGATTGAGCTGAGTTACAAAGGCTCTTAAAAATATTCTAAACAAAACGACGGGCTCCAATCATTTGTGAGAGATTCTTATGTAGGTTTCTCATTTGTGGGAGGCTCTAATGTAAGTTTCACATGATGAGGTGTGGCAGGGATGTGACCCAATGGGTGTGTTAGTAGACTCACTTTTTTTTTCCCCCTCGAAGGAGAGAGACAATTCCATTTCTAAAGATGTAGTCTACAACGTGTAATTAATAAAAAGCACCTGAAAATGACATAAAACACACAATAAAGACAAATAAACAACTAAAACTAAATAAGAATACAGGATGTGAGAACTATTGATTTAATAACTCACTAGACCTTGTGGCTCATATGGAGAGGTACTGAAAAGTTTTTGTAAAGGTTAGATGCGAAGCAAAGCAAAGCATATGGTTCATCGTGGATTCAACTGATTGGGTTGGGCCTACGGCCCAAGGTTTGCGGGCGAAGCCCCCCATGGTATGGTACAGTGTTTTTTAGGATTGGAATAGAGTAGGCGTTATAAATACTTTCTATTGTAAAACCCTGGACGACGTAAGCAAATGACAGACCCACTCTTGCCCTCGTGAAGGTACCCTATTTTGGGAAACCATGTAAATCTTGTTGTCTATTCTCTTTACTGTCGTCGTATTCTATATTGTGTATGTGATTGTTTTTGCTAACATAACTCTTCATCTTCTTTATTTATGCAAAATAATTAGATTGGTCAAATCGTGTGATTGCAATACTGATTGCATTTTGACATTTTAATACTAGTTGTATTGAAACATTTTAAAAAATGAGACTGATTTTGATCTTGGGAACGAGCTCCTATCATATTCCGCCTTCACAATTATATAGAAATTTATTTGAGGGTGGACAAACTGTTCAATCTCACAATTCTCGTAACATTATTAATGAAATAAGCATTTTTATTTTGTTGAAAATTTTGGGGTGGTCGGTCCATCCATGTTCTTTAGGCAAATCAACCAATGCATTGGATTTGCATGCTTATGGTAGAAAGCTAATTGTACATTTCCCAGTTGAAGAGGCTTTAAAGAGGGAGTGGGCCTCATTTTGGTTCTTGGTTAAAAGCATTGAGGCCCATTTTCTGGGCAAACCAAGTCAGTACCCTTAATAAAGAAGAGGATGGGGGAAGGCAGGGTGACCTCTGTCACCACGATCAAGGACAATCATCAGAGGACATAGGCCATACTTCTCATATGAGGTAGGCCCTGTAAGGTAACCAAAGAAACTGGCCAAACAATTGAAGGGGAAAAAATCAGATCATAAGAAATGGCAGGTTTCTCGACACTGCAGATGGGCAAAAAGAAGATATAGAAGATAGAGGAGATGATATACTACTAATAAGGGAAGTATGGGATAGTGAATGTAGTATAGGTGTGTGAATTAATAAGCCCCGCGAGTTAGTTCGGTCGGTTGGTAGATTTGTTTCCCGATAATTGATAGGATTAGATTATTGGACTCAATCAACAAAGAGTAGTTTTTTGTGAATCCTCTAATCCCAGCGTCGATGACCTGCCATTGATCGGACCGGAATGAAATTGGTTGAGGTACACGAAAACTGACCTGATCACTTCTGATCATCTAACCGAAAAATCAAGATATTTACTGGGTCCACTCATTGAGTTTCAACCTCATTATGTATTCTTTGAGAGTAACGTCCTCTTCGTGGCTTTAACTTTCTTTGCATATTTACCCTAATTGAAGTTGGGATTCTCCATTGAATTGGGCTACATACTGCATGCTATATGTTCCAATGGGACTATTTATTTTTCTTTGGGCTATTAATGAGTGCACATTTGGACAAATATAAGTGGATTTTCACAACTTTTTTATGGGCTTTTATTATCCAAACAAAAGTACGAAGGTATTTTTAATACATAAAATATCCATTATTAATATATTAAAATAAACAATTATTTTAAATAATACTTAAACAATTCATTATTCAATAGTATATTGAAATAAGAATATGCCAAAAAATATTTTGTAAAAATATTATGTGACGTATTCCCATAATTATGTTCAAATTTCGAAATTTCGATCCATATCCATGTATCCTGTATTTTTCAACTTGAGGACTTTGACAACTAAATTCACACCCTCATTGGATATCCATGTTCCATACCCTTCCGTATTCCATATAAGATTGTGGTAGGACACTGCGCTACATGATCCTTGAATTCCTATATAAAGGAACAGACATTTGTAGTACAGTGCCACACACTACAGGATTGTACTGCAATATCCAAGTTGTTAATAGCGCAATTAGCAAATTAGATTTTATGTTATCACTTTTATAATCCAAGCTACACATTATTAAAATAAAATTTAAGTCATTGATTGCCGAGATTAGCATCTCCTGTGCTGCACTACATGTTGATGGACACCGCACTAATTCTCAGAATCGACCGGTAGGCTTCTTTCTAAAAGTTTTTTCTCGAAATAGCTCGATCACAGGCAAGAGAAAGAACCAGAGACGTCTTGAGAGAGGGAGCGATGGCAGACCGATTCTTCCCCAACGAAATGCCCGACTTCCTCCCAGAAACACCAGCAGAACAATCAGCCACCGAAAGAAGTGGAGATTCGCTCACGAAGCTTCTCTCTATTCCCTACAACTCAGTCACCGACAGACTCAAACGAGCTGCCCTTGACGTTAAAGAAACAGTTAAATGACCATCTCCAACTCTTTACTCGAAATTTTTCTTAATTTGGTTAAACATTTCAATGCATACCGAGCACTCTTATTGGGTTCTTTAGATTTAAGCAGAAATTTGAGTAATAGTAACTTCTTTAATGACAGAGTGGTGAATTTAGAAGTCAGAAAGCAGCCTTAGGAAATCATAGGTGAGGAAAGAGTCTCTCTTGATTTGGAAAGAAACTGAGTAAAAAATAATTTCGATTTGAGTTTGAGCCGAGGGTTGGAGAAGGATTTCCAGTGTTTTTAGCTCAAATTTATTTTTGTTGGGGTTTGTGAAACTTAATTTGGTCTAATTTGCGCCTCGCTGACTGTTCTGGTTCAACTTGCCTGGTCAGGTAGTGGTATCCGGGGCCATAGTATAGTGTCTCACTTGATTAGGAACGAAATGTTATGCATATTTTCTGTGCATGCTACGTTTTTTTTGGCATATGCTACACATTCTTTTGGTTAGTTATGCAGGTGAAGTGCATTTTTATAGTATTAATAGGGTATGGTACACCCCAAATAGTTGCACATTTTTATAGTATTAATTATGCATTTCTTTGGTGTTAGTTACATAGTATTTTTGGTGACTGAATTTTTGTCAAGTGTGTAGTGTGTACCATGGGCTTCTGTAAAAATATATTTGATATAATTTGCGTTAAGGGTTGGAGAAGGACAGATGTTTTTACCTCAAATATATGTTTTGAGTCAAAGATGATAGTAATGGCTGGATATGCCCTTACCTTATACCCATTTGCCCTTATTGGTCTGAGCTATCTGTTGTACATTTTGCTGTTGCTAATTCACCTAAGGGAACGGCCCACCAAGGGTAAGGGTTTGTGTTTATGTACCGGGTTTTGCCTTTTAGGTTGTGAAGGAGACATGGGGGCGTAGTGGGAGACGCGTGCAAGACTATACTCTCTATACTGGGGCTCTTGGGACTGCTTACCTGTTCTTCAAAGCTTATCAAATTACTAACAACAGGGATGATCTTTACCTTTGTTCTGAGATTGTTAAGGCCTGTGACATTGCATCTCACGATTCCAGGTGATTTTCTCTATCTGTGTGTATATACATTTTACATACTACTCATATATATTTGCTTATGTAAGTGCACACATGATTGTGTTGATTGTTTCTTGTTGGAGGTTGGAGGTGGTTGCTTAAGATAGCTCAAATTTGTTGGACCCGTCAACCATGCGCCTCAGTGTCTTTCATGTTTGGACCCGAATCACAACTATGTGATGAAATTCAAAAGCAAACGCTTGCGGTAGATTGATACGTGCAGAGAGACTAGTGAGCGCAATGAATCTTGCTCAGAATTGGTCCCACTTTTGACGTTATAAAGGTGTAACAATCAGAGAGGGAATGGTGATTCAAGCAAGAAAATTCTTAGAGCTAAAACGTTTGCATCAATGACAGTGTAGAGTTGATTAAGTGGACAAACAGAATCGGCTAGGATGTTCATTCAAATTTCAGGGCAACTAAAATTGATTAGAATTGTGCACCCTAATGGAAATGTTCACTTACTAAACTACATGATGGTTAGGTATGTGAATATTGGCTGAACTGCTCAAAACAAATAATTAGGAATACACTACTTCGCTAACTTGTCTGGCCATCTTATTTGTTGGGGTTGATCAGTTGTCGATGCACTCGTTTGCAGGTTGGATACCATGTTATATTCATTATTGCTTAAAATTGATGATATTGTGTCCTGGCTTAGTTGTTCTAGACCATCGATAGGAAAGGGTTGTATGGCTTAAATAGGTTGGTTTATGTGATTTGTTCAAGGCAGGCAGGCGACGTTCATCTGCGGGCTGGGTGGTGTTTGTGCTCTTGGTGCTGTTGTGGCAAATCACAGTGGTGATGAACGGCTCTGCAACCAGTATTTGACCATATTTAAAGGGGTAATTACTACGTATTCATAAGTCTAGTTCATTTTTGTTCCCTTCGGCATTTGATGTCTGTTGATATACTGTAGGCATTTAGCATTAGTTTTTCTTCATCTGCTTTATGCAATAATGCTTGTTTTTTTTTTCTTGATTCCATTTTTTGCTTTCGGGTGCAGATTAAACTTCCTAAAGATCTTCCAAATGAATTGCTATATGGGAGAGCAGGGTTCTTGTGGGCATGCTCATTCTTAAATAAGAACATTGGAAGAGATACAATCTCCCCTAACCACACAGTTAAACCTTTTGATATCTTCGATATCTTTGAGACTCCCTTTGTCTTGAATTAGATGGTCCATTCATTTTTTTGTTATTTCTTTTCGTAGAGGCCTGTTGTGGATGAAATTATCAACTCTGGTAGAAGATTAGCAAACAAAGGACAATGCCCGTTGATGTATGAATGGCATGGGAAGAAGTACTGGGGCGCTGCTCATGGATTAACTGGGATAATGCATGTTTTGATGGATATGGAGCTGAAGCCGGATGAGGTGGAGGATGTTAAGGGTACCCTACGCTATATGATGAGAAACCGTTTCCCCAGTGGAAACTATCCCTCAAGTCAAGGAAGTGAATCAGACCGCCTTGTGCATTGGTGCCATGGTGCTTCTGGGGTTGCTCTTACTCTTGTCAAAGCAGCTGAGGTAAAGTGCGTAAGGGCTGTTATTTTCAACATTCATTGGGCCCTTGTTGATTTGTATTGTACTACCATATCAGGGAAAACAATATTCTTGAGAACTCACCTATTCTGCTTACAATTATGATTTTAACATTTTCAGGTTTTTGGAGATGAGGAGTTCCTCAAGGCGGCCATAGATGCAGGGGAGGTCGTATGGAACCGGGATTGCTTAAAAAGAGTTGGGCTTTGTCATGGCATTAGTGGAAATACGTATGTGTTTCTGGCGCTTCACCGATTAACAGGTAAGGCAGAGTTCTTATACAGGGCCAAAGCTTTTGCTTGCTTTCTGCTTGACAAATCTCAAAGGCTTATATCAGAGGGGGTAATGCACGGAGGTGATCGCCCCTTTTCACTGTTTGAAGGCATTGGAGGAATGGCTCATCTCTTTCTGGACATGACTGAACCATCTGAGGCTAGGTTTCCTGGCTACGAGCTTTAGTTGATAGGATGTAAAGTAAATGTATGCGTGCCACTTTTTGTACGAAGACTCCAAACTTTTTGCACATATATGAGAAAACCAATGTTCATGAATTTTTTTTCTCTAAAGTTCTAGTTTTAGTTACAAGAAATTGACCGAGAATGCAAAAGGTCTGATATGATTTGGCTTGAAAATACTGACTGATTTTATCGTGCACATAGACTCAGAGTTCATAATATTACATTGGGAAAATTTCTTACAACAAAACGACGCCTAATGCCTAATTCTACACTCACAACACATCCTGACGTTATTTTCTCCATCCACAGTTAATCTGGTTTGAAGAATCCCAATCCTAAGCTCCCATTTATGCCAAACCAACAAGTTTCTCACTAAGCTCCCATATTTTATGAGCTTTTGCCTCGTCGCTTGCTTCTTGGGACAACTGGTTCTCAAAGGAAGCAGAGTTCTTGTTCCAGCTCCAGTAGACACCTGACTTTGTCAAGCTTGGTTCACTCACAACCTGAATCAGGAATCAACTCCTCAAATTTATGCAGAACATAATTTAGGCAGTACGAACTCTGATTACTAATTTGGCATGGATTCATTGTGTTTTCTTCGTTTTAGAAGAAACAAAGAAAACTTATATAGCGAAAACCGTAAAATGCTTCTGAAAACTGTTTTTTAAATGTTTCTGAAAACAACCCTTTTAATAAGTAACACCAAACGAAAACTGTTCACTGACAGTTTTCTGGAAACACCCACTTTTTATAAAATACCAAAACACATTATCGAATTCTGAAAGCTGTTTATGCACAGAAATGAAAGCGACACAGAAACGTGTTGTGTCTTTAGAATTTTCCATCGCTTCTGTTTTCAAACACGACAAACAAAAGCTAAATACTCAAATGCAGAAAAAAAAAAGATATACCAAACAACAATGTTTTACCTGCGCGAGTCGATTTCCCGCTTCTTCTTCAGAGACATAGCCCTTGGTGATGTACTTCTGAAATGGAGGGAAAAGCAGCCGGAACAAGGGGATGTGTTCCCTAAACAAGCCAGTCGTGGCGATGCAACCCGGGTAAAGGGAAGCGAATGTGATCCCAGTTTCCTCATGGTAACGCCGATGGAACTCTTGCATGGTCAGCATGTTGCAAACCTTGCTGTCTTTGTATGCCTTGGCTCCATCAAACTCTCCACCATCGATCATGGCTGAGCTGTTTAGTCCATTCAACCCCCCAGCTAGCCCTCTCAAGTCCCCTAGGTTTGCCTTCGGAGGGACATTTCCAGCCAGGGTATTTGTGTTACCTATCATATGAAGCAAGATCACAAGAACACCACCAGATTTAGTAAACCAACCCTGATATGAAAATCGTTCGTTTTTTTTTTTTGGGGGGATCAGAAAAAAAGTAGGGAGGGGGCAACCAGTGTAGCATTTCCCCTTCGATGTGACCATGGGGGCTCCCAACCTGTTGTTAAATGTCTGGTTTGAGCCATAGCTACTGTCCGGAAGGACAGATCGTCACCAACACTACCTAGGTAATAGATGGACAGGATTCGAACCTTGTCGGATCATGTACAGGAGGGAGGATCACTTAAGCCCACTCACCTTTGTCATCTAGGCTACTACCTTCGGTGGTATGAAAATCGTTCATTAGCCATTAACTTAGGTGCTGTTTGTTGCAGCTTTTGGGAAGCTTATTTTACACCCTAGATGGCTTTTAATTGGAGATCGGTATGTTCTAGTACAATTATCCCATAAGAATGGGAATACTTTGAGTGCCATTTGAACTACTCATTTATGGAAATTGGGAACTAACCAATTCGGTCTACGACAAAACCTAGAAAGATCAACAATCCAACAACTTCAGCACAAACAATTTTCTGTTGGCTAAAATAAGACAGTTTAATGACAATTGCCTGTAGCACCTGTAATTGAGCCGACGATAATGAGTCTCTTCGATGGGAAATCTGACTGCTTCAACTCATCGAGCATCAATCGTGCCAAAAGGAAGTGTCCTAAATGATTAGTTCCAACACTAAGCTCAAACCCTTCAGCAGTAAAAGTAGGCTCCTTAGCAGTGGGTAAATAGACTGCTGCATTGCAAACCAGCACATCAAGGGGCCTCCCCGAGCGCTTAAAGTTCTCAACAAACTGCCTTACACTGTCGAGCGAGGCTAAGTCCAAGTGCATGACTGTGTAATTCTCCTTGGCAATGCCGGCGGCTTTGGCTGCCCTTTCTGCCTTGAGGAAGTCTCTGCAGCCCATAATAACGTGCCATTTGCCTGATTCTGCCAGGGCCTTGGCAGTGGCTAGGCCCAATCCGGAGGAGGCTCCTGTGATGACTACAATGCCTTTTCTCAGGGTTTTCTTCCCTTCATTCGTAGCCTGGTTGATGGATGGAGTTGTGACCACTGCTTGCACTCCTATAGGTCCGATCGAATGCTTTCTTTGGTTCGATCTCCTCTGTGGTCAAAAACCGATTTTTTTATCATGAACCAAAACCATGGGATTTCAAATATCGGTAACTACATAAGGCAGTAACATCATTTCCTCATTCTAAATCAAGAGACATGTATAAAAGGCAACAACATGTGCCACCAGGAAAGGATTCAAACTCAAACAAAATCGCATTGGAAAGCATCAAAATTGGCAAATAAGTTCACCTTCAAACATTTACTTTCTTTTTTTCAGACAGAATTTCTGGTCATTTTCAATAGCCATATGACTTTTCTTCCCCTTCCTCTCTCTAATTAGAGTTCCGACTACCAAAAGCAACCCATACCCATTTCGTTATCAGCAATGCTTTAGAATGGCGAATCAATTTCAGACACAATTGGCCTATGCTTGGGTCATGGCTATGTGGAGTGATTTATCCAGTGAATGAGCCAAATTGACTACCCAGCAACCCAAAACACAAACAAAGAAAGAAGTATTATAAAGCTAAAGTTTTTTGTTTTTGTTACCCATCATTTTCCTTACCTAAATTTTATCTTCATAGATAATTAATTCTGTCTCCTGTGTAAAACAAGTATAAAACTATAAATCGATGGAGTAAGAACTTGGTACCTTGAATCTCAATGAAGAGTGGCTGAAATCATATTTGACATGGTCAGAAAGTGAAATTCCAAAAAGAGAGGATTCCTTTACAGATACACTTGACTTCCCCTGCAACCAGATAATTCAACTGTCAAATTATCCATTGAAAATACAAATCTATGGAAATTAGCAACCAAACAGGGACTAAACCTCTTTGATAATGGAGAAAGCAGAAGGCAGCAGAGCTGCAGCCTGGAGAGCCATGGGCATCTTCAAATTGAACTGGGTTAATCTAAAAAATCTCTAATTTTATAAATAGAGGACTGTTTGGATGAGTAAAAGGTAAAGCTAAGTGACTGAAGTAACTTTTCACTGATATGTGCAGATTTATATAGAGAGGGAATGGCTGTATGAAGAGAAACAAAACATGGGTTTTCTGTGAGTTTGGATATGAAAGGGCATAGAGGATAAGATAATTTTGGCAGTTGTTTTCTGCCACTTCAATTCCAACCAACCAACCAATCAAGTTTCGAGTTTTGGATTTCAGACGATATTTAATTATTCATAGAAAACTTTTTATATAATCTGTGTGGAGCTGTGGACCCAAGAATTATTTTCCAAGCTGCACCTTCGCCAAGACTTATGGGCTGGGGCATGGGAAATTTGCACAAGATGTCATTTTATGGATTATGATTTTTAGGTCTCACTCTTGTTTTCGGATTTGCAAAATTTGGGCTCCAGCTTTAGGGAGGAAACTAGAGAAAATCGAGCATCAGTAATCTGGAGCATTGTTATGTGGTGCTCCGAACCACTTTCCGATAACAGATTCATGAGGGATTCATACACTTCGTCGTAGACTCCGCAAAAATGTATGGTTACGGACCACTTTACGATAACAAAAATATGTGGGATACATACACTTAGTCGTGAACTCCATAAGAATGTACGGTTATTGGGTGGTCCAGAGCACCACAATCGGACTATTGAATAATTTCATGGATAAATTTGCTAAATTGGGTTCCGTCCGGTGTAGGCTCCAAAGGCTGAATTTGTTTTTCGTTGGCAATTTCATGACCAAAACTCACATTTGTGTGTATTTCTTTATCGAGTTGTATTTTTGTCTCTCATCTTTTTAGAGCGTCTGTTTAGGTGTGGAAGGAATCAATTCATGTATTTAATTTGTGATTGGAGAGTGATAGAAGTTCGGGGCAAGAAAGTCGGTCTAGCAAAATTAGACGGGCTGAAGTGAAATATGGGATTGAGTTTAAACAATTAGGTCAAGACATGGGCTTTACAGCTGTCGTTGATTTGTTGTCCATATATATATATTAAACAATGAGGTCAAGACAAGGGGCGAGCACCTTTCTTCATTTTTGAGAGCTCTTGTTTTACTGCCAACTTTCTGTGAGAGCAAGAGGCGTGTGAACCTTGAAGAGCAACAGAAATATATAACATCTCGGTAATAAAAGTTTAACTTCAAGGGGTTTCTGTGACGACCCTAATTTTCGTAAATAAAAATTTCATTTAAAAATTTAATTAATTAATTTAAATTCGGACTATTGGAATATTTTTTATTTAAATATTATTTAATTCTTTTGATTCGAATAAATATAAACCTAGCCATGTATATGTGCGTGCGAGGCCGAGTAACACATCCGATACACTACCGTCACACCCAGGGACCGAGTTTGATACCCGAAACCTACCCAACCGCCGTTCCTACCCTAACCAACTACCTTGGTACCATCTAATTCCTTTATCTCTCAACCCTAGGATCTTGATACTAACCAAGTTAGAGTTAGTGAGAGAGAGAGAGAGAGAGAGAGAGAGAGAGAGAGCTTGGAGAGGAGAGTGAGATGGAGTGTGTAAGTGTACATAAGTACACTTGCATATGCAAGATTCTTTTTTTATTTACATTCAGACACGTGCAAAGTTAGTGAATTTGGGAGATTCCCCCAAATTTACATTTTCTACCCAACTAGCTAGAATAGTTCTCCTTGTCAGAAGATATACATAACCCTCACCATACAAAGATTTTCACAGATATCTAACCCTACAAACACCCTATAACTAAGGTTGCCATGCAAACTTATACAACTAGGAGCATATATTGATTATATTCCCCCACTATTCTTTCCCACCCTCACATCAATGTACTCTCACCCAAGATTCTCCCTTTACTTGCAAGAAACCACCTAAACTAGCCCTAAACCTAGAGAATCTCCTAGGGTACTTGCCATGTGCATGGCAAGCATCATTTTCTTCCCCCACACCTCAAAATTTTTGGTGTGTGTGTGTGCGCTGTGAGTGAGAGAGAGGAGAGGGAGGTCCAAGTTTGCCTATTTATAGCCCACCTATTGTTCTTTGTACCACCTTTGCTCTTTCTTCTTTTGTGTTGTCTTTCTATTTTCCAACAAACCACCAACTGCTACCACCTTATAGCCAACCTCTTTGAGTCCTAATTAGTTTCTTATCAAGCTAATTAGTGAGCAAGTTAGGAGTCTCTCAACCAAGGAATAGCTTTTCGGCTTCCGGTTTACACCCGGAAACTAAGGTAGTTTACTAAACTAACCTTCTATTGAGTTATTTCTAGAATAATTGTGATGTTCTAATTAGTTTTTCAAACTTGAATTTAGAGTTTGATTGGGTAAATTTACACACACAATAAGTGAACACTACAACAAAATAGTGATTTTGGGGCACTTTTTAAAAGGCACTTTTAAGGAACTGCCTCATCAAGTATGATAACTAGGCATTCCCTTTTTAAGTGCCGCATTGTGTTCACCTGATGGGGCATTCCAACCTGACACTGGATTTCTACATTTTTTTAAAAAATGTTTATTTGATAGGGCCACCAAAAGTGCCTCAAAAATTTGTCTAATAGGACAGTTTTTGCAAATTGTGAAACGACGTCACTTTTGAACCCAAATAAATGGGCATTTTTATTGTGTGCCTCAAATACTATAACCTAACGGGGCATTCCAACCAAACACCAAAATTTAATTTAATTTTTTTAATGTTAAATCTAATGGGGCTGGCCAAAGTGCCTCAAAACATGGTATAATAGGTCAGTTTTTTTGCAACTCCTTAAACGATGTCACACAAGAGGTGTAAATAGCAGTTTTTTCCAACCATCACACAATTTTAACAATGAAGCCATTGATAATATTTTGCGAATCTCAATACGTCGAAACAATTTTAAAAATCGAGCCATTGATTTTATTGTTCCTATTGATGGAATCTTAACAGTGTAAAGTTTCTTCTCGATTAGGTTTAGAAAGCTAGGATCAGGACCAATTTGTTTTTTTAATGATACTTTTCTTTCGATTAAATGTGTACCTACACGCGATCCACTTAGTTTTTTGCATGACTGATGGATTCCATAATATGTAAAAGGTAGACGGTTTCGATCGAAAAAAAAAAAACTCAAGTGGAGCTCGGGTTGTCCACTATAAGATTTTAATGCCTCGGGATGCTTTAAATGTGATCCGATAACGCTGTTGCCGATATTCGACAATCTCCTATTTTGGTGACTGGTGAAATCAATGAGACGTGTAATTCTAACGGTCCAGATCGACAATTTGTAAAAATTGATGTCGTAATGACTTTTGAAATCCATACGTTGAATGTAGTTGACAACAAACTAAGTAGTGTGCAATAATTGAATGTACAGTAGCCATGCGACTGCAACACAATCAAGATTATCGAGACCGTTGATTTTGTTGTGTTTATTGATTAAATCATTATGAATTTATTGTTTAGATCTGAAAACCTAAATACCCATTTGAAGATGCATTATAAATCGGGTATGAAATGAATTTTCCATTCTGCTTGGCTGATTGTTTTTGCACTCAGTGATGTGTTAACTTTGATTTTTGATGGATAAGTTTGTTTTTGCCTTGGTTGGATTCTGCGAATGTTTGGGTTTTTCTTCTTTTCTAGTATGGGAAAAAAAACATATCTGACCTATCAACTGTTTGTTGAAATGCTTGAATGAGGATGTTTGGCTCTGTTTGATTTGGATTGTGAAGGTGGACGAAAAAAACTAGTTTCTTTTTGTCTTGTTATTTGTAACTTCCAAAGGCTGCCGAGCCAATTTCTCAATTGATGTAGATGTAAATAGGAAACAACTAAATAAACTACTAAGAAAATGGCGCAGGTTTCAGGAAAAAGTAAACCCTATTAATTAAAATGCTGCCATGAGTAGCTTACAAATTATGGGTGTAAAAGGTCATGCAACAAATTACAATTGGACCTAATTTGCCAAAAGATATTCCCATTTAAATGGCATGAGCTTGCACCCTTCAATCAATTTTGATTTATGTTTTATGTAACTTGATTACTATTGATTCCTTAAAGTTATTATGATTTTTTTTAATAGTCTCTGACCTCAACTTTGTGTTATTCTTTATTCATTAACATCTTTTTAGGTCATGGCCCCTACCACTCGTAATAACAACATTTTGAGCTGCTTTTTAGGAACTATAGCAAGAAATGGAAAGTATGCGCCTCTCCACTATGAGACTTGGCATAAGATGCCAGGAGTTTACAAGGATGACATGTTAGCATTGGTGTTGGTAAGTTTGAACTTAGAGTACATTATATCCTCAAAATTTTGGACTTGTTAACTTGCTAATATGTATCATAATCTATAATATTGTGGATTTGTAGCAAAAGTTTGATATATCTCCTAGTCATACAACATGGATCTTGAAATCAATTTCGAAAAAGTGGAGGAACCGAAGGCTACTACGGTGAAGAGTAAAAACTTTGATTCTAAGCTATCTATTGAGGAGCAAATACATAGTCCTCCTGATCAAGTACAAGCAGATCAATGGAAAGAACTTGTTAAGTATTGGCATGAAGATGCGAAGGTACATGACCTTTAATCTTTACCAATTTTGGTTATCTTAGAATTTTTCCTTACCTCATGAATACCTTTTTTCTTTTTCTTTTTTGTTTCAGCAAGTTAGTGATAAAAACAAGTTTAGTTCAAGCAAGGCAAACTATCATTTACAGGATGGGCAAAACTACGCTAGATGTAGTAAGAGAGGCTGAGGTAATCTTATAAATTTGTAAACTATTTTAACTGTACTAGAATAAATTTTTTATGCAATATGAGATTATGAACTTCTGGTATGCACTTAGGCAAAAAGGCTCGGCCATGATCCATCGCGTGCACATGTGTTTATTACTTGCTTCATGAAGAAAGGTGTTCTCTCAAAGAAGGAATTGGGGGAAAATGTTGTGCGTATCAAAAACTTTTTCTATGCATAAACTTTTGTTCGTTGTTAGATTCTGAGAATAACGTAAATACTCAATATTGTCTTGTTTTTACTTTACTAAAAAGTAGTAGACTTTAAATTGTGTATGTGATTTTGTTTTGATTAGGTGGAGAAAAATGATGATGGTTGCTTTGCTGAATGATGAGATGAGTTGGAAGATGCGTGGTAGATAGAGTTGTCACATGGATGCTGAACTTGTCGATTTTGTTCTGTTTTTACTAGTAGTAGTTTTTGTATATCATTGCATCTTCATTGATATTGGTTGAGATTTCTAGTGAAAGCTTTATTAAGTTTGTAGTTCATGTTCTTAAGAGATTGCTATGGAGTTTTTTTTTTTTGGATCTTATGAAGTTTGTTGACACTCTTTGTTGAAGTTAATGACTATTGCTTATTTTGTTTTGGACATGGGTGGCATACAAATTCCAATTAATTAGATTTTATTTTATTGTCATTGCTTGAATGTAGGGCATTAAGAATGCCCTAAAAAGTGTCGTGAACACTTTTAGGAGGCACTTAAAAGTGATGTGAAAGCTGTCCTTTTGACCTCACAAATTGTGATTTATGCGGCAATTTGGAATGCCTTAATAGTGTATTAGGAGTGAATTTCAAAAATTCTATGGCAGCACTAGAAAATGCCTCAATAAGGAGTATAGGCGGCACCTAGAAGTGCAATAATAGAAGGTTCTTGAGGCTCCTCAAAGTGCCCCAATCGAATGCCTTAATAAGTACTTTATGGGGCACCTAGAAGTGCAGCATAGAAGAGCTCTTGAGGCTCCTCAAAGTGCCTCATAAGAAGTGTCGCATTACATCTATAGCAGCATCGATACACGCAGCACTAAGGCGAAGTGCCTCAACAGGTAAAATGCCCCAATAGGCCCTTTATTGAGGCAGTTATAAATGCCCCATAAAGCCTTTTTTGTTGTAGTGGAATAAGCATGTTACTTGGTGTTTAAGAAAGAGGATTTCATGTTGAAAATCAACAAGAATATTAATGAGGTACTAATTAGAGTGGTTCTTCATGAAATTAAAAATAAAATTAGTAAGATTAAAGTGATTAGAAGATTAGTAGAAGTGATTAAAAGTTGATTAGAAGTTGTATAATTTTCTAGACAAGTTCTAGCATGACTATGTTAATCTATCAGAATTAATTGTATGATTTTATGTGGAAAAATGACCAAGTGAAAAGATATGAGATTTAGAAGAAAATACCGAATATTGGATGAGCATGACTTTGCATGTGGCGATGAGAGCGTACGTGATATCATTACGGCACAAAATTTGAAAATGTCGAATAACGTTTTGCGGGAAATTAGAGATGAGAATGAAAATGGATTTTGAAACGAGAAATGAGATTTTCGGGAAATGAGATAAAACGAAATTTGAAATGATATGTGATGAGATGAATTGTTACCACCTCAAGTTCGCGGAGAGAACTTGGAGGATTGGTCGTGATGCGGTAGTCAACGAGAGCGCCACTTCCAGTTCGTGGAGAGAACTTGGATGTTTGGGCTAAGCGTGCACAACACACGGTGAACGGACCTCATAAATAGACTGATTAAGTTCAGTGATATGAGACGACCGGGACTGTGTCGTGTGAGTCGCGGGGTGGACGGACCGTGCAAACAGGCTATTAAGATCGGTGATGCACGACGGCCGGGACCTCGAGCAGAAAGGTTGGTGTCGTCAGCTGAGAGGAGGTGTAAACAGACCAATAACTTTTGAGTGATGTGAGATATATGAAATTTGAAGAAGAATGCTGAAAGAGGCACTGATTTGAGAAAAACGGATTTTTGAGAAATTAACGATAAATGAGATAAAACGAAAAAAATGATTAAGATCGTTGCGAGAAACGACGCGTGACAAACTTCGAGATATTAAGACGAGATATTGTTTTCTGCACACGTTTATTCTGATCCGCATTGATAGCATGAGGCATTACATGATTTTTACCGCTCATAAGTTATATGTACTATTTTCACACATATTGTTCTAGAATTGCTACTTAGAAGTTTAGTGTAATGAACTTCTGGGCTTTGCTCACGGTGTTGCATTCGTGTGACCATGGCATAATACCATGATGTTGCTAGTGCGACTCGGACGTATTATATCAGATTATCTAGATGGACAGGAACACTATTGTGGAGACCGGTCCGTTGGAGCAGGGATTGCTGCCGGCATGGGGAATGACCCGGCGCAGGGATAGACGTCGCCCTAGGACCACCCCAGTTATTATTTATATTATGATTTTGGATATTGTAATTTGGATTGAAGTTTAGAGATTTAACTTAATGGTTGTTGTAATAACACTATTAACGTGCCCAAATCTTGGGGGCGTTACAGTTTCGGTATAATTCAGCAATCGACTTCAGTTTAGATTCTTTCGTGGAGTTTGAAAGGGTTTTTGGAAGGCCCGAGGATTCGGAATTTGGCGATCATGCAGGGTACGATGAACGTGGATTCGGCAGATATTTCTTAAGACTTGTGGTGAGAATACACGGTCATTATTAAGATTGCTTGTAATCATACATTTGTTTTAGTGCATGATTCCTTCCCGTGGTTTTTACCCGTATTTGGGGTTTTCCACGTAACTTTGGTGTCTTGTTCTTTGGTTGGTTATTTGTTGCGTGTATGAGGTTATTTGGTACAATGAATGTATTACTCCTAGCATCAGATTTCATCCGGAATTCATAGATGGAGTTGGGGAAAGGAATATCAATTTCTCCAAAGGGAGAGAAATAAGTAATTATTGTCCAAGTTACAAAATTGGATCCTTCCAAATCAATTATGAAGCTGAAATTCCCCTAATTTGACAAATCTGTCTTATTCTTTCATTGCGTAATAAGAAATAAAGAAACAACTTGCCAACAAAAATAACACCAAAGTTCAACTTCCGGTGGCCAAAATATTGCAGATCTTATCATCTTAACCCAGTTGCCATTGGTGAATTCTCGTTCTATTGCCAATCACCTCTTCAACTAAGTAACTAAAGAAACAAGTTCAGGGGAAAAAGTTGGACAAAACTAAGTTGATTTAGGTAAGTATATTTTGGTTTTTACACGTACGTGGCTCAGTTTTATGTATCTCATTGCCTTACCAATCAAACCCAATGCAGTGAAGTCGATACAGATTGACAGTTATCACAAGGTGCATCGAAAGAGGAACTAATAAGCATGGCGTTGTCTGTTTTGCTGGGTTAATCCTTTAGCTTCCAACAAAGTCATGTTACAGCCCACACAAACTTCCAACATGAAAAATTGCAGAATGTACCTTTTTCCACTTAGAAAACAACGGATATTCTCATACCCATATGTCACTTTTTACCCAAAAGTCACTTTTTGTAGTGTTATACAGTGTGAAGGAACAGAAAACAACATACTAATATCCATACTTACAATTTGCAAGAGTCTCACCAGACACGAAATCAGAACGGTAAGCTTTAGAAGAACAACACTGAAACAGAAATTGTGAAACAAGTACTGCAATACAAGCTGTCTCCAACTAGATTAAACTCCTGATTCCCAAAAGGCAAGTCACCCCCAGACCAGCAACACGGAGCAATCAAACTCATCCAGGGAGTTGAGTCAGTTACAGATAGCACAATATGATGCTCACTATCACCATAAATGAAGTTACATATTTAGTTCATTAAAGCAATACCAGCCTCTCCCTCATATGATTGGGAGCATTCTGCGGCCTTGGAAAAGCACACATAGTAAAGCTCAGAGACTATGCAATTCAAGAAAATGAAAGCTGCCCCTGCTGTGAAAACTCCTTTTCTCATGGTCTGGCAGAAGGGAGGGCCAGCACCGAAAATAGTTCGGTACTTGGTTTGGTGGGCATTCCTCACTGAAGCCGCCAACAACCACACCTCTGTTGTGATGAAAAACATCCTGATAGAAATATTATTGCCGATTGTGAGTATGTTGAACTATATAGCCATATGGGGATGTGAGCCGCAAAACATACAAACCAAAAGGTTTGAGATTGGTTCATTATGAAAACAAACCAACCTTTGATAAATATGTGAAGCTAGTAATATTTTGGCTCGAATCACGTTCAGCTTGATTGAAGCAAGTTTAGATCAGCTTGAATGACCAAAACTGAACACATTTTTACGGTCATTATGTCATTAAGCAAAAGCTTTAACAATCTGAGTCATCTTACGTTCATATTCACAAACTAAAGCCTAGAGGTAATATTTTGATTTCTATCAAAGGAGTGGATTTCCACACGAATAGGATAAACTACCAGTTTAGTGGCCATTTTGGTCAAGAAATCTGATGTTCAACTTACCCATTAATGGTAGATAAGTTGAGAGCAAAAGTGTAAACTTGAATGCTCGTATATGGAAACATACCAGCAAGTTATGAAAAGGATAAACGCCCAGGCCCTTGAATATCCACGTTTCAAAGCCTTCCCACAGCAGAAACATTGGCTTGAAACCATAATGTGCAGTTGACTAGCCATGAGGAACAACATCGCACCAACACCATACCAAGTGGAAATGTCAGAGTTGTATACACAGTAGTTGTAATTGAATTCAGAGTCTGGTTTCACTGTGGCCTGTTGTTGAAAATATTGTTACATCAGTTCTTCGTTAGTGTCACGAGAAATATCCATGGAAAGTCAAACCAGAGGATGACAAACAACAAAACCCCAACTCAAAAAGAAAAAAAAATGTTCCAGACCAAAAACAAACTCCTCAATTCAACAAAATCAAATACAACTCCATGCAGCCAGTTGACATGCTTAAATAAGAGAGATACAGTAGTTGGCTATAGAGCAATGTTTTAAAAACAGGAATGGACCGACTGGTTCAACCATCAACTGGACCATGATCCGGTCTGGACAAACCAAGAAACCGTTCAATTTCAAGAACCAGCTTCCTTAATGAGAACCGGTCATTATAGGTGGTTGAGCTGTTGACCCGTATTAACCAGCCGGTAGAGGTTTACTAGAACTCGGTCAACAAGAAACCTTTAAACTTTCACTTTAATGTTTTATTATTGCAAGCTGGCTATTAATGGCTGTTGGTACACATATGGCCAGCACAACCAATTAGTACCCCTTGTATTTCAAACGCCTTCTTATGCTTTTAGAGGTCAAGTGTTGCTTCTAATTTTTTTTAATCACCGATGAGGAATTAGCCCACTGCACTCTATGGAGATTAGCCCAATTTCTTCCTTCTTTCACTTCAAATAGCATGAGATACAAGAACAACCCCAACTTTTTTTTTTTTAATATTGCACCAGACTGGCTGGTTCAATTGGTTCAACCATCAACCAGACCATGGTCTGGTCTGGACTAACCAAGAAACTGTTCAATTTCAAGAACCTGCTTCCTTAATGAGAACTGCTCATAATAGGTGGTTGAACCATTGACCTGTATTAATTGGCCACAGTTCAATGAATCAAACCGGACGAGGTTCACTTGAACTCTTTGGTTAACGGGAAACCTTTAAACTTTCACTTTAATGCTTATTATTGTAAGCTGGCTATCAAAGGCTGTTGGTACCCGCATGGCCAGTTCAACCAATCAGTACCCCTTTCATCTCAAACGCCTTCTCATGGTTTTATACCTGAAGTGTTGCTTCAAAATTTTCTTTACCACCATGTGGAATTCCAAACAAAACGCCCACTGCACTCTCTTTTGAAGATTAGCCCAATTTCTTCCTTCTTTCACTTCAAATGACAAGACACAGCCTTTTTTATACACACATTCTTTTTATATTCTGATTTGTGGTTGTTTTACACTCTTTCCAAATTTTTGACATAATTATCACATCATGGTTTCAATTCCGGTTGGACTGTGGTTGAACCAGCGACCCATCCACTTGGTCTCTTTTTTGTTTCGCTTATTAGTCCGGTTTTCAAAATATTGCCACAGATAGAAAGCTAAGAAACAAAATAGTAAGAAATTTTCCGTGACAAAGTAATTTGGGGAAGCCCAACTTTTCATTCTAGGAACCAAAAGAATATCGGACTTAAAGATCAAATTTTTGTTTCTTTTGTGTCCTGATTCCTCAACAACCATCTAGAGAATAAAGATCCAAATTAGTGTCATACCTAAAGAAAATGTTAATCCTCAACAATAATGCAAAACTAACAACATTTTGAAATGTGTGCAAAGCTATTGTGTAAATTTGGGCCAAACCATTGTGACTGTATGGATCATATTGGATAGCTATTAGCCCTGAAGTGCTTTGAGGAGTCTTCGTTTATTTGGTTGCATCGGTACCTTGTCACTTTGGTTTCCTCGTTCTTCCTGGAGTATCTCCACTGCCATCCCCGGTGAACGAGGAGACCAAGGGGGATTAGGGAAATGACCTAGACCTGAATTTCGAGGGCTGATGGATTTTTAAAAAATCAACCCGATTTGATTTTTCCAAACCCATCAATCCACGCGAGAGAGAGAGAGAGAGAGAGAGAGAGAGAGAGAGAGAGAGAGAGAGAGAGAGAGAGAGAGAGAGCTCACGGTGCTTCTCCGAAGCTCAGCAGCAACAGCCAGCAAAAAAGCAATTACATCGAATACGACAATCAGTAAGAGTTTTGACGCCATGGATTGAAGCTGCCCGCCCCTTCACACAAACCCACACTGCTTTATATCTTTATCTTTCTTTCTTTACTCTCTCTCTCTCTCTCTCTCTCTCTCTCTCAAGTTTAGGTACACCGGATCGGAGTGTTTTTGAAGCAGATGAGCTGAAGTATTCTAACGCGGCTGATGTTGATTGACAATCAATAGGCCTTCATTAAAGTCAACCGTTCATAAATAGGACGAACCAAGAAACAATGAGCTTTGAACCGGGGCCACGTTTCGGAGTTCCAAAGGATTGGTTTGATTAAATTTAAAAATTTGGTTTTTTGGTTTTTTTTTTTTAAATTTTGTTTGCATTTGTTAGTTTTTGTTCATTTTTGTGGTTTCTTGACTTGTCTCGACGAGAAGAATCTAAAAATTATAAAATTATTAGTCAAACTTAAAGTTTTGTGAATAAAGACGAAAAATAATTTAAAAACCGATTTTTTGGATGTCATCTTCGTCTTTATTCACAAAATTTTAAGTTTGACTAATAATTTTATACTTTTTAGATTCCTTTCGTTGAGACAAGCCAAAAAACCACAAAAAGTTAACCGAAAATTAACAAATGCAAAAAAATTTGAATAAGGATAAAACAAAAAAACCAGTTTTTTCAATTTAACCAAACCATCCCTAATTCTAGCTATTTCGAGTTATTAAAAAATGGAAGATTCAAGCAAATAATTAGAGTTATCGAATTGAGTTGGGTTATTTTTGGTGACCGTCTGATTGAAAATATATTTTAAAATTAATGAATGACTTGAATTGTTATGAGAGATCACGAAATCGGTCCCATGAAGCAATCTACGCGCATAGACTTTCTGAAAACACAATCAAGGAAAAAAAAAACAAATATAAAGAAATTTTATACGTGGTTTCCAAAAATGAGTTCAGAATACATTTACGGCTCACACCCATTTCTAATAAAGAATGGAGCACAAGTTTACAATTAAGAATCGAATACGAGTTACATAGGCTTGCATACAGTAAGTAACCTTACAAAAGTAATTACTAGCTGATGGAGAACTGGCAAATTAGACCGAGTCAGGATTCACAAACCCAACAGACATGATCCATATTTTGTGAAGAAGGGCAAATTGCCCAGTATCAGAAAACTGGCCCATCCTTCCACTGCCAAGCCCATCAATTGCGACAACGGTTGGGCCTGAAATTTCCACAAAATAGAGATAGGCATAGGGTGGTTGCTGCATTGAAAGTGAACATGAGCAACTGCTTGCAAATTCACTTTGCGGTACAAAACCATGTGACCCAGAGAGAGAGAGAGAGAGAGAGAGAGAGTAGCGCAGCAGCATGCACTTGTTCTTCACCCCTTTTTTCATGTGATTTGATTACCATATTAATCCAATAAAACCTTCTCATATTCTGCCTGTGATTGGTTTCAATATACCCTCCTCAGTAAGCCTTAATTACTAGCTCCTGTATTTATTCATTTCTCACTTTCCTCCATTTCACTACTCACATCTCTCTCTCTCTCTCTCTCTCTCTCTCTAAGGCATGAACGGGTTCATCTGTATGATGATGGTGCTGTTTTTCATTCTTCTCCTTGTTCCGGACGCGATGCCGGCTAGGAATATTGCCATGTCTCATCAAAGTAACGCTTCATATCTTCTTGTTCTCGAGTTTTATTATTCCTGTACTCTAATTTGGTTTCTTGGTCCCACGTAGGGAAAATCGATCCTTAAATTGCACGACAAGTTGAACTCCTAACTTTCTATTTCTTACGGCTGATGCCGTTGGGCCAAAGGTTTCTTGGTGAATTAATATCGTACATAATAAAACACAAAGTAGATAGCTATGTTTGGTATAGCTACATATATATAATGTAAACAAGTTTTTGTGATACATAAAGAAATTTTACGTAGTCCGATTTTCTACCCCCAAATGTACCTACTACCTAGAGAGAGAAAGCGTACCCGTTGGTGCCAACAAAATTTTGTCAAAATCATTTTCATGCTTGAGAGAATGTAAAAAATTCAAAGCTGCATTTATGTGGCTTGTTGTGTCAAAAAATCAAAAATTAGAATTTAATGTTGCTCCACCTATTTGACTAGTGCTCTAAATATTGCTACCTCAATCAATGAACAGGCGATCAAGTTGCTTATGCTGGTTTCTCTGGAGATGCTCTTACGCCTGTTGGATCGGACACGAGCAATGTGGTCAAGCGCCAATTGCAAGCGAAGAGGAAACCGATATTCAGAAAGAGGAGAGGTCATGACACGGTCCAAATCGCCGGTTCTAGACTACCTGATTGCGCACACGCCTGTGGTTCGTGCTCCCCGTGTCGACTGGTTATGGTTAGCTTCAAATGCTCATTGCTAGCCGAGGCCGAGACTTGTCCCATGGCGTATAAGTGCATTTGCAATACCAAGTCATTCCCCGTTCCATGATCATCACATCTTTGTCTCACAAAGATAGTCTTCTCCCGAGTTCCGTCTAATTCAATCTTCAACGATAAAATCCTGTGTTTAGAGATTTAATTTAAAAGGTTTAATTTATGGCGTACATAGAATGTTTTGTGTTTAATTTGTGTCCTACACCCACGAAGAATTTGGTCTACAGAGTTTACTTTTTGTTGTTTGTTTGGTTCTTGACCTTTTATACGTTAAGTAGTCTTGTTATGTGAGAATCGATCTCATTGCAGTGTTTGACAAATAGAGATTTAGAGATGCCAAGTGAATTGATAATTTAGTGATCATAGGCACTATGTACTCCTATACATTAAATAGTGTTCAAATATCTCTAACTGTGACAAACACTATTTTATTTCGCAGAGCAAAATGAAAATAATGATTTAGGAGAAAAATTTGGGTGCTGGAAAGGTACCACGTGGCGGTACCATCGCTTATTTTGGATGGATTTTAAATGAACTCTTTCAGCAAAGAGTTTAACTCTTCGGTGTAAGAGTTTATGAAAATCAAGACCACTGATTGCAGAGATCGATGGCTGTGATTAGGAGTGCCCAGCGGATCACCTGACCAACCCGAACCATCCAGAACCCACCCAAGATATGCTATGAATGGTTGCGGTTCAAGAAATATTTTTCTGGTGGTTGCGGTTATGGTTCGGGTTGGGTTTGGTTAAAACCGACCAATCCGTGGACAAACTGTATAAAAAATGCTTGCAGATCTGGATGTTACCTGATCTGTCAAATCCGCAACCAAACCGACCCATCTGTATGTCACCCACAGATGGTTGCAGATCTTAAAAATGATAATCCGCTATGAGCGAATTGGGTTGAGAACCGACCCGAACCGTTCGGAACCGAACTGTGGACACCCGCCCCTAACTTTGATGGAGCCTTGTAAGTACCATTTCAGACACCATGCGCTATCCTATTTGCTAAACAATCCTATATAAACGAGTTGAGCTGAGCTGAGTTTTAGAGTATTGAGCTCAAATCATTTACAAGCCTAAAACTGCGCGAGTTTGGCTCGATCACCCAACAAATTGAGCCAAACATAGCTTCGAGCTATTCGCGAGAAACTCGGTTTGTTCGTATCTCTACGTGAAAGTGATGTCTAAATTGGTATGATTGCCCAAGCATGGGTACTATTTGTAGGAATGCATGTATCATGATCATTCTGTTATTTATAGTATTATTTTATTATAAAATTACAGAAGTGTGGTCTCAGCAAACTAGGTGATTTTTAAAATTGAACGTAATGCACGAAGTGTGGTCTCCGCAAACTAGGTGATTTTTAAAATTGAACGTAATGCAAACACACACACACACACACACACACACATATATATATATATGTATATAGGGGATCGCAATCTATTGAGGACTCCCTCAAACAAAAATTCCGTGCGGACTTGGCCATTTTTCAACTTTTCGGATTAAATTTTGACGATCCGAACCGCTCAATGTTTTTAAAATGCATTTTCCAAGGTTCACGCAGAAAATCTTCAAAAAACAAAATCTCCGGAAGGGCTTGATCGATCAGTTTTTGTTTAGCGTTTTTAACAAAAACTGATCCGGTCAAGCCCTTCCGAGTATTTTTTTTTGAAGATTTTCCGCGTGGACCCTTAAAAATGCATTTTAAAAACATTGAGTGGTTCGGATCGTCAAAATTCAATCCGGAAGGGTGATGTCCGCAAACTGTTATCCTAAGAGAGTCCTTAGTAGATCATTATCATATATATAGGTACTATTTGTAGGAATGCATGAATCATGATCGTCTTGCGTACTTGAATATTGTATCTATCATATCTAATTCCACACATTTGAAAATGCAGTAGTAAATATCACAGAAATGATTAGTGGGTTACAACAAATTTTGACTAGGCTCACAAAAATTGAGCTCAAATCATTTACAAGCATAAAACTGTGCGAGAGTTTGGCTTGATCACCCAACAAATTGAGCCGAACATAGCTTCGAGCTATTCGCGAGAAACTCGGTTTGTTCCTATCCCTACGTGAAAGTGATGTCTAAATTGGTATGATTGCCCAAGCATAGGTACTATTTATAGGAATGCATGTATCATGATCATTCTGTTATTTATAGTATTTTTTTTTTTATAAAATTACTGAAGTGTGGTCTCAGCAAACTAGGTGATTTTTAAAATTGAACGTAATGCACGAAGTGTGGTCTCCGCAAACTAGGTGATTTTTAAAATTGAACGTAATGCAAACATATATATATATATATAGGTACTATTTGTAGGAATGCATGAATCATGATCGTCTTGCGTACTTAAATATTGTATCTATCATATCTAATTCCACGCATTTGAAAATGCAGTAGTAAATATCACAGAAATGATTAGTGGGTTACCACAAATTTTGACTAGGCTCACCATAAAAATGAAAGGACAGACTAAAAAGGTCTTTGATTAATTCTAAATGCATACCAACAAAGTGAAATTTTGATATGTCAACAAAATTCCCAAGACTAGTTCAGTAAAAGCCTCCAATATTCCACATTAGGAGTAATTCAATTAAGGTTTATTCAAAGTTGATATAATAAACTATATGATTCGATGTATGTAAGGACAGGGTAAAAGAGGTGCATGGATCGATCCACTGATAGAACCGGCCGGACAATCGCTCTACTCACGTTTCAAATTTTCATTAGAAATAGAGTAATTTTTCTGCAAGAAATTTAAGATTCCCTATGTTCGTCTGCCTATTATCATTTGTTAGGAAATCGGAACACAGATAGACATGCGTAATGGAAAAACGGAAAAGGAAAATTAGACGCAAGATATACGCGGAAAACCTCAACGTGAAGAAAATTACGGGAGCCACACCAGTCCACTATGAAATAAAAGATAAGAGTACAAGTTTTCTCGCAATCTCTTTGAGATTTGCATTTTCTCGTCTCTTTCTGTTTTTTTTTCTAAAAACTGATAGCTCTAAATATTAACAAACTGCTAAATAAATAGGTCGGGCCCTATGCTCGAAATTTCACACCGAGGTCAAAAAATATCATTGTCCCTATGGGGACCCCCTAGGATAGACCATTGTTGAAAGTTGTCTGCACCCCAAAATCGTTTTGAACACTCACGCACACGGCTAATCAAGAGCTTTTCTAGCTTAAGTTATATATTTCGAATAATTGAGTAAAAATTATAATTTTACCCCATTCTAGTAACTCTCATCGAGACGAACCTGTACCTCTTGACGCAATTACTAACAAACACATACAAAAAAATGAATAAAGACAAATTAAACCAAAGAATTCGTAAGCCAATAACACTGGAACGAGCTCTTTGTATCAAGCAAAATTAATCCACTCAACCTTAAATCCTGCATTCGTCTATGAATTAATGTATAATCTGCTACTCGTGGTGAATTGACGCTGATATCAGAAGACCTTCATGGAGGACGTACGATTACAAAAACTCACAAAAAAAAATAAAAAATTTCGATGCCACGAAATGAAGTCATGTAAGGCGAACATATAGTTCAAAACTAAAAAATGGATGGATGATCAGATTCTCTCCTCTCTTTTTTTTCCGCCTCCTCTAATCAAATGGGTTAGATTGAATTTGTGTAGCGATTCTTGATCAGCTGGGAAATCCACCCGACCTATATTAACGTTCAAACTTAGGTCATAACCAATCTGTCATAAAGGAAATATTGATCCATCACCATGTCGCGGGCTCAGTCACCAAACCCCCCACCAAAATGCAATTTAAATTAGAGCCCCTTTTCTGACCATCTGATCCTGGTATCAAACTCAAGACCGATGGGAGAAAAGCACCAAAAATTAGGATAGAGTCAGAGAGGGGCTAATAGGAGCGGTCGCCCTTATAAGGAAAAAAAAATCCTCTAATATTATATAGAAAAAAAGAAATTTTCCTATGAATTATATAGGCTCGCCCCTGCAAAATCTATTTGGAAAAAAATTTGTCCCTGCGTAGTGAAATTTCTGACTCCGTCCCTGCCAAAAATGATAGGAACACAACCATTTTGACACAACACAGAACACAACCTCTCACATACACGTACGTCCTACGCACATTTATTACGCGGGACCGGCGTGCATGTGATCAGGGAATGGTTGTGTTTGGTATTGTGTCTGGATGATTGTATTCCGAGCATGATGGATCAGGTTCGCGCAAAATCCTATTTATTCATTTTTAAAGATCTTATATATATATATATATATATATATATATATATATATATATATATATATATATTCACACACACACGCTTATACATTTCCGTTCAATTAATCCATAATTTCTCAGCAACATACAGAGGCATGCATGGATTAATAGTTTTCACTTTTCACAGACATAAAATTCAGCCCTCCGGCATTCAACTGGAAGAAGTGGAATGTTTGGTCGGCCAATGGAAGAATTCTCTAACCTTTTATAGTATTATTTTTTATGTTATGCAGAAAGAGATGGTGAGACTCACTCTGGAACCGTATTTGAAGGGCTGATGACGAGTAAATTATGCCATCCGGTCCCTATAGTTTGAGAAATATTTTACTTAGGCCATCGTGCTTTAAATAAATGTTTACATGACTTTAGCTTCATACTTGTAATAATTAAATTCTGATGTGGCCCTTTAGTTGGACTTTTGTTACAATTAAGTACACATGAAAAATCTTTTAATATTTGTGCTTCATGTGGCAGGGGTTTGATCAGCTATGGTGTCTATGCCAACTTTGTTGAAAGCTAGAAATTTGAAAGTGTTAGCTTTTGTATTATCATTAATCATTTTCAATGCAACAATTAGCGAGTGTTAATACGTCTATTAGTGATGTAGCTAACATTGCATCTTGCACAACAATTTATGTATACAACCTATTGATTTAATATTGTTTAGTTGACAATTGAGAAAGTTGTTATGTTATACAAGGCAATACTACATTGGGATACATAATTTAAAGCAAATTCAAGTGCAAGTTATGTGACTTTGTTTTAGTTTGTAACTTACTATTGTGGGTTCAAAGTGTTTGGTACATGGGACCACGCCATGGATACTTAGTACATAGGTGGAGAGGAGTGGTGAAAAGTGGGGTCAAGACACGCATCGAATAGAGAAAAATATCTTAAATTAAAGATAAATTATTGAGTATACCCTAATAACACTACTTGCATACAATATATATACTCTCAACTTTATGCATTTATTTCTTCAATTTTGGGGGCAGACCATTGAGATTTTTGCCCAAACCACGGAAGGGGTTGAAAGACAAGAGGCGTACTTCCTTTATCCATCTATGGGGATCATCTCCAACCCAACAAATATTAGAGAATAATCTCGAAGGCTCTACATATTTTCATATTAGAAAAGCAAATATTATTAACTCAAATAAAGTAATTAATTATAATAAGTGAATGAGGCTAGGAATCAAACAACATCACGGCTAGAATTGTACATCTTGACTAGGTTGACACATACGGAGTACAATTTAACGAACCATCTACTAGCTTACGTTAAATTTGGCAAGATGCTCACAACAAGAAACCTCAACCAAAATTACGTTCAAGATTTGAGTAATCTATGTTGTCAAATTAGATAGTCATCCTCTCCACATCACCAACTTTTAACAATCCCGTAATCCAAGAATATCGAAAATATCGTTGTGGAAACTTATCATAAGTTCAAGATTAGAGTGACCTAACACCACCAAATGATTAACCCGCTTGTCTACAATTCATGACTCGGCTTTGCCTAAAATAGTAATTATACATTTTTGATTGACTAGACAAAGGATCCAAACATATTGGAATGAAATCCTCTATGCTAGATTTTGTCTGTGCCTTTGTTCTAATACATTTTTAACTATTAAATACATGTTAGTTTTTTAAACGCTGAAATTTTATAAGACAATCCAACAGCTCAAAACAAATTGGCAACAGAGGAATAAAGGATTTGGTAACAAAGGATGTAGCACCAAACATATTTGGCAGTGTGAGTGTTAAATCGATAAGACTTACAAATAAACTTGCCATAATTAATGAACATTTGCTAATACTTCAGGGGGTGAACAACGTAATTTTTTACCCCGTCAATAATACTTCAAAAGACCGTTAAAAGAGCTGTTCAAAGAGTCAAAAGAATTTGTTGTTTCCTGTCTTCTGTCAAATTACACGGTTTAATGCAAACATTCACGTTCAAGTTTTCAACGTTATACATTTCCCACTAAACCAAAATTTTTTTTATACCCTGTTTTACAAGTTCACAAGCCCTATTTAAGGACCACCCAACCAACGTACCTTCAAGTACAAAATCTAACCACCACATCACAGCAAAAAGTGCTCACCAAAAGAGGAAACAAAAAACCACCTAGGGTTTCCACAAAAGATTTAAAAAGAAAAAACATGCAGCGTTCAAGAGCCCTAAGCTTAATGCAACGTCAAGTTCTCAACCACCGGATCCGAAAGCCGTGCGATGTCTTTATCAACCATAGAGGCATTGACACGAAGCGAACGGTGGGGTCATTGCTCTACGACCACCTTTTCCGGCTGAATCTCCGGCCTTTCTTGGACAGCAAGAACATGAAACCGGGGGACAAGCTGTTTGAGAATATTGATAGGGCGATAAGGGAATGCAAGATTGGTGTGGCGGTGTTTTCGCCGCGTTACTGTGATTCGTACTTTTGCCTTCACGAGCTGGCTCTTCTTATGGAGTCCAAAAAGAAGATTATCCCGATCTTTTGCGACGTTAAGCCGTCAGAATTGAGGGTTTTGGGCACGGGAAGTGTGCGGGAAATGGAGGTGAAAAGGTTCGAAGCAGCTCTTGAAGAGGCTAAGTTCACCGTGGGGGTCACGTTTGATTCCATTAAAGGGTGAGTCTAGTCTTGTCAACTTCTTGCATGCATCTTGTTAAAAATGCAAAAGGAATACTATAATGTTACCTAAAAAACCATTTTTTGTAAACAACAATAAGATATAAAAACAATGAGCATTTTCGTTCACAAAAAAATATTTGTGAAAATGTTCAGAAGAATTAGTTTTCGACCAAATTAATAAAAGGTCAATACATTTTTTTGATTAAATCTTTTGGTTAACTAAAATGTACGCCCAGTGCGCAATGTGACCTCTCTTAATCTATCAAGGAATGCAGTCATATAATTGCGTTGCGACTATCCATCAAGAAAAAGAAAAAACAAAAAGGTTTCCAAACCCGTAAAAGTTTTGTAACAAAAATGGTAAGAATGAAATGAAGCCGGTCAGCTTAGGCGCATTTCGACTAATTCAGAATAATCTAGTAAAGTAATGCAATTTATTTTTTCCAAACTTGGGTTATAACGTCACGGTTTGTGTTGATTTTGTTTGCAGGAACTGGTCGGATGTGGTGACAAGTATATCTGAAATTGTGATAGATAGCTTGACAGAGATCGAGGCGGAAAAGCAATTCCGTCGCCAGACTGCCGGAATCTACTTCCCAAATGTTTCTCGGGCTTCACCGATAATGAAGCAATATTGAGGACCTCGTTAAGAACTGAAAATAATCAGTTGAGAACTAGAGCCATTAGTTTATTGCATGGAGAAATTTCTCTCACTAATAAAAATGTATAAGTTGATTTTTATTTTAGGTAGATGATTTATTGATTTTCTTTTAATTGTAGAAGAACAGGAGGTTATGGGCACAGACTAACGTTAATTGCCACACTTTTGTAGAATTGATGTAAAATTTGTTCAATAAAAGAGATTTATTTACTTCTCCTTTAAACGTATCTCCTTGTTTGGGCTTTTCCTTTGATCCTTGTGTTGGGGTTTTGTGAAAGCTTGATTCGATTTAATTTACGCTTCACTGACAATTCGAATTTTGACCTAGACGGGGATATTATGGTAGTATCTCGTAAATCATAGGTTATGAATTACGCTAGCGGATCCGTTATCATGAACTCTCTAGTTTGTCCATCTGAGCAATCAACAGCTCAGATTTCACCACACCTCAAATAAATGTGAGTCATCCATGCTCATCTACAAATCTGAACCGTTGATTGCTCAGATACACATGACAGTGAGTTGTTTTTTTTGAACAGCAAAAGATTTTATTAATCATGTAAATAATACAAGGATTAAAGGGAAGCGAGTGCAAGACGGCATCACAACGAAAGGCTAAACCAATCGACAATCATATTGCTATTGTGTGACAGAGTTTTCGGGATAACAGATCTGTTTCTCATGAATTATATATTGCTATTGTGTTGTAGCAGATGTAACTCTTGTACTACCTTGATTTGGTACATTGTGAAATTGGTGTGATCCATAGATGTACTCAATATTTTTTAGGGGTGAGCATGCACCGGAATTGTCCGGTTTTATGGTACACCAAGAACCAAATTATTACTTACGAATTTTGAATTTGGAGAACCAAACCAACCCATAAAATTAATATAACCAAACCAATCCAAACCATTAAAACACGGCTCGGTTTCAATTTGGAACCACAGTTCTTTTGAAATTTAGATTTCATCTTAAACTATATAAAGTAATTAAAATTGCATAGATAAACTAAACCAACGATTATATTAAACTTATGTCTATTAAAATTACCAAAACTCGCTAGGAAGAGTATAATACCAAGAATTAGTGAATGAATAAATTATTATATTAGAAAATTAATTACCGAGCCAAAACATTAGGAAATCAATAGATTATGCCCAAGTCATGAATATTTAGTTCATTAAATCATACGAATAACTTCTCATCTGTACCTATTCAAAAAAAAAAAAAAAAAACCTTCTCATCTGTAGAAGTTTAGGTAACTAATCTTAGAAGTGAAAGAATATGATGGTGGAATGCAACATTAGATTAATTAGGAAATTGATTTACTAAGTATTAGGAAAAAAAGTTTATTTAATGTATCTAAATCTAATTATATAATATATTTCTTGCGCGTGATTCAGATTAGTTTGGAACCATAACCATTTGACACAAACCAAACCATTTAACACGGTTTCTACTTTTTTAAAACAGGGACCAAACCACATTAGTAAAAATCCAAACCAAACCATTTGGTTTGGATTGGTTTAGACTGGACACGTAGATTGACGATTATTTTGTTCACCTCTAATATTTTGTTAGTGAACCACGTAAATTTTTTGTATCTTTGTATTCTTCTTCTAGGATGTACACAATACTAGAATACTGAACATCCAACCACAACATTGCCTATATATGACTCGCACTTTTTCAGAGTTTAAATAATTTCTTGTAATTTGACGTAATTGAATCCCAATTTGAACATCATACATTAATGTAATACCCATGTTTAGGGTCTCAGCGAAGAGCGACCAAAATCAACTTCACAAGCCCAAGAAACTTAGGTTTTGTATGGGATTTATGGAACGAATGAAAAGGAATAGAGAATAGTGGGGACAGTTAAGTATTTTCATTTGTACGAATTTACAAAGAAAATGAGGGGAAAATCAAGGGAAAATGACTATCCCTAGTTTGGTTTCAAGAGAGAGAAGAATGAACATAAAAGAAATATGAGTTGTTGTAACTAACTTTCTCCACGCTGTTACATTCACACCCTCTCACTCATACCTCCGCTCATACCCTATTGTGTGAGACGTATCTTGGGGTTTCACGCAAATGATAGTAGCTGCTCAATTTCTTAAAAAACTCTTTTTAAGGGTCTTTGTGAAAAATCAAGTTAGTTAAATACCAGTAAAGGCTTGATTGATTCATTCAAATTTCAGTTCTTGAATCAAACTGAACAAAACTTTAACAAACTTATCAAGTTTTTAATGATATCTAATTGAGTAGATATTTTTTCAGGAACTCTTAAAAAAATATTCTAACTTAAGTGGCTTCGATCATTCGTGTGAGGCCTCGAGGTAGGTCCCACACAATGGGGTGTGAGCAGGGTGTGAGTGAGAGCGCGTGAGAGTAGACATATTGTTTAAATTCAAATTTCTGGAAAAGACATTTGACTTTCCCAAACAGGCAAAAAAGAAATTTTTCACTACTATTTTCTTTAACTTTGTACTCCTTTCCTCAAGTTCCTGACAAAGTCTTACTAAACATAAGGAAAGGAAAGAAGAGCAGAGATATGGGATGTTTGGGAGGCTCCTTTTTTATTTTTTGGCTTTATGATTTTTTGGATTATGATCATAATATATTTTGAATCTGGTAGAGTGTTTGTGAGAAATGTGCATAATGTATTTTGTAACAGGAGTAATGCTCGGGATGTAGTGCATAATACATTACGTAGGTCTTGCGTCCTTGGATTGTATCTCAATGTGATTGCCCCAAGCATAGGGTTCAGGAGACGTGTGGCATAGTAACCGGAAGTTCGGGTCGAGTCCTCAGGGACCGAATGAGCTAAGCGTGTAAATTGACTCGCGATTGAAGGTTTAGCCTTAAAGCGGCAAACTAGGCTTTGGTGGTTTGTGGGTGGAATTAACTTAACTACGTGAATGACTCGAGAGATTACAAGACTAAGTAAAAACAAGGCTAAGTCAAGGGGTTCACAACACCCATGCCTTAGGCCGAACCACTCTCCTCTAAAATAACCGGCTCGGGGCGTTGTTAAACGACCCCGAACGGAAGATTTGGTACTTAAACTCGTTTGACTAGAAAAATAGTGTTTCTCAAAGAATAGGATTCTTGTGCCATTTATACAAACATTTTGATTGCCATAGCCTGAAGCATCACACGTGCCAAGTGGACGAGCCCTTGGCTAAGCGTGATCAATGGGATTAACAGATCGCAATTTTGATACATAAAAATCAATCTTAACTCTTTGATTAACAAATAATGTTTGCATTAAGGCGAGGTGAGTGAAACCACCTAAGTCACGGGGTGCTAATCACCCCGTGACCGAGCCTATAACGACTACTCGTTCACTACTAAAGAAAACATGGCTATTTTTATAAAGGAAATAAAGAACATAACAAATGCTAATAAAAACTAATTTTTATTAAAGCTAACGACTATGCCAACAACGTTAATACTTAGGAAAACAACCAACACGCATGTAGTACTAGAGTTTAAGTGGAATGAAAGCTAGAACATGAGAACAAGATTTCATTGTTAAAAACGCAAATAAACTAGATTTTCAGAACAACTATTCGATTACAAGAACTATTATAATACGACAAAATAACGTACAACACGCACTTAAATGAGTTCCTAGTGAGAGAAAGCTTCAAAATGACATTAATGGAGATAAGGCAAAAAAACTTAAAGCTCCTAAAAATCTAGTAGTTGAGGTCCCTGGGAGAGAGAGGAGGTAAGATATTTATACAAAATATCACCATCCTCCCTCAAACATCTAGAAGCTTTCTGCTAGTAGTAAGATTTCGGAAAAAAGTGGCACCATAAAGTAACTTGTGTGTCGTCAAAAGGTGGCCGGAACACCTCCTAGGATCGATCCTTCTGTTATTTTTTTGAGATTTTTCCTTCATTGGATCGATCCATTGAATAGCATGGATCGATCCATGTCTCACTGGTGAGCTTCATTTCTCTGTTGGATCAATCCATTCTATCCATTGGATCGATCATAGCTTGACTGTTGGCTTGAATTTCCTCTAATGGATCGATCCAAATACTCCCATGGATCGATCCAATACCTTAGGGAATGGGTTTGTGGAATTTCAAAATTCCCGAGCCTTGCCGAATCTTCGTTGCTTGGCCCTCTGAGGCTCGGGGATTCCATGCCATGGGGCACGCTGCCCTTGCTTATTGGGATGCTTCCCGGGGCGCTTCAAAACGCCGTTATTAGCTCAGTTTTTACCTGTAGCTCACGATACACACTTTGCGCAACGTTAAACATATAAAGTGCCAAAACGTGCGTGTGTGTGATCAAAATGAGGTAGATAAGCCCGTGCATCTACACTATTAGGGGCTTATCATAGGTCTATTTATTAACCAAAATGGAAAAAGTGGAAAATGAGAAGTCAAAAATCTTCTCACACACCTTCTGTTTGCTTCTCCTCTCTAATGTCAGATTCTCACATAATGCATTTTGCAATTTCTAGCCAAACACCCAAAAGCCAAAAACGTACAAATGGAAAGTTGACAAAGAGCTAGGTTGCCAAACAAGCTTAATTGTTAATTAAAAAAAAAAAACATGAAGAAAATGTAGAAAAAAGTCTATTGTGATCAAAACATTGTTTTTTTCCCATCCGTGAAAGTGAAAAGTTGATAAAGAGGGAGTATTAAAAAAGTCTGAGGAAAATGTAGAAAAACGTTTATTGTACCCAAAACACTGTTTTATCCCCTTCACACTTTAGAAATTTTCCCTTCTCTCCCCTTCTTTTCCCTAAGGGAAACAAACATGGGATAAAACTTGGTGAAGGTTTTCAAATCCCATCCAAAAAAAGGCAAACAAATATGAAATTTTGGGTCCCACTTTATCCCAACCCCAAATCCGTACCAAATATAAAAAGTGCTTCCCATTGGCTAGGATAAAAGCCCTGAAATCAAATCAGTCAAGCTACAAAGTATTTTGAGAATTTCAATGGTTGAATTTTCTTCTTCTTCTTCTTCTCACTTTACAATTAGAAAAGAAAATTTCTTGGTACTTAATTATCCACAGGTCTTCGTTACCACGCGGCGATGCTTCGAGAGCAATGAATAATCACTCAAGAAACCAGGCATTAGAATTCAGTAGAAGTAAAATCCTGGAAGGAAAGAAGAAGAGTAAGGGAGGTAAGTGGAGAGGGAAAATGAAGGCCTGCCTCTAATTATCCGGTACACCGCGCACCCCATTCCTTCCGTCATCTCTTCGACTTACGGCATCATCAACGGCCATAACCCAGCTGCCCAGAGCCCCACCACTGCCATCACTATCTCTGCACCCAAGCTCATCTCTCTCTCTCTCTCTCTCTCTCTACAATCACATTTTTCTAACCATTTAACACGGTTTCTGCTTTTTTAAACTGGGACCAAACCGCATTAGTAAAAAACCAAACCAAACCAAACCAAACCATTGGTTTGGTTTGAACTGGACACACAAATTGATGGTTGCTTGACCAACCAGGTGACTTAAAATAAAGACGCGTCCCAAGCGTAGGACTCTCAACTGATGTAACATGATATCTGGAAGTACCGTAGTCGAACCACAGAGACGGACGAACGTGTGCAGGACTCAAAGATGACGGGTTCACAATTTATCTTGGCTCTTAGCTAGCCACCCCTTATTTAATGAGGTTGATTTACTAACTCAATTACCAAACTAAATTTACTAAATGTGGATTTAAAAAGGAGAGTACAGTTGTAGGAACCTAGCGTCCGCAACTAGCCTAACCAATGTTTACTCCGGCCATAATTATTCATTTTATTGATTTTAGAATAAGAAAAAGGATCCCTAACAAATGCGCACCACCTATCACCAGATTCCGTGTGCATTCGAATTCCAGTGATGCCTGGATTTTGTTTGTTAGACGAGTTTTCGTTTTCTAAAATTGCTCAAAAATTAAATTAATTCGATTCTAAGGTAAGAACATTAATCAAACTAGCCACGGGACGCCTTCGCCCCGCAGCCGCATTCTATGAAATTACTCACTCATGACTTTAATAAATGCAGCAAACATATTAAACTTAGATCTAACCATGATTCTAATAACTGAAATAGAAACAAAACATGATACCACAAATTTGCAAGGTCGAACGGATTTGAACACCAAGAATTGAAATGCTGAAAAACTTGAGAACTTGAATTAAGCTTGAATCTGCAAAGATAATCCTGAGAGCAGCCACAAAAGTTAAAGAAAAAACAAAAATGTAAACTATGAAGTGTGTAACCCTAATCTTGAGTGTTAAGAGGGTTTTTATATTAATCCCCTTAATTTACAATTAAAATCCTAAAACAAATCGGAATTTTCTCGCATGAATACCCAAAACGACTATCCCTAGTTTGGTTTCAAGAGAAAGAAGAATGAACATAAAAGAAATATGAGTTGTTGTAACTAACTTTTTCCGCTGCTACAATCACACCCCCTCACTCATACCTCCGCTTACATCCCATTGTGTGAGACCCACCTTAGGGTCTCATACAAATGATTGGAGTGGGTCAATTTGTTTAAAAAATCTTTGATTCGTTCAAATTTCAGTTCCTGAATCGAACTGATCAAAACTTTAACAAACTTATCAAGTTTTACCGATATCTAACTGAGTAGATTCTTTTTTAAGGGTTCCTGAAAAAGAATCTAAATTATGTGGCCCCGATTATTTGTGTGAGACCCCGAAGTAGGTCGCACACAATGGGGTGTGGGCGGGGTGTGAGTGAGAGGGCGTGAGAGTAGACTTATTGTTTAAATTAAAATTTCTGAAAAAGACATTTGACTTTCCCAAACAGCCAAGAAAGAAATTTTTCAGTACTATTTTCTTTTACTTTCTACTCATTTCTTCAAGTTCCTGACAAAGTCTTACTAAACATAAGAAAAGGAAAGAAGAGAAGAGATATAGGATGTTTGGAAGGCTCATTTTTTTTTTTTGGCTTTATGATTTTTTGGATTATGATCATCATGTATTTTGAATCTGATAGAGTGTTTGAGAGAAATTTGCATAATGTATTTTTCAATAGGAGTAGTGCTCAGGATGTAGTGCATAATTCATTATGTAGGTCTTTTTATTAACCAAAATGGGAAAAGTGAAAATTGAGAAGTCAAAAAGCTTCTAACAAACCTACTTTTTGCTTCTCCTCTCTAATGTCACATTCTCACATAATGCATTTTGCAATTTCTAGCCAAACACCCAAAAGCCAAAAATGTACAAATGGAAAGTTGATAAAGAGGTTGCTAAACAAACTTATAATTGTTAATAATAATAAAAAAAAGCATGGGAAAAATGTAGAAAAAATTCTATTGTGCTTAAAACATTATTTTTTCCCCATCTGTGAAAGTGAAAAGTTGATAAAAAAGGAGTATTTAAAAAGCCCAAGGAAAATGTAGAAAAATGTGTATTGTGCCCAAAACACTGTTTTTTCAATTCCCTCTTCTCACTTTAGAGATTTCCCCTTCCCTCCCTTCCTTTTCCCTAAGGCCCTATTTGTTTGGTTGGATTTGGGGTTGGGATAGAGTGGAACCCAAAATCTCATGTTTGTTTTTCTTTTTTTTGGATGAGATTTGAAATCCTTCACCAAGTTTTATCCCAATCCGTATGGGATATAAAAAGTGATTTCCAATGGCTATACCCGGTTGAACACAAACACTAGACATGGATTTTTTTTCATCCATTGACATCCTGAGCAATATCCCAAAAATTTCATATCCCACCCATATTTCATCCATTTATCTGTGATCAAACAAACAAGGCCTAAGATCCAAATAAACCCTAACATCCCATTTGGATGACGTATTAGTTTGAGAGGGATTAAATAGTCAATGATGATTAAATAAGAAGGGTGGGCCTACATTGATGTGACAATTAAGAAGGGGGATTAAATAGTACATGGTTCGACGATGATCCTCTCTCTCTTACTCTTTCTTGCACCGCGATGATCCGAAGATGGTTGATCCATTAAGCAGCAGATATATATGTTTTTTTTTCCCTGATCTTTTGTATTTTTAGTAATTTTTGGGTTTGTGTTCAAGATCTATTTTTTTTTTCATCAGGACATTAATTTTTTTATGGTTACCGATTGTAAACCCATTTGTATGACAAATTTGGTGAGATGTCAGTTGGAAGAGAAGGACAATTCAATCACTTCAATATAGAAAGAAATGAGTTGTTGTAACTAACTTTCTAAATTATGTGGCTCTGATCATTAGTGTGAGACCCCGAAATAGGTTCCACACAATGGGGTGTGAGTGAGAGGGAGTGAGAGTAGACTTATTGTTTAAATTCAAATTTCTAAAAAAGACATTTGATTTTCCCAAACAGGCAAGAAAGAAAATTTTCACAACTATTTTCTTTTACTTTCTACTCCTTTCCTCAAGTTCCTGACAAAGTCTTACTAAAAGTAAGAAAAGGAAAGAAGAGAAGAGATATGGAGTGTTTGTAAGGGTAATTTTTTTATTTTTGGCTTTTTGATTTTTTGGATTGTCATCATAGTGTATTTTGAATCTGATAGAGTGTTTGTGAGAAATGTGCATAATATATTTTGCAACATGAGTAGTGCTCGGGATGTAGTGCATAATTCATTATGTAGGATGAAATCGCCGATATTAACAAGAGAGAGTACTGCGAAGAACCACCTACCAAAACCCACCACCGACATGATTCTCATCCCAATCCACCGCCAACATGATCCTCATCCATGATTGTTTCCATGAACATAACCTCTGTCTGTTGAATACTTCCAAATTTTTTCCCCGATTTATTTTTTTGTCTTCCTCCATAATTTCTCACCTCTCAAACCTAACTCCTCAAATCCTCCACCTCTGCTCCCTCAAACCTCTTCAAATCTACTCTTCTCTCACCCTCTCCTCTTCCAGACCTTCCCTCTCTGGCGGATCGATCCTTTTCAGCTTGGTTTTGAAAAGCCCTTTTCTTGGGTTTTCATCTCTCATTTTTCAGATCTACTGCCAACAGAGCATCTAAAAGATTATCCACCTACATTTTCGGAATCCTTGGGCAGTGGGGCTTTCATCCTCTTTTATCCATCGTTTTCCAGCAATTTTTTCGACCATCTTCTGGTGATTCATCCTCTGCTCAATGTGATCTCTTCTCTGCTTGTTGTTGGCTGTACTTTGATTGCCCTTTTACTTGAGGTATTTCGCGGTGCTTTTTATTTTACTACCAGTTGTGTTCTGGTTGGGTTTTTGTTTGTGCCCAGTTTTCTGTGTGCATTGATGTTGTTTTGGGTTTTTGAAGTTGCAACATATGATTCTCTAGTTCAATGGATAGTGTGTGTTCTGGATTGTTTACTATTTTTGTAGACAATCTCCCTGAGGATGTTGGTATTAGTTGGTTCAGAAAGTTTTTCTATCAATATGGGATTGTAAAAGATGCTTACATTCCGGTTAAGTGTAGCAAAGTTTCTAAAAGGAGATTTGATTTTGTGCGGTATAACTATTTGTCTTTGGCTGAGGTGGCTATATCCAAAGCTAATGGCTTTTGGATCGATGATAGAAAACTTTTGTTAAGTGGCCTACTTTTGAAGTTCAAAGGAATAAGCCTCCTCAGAATAAGGTTGAAAAGGTATTATTCAATGAAAATGGTGCAAAGTTTTATGAACTAAAGAATGCAGTCGGATTCAGTTCATCTTTTGCTGATGTGGTCACTCAAAGAAATCAGAGTAAGCCCGTTAGATCTTCTGTTAATGTTTCTGTTGATGGCAACAAATGGTTAGATATGAGCGCCGTAGGATGGTTCCCTTCTCCAAGGAGTTTGGATTCCTTGAAGGCCTTTAATCATCATGCTCCTAACCTTCATCTAATTGATAAAGATGGTGATGATGATGAAGTTGACATCGATAAAGATAATGAAATGGAAGATAGCAATGCCGTTGTTGATACTAAGGTGGATGATCCAAATAACTTGACAAAGGGGGCTGAAAATGAGAAGATAGACAGTTGCAACAAATCTATGGAAAGGGGAGATGAGTCTAAGTTTGATGTTGATGACGACCGCTTCTTGGAGCCGGATTCAATTGGGTGCAGATGTGATTATTCTCTTTCCAACTGTGACTCATTGATGGGCGATTCGAGAGAGGATATTGATTCATTTTAGGATGCTGCAGCTACGAGACAACTAGATAACACTATGGAATATGTTGTTGAGGTGGCAAATACTAAAGATGGGGCTAATAGAAAGTATGAGGAGTCGACATCCCATTCTGTTGCAAACCAAATCCTTATTCAAGCAGCAATCACTGGGATAAAAGGAAAAGGAAATAGAAAGAGCATAAAAAAAATTCTAGGGTACAATAGAGTAAAATTTGGTGAAAACAAGGGAAAGGGAAACAAAAAGAAGTGTGTGGTGTTCAGCGGTGGCATCTGATGCTCTATCTGCATCTATTTCTTCAGGGGATATAAACAACAAGAATAGAATTCTTTTAGACGAAGCTCAAGCCATATGGGCAGTAAACAAGACTTTTGGGCTTGGCTATGATGGTGATGAAAATGAGGTCATTAGAAAGATTGCTAAGATGGAAGCAGTTAATAAGGCAAGGGCTGATGATAATATTTAATTCTCCTCTTTGATTTGTTTTAGGTTGTTGTTCCAGGCGAGTTGTGGTCTTTGTTCTCGTTGGCTTTCAGTTCATGAGGGTTTTTGCTTTTGGGTGGTGTGTTTCTTTTTGGGAGGTTTAGGTGCTCTTTGCGGATTAGGTTTTCTTTTTTTTATTAATGTTTGGTTGTCTTCTTATCAACCATCCAATCTTTTGGGTCTCGAGAGACTTTTTTGTCTTTTTCTTGCCCCGTTTAATCTTGTATCTTCGATATTTGATTAATAAAATCTTTTTTTCCTTGCAAAAAAAAAAATCATTGTGTGTCTTTTCATTAACCAAAATGGAAAAAGTGAAAAATGAGAAGTCAAAAATTTTCTCACACACCTACTTTTTGCTTCTCCTCTCTAATGTTACATTCTCACATAATGCATTTTGCAATTTCCAGCCAAACAACCAAAAGCCAAATGTACAAATGAAAAGTTGATAAAGAGGCTACCAAACAAGCTTATAATTGTTAATAATAATAATAAAAAAAATCATGAGAAAAATGTAGAAAAAAGTCTATTGTGCTCAAAACATGTTTTTCCTCATATGTGAAAGTGAAAAGTTGATAAAGAGGGAGTATTAAAAAAGCCCGAGGAAAATGTAGAAAAAAGTTTATTGTGCCCAAATTAAACACTAGTTTCCCGTTTCGGACCCCGTTCGCGTTCCGAAAAATGAGAACTTCGATGGGCAGTGGCCACAGGCGTAGTTATCGTGCCCGTGCGCCCTTGCGGTCGTACAAGGGAAGACGTTATGTACAGAATATCCCTAGACTGGTTAAAAGGACTAAGAGGGGAGTTAGGAAGCTACAATTATTTGATGAAGCATTAAGGGATGTTACTTTTAATAATCAAGGTTGTTCGAGATTGCTAAATGGGATTAATTTGGGAAATAAAAGGTCTGACCGTCAATCAGACAAAATTGTTGTGAAGGGCATTAAGTTAATTGGGAATGTGCAACTGGGTCAAGATGCAAAAGAGGAAGCTGTTGTGCACCATGTGCTATTGTTCATTATAAGTGACAATAGTCCATCAGATTCTGTCCCTACACCTGATAAGATATTTATCGGTGTCGGTGAGGGCAATCTAGAAACTTGGATTGTGGATCCAGATGAGTCAGATAGATTCAGAATGCTGAGGAAAATGAGGTTCAAGCTTATGGGTGGCAAGGACAAAGATCATTACAGAAGAGAAAGGCCCCCATATACAAGTCCTTTTAATTAATTTCCTTTTCTTCCTGAAGAGCTAAAACATTGGGCTGAACAAAATATTTTGTTTGTAAGTACGAATTTTGCACAATATGAACTTTGTCAAAATTGCCGGATCTCACTATACAGTGAAGACGACCGGATTAGATTAAAGCTACATAAAAATGAAATGCCAGATTTTTATGCTAACGAACCAATGCTATCTGACTCTAACAGGAACCAGAACAGCGGCCAATCCGCCCAATCTCCCTCTACTCGAAGGACCGCCAAGAACGGGAAAAACCGCTGGGCGAGAAGTCTCCGGGCGACACAACTACTTCTCGAGGTAATAAGTTTCAAGGATTACGACCAAGAAGCATGCTACAACGCCATCGATGACATCAAATACTCCACAAATCCAAACCAATTAATGAAGAATCTAGTTGGTCGCCAAAGAGATTTCAACGCCTTCATTAAGTTTCAAATGGACCTATTAATTAAACGCGGAATACCGTCTATTATCTTAGTTAATGGCGACAGCAGTTGGTTAGATGCGATGTCCCCAAAAATGAAAGAATGGTTTGATGTTAATGTAACCACGGTGATGATTAATGAAATTTTTTATTAATATATTATTTCTCCGAATCTCTCATTTAGTTACAACATTTCCCTTGTCATCAACTATTACATCTTTTGAATCATCACATTTTTTGACACTCATTATTACATTCCGTAAAACATCAGAAAATTCCTGAAGATCCATAACAACAGATCCTCTCCTATCAACTTCATCTCTTCTAGCACCAACTTCCGAAACAGATGGTCCAGGATCAAGCTCAGTAAAGCTAACACCACCTCTACGTCACGTCGACCTCGGATACACTAAGACGACCTCTACGTTCTTCAACAACTGATCCACCTTCTCCAAAGCCTCCTAATAACATATCGTTCCTCTTTTCTGGCAAACGCAATGACATAGTTCGGGACAAAATTGGAACAACTTTACTAGGAGCACAATGCCATACATCAACATTCTCTCGGGTGTATTTTTTTGATAACACCACAATAGATGGCGGTCTCATAGTTTGCTCATCTGGCATCTCGCTAGTAGAATACTTCAAATACCCCTTCATTTTACAATAGGTGACACCCCTTTTAATATTAGAATTTTCGATGCGATACTTAATTACCCACGGAACCTGTTTCTCGTTAAGCGAACAATATCCATTCCCGTAGTAGATTAACTCGCACTGACAATCCACAGGGAATACAAAATTGGCCGCTGTTCTGGTTGCTGTTAGAGTCAAATAGCATTGGTTTGTTAGCATAAAAATCTGGCATTTCATTTTTATGTAGCTTTAATCTAATCCAGTCGTCTTCACTGTATAGTGGGACCCAAAATACGCTTGCAGACTATCGTTCCCATCTAACCTCCGATCATAAACATTGACCCTTCTCACTTCAGAGATTTTCCCTTCCCTCCCCTTCATTTCCCTAAGGCCCTGTTTGTTTGGTTGGATTTGGGTTGGGATAGAGTGGGACCCAAAATTCCATGTTTGTTTGCCTTTTTTTAGATGTGATTTGAAATCCCTCACCAAGTTTTCCAATGGCTATATCCGGTTGAACACAAACACTGGACATGGATTTTCTCCATCCATTGACATCCTGAGCAATATCCCAAGAATTTTATATCTCACCCATATTAAATACATTTATCTTCGGTCAAACAAACATGGAGATCCAAACAAACCCTAAATCATATGCTAATCAGGTTTGTATATATAGACCCAGCTATTGATGCTCATGGGGATCTCTCAAGAGTTATATATAGCAAGCCAATTACCCTAGGCCCACGTAAGGAGTTTTCCAAATGAAACCAACATTTGCTAAAAATTTTAAAATATTAATTTTATTTTACTTTATTATTCGGGAAACTTCATATAAGATTTGGTCATGATAAGTGCCTCGTGAAGCATAACTCTCTCTCAAGGGACGCGTAAAGCTATAAGTGTGTGCTTGGAATATCAGATATGGAATATATGGGATGAGAGACAACATTGCCGGCCCTAATACTTTTGGGACTAACGCGAATTTTGTAGAAGGGCCCAAGTTTTTATGTTGACTTGTTAGTTGAGTGCTAAAAGTAGTAGGGGCAACCTAAATTTGCGAGCTTCAGACTATAGCCGACTCTGCGAGAAAACTGTGTGAATATATACCCAGGAACCAGTTGGCTTGGATAAGAGCCTCGAAATCCCTCACCTCAAAATGAAAAAACAGGCTAGAAAGCTGCTAAATGAATAGTAGCTAAATATATGACGTACTGCTGGTGTAACATTAAGCCGCGGTGCGATTTTAGTTTCAGTCTCGACATAAATGCGTTAGGTTTCGGAGTATAGCCTCTTCGCACATATATTTTGCGAGCGAAAAAAGACAGCCAGAGATAAGAACTGATTTACTCCAGTTAGATAGGAGTATTAGAGAGAAAAAAAGAACAAAAAACATGAATGAAGTCAAATCAGTCAAGCTACAAACTATTTGACAATTTCAATGGTTGAATTTTCTTCTTCTTCTTCTTCTTTTCACTCTACGGTTAGAAAAGAAATTTCTTGGTACTTATTATCCACGAGTCTTCGTCATGGTAGTGTTCCGAGAGCAATGAAAAATCGCTCGGGAAATCGGGGGCATCGGGATTCAGTAGAAGTAAAACCCTGGAAGGAAAGAAGAAGAGTAAGGGAGGTAAGAGGAGAGGGAAAATGAAGGCCTGCCTCTAATTATCCGGTACACCGCGCACCCCATTACTTCCATCATCTCTCCGGCATACCGCATCATCGACGGCCGTAACCCAGCTGCCCAGAGCCCCACCACCGCTATCACTATCTCTGCACCCAAGCTCATTTCTCTCTCTCTCTCTCTCTCTCTCTCTCTCTACAATCACATTTTTATAAGCAGTTGTTTGTTGTGAAGTGGGAGGGGGATCATATTTTCGGAGCTATAAAACGTTAGCTACCTGAAACGATGATTCTCTCAACTGCCAACTACCAGTCTCAACTCATATCCGGACTTCTGGTTAGATATATGGAACGTACAGAGTTTCATTTGTGTTTTGGCAAATTGTCTTTTTCATGGACCCACCAGAAAGTGGTTTACGGAAGCCGCTTTTGGAACGCCACCGGTACCTCATTGCAATGATCGGAACGATCATTTTGTAGGGTTCGTAGAATAGTGTGTATAAAATATATGCAAAAAATCAGCTCTATCTGGCATTGATATTATGAAATGATTCAGGCCCATGTTTTTTTGAGTTAAAATTTAATTTTTGACATACCTATTTATGTCGGGTTAAGCTGATTTTTTGCACGTATACATAATACACAATTTTACAGACCCTACAAGATGACCAATTCAGATGCTGGTGCAGCCCATTTTGAGGCTTCCGTAAACCCCCCTTGAGGGTCCGTGAAAAAGAAAATCTCATAATTTAAATGGATTAGCTATTTGTGTTTATTTAATTTTTTTTGCTTTTGCATTTGTTACTCGTGTGATATGCGACTGTTTGGTGGAGAGTGACTTTTTTTGTTTCAATTTCATGTGAGTTTTATTTGGGGAAGTTGAAGCCCGAGTAAGGCAGCATGTGGACCTAGACATCTCGATCAAGGAACCCCCAATTTCGTGTGAGTTTTGTTTGGGGAAGTTGAAGCCCTAGTAAGGCAGCATGTGGTTAGACATCTCGGTTGACTCGGCTCAACTCGGTGAGGAGATTTCGTTAGCTTAGTTTATTTGGGTTTTAATTTGTTGATTTTAGTTTTGTTAGTCTTGCTTTCTCTATAGTTTTGGTTTTGTTTTTCGGGACTGATTTGTCCAGTTTTTTCGATGGTCTGGTGGCATGACAATTTCATTAGATTTATTGTCAATGGGGTGAGTTGGGCTCTCATGGGGGACGTTCTTCTATTGAATCTTAGACAGACTCTATGCCGACACCTCATGTTGGTCTGCTTCGTGCAGTATGACAATCCAAAGCTTGTATACACTGTGGTTTGTGCTTATGTCTTGTATTTGATAGTTAGGGTTCACTCCTGTATTTTGTTTGAAATTTTATATGAAATAAATGAATGATTCTTTGATTAAAAAAAAAAAACTTTTGGACCAAATATTTCAACAGCTTTCTGCATTTAAAACTTATATTTATGGTCCTACTTTTCTAGATAAATACTCACTCAGTCCCATTTAAGTGGCCGTGTTACTATTTCAACTGGATTTGAAAGTTGTCTATAATTTTTAATCTATAATACAAAAAATATGCAATATGAATCTTATTTAATAGAAATCAATGAGTTCTAAAATACAATCTTTTCAAAAGTATATTATACATTAAAGATTGAAAGTTACAGATAATTTAAAAATAAAGTCAAAAAGTGAGAATGACTACTTAAAATGGGACGGAGGGAGAATATCTAAGGAATTTCTAGTTTTTGATTGAGAAAATTTAACATTATATTTATAAAATGAGTGATTGGTACGATGAAAGGGGTTGGAGTAGATGTGCCTCAATCAAGAGCATGTCGAACCATGTTTCAAATCTTCAAACTCATGATTCTTCAAAATGAAGAATTGCACCTCTCCAACTATTCTTTATTTTAACTCTTCAAAATGAAGAATATCTTGCGTTTCTTTATTTATGGATACTTATCCAAGGGAACGGGGGATGGTGTTGTCCCTTCGGAGACAACATAGGTGCTACACTAATCATGACCATCTGTGGTCTGGCTCAGATCTCTTCGGCAGTGGACGGTTCAGATTTGTTAAGACAAGATGTGATCTGAAATCAACCAGCACACATGTTGTCCCCGAAGGGACAATACCCACCCCGAGTCCCTTATCCAAGTTATGAAAAAATGTACTTCATATATATTTGTAAAATAAATATTGAAATTAGTACCATTAAAAAGATATCACCAACACCTTTAAAATAAGATCAATATTGAACATATTTGGTCAATGATAAAAATTTAACATTCAAAATTTGTGAGGAAAAAAGTGAGACGATTGATTTTTGAGTGTTATTTGAAAATGGAAAATTCTAAAGTGGGTTGAAATGTATGAAGAGCGTATGCTTATTGTCAGCTCATTGAGCTGACAATTGAAAATCATTTTGAAAATTGATCAAGATAGAAATGAATAGTTGTGAATGGAGTTTGATTGAATAGTATCACTCTTCCAATTCTTTTTTTGAGTAAAGAATAATACTTTCAATTCTTCAAAATAAATTTTTGTAAAGAATTAGGTCGGAAATGCTCTTACAAGTAGGTCCAATCCACTGATATAAAAAAAAAATTCATATTATCCAAGAAATTCTAATTTATGGCATCCAAATTTCAACGACTGCCAGAGGGCCACAGCTAATCTTTCGGCCCGCTCACTACCAGCCCAAACCAATACCAAACTACTCCAAATTTAAGGCTTTTACCTTTATGGGCCTCATCTGAAGTAAAAGCCCAAGCAATTCTAATCCATCTTATTTAATGTCATGCGGGCAATAAACCTTTTTATTATCTAATGAATTTTCATTTTTATAGGAGCCAACCTTTTTTAAACCAAAAGTGAGCGTAGTATTCACTCTCATCAGTACCGCTACCTCGAGATAAATTAAAACCGAGAAATGATTTTTTTTTTTTCCCTTGCGTAGTTGTATTCAAACAATTAAATTCATTTGTTGCGACCAAAAAAATTTGGATTAACTTTTTAGATCAGAAAGTTTATATTTTGGGTACCTAACCTATGGTTGAAATAACAATTAGAGGCAGCATAATGGAAGAAGGGAAAATATGCCATCGTAAATGGAATTTGTCATGTAACATTTCCAAACAAACAGACAGTACGTACTCCATCTCTATGGCCTGTTTAGTTGAATGGAATGGATGGAAAATGATTGAAAAATTAAGTTTCTTCTAATTTTCTTTTTGTTCAAATACCAAAAAAGATGTGAGATCCACAACGGCAAACACTTTCAAAAGAACCATTAAAAAGGAACAATTCAAATTTTATGTAAAATTCTTCGTCAAAAGAACCGTACGGGAAGATAAATTTCTTCTTACATTACATTTTGCTTTTCTCTAAAATACATTTCGAACACAACTTTCCCCGACAACTGAACAAACTTATGGGTTGATATTTGTCCTTGATAGTGGCATTACCACCATTTCTCGTACCCTGTTACAGTTACATGGAAATGATGAGAAACAATAGAAATCGACTTTCCTATTACTTTGTGTATGTTTAGCTACCAAAAAAGTTGCGGAACCCAAAGCTTCAATTTTACCACTAGAAAACACTTTCTACAAAGTACTAGATCTTACCAAAAGGAAGAAATTAATTAAAATTTTTCTGCAATATTCATGCACCTCACTCATTTTTTGACGAGAATCATTCACATATTTTCATGGTAAAATCCAATTGGATGTGAATAAAGTATAATTTATTAATGGTCTGGCTTTAAATAGCCAATGTGTGTTTATTCTATGATGCTGAGCAAAACCTAAATAGGTTAAACAACAAAAAAACATGTCATATCTCACGAATTAAGCATAAAAAACAGAGAGAGGGAGATGGGACGTCCTGTTGGGTACTTTGCGGGGTTCTTTCCCAACCTTCTTTAGACCTCGTCAATGGTATTAGTAGTACCATAATCATGTTTTTTTTTTGATCGGTGAAAGAGAATTTATTAACCTTTGAAAACGGATTACAAAGATTAAAAGGACCCTAAGCATGCGGCATCACAACGGAAAAACGAGCATCCCAACTAAGTTGACACCCTCACATCCCGACAATTATATGCTCACATAGGACCCATGGGAAAATAACCAAAAAATAGCAAGATTGGCAAGATGCTAAAAAATACATGCGTGTTCGCAAATCTCAACACAATTTTCTTGATAGGAATGAATTTATATCATCCAATGTTTGAATTGTGTACTTTCTCAACACAATTTTCTTGATAGGAATGAATTTATATCATCCAATGTTTGAATTGTGTACTTTCCTTATAAACATGTTTGGCAATTAAAATTATTGATATTCAATCAATATGGTTTTTCGGCATGATTGATCTTATATATTGATGGGCAATAAAAAAAATAGAAAAATAAGTAAACAGTTTCAATCATGCATCAAATGATTGCCCTATTGAATACTCCAATAAAACAGCCAACAGAGTTGTACGATGGGGCGCGAGTGGAAACTCTTGTTAGTTTATCATTTGATAAAATCTGCTAAAATCAACATTTTGCTAAAATTAAATTAAAATTCTTGTGAGAGCTAAAATCAAAGATTTTGGCAAATACCTTCCTCATTTACTAAAACAATAGTTGATTTTAGCAGATTTTATCAAATGGAAAACTCAATCAAATTCCTCATCACATAAGTAAGCATTTGAATAGCCTTTAGGTTTATGGGTTAGTGGGTTTGCATTCTTGGAGTAGGCCACAAGAAAATAATTTTTTGTAAATCTCATATTTTCGGCGTGAATAACATATTTTTGACCAAACTAGAGATGGATTAGTCAACCTGCGCATAAATTGAGATGGATTAGTAAAGTTGCGCATAAACTGACCCGTAACTAGTTTTAAAAAAAAATTTAAATGGAGGGTACTTAATTTTGAAGTGTGAAGCCTGATTTTCACTTTCGACAGATTCGGTCCTAACCGTTTTTAGTTCGGTCTTGACCGTTTTAAGTTTAGTCGTAACTTGGCTCTGTATTTTCGGTCTTGACTGTTTTTGAAGTTGGTCTTGACCAAAGTGATTTTGGTCTTGACCGTTTTAAGTTTAGTCGTAACTTGGCTCTGTATTTTCGGTCTTGACCGTTTTTGAAGTTGGTCTTGACCATTTTAAGGTAAATTCGGTTCGGACTGTCGGGTAAGCGAAACTCATGTTTTGAGTAGTTTTTGGGTTTTCGGTCCTGACCGAGATAAATTCGGTCAGGACTATCAGGTATGCGAAACACACATTTTGAGTAGTTTTAGGGTTTTGAGTTTTGAATGAGGTACATTCGGTCATGACCGTTGGGTATGTGAAACATGTGTTTTGTGTAGCTTTGAAAGTTTTGGGTATGTGAAACGTGTGTTTTGTGTAGCTTTGAAAGTTTTGAGCCAGAGCCTCTTTTTTGCTCCCTCTATTGATAAATCAAAGGCCAAGCCCTCCAGCCATCGTTTCAGTGACTTATAGAGCTTCCCTCAGAAACTAGTAACTTCCCCGCCATTCTTGTAACTGTCTGCAACCCCCAGAGTGGACGAGAAATAAAGGATTTCTCATAAATGTGCTTGCTTGTAATTGTGGTTTTGCAAAGAAGGAAAACAAAACTAACGTATTATTGCATTATGAAAGTTTGAATTACAATAATAATGAAGGAGTTTTATAGGCTAACCCTAAAAACCTTTGTAAAATCCAAATAACCCAAAAGGACTAAAATTTGTTGAACATAAAAGATAATTTAACGATAACCTTACCGAAACCCTAATGACACAAAAGACTAAACTACCATGAACATAAACAATAAACTGAAACCCTAAAATTATACTTCACCCCCTCTCCCCTATCAACTACTGCAAATCAACTGCTACGGTTGTATTAAACAATGCAAAGCGATGCAAAACTAGAACATGCGAATAGAAGAAGAATTGATACCGAATAGATGCAAATATGGTAAGAAGCAATGCCAAATAGATACCAACCAAATGTCAAATTAACGATGCAAACAACACCAGGAGAGAGGAAGAGATGAGTTCTGGCTAAGGGAGAAGATAATAGAATCAAAGTCTCAGATCAACTAAGATGCAAAGATCGACAGAGATGTGCAAAGAGGAAACAGTTGCAAAGATGTGAAAAAACTAATGCAGATTTCGTCAAAGTTGGTTAGTGGGTGGGAGTTGTCTGCTGCTACTATTGTTGGTGATGTTGTTATGCATGATGTTGCTGTTGTTGAGATGGGATTGTGATGAACAATTCATATGAATGCCCGGTGTATGACGGCGAGCCTTAGGCCTCCCGCCAGAGAGCAAATATCCGACAGTACTAGATATTATTGGTTTTATACTATGTGACTTTGCAAAGAAGGAAAATAAAACTAATGCATTAATGCATTATGAAAGTCTAAACTATTAAAAGAATAATGAAAGGGTTTATATCGGGCTGTTAGGAGATCAAGGGTACGGGATCGTCGGTCCGACCTCCACCGCCGGCAACGGTAAAAGCCTGTGGATAAGGACCGGGGTGAATGTATTTCTGGCATCTCATCGCCTGACTCGTTTTTGGTGTGGTTTTGATTTTCAACTCTTCAAGGGACGATCTATTCAAAGGCTGTAGGTTCTACAACAATCATCAGGCTGTTTGGGGATAAAGGATCTGCCGGNAATCGGGTTTGAAGATATAGCTGGGGTTTCAGCGATTTGGGTTCGGAACTGAGTAGTAATTGGGGATTCGATTCTCAAGGGTTTCCAATTTAGAGTTGCAAGCAAAAGATTCGTAAGTCTAATTCCTTCCATACATTAAGCTATGTCGAGTAAAGGGCTTAAAGCTAATAGCAATTCTGGTTCTATTGTTACTTTGTATGTGGATAATCTTCCCCTTGATCTTCGGAAGATTTGGGTCTTTAACCTTTTTACTAGATTTGGTAAAGTTGTTTCTGTGTTCTTACCAAAAAAAAAGAAGCAAATTGACAAACCAACAATTTGGCTTTGTGAGATTTTCAAATCAGAAGGAGGCGATGGAAGCTATAGAGGGGATTAATGGAAAATGGTTCTGGAATAAAAAATTGGTGGTGCATATGGCCAAGTACGGTGGCAGTAAGAACACAGTTTTTCCAACTAAGCAGCAAGAGATGGGCAAAGAGAGAGTTTGGATTCCTAAGAATTTTAATCAAAAGGATAAGTGTCCTTTGATTGCTGAACCAAGCAGACAAGTAAAGGGTCCCGTTGTTCATGGTGCTGGAAATGCTATGCTTCAGACTAAATTTCAGTGTTTTCATATTCAACCAGTGGGGAATGGCTGGTTGTACAGAAGTGCCGTAGCAAAAATTAGAAGGCTATTACCCTCTTTTCAGTTGGAAAAGATCTTCAAACAAGCCAATAATCAAGTCGATAAAGTCAGAGCCATTGGAGGACGATATATTATCATCACTTGTCATAGACCAGAAGCAAGGGATGAAGTCATCAAAGAGAAATGGATTCATAACTGGGTTGAGGATATTAAGCCATGGAATGGGGAGGCATCTGTTGATGGACGTTTTGCATGGATTTCTTGCTATGGCATGCCCCTTAATGGTTGGTTTATCCCAACTTTTAAATTGATTGGTGATTGTTGGGGTAATTTTCTTCAAGTTGATGAGAAAACCTTGAAAGAAGAATCATTTGTTAGGGGAAGAATCTTAATTGCTACGGAACAGGTACACAAAATTATGGGCACTATTGAGTTGATGATTTTGGGGAAACATTACAGTGTTAGAATTGAAGAAGATGAATCATTCAGATTTATTAAGTCCAGTTTGGATCAAGAACCTCTTTCTCCACTTCAGCAGGAAGATGATGAAGATGAAATGGGCACTGAGGTAAGCATTACAAATGGCAGTAGATTGATAATTCGGCATGACAAACCAGAGCATATTCAGGTGGTTGATAATGTGATGGAATCAAGCAAGCTGGCATTTCAATTAATTGATCTTGGGAAAGAGCAACAATCTCAGAGTCCAGAGGTAGAGAATACAGAGGATAATAATGACATCAATGCTGCTAATTTAAATTTGAGCCATGGTTTGGAGTCATTGGTGGAGAATTCTACAAGAGGAATGGCTACAGGACATTTTGGAGGTTGCATAGGCAACAATGACCTTTCGGTTCCTGAACCCTTGGGTCTTAATGAACAGGGCTTCATTAATTCCCAATTAAGTGTTAGAGCATCTGAAATTAATGGGATCAATCTGCAGGTAGATTTAAGACCCAGCCAGCAAAGAAAATTAATTAGGGAATTTGTGAGAAATCGCATTGAGGAGATCGATGAGTTGGCTAGATCCCAAAACAAAGTTCCTGATGAGTTTCAACTTACGGCTTTGGCAGGCAAAAAACTGGGCATTAATGTGGCGGAGGATGACATTGATTTACTCCAAAAAATGATTGAGACTGAAACTAGAGATTTCAAATCTCTGTTGAAGTCTTCATCAGCTTGCTAAATTTCTTTTGATTTCTAGTGTTCCAAAGGGATGAAAATTATTTCTTGGAACATTAGAGGTCTGGGCAGCAGTTTGAAAAGAAGGTTTCTCTTAAAGTTGATCAGAATAAGATCCCCTTCAATAATCCTTGTTCAGGAGACAAAACTAGAGAATGTGAATATTGTGGAAGTGCAGAGAATGTGGGGTAACTCCAACGTCAGCTTTGTGGATTCTGGATCAAAAGGAGCTTCTGGAGGTCTCTTATCCATGTGGGACAAGGATTGTTTTATTCCTACTTCCTTTATTACCCACAAACACTACATTCTTATGGTTGGGAGCCTTGGTGATTTTCATTGTGCTATTATGAATCTGTATGCTCCTAATATAGCTAATGAAAGAAGTCTCTTATGGGGGGAAATATCTCAGCTAATGATGGCTCATCAAATTCCATGGTGCATTGGTGGTGACTTTAATGAAATTAAAGCTATTCATGAAAGGGTGGGTTGTACCAGAATTACCAGAAACATGAGAGAATTCAAAGAATTTATTGACAGATCTGAATTCATCGATCTTCCTCTGATGGGCAGACAATTTACATGGTCCAACTTCCAAGATGTAGCAATTCATAGCAGGATTGACAGATTTCTTGTCTCAATTCCATGGTTAGAAAAGTTCAACCTGGTGCAATGGGGTTTACAAAGGCCCATTTCTGACCACTATCCGATTATGATTTCTGAAGGGATCAAGGACTGGGGTCCAAAACCCTTTAGATTCGTGGATGCATGGCTTTTTGATCCTAAATGCATGGAAGTTGCCAAAGGAGCTTGGGAGAAAGCGGTTACTAGGGGTTTTGCTGGGTGTAAGATTGTGAAGAAACTTAAAGAAGTTAAAGATTGCCTTAAGGTGTGGAGTAAGCAGAATTTTGGAAATCCCAGTATGAAACTTCTCAAAAGGTTGAAGTGAAGCTCCACCAACTGGATTTACTAAGTGAATCTAGACAGTTAAGCCATGATGAGAAGATTGAGAAAACCAGTTTGAGAGTAGACTTTTGGAAGTTATCAAAACTGGTTGAAAGTATTTGGAGACAAAAATCCAGAATCAATTGGCTCAAATTGGGGGACAAGAATACAAGGTTTTTTCAATTAATTTCCAACAACAGATTCAGGAGAAACATGATAGGAGCTATCAAAGTTGATGGGATTTTGCTGGAGGAGCCTAATCAAATTAAACATGCAGCTGTTCTACATTTCAAGGAAAGGTTCAGAGAAGAAAAAGCATGCAGAACAAAGATGAATGGTGTGTTCAATAGAAGATTAACTCCAGAGATTTCAGAAATGTTGGAGAAACCTTTCACTATGGAGGAGATATGCATTGCTGTTAAGGATTGCCACAGCCTTAAAGCTCCCGGACCAGATGGCTTTAATTTCAGCTTCATCAAGAAGGCTTGGGCATTCATGCAACAAGATATTCAAGAATTCTTCTCTGACTTTCACAGTAATGCAAAGCTGGCTAGAGGTATTAACTCCACCTTCATCACTCTCATTCCAAAAGTTGATGGGCCTGTTAGTTTCAATGATTTTAGACCTATTAGTATGGTGGGATCTGTGTACAAGATTTTAGCCAAAGTGCTAGCTAATAGGTTTAAATTAGCAATGCCTTATATCATTGGGGAATCACAAGCTGCCTTCATTGAAGGAAAACATATTTTGGATGGGGTTCTTGTAGCCAATGAGGTTATTGATTTTTGGAAATCCAATAACATAGGAGGCTTAATTTTGAACGTTGATTTTGAAAAAGCCTATGATTGTGTTAACTGGGGCTTTTTACTGGACCTCTTAGGCAAATTTGGTTGTGGATATAGATGGCACAGGTGGATTAAGGAATGTATTTCCACTGTCTCTATGGCTATTCTTATTAATGGTTCATCAACTGGTGAGTTCTTCCCTCAAAAGGGCTTAAGACATGGAGACCCTTTATCCCCTTTCTTGTTCAATATAGTTGTTGAAGCTTTAAACATTCTTATGGACAGGGCTTTGGAAGAAGGTTTGATCAAGGGTGTTAAGGTCGGTAGAAATGGTATGCTTGTTTCCCATCTCCAATTTGCAGATGACACCATATTCTTTTGTAATCCGGATATGGAGGATATTTTAAACATCCATAGGATTTTAAGGTACTTCCAATTAATATCTGGGCTGAAGGTTAATTATTCTAAGAGTATGCTGTGTGGTATTAAAGTGCATGAGGATGTTGTGGGGGAGTTGGCTCAGATTGTTGGTTGCTCTAAAGGAAACCTTCCAATGAAATATTTAGGCCTTCCTTTGGGTGCTAACCCCAGAAGAGTCAGCACTTGGCAGCCTGTGATTGACAAAGTTAGTAAAAAACTAAAACCATGGAAGAGCAGACACATATCTTTAGGTGGGAGATTGACCTTGATTAAATCTACTCTTAGCAATCTTCCTATCTACTACATGTCCCTGTTTAAAATACCAATTTCAGTGGCTAAATCCATTGGAAAAATCCAAAGACAGTTCTTGTGGGGTGATTCTGAGAACAAAAGGAAATTACATCTAGTGAAATGGGAAAAAGTAACAAAAAATAAGAAATTTGGTGGGTTAGGAATGAAAAGGCTGCTTGAACACAATTTAGCCCTCTTGGCCAAATGGTGGTGGAGATTCTACAATAAAAAGAATGCTTTGTGGAATAAGGTGGTTAGCAGGAAATACAATCTTGATGAAAGATGTTGGCTTCCTCAACTACCTAACATGGGTAAATCTTCTATAGTTTGGAAAGATTTGTGCTCAATTACAAATGAGGGATCTCTGATGGGTGAATGCATTTTGAAAGGTTTGAAGATTAAAGTACACTCTGGTGAAAATGTGAAGTTCTGGCTGCAGCTTTGGGTAGGGGAGGAGACCCTTGAACAATCTTTCCATAGGCTATTTACAATTTCAAATCAACAAGAAGCTTATATCTCAGATATTGTGAATCATCCCGAACCCGATCCGAATCGACATTGAAAGATCACTCTATTCGTGGGAAGAAGTTCAGTTGGTAAATTTGAAAGAGTTGCTCAGAGGGGTGCAAATTCAAGGCTCAGAACAAGATAGGTTGATTTGGGCATGGAAGAATGATTCCAGATTTTCTGTAAAATCTGCATATGAGAAGTGGGAGATGCTGAAGTTTGTTGAAGATTTGGGTCTGTCATCCATTTGGAAAAACTTAGCCCCTCCCAAAGTGGAATGCTTTGTGTGGCTAGCAGTCCAGGAATCCATTGCAACCAGGTCAGTCTTGGTAAGGAGAGGTGTCATTTCTGATGATCAAATTCGATGCCCTTTTTGCAACGAACACCCTGAATACCCTAACCATCTACTCCTTTTTGTGATAAATCATGGGTTGTTTGGTCTGCAATTTTCCAGTGGTGGGGCTTTACATGGGTGTGTCCCAGCAATCTCTACTCATTCTTGCATATGTGGTCTTCTGTTAAGTTCAAAAACCTTGAGAAATTATGCTGGTTCACATGTTTTTACTCTACTATATGGTCTATTTGGGGTGGGAGAAATTATCTTGTTTTCAGAAATAAGGACTTCATTCCTGATATTATTGTTGATTTGTCTAAGACTAGAATGGCATTTTGGATCAAGGCTAGGTTTAAAGTGGATGATTATACGGTTGATGATTTTAAACGTTGTCTCGATGGAATTAGGAAAATCAAAATCTAATGTTTTTGGTTCCTGCTGGCTGTTTGTTTGGGAGGTAGCTGCTGCTTGTGATTGAAGGAGGATGTTTTTAATCTGATCGTGGTTGGAGATTTAGAGTTTGGATCAGCTTTTTGTATTATTCCTGTGTGTTGATTCAACTCTGAGTTGAATCTTTACTTTTGCTTATGTTTTCATGTTTCTCTTGAACTTTGCTTTTGTTGTTCTCTCTCGATGTACCCATTGTCGAGCTTTATAATATTTTGTTGCCGTTTCAAAAAAAAAAAAGTTAACCCTAAGAAACTTAGCAGAACCCTAATAACCTGAAAGGACTAAAATACCCTGAACATAAAAGATAAATAACAATAACCTTACTTAAACCCTAATGACACAAAAGACTAAACTACCCTGAATGTAAACAATAAACCCTAAAATTATACTTCACCGTAATTATAAAAGCAAAGTCAGGTCAGCCTTGAATTGTAACTCTTGATCTCATTCTTTCATGATAATGAAACACTCTAGCACCCTATAAAGTACGATTAAGCATTTAGCTTATAAGTCGAAACCACGTAAAATCTATGTGTCTTATTTTTCCTACCATGTGATTATTTTCTCTCCTTGGTTATTCTCTAATTGTGTGTGTTTACTTGTGGGTTTTGCAAGTCGAATCCTCAACACCCACGATACAGGGACATTTTCTTTTCTTTTCTTTTTCCTCTTTCGTTTATAAACGGAAGTGGCTTTTTTTAGTGATGCTTTTGACTTCTTGGATCAATACAGCGACTAAAGTATTTGTCTTCTTCTTCTACAAAAAGGGAAGGTGAGAATTTTTTTCCACACATTCAGTGAGCCAAATGAAGAACAGCAATTAATTTAGTGAAAGCAAATGCAATGTTTTTTATTAGTTCAGTACAAGCAAAAACAAAGTATCACCACAACCTGTGGTCACAATTATGTGCTAGTAATGAAAAATGAAAGAGGGATAATCCGAGATTAAGATGGGGCTAATTACGTGAGCATATGATGACATGAGATACTCCCTCTGATCCAATTTAAATGTCCTCTATGGGAGATTGGGTAGGTTTGACCTTAAAAAATAAAATACTTTTGGAATTTTTTTTGTACCATTGAAAAGATCTCAATGAAAACTTTTGAATGGTGTAAAAATTTTTGAAAAAGAAAATCTACAAACAAGTTTTCTTTTGAAGTCAACATGACAATACTTTATGTAGGAGATATTTAAAATGTGACAGAGGAAATAATTAAAAGGATGGACATCGGTGTAATAGCAAGTAGAATATAACTAGGGCAGTTGTTAGTATTTTTTTGGATATCAAAGCATTTTTCAAATACATTTTTGGGTGAGGTACCTTGGCAATAAAGTCCTAGTTATAGGACCAATTATTTCATGGTCTTAATCACTGTCATGTGGTGTCTTAACACCATTTGTTCATTACACACATAAATTGTTATCTATCATATATAGGTAACTTTGTGCTCGATCACAATCTATTTTACGAGTAATTATTCAGTGCTCTTGGGGCACAGTCACGTGGCGCGTCTAGATCATCCAACACTGCACATTAAATTTGTTGAGTCCATACACTTAGTTGTGGACTCTACAAGAATGTGTGGTATTGGAGTGTTCAAGAGCCCTAACTAATTACGCCTATTTTAAAAGTAGAAATCAGTGTAAAGAAAGAGATTCACGCTATATTTCTTGTCTTCGGTATTTTTTTGTACAACTTACTTCGTAATTTTTGTTTAGCTTTTCATCGTAATTTTTGGAGCAATTAGTCATTCTTCTTGATGAGAGGCATTAGAAAAGTATCAAAATGTAAATCGAGATTGAAAAAAAAAATTCATATAAGACAACACTATTGGCAAAAAGTACCAGCAATATGGGATGTTTTTCGTCTTTAATAATTTTTTTATTCTTTTTGTTCATAATTTTTATTTTTTAGATTGCTCTCATTGAGACAAAGAACAACACATAAAATAAAATGTGAATTTAAAAAAAAATCAAGAAAGACGAACAAAATACCGAAACAAAAAATACCAAAAATATTGGCGTGAACTGATCACCATCAATATGCATAAGCAAAGATAAAAATTAATCCAACCCTGAAAGCGGCTTTAATCCATGATAAATATGAACTCATTCCAACAATTAACTAACACGTCTCTAGACTAAAATATTGAATTAAATGAATCAAGCACAAAAAAAAAAAACACATCGTTGACATATACGGCAGACATCTGGGTTTCACATCCTCAGGAGAAATTCACAAGAAATAGTCCTCGTGAGGATATTTGCTTACCCTGATATCACCCACTATCATATATCGTTGACTGTTAATATCATTCTGGTCAACGAACTGCTTTTTCGCAGTTATGTCCAGAGTTTTGTTTTAAAATTGCGTTCGTAGACTTTTTGTGTAGCTATAGCTAGCTAGAATATTGTGTATATGTAGGGCAAACAACCCACATTGCAATTTGGTCCGGAGAAAATAATTTTGGTTAGCTCTGTATAATAAGAGTAATATTTTTCACAATCCCATCTGCTTCTGATTAAAGTGCGACGACGCGATGTCCTATCTGACAGCCGCTGACTGCCTTGCATGGAATTCCTTACTCAAAAGTATGAGAGTGCGGCATAGCAAGAGGGAATGCTACTACCTCCTTCTAACGCTTAATTATCTCTTTTCTTGCAGACGATTGCTTGAAGAGAGTTTACCACAGTGCCTAAGGAGAGGAGAGATTCGCTTCTTGTGGTCCATTCGGTTTATTTTTTTGGGTTCCGCCTTTCTTTTGTGGTGTTAAATTTTTTGTTGGGGTTGGGTTTTGGGTGTTTTCTAGGTTTTGGGGCGTTTTGGTTTGGTGCGATGTTTGGTTTGGCTTCTTGCCTTCCTTTGTGTTGGTTTTCGGGTGGCGTTTGCTAGTGTGCCTGAGATCCTTTTAACTTTGTATCTTTTTCAAAGGTTATAAAATCTTTTTTGCCGATAACAAAAAAAAGAGATTCGCTATAAGTTAATTTAGTTCAACATGTAAACCGGCCCGTTGTTCTCATAAGACTGCTTAATATGCATGTGAGTCCTCTTGATATATGATTGACCACCATATATAATTTGCAAGCAACATCTTTCCGTACAACAATTCAGAGGCGGTACCGGTACCGGTTTTTTTGCTATCTGACGGACATCAAGAGAATTCTCTCTTACGAACGACAAGCTTCGAACTCGGTCACTTCATCAAAGAGAAGTCTTGCGTACGTATTTGATTTTTTTTTTTTATCACCATTTAATTTCCTAATGTGGTGCCGTTTAGAAAACTCAGAAACGCAACCCTAATGCCCTCCAATTTTTCATCTCGAGTGACAGTGATGGCCTCAAAGCCAATTGTCACAAAGATAACGATCGAAGTACTTTAAGAATCAATTATGTTTCCGGAGTACTTGCTATGTTGTACTAAAAACATCTGTAGAAAAAAGGTGCAAGATCACTTATGGCCATACTCCCTGCCTATGTGCCAAGGGAGTTTGGACCACAAGATTATGTATTTTTATTTTTATTTTTTTATTTCTAAGTAATCTAATGACCAGAAATTGCTTCGGCACAGAGGATCTCTGGCCTAGAAAAAATTATTCAAATGATATGACTGACATTTTTGAAACCATGAGCACAACTGTGAATCAATTATTTGAAAACCCTTCTACCTGCACCAACCACATACCGACGGCGTTGGGGATGCCGTTGTCAGTCCCGTCCGATGAATCCAAGAAATGAAATAGGGTGATTTTGGATTGAGCTCATACAGCCATCCGATGCCTCGATTTCCATGCGGGCCCACTCGGAATTCAATTCTGAGAACGATGAACGGCTCAGATCGATTGGATGGGACCCACAACGGCGTTCCCAATGCCATCGGTATATGGTCGGTGCACCGCAATCAGTGCACGTTGTTTTACTGATTATTTGAGATCGAAAGAATCACAAGTGATTTCGTACGCGAAAATTCGGATTGTATAGCTTTGCTCATATATATGTAGTATGGCATCTTCTCTCCCATGGATCGAAGGTGTCATTGGACTAACCCAACTTCTTGCGTGAGATCCTCTATACCGAAAACTCTGTGTACCCATGTTCCGGTATGTACGTATTTGGCAATGGGATCATGTAGAAAGTGCAATGAAAAAAAATTCAAACTTGATCCAATAACCGGATATGCCCAATACAGAGAAATACGGGTATAGAGGATTTGAACTCCTGACTTCTCTCCATTACATGTACAGTAACACTTTGCCAAAAATGGGATTGCGTATCATAGTTGGTATGAACAAATATGTGCAACAAACTATAGGGCAAGTAATCTTAGTCGCATGTTTGAGGTCATGCAATTGCGACTTTGCCAAAAATCTGTTAGAAGAAAAAGAGGAAGAACGCCTTTTGTTATGGCGGAATTCTTGGAGGCCTGTGTTTATGAATTTGTTTGGCAGTTTTCGAAAAGGATTTCTACTTGATGAATTAAATGAATCAATTCTTTTACGTAACGCCGGGGTTGCTGCTGTGTATGAGATGCACAACAAGTGTGTGTACCATTTGAGCCGTCCGTTGCTCGGATGGACGACCCAGATTTCAAACCTTGGCACATTTACATCTGAACCGTTCGCTATCGTCCCTGCAAGATGAAATCTAGGCCGTGGTGCACAACACTTGCAACCCCGTCACGCAGTTTCAAAGTGAATGATACTCTTTTGGCCGTGTTTGGTGGTCCATTTTTGACATTCGTGTTGTATTTTAAATTGTCTATATTTTTCAATTTATAATGAGTTTAATGATTTTGAAATTTTTGTATTATAGAATTAATTTTTTTTGAACTGGTATTGGAGATTTTTTGAGATCTATCAAATAAGATTCATATGGCATATTTTTAGAGATTTGTATTGAAAAATATGTACTACATTTTTCAAGTGGTATGAAATGGTAAAATTGGACGAACAAACACAGATGGAGAAAGTACTATCATTTTCAATGCAAATCAAATCGCTTGAATGGGAGAAATTAAAATTTGTCAGTTCTCATGTTTCTTTCAAGCTATTTGATTTGCATTCAAGAATGAGTTGGTTTACTTTGGAATCTGAGTTTCTCAAAATAAGTTACGGTAATAAAAATCATTTTTAGAATTTGTATTTATTGAAAACAAATTTATGGACGTCAGTTTAACGTCAACCTTTTATTATTTATATCGATGAGAGTAATTGGAAAAGTAAAAAAATTATGAATTTTTTCACAAAGAAAAATCTAGAAAAGAACCAACTTTTATCACTTTTAGACTGTCTAGAAGTCCTAAAAGTTGGTCATTTCCCAAACAAATTGGGTAAAAGTCATATAATTTTTTATTTTTTCAATTATTCTCGTTAAGACGAACCAATAAGCTATAGAAGTTTAACAAAAACAAATTTTTTATGAAATAGAGACAATTTTAAAAGTAACTTTTAACACCATTATTTTAGGAAACTGGTGGAATATTGTCATTTCCTTTGACATCGATAAATGGCAATAGGCAAGAGGAATTTACATTGAAAGACGTACAATGCACAAAGATATGAGTCTATTAAGTCTACGTGAACAATTAATCCTTCACAGAGCTTAGTGAAAAAAAAAAAGATTTATCTAACTTACCCCAATTAATGAGACATAAAACTCGGTTCGGCTTGGATAAGGGCAACAAAAATGATAGATGTACAATAACTAGTTCCAACAAGTCTCCAATACAATCACATGGTGTGTGGAGTCCACACACCATGTGGCACTTAACAAAAATGATAAGTGTACAACAACCAATAACTCCAACAAGTTTCCAACACATTCACATGGTGTGTGGATCCCACATACACTTGGGAGTGTGTGTGTGGAATCCACACACCATGTGAGTGTGAGACTTGTTGGAGACTTTTGTTGTACATATATCATTGTTGGACACTCAAATGTGTGTGAACTTCACACACTATATGAGTGTGTTGAAGATTTTTGTTGTACATGTATCGGAATGGCAATTGGCTGGCTTGGAGAGTTGAATTTTTTGAAATTGTCAAATCATGGCTTTAATTGGCACTATAAATGCAATGAGGGTTGACATTGGAGATGTGCTTATAAATAAAGATTTACTCTTATGCTAACCTAAAATTGGAGCAAATTAAGGTCAACCAACAACATGAAAAGAATGTGATTCTGTCAACGAAACGGCCAGATTTATGTCCTTTCCAAGACATTTTTTCAAATTGATAATTAATTCTTGAGTAGAAAAACCTTCATATTATATTCCAATCCATTCTTCAAATGGACCCGGGGTGCTAGAGATCGGCCCTGGTGTATGGCATCAGGATTGTCGGATATGTTTTCAATGGTTTGGATTTCACCTCAGTAATGGACTGCTCGGATCAACAAAGTGCCAAGATAAAATCCAAGCTGTTGAAAATACATCCGATCGACGGCCCTGATGCCACACACCAAGACCGATGTCCGGGGAGTGCTGATCTCCAGCACCCCTCTTGAACTACTTTTCTTTTTGTTCATTGATAGTTTTTTAGTCCTCGTAATTCATTAGGAAAAAAATGTCTGGAAATGGCCCAAAAATACTCCAAACATCAAATAGTTTTGCACAAATCTTCCTAGAAGGTTATTTGGGTTCACTTGCGTGAAAGCTAAATTCATACCGATTCTTACTTTCCCTAGAGAAAGAAACTCAAGTGAGGGTCAAGAAAATAAGAACAATGACCCATGCTCGCTTTTGCTTCGTCTCGTTAACTTAGAAAACGTAGACATACTTTTGCAATGCACAAAAGGGAAATAGAACACGTAATGATATAATGTTAGAAATACCAAGTCATAGGACTCGTAGCCCTAAGCAAGGATTAGTTAGGTTGGTTTGTTAGCTCTCCACACAATTGACTGAAGTTCGATTTTTGGGGTCAGACCCCATAAACTAATTCCTTGTTAATTCCTTAGTTCCGACATGGATAGATTGTCTTTTGACAAGACCGGAAATTTAATTCGTTGAGGTGTGTGCGGCATCAAGGCCATCGGATGTGTTTTCAACGGCTTAGATTTCACCTTGACAATGGATAGCTTGGATCAACATAGTGCCGAGATGATACTCAAGCCGTTGAAAACACATCCAACTAGGGGTGAAAGAAAAACCGAAAAAACCGAAAAAAAACCGATCGATCAGTTCGGTTTTCGGTTGGGGGAAAGCGGTGTCGGTTGACTTCGAACCAAACCGAACCGAACCGAAAAATTATCGGTTCGGTCTCGGTTTCTTGGAAATTGGTTTGGACTGAACCGAACCGAATCGAAACCATGCCAATTTGGACCAAAATACCCAGAAACCACCCCTATTGGACCGAAAACCGAAAAAAACAATCTTATCCACCCAAAATTAACAAATCCTAGCCTTCCATCTCAATTTTAACACTGGACCAAAAAACCCAAAAAAAACCGAATCACCCTGAACCGATCGGTCCATTGTTTTTTTCGGTCAAGATCGGTTCCTAGCCAAACCACCCCGAACCGATCCGTTCAGTCCGGTACACCCCGAAAACCGAACCGAACCGACTAATTTTCACCCCTACATCCAACGGCCCTGGTACCGCACATCAGGGCCAATCTCCTGGGAGTGCTCTCCAGAGCTAGCCCAAACTCTCTTGACTGTCAAACCAAAACAAAAGTGTATGTCCCTAGCAACCCCTAATTAAAGGCAACACAAATGTCAAACAAAACAGTGATAAATTGAAAAAACAAATTTGTATATTACATTAATGGACCTGGGGTGCATAGCATCCCTCAGTTGTCCGATCATATTTTTGACGACTAGATCAGGAAATACTACTAGGTTGAGTTTCCTGTTTTTAGAACCCAATAGTAGAAGCTATTTTTGAATAAAAATGATAAAAGCTAAATTATTGAAATCATATCTCATTAGCTAAAAGTCATTAGATAAAAGTGTCAATTGTCATTAGATAAAACCTTTTTTTTTTTTTTTTTGATAAAGTGCATGTTGCTAAAATCGTTTTGTCACTAAAAGAACCATTTGCTAAAAGCAAATGAGAAATTGAGATGTTAAAAGTTTGGCAATTAGCAAACAGAAAGAAGCAATACAAAGCTATAAAGCAAGAGTTAGGTTTACCTTGAAATCAAGAGTTATCAATGGCCTTGCACCCTACTTCTGATGAAGACGTATTAAACGTGAGACTTTTGACTCATAGCTTTTGCAACCCACATGGATTAGGGATGGTACTGTAACCTCCCACGTTTCAGACTTTCCATCCCTTTGCACTATTGCTTTCCCACCCTAATAATGCCAATATCTTTTACGAGTATTTCTTTTTGACCAAGAGATGTCGAGCACACCTTTAAAGCATCCCTGTCAAGAATGGAGTAAAGAGTGGTTAGTAAGAACCGTCGCTTATGTTATAATTTGAAAAACTCTACTATTACATTGAAAATATATATATTTATCATCAAATTATATAGCATCATCCCTCCTCCACATAAATTGCCGTCCCTCACAATACGAAAATCTTGACCTTGATTCCTATCAGGATGAACAAAATCACTTGTAGCTATTATAACAAGTTAAATATCACGAAATATTGTTGCATCAGCTTCGACAAAGCCTTTCTTTACTTTGTTTTTGCAACAGTGTCTCTCTTCTTTAAGCAAATCCTGTTCACTTAACAACTAATATTTTATTTTATGTTCAATCGATGAAATACTACATTCAGTCACATTTTTATTTTATAGGAATATTATTTGCCAAAGCAATAAAATGCACATACTACACCAGCAAAAAATGCTCTAATTCTCTTGAAATCTTTAAATCAAGCACTCAGGTGTGGTGTTCTTCCGATCTTTAAATTTAGAAGTCCAATTTTTTGGAAAATGGAGGTAAAAGTTGATGTGAAAAGAATATAATTAGTTGGTATAGCTAGGGATATCCTAAAAGTACAGACTTTGGACAAATTACTATAGATGGGATCTATCTATAAAGTCATGCATGCTATGCTTCCTTTTTCTTTTCTTTTTTTTTGCGAGTTTTTAGACATATATGGGATAATATGTAGGGACATATATGGGATAATATGTGGTATTTGGTGTCATTGTGAAAATAGCTAAATCTATGCATACTGGTAATGCATGTTTCGACATGCAACAAACTTGTTTGACCCATTCACTCCAACACATGTTAGCAAAAACATGTGGCTCTGATTTAGCAAAGAAGTCACAGCTACATCATGTGGTCGTTTCTTCACAATTTAGCCCCAACATGCTACCATAGAAACTCTCCATCCGTCCTTTTGTAAGTGTGTTGTTTCGTAAATCTAACTTATTAAAAAAAATCACCATTACACCTTTCATATCAACTTTTACTTCTATTTTACACTTTTCACATCAACTTTTACCTCCACTTTCCAAAATTATCCTCTACTTTGACACATTAACTCTTTATTAACTAACTTTTCAAAAGGGTAAAATGATAATTGTACAAAACTTTTACTCATTAATTTTTCAAAACACACTTATTAAGGGACATCCCAAAATGGAAATGTTGACACTAAGAAAAGGGACGGAGGGAGTATAAAATACAATGACTTAAAGCTTTAGGTTATGTAGTTCTTTGTACATTTTTTTGGTTTCGTTTAAAAATAAAATAAAATAAAATCGGGTGGCAGAAAGGCAATTTGAGATTTTACGAGTAGCAGTGATAGGAGAGAATAGTGCACTTGTTGAGGCTCTCTCAATGCTTATCTCTCCTATTATACTAATTTTATTATTGCAGATTTTAATATCGTAACTTTTTAACATCAGTTTGGAGTGTTTACCTGAACTTCTAGATAACTTGGATTCAACAGATTTTTTGAAAAGTTAAAAAAGGAAGTAAATTCTGAAAGTCCGAAAGCTAGGTTTGAGTAGCTTCCATAGCTTTTCAAATAATATTTTAGCTTTTAAGTTTTATACATCATTATTTCACCATTATGGTACACATGTTTATTTGCTTCTACTGAACTCTAGAATCTGTAATAAACTCTAAAATCTGTATCCACAGCTATCACAAACACGCCTTAATTTTGCTAGGGATTTTGTGATTGATTAACATGGGTTATAATTAGCTCAAACATGGTCGGTGAGCTACTTATATTAAACCTGCTATTGTTATGCTTGTTTAATCACTTTCCAAAGCAGAAGTGGTAGTCACTAGTCAGTGTTCACTTTATAGTCCAAGGTAGCATAATAATCAAGATGTCCATGTCTTCACTTGTTAGAATCCTACGGAGGTCGAACATAGATCACTGAATGGTTTATCCGGTCGTCAAGTTCATGGTAGCATAATAATCAAGATGTCATGTCTTCGCTTGTTGGAATCCTATGGAGGTCAAACGTAGACCACTGAATGGTTTATTCAGTCGTTAAGTCCAAGGTAGCATAATAATCAACATGTACATGTCTTCGCTTGTTGCAATCCTACGGAGGTCCACCGTACGCAGACCACTAGATGGTTTATCAGGACGTTAACTTCAAAATTTTGAAATTAATCGAAATGTACAAATTAGCCCGGACGTTCTTTCATAAAAAAAACATATAATAATATGTTGGAAAAAACGAAATACAAGCGGCATAAAGCATATGTACTAAGATACGGATTGTAGTAATCAAAACATATGTACTAGCAAATCAGAAAAACCATAGTTCCTACTCAACTAATCAACAAGCAATAACTAGAAAGTAAGGAAAATACGATGAACACCAGATATGTGTGGAAAACTCTAGATGAGGCAAAACCACGGGAAGAAATCAAACACTGTAGAAAATCATTTTATTGTTACAATCAAACTTACTACGCAATTGAGAATCCTCACAATTGACTCAAGAACGATGGCCGAATCCTAGTTCATTGTACCCTATGCTTGATTGCCACTGCCTCAAATTCTCAAGCCTTCCGATTATCCTTCTAGAAATCCATCGGAAGCAACTAAAACATAGAGATTGAATTTCATATGAACCTCTTGGAGAATACTTGGACAAATGTTGATCAATCGATCTTTCAATCACTCCAAGATACAAAGAAACGAACACCCATGAAAGTCTTTCTCTCTCAAAACCTTTGGTTGTGGTTGTGTGAAAGAGGTGAAGTGTTTTTCCCTAAAACGTTTTATTTATAGGCTATTGAAAAATTTCACAACGGCTTGAGCCACGTTCTGAAAATCACAAATAATGCGTTTGATTGCCGCTCTAGATGCCGAACACCTTAAGTAGTTTCAAACTTTGGTTCACTCATAACAAGATATATTAAATTCATCCTATACAGACATTCTAAAATGATAAGAAAAGAAATTACAACTTGATAAAAAGGAATACACACAAATGTGTGTTTTGGCGTGAAGTTGCTAACCAAAAAGGAAGCTCAACCTATGGAGTTTCCAATCACCCTCTATGACTCTTCCATGACAAAACATACTAATACTGAGCAATATATTTCCCAACTAACTAAATGCATCCACATGTAAAGCTGCAACAACACTAAAACATGCAATCTGTTAGAACATGCTATGATACTACTTGTCAGACTGTTTTTTCACCATCTCTTCTAAAACCAATTGGTGTTAGAACATGTTATCCTAGTTGTAAGGCTTTAATGGCATTAGACATCACATCCGCAAGTCTGTTTTCAGAGCGGTTGCGAGGATTGACATTGTGTAACCAAATCCATGGGGGCACTCCGGTCCCAACAATCCCGCCCTTATGATAACGGTCCCGCGACTTGAACCCTTAACCTCCTAGCTCTGATACCACTTGTTGGACCGTTTTTCCATTATCTCTCTTAAAACCAATTGGTGTTAGAAAGAGTTTCAATTAAGTCTTTTATGACATTTGACATCTCATCTAGAGCGATTGCAGGGAATAGCATTATGTAACCAAATCTATGTGAGCACTTTGGGCTCAAAATATCAAGTTCTTTGTTCAAATAGTTTCACTAGAGCATATTCGCCGCCCCTTCATGAGTGTTGGAGATTGTACTAGTATCAGTCTCCCAGGATAAATAAGCTAGACCACTATAATCAAAACACCGCGAAGAACCTCCTTGGCAAACTAATTAAATCTACTTGTGTCTGTCTCTGAAGCTAAGTTGACGTATATATCAGAAGTATATGTGGTGTTTGGAATCCGAAATTCTAGTCCACAAAATAGAAACATGAAGTCAAACTTATAATCAAAGGAGAGATTTTTTAGCTGCATTGCAGAAATAAATTCGCGATACAGGAATTAAAATTTTGCACATCAAACTCACATCGGGGTCATAACATCCGTACACATAAATGTAACATCTAGATTTGATGTGCCAAAGTAAAGGGAGACCTTTCGATTGTTTTAAGATACGCTTCGAATGTCCCGTTTTCATTCACCGAAACAGGGGCCCCACCCCATGTGTCCTGGTTCCCCATCAACACCATACTTCCTTTATCTCAGCCATTAAAGTTTGCTCTTTGCTTACTTCCCCATGTACAAGATTTGAAAGCTTTCTTCAAAAGAGTTGACACGATGTAGAATATTGATTGTAATGTGATGCAAAATGGATGGAGTAGTGCTTTTTGTTATAAAGTGATTAATTTTCCTGTAATGTGTCACTGTGTTAGTGCACGCATTAATTTTAAGCAGCAGACAATCTAGAATTCAGACAAGTAATTAAGTGCCCTATATATTCCTGAGAATTATTCTGTGGTCTTCGGAGTTCGGACATCCTCTCTTGCTCACCACAAACGAACCGCACACGAATGTCTTGGACAACACATGAGTGCAGTGTCGAAAGATTTTGGAGCACTACGTGGCGGTGGCTAAAAAATATCTAATAATTTTTCTGTTAGCCTACAGACTTAAATCTTTAGTTTCCCGAAAAATATATATGTGTCATTGCGAGTTTTGTAACTTAGACATTTTGAAATACGAGTACAAACATATCAATTTTAAGCCTTGTTCCCTTTTAACTTTTTACACTTCGTAAGTGTCCAACTTCATAAATTCAGCATTTTATGGAGATACCATTGTTGCACTTCAAAATCATAATTTTCCTTTAGTGTCCTTTATGAAGACATCATTATTACTCAATTACCAAGAAACTTTTCAAAATGAATGCAAAATGAGTAATGTATCAATTTTTACCAAGCTATTAACTTTTTAGAATTGACATTTATCAAGTGACAATTCAAAATACTGCACCACAAAAAAGGGACGTATGAAGCATATAAATTTGGAAATTGCTACAATACACATTCATTAAAGGTGTGTACCATATGCACCTATTGTATGATCCAGATTGTGTCAACTCATTGGCAATCGTAACATTTTTTAGTTTTTCGTAACTTTTTAGCAATACGATTCGTAATATTTTTGTGTGTCTCGTAACTTTTATAAAATAAAATAAAAATCGTAACTTTTATTATAAAAAAAATCGTTAACTTTTATAGATGTATATTGTAACATTTTCCTATAAATTTATAATCTTCATAGAAGATGGCAATTATTTACATTACCCCTCTTTTTCCTTCTAATTCGATGGTCAAACGTATTGGGGACAATTTAGCCTATGACTAATAGCAATGGCAACGGGATGGGCCAAGTTCGGAGCTGATATCGAGAAGGGGTGATAACTACTCTAAGCCGATCAAGTTTTTTCAATACCACCTGACCCTGACCCCGACCCCACCAACCCAACCGAGACATAGCGAGATGAATTCGAGACGAGCCGGGTTAAATTGTTATCCCTATATATTAGACTAGCTATTCTTTTTCTCAACAACCTTTGTATATATCTTGGACGATGGAATAGGAGAGGGTGTCAAAATCGTGACATTAATTTATCTCTGTCTTATCATCTCTTTTCTGTCGCCTTGTGGGCTTAACGTGGTCCCCACACACTCATTCCACCACGTGTCATCATCTTACTCGACCAAGAATAACACGTTTCGACCTATTAATGGCTCAAAACTTCAGTTCACAACATCCCAATTACATCGTCATATAGCTCTAATCACCTCCACCCACCACCTCCCTACACCGCAATTCATTCACATAGCAAATGACCAATAAGCCCCTCGATTTTGTGCTTGACCCCACAATCATTTGCTTGCAATATAAAAAGAGAGATTATTTAGTGCTCCCGAGAGCAATGTTTCACCTCTCAGTAAAGAGTGTGTGGTCTACGTACTTGGAAGTCGGGATCGCACACTTTTACGAGAGGAAAAAAGCATTGGTACTGCTACTAGAGCATGAAATAACTTTTCTTTTAACACATGCACAAATCAGATCGCACTTAATGTCCATTAAGTGTTTGTGAAACACTGTCACATTTTGCTCCGGGGAACTCCGACTGTACCTGATATGTAAACATAGTTTTAAATAGTGGTATTGATCGCAGCATCGGGGTATGGAGAATCGGTGTATTGAACGATATGTTAGTAGAATCGGGTGTAGCAGTTGTAAATTTTTTTAACTTTTTGGGCGTATCGTCCAATGTGATACAGTACGTATCAGTATCGGAGCCTCCAAATACCAAGATGAATCCAATACGGGATATTCAAAACTAAATCCCACATAAATAGGAATGGAAGTATCTGGAGCAACGTGAGACTGTGCTCTAGGAGTACCGAATAATTACTTGCAGTGAATACTGATGGTCCACTGTAATCCCATAGTCCCCACCTCCGCGTATAAGCCGTGCTATAAAAAGAGGTTTTTGCCAGCATTTTCAGCTAACCAAACATAACACACTTTTTGTTTTCCGATCAAAATTCTCAGAAACCAAAAGGTCCGATCAGTGGGCTGATTAATACGCAGAATTATATGGAGAGCACCGATTCGTCTACGGGGTCGCAGCAGCCGAACCTACCGCCGGGGTTTCGGTTCCACCCGACGGACGAGGAGTTGGTGGTTCACTACCTCAAGAAGAAAGCGGCTTCGGCTCCCCTTCCGGTTGCGATTATAGCTGAAATCGACTTGTACAAGTTTGATCCATGGGAGCTCCCAGGTACTATCATATGTATCAAAGTTACTAATATACATGAGAGAGAGAGAGAGAGAGAGAGAGAGAGAAGTATTTTTTTCTATAAAAATTCATTCAGAATGATATGATAATAAAGAAACAATAGTAAATGTTTTGGTTCAGATTTTTTGTTTTTTGTTTTTGAAGCAACAATAGTAAATGAAGCAAAATTCTCTCTCTCTCTCTCTCTCTCTCTCTCTCTCTCTCTCTCTCTCTCTCTCTCTCTCTCTCTCTCTTCGGACGTATATATGTATCTATATAACATATAACTATATGTGAACTGAAAAACTTCATAGAAATTAAATCATAATTATGTGACAAGTTTTGATTTTATATATTTTTATAAATACATACCTCCATACGGTTTCGGTGAGATTCTGCATTTAACTCTGAAAACTTTAAAGAAATTTCTTGAAATTTTTTTTATAAATATAATTATGATCTCTGGCCGTTTATAGAATGGGTAATTAAGGATATCGAATCCAAAAACTTAATATTGATATCAAGACACTATGATATAACAAGTCTTTTTTTTTTTATACTTTTATAAGCAATTACGACTAAAGAAAAAATGGTGGCTTATTTCAGATATTCGTTTAAGGTTATATATCATTATCATATTTACCCAAAAATCAGCATATTAAATTTGTAGGTAAACTAATTGCCCTTAGTTCGTTCAGGTGGCGGATGCAAGGTTCTTTAACGCGGATGACCAAATTAAATGTATTCACAAATTAATAAAAAAATATTATTCTTAATACAAGTATATAATTTTGAGGAGACTTTTCTTCATAATTTTTATAATAAAAAAAACCTAAAATATAATAAAAATAGTGGGATAATTGAGAAGTGTGCACCAGCCCGAGCCCCTGCTTGCACCTCCCTAGGTCCGCCGCCCGTTCATTGCTTGATTATCTGCAACCTCACACTCTATATGCAGAATCACTATTGATCATTTTGACATGGGTATTTTGCAGCCAAGGCCACGTTTGGGGAACTAGAATGGTATTTCTTCACTCCTAGGGACCGGAAGTACCCGAACGGGGCTCGGCCCAACCGGGCGGCAACTTCTGGATACTGGAAGGCGACCGGGACCGACAAGCCTATACTCACCTCCAGCGGAACTCAGAAAGTTGGTGTAAAGAAAGCACTTGTGTTCTACCGAGGAAAGCCACCAAAGGGCGAGAAAACCAACTGGATCATGCATGAGTATCGAATAACCGATAACAGACCCAACTCGAAGCCACCGGGTTTTGATGCTGCTGGCCACAACAAAGGCTCCTTGAGGGTAAGTATAGTTCAATATTAAGAAATTAAAAAGTATTAGAAAACGGAGTGTCAAAATCAATTGGTCCTCGTCCAAATTAAATTTATATTTTTAAAATCGACAATTTTTTTTTGAAGTCTATTGATGTGCTTTTCAAAAGTTTGTTACTATGAGTCCACTTAGAAAAAGTTGGGTGAAAATAGGGTACTGCGTAGCGCCTATACGTTATAGTTATATCGTCTCATTATAATTGTCTAAGAGTGTTTTGGAGGGTCCGAACTTTAAATAAACTCTCACCAATAAGAGTATTACGCTGGATATCCCGAATCGCAAAGCAATACGCAGCCAGCACCCAAAGTTTTTCTTCTGTAGTACGTACACATGTGGGCTTGGCATGGCAGTTTGCTCCGAGCGTGGCTTGAAATGCTGCTTTTAAGTTTATGATAATGCTGTTTTAATAGATAGGATTCGTTTTCCAGATTTTTGTCACTTTTGTCAAACAATTGAAGTGTTCATGATTAGATCAGTTAGTGCATGCTTACGATACACACGGGAGCCGTGTGTGTGCCGTGTCATGTGCATGTATTAGAGGACTCTTTTTTAGTTTTCTTATTTGATCTGAAATGTTCTTTTTTTTTTTGTCCCGAGGGGTATTTAGTTCATGAACAAATTCAAGTTAATTGGATATCAATACCTGTTATGTAATTGCTCACTGATTAAATTGTTGTTGATATCCGATCAACTTAAATTTCTACTTGAACTAAGTACTTGAAGAGAGAAATAAAAATAAATGGTTCGGATCAAATAAGGGAACTCAGGTGCACCCATAATGGCCGCACAACACACATGTTGGGTGCCACTGTATAGCACACACCACCAAGGTTTTAAATAGCGGTATTGGGATACGTAACGGTATCAGCAATATGGTCAAATATCGGCCAATATTGGACCGTATATCGATCAATATCAGTAAATTGAATTTTTTTAAAATCATAAGTCAAACGATAACTTGTTTGAGCTTAATTTGAAAGCTTAACGAGTTTCACAAAAATATTCAGACTTGATTTGTTTATGTAACAAACCACTAATATCAATAGAATATCCAACGGGCGAACATGTAAACTCAAACCCAAGCAGTTCGATTCGTTTATCACTCCAACTTCAGTTGATTTTCTTGATTTATGAAAATTTAATTAAGGGAATGGCTACAAAACACACACATTAAAGGTGTACCATATGCACCTATTGTATGATTCATATTGTGTCACCTCATTGGTAATCGTAACATTTTTATTATTATTTTGTAACTTTTTCAGCAATATATGATTCGTAACATTTTCTATGATTTATAACATTTTGATTTGTCTCGCAACTTTAATAAAAGAATCGTAACTTTTATAAAATAAAAAATAAAAATGTACCTTTTATACGGGTGCGTATAATATAAACCCAAATAAATAGTGTGTATTGTAGCCTTTCTAATATAGTAATCTATTTTGATTGGTTGGGTTTTTTTTTTTTTTTTTTAATAGCTTGATGATTGGGTGCTTTGCCGAATCTACAAGAAGAGCAGTCCACCAAGACCATTGGACCCAGAAATGGATGATTCCATGAGCAATATGCTTCTACAACCACAATTGAAAGCCACAAACTACAGCAGCCCAATGCTCGTAAGCGCCAACCACATGTTCGATGAAATGCTAGCCGGCAATGAAATAAGTCTCACCAACAATAGCAATGGTTCTCTCTCAATGGTTACTTCCACTTCTGATGCTCTGCCCATGAAAAGGCCATTTTCTCCGGCGACGACGTACTGGGCCGTTGACGGGGAGGGTGGCTCAAAGAAGTATGATGAAGGTACAAGTAACGGAAGCATGGGAAAGACAGATGATCAGAATTTGAACTCTATTGCCACTCTGCTAAGCCAAATCCCACAAATGCAGCAGCAACAGCAAATGGTGGATGGGGGTTTTCGACAACCGTATCAACACCATGGCTTGAATTGGTACTCTAATTAGATAAGATTTGGGAGGTGGGTAACTGGGTATACCATAAATTCTATGGATTAGCTTGAACTCCGCAGAAACAGATATAGATATAGATCAATGCATATACGTACATATAGTTGCATATATGCATTTTTAATGGCAGAAGCAAAGATTGTTGTTGAATACAGTATAAGCTGTGGCTCCATGGATTGGAATCCTGATTTTGTTTGGGTATAGGCAATGGAATGCATAAGTTTTTGTTACGCGTAGGTGTAAATGTACAACTATATATCCTAGGAAAGCAATGCTCGGGAGTCGGGACACATCAAAGTCTACGTCCACTTTTACATTACTCTACCAAGTGACGGTGGAGCCTACAATTATTTTTAGATGGTCCGATCGTCACTTGTGAGAGAAGATATAAAAATTGATATACACTTTGATGTATCCCTAACAGATTGAATCCTAGGAAAATGATTTACAGACGGAACTTTTATGTAACACATTCTTGCATGCATATTTGTTATTGGACAAGTTGCTAGTAATTAGGAGCATTAAGAAATTTTGGACTGGGATTTAACTTTCACCCACTTGCTGTCAATTCTTGTGTTGAATAAATCCATTTAAAATTATATGGATAACCCATTTAATCCGTTGTGAGTTTGTCTAAATAAAGTGCTCTAATTTGAGTTTGTAGGGCTTTTCTAAGTTAATAGATATCTTGTTCAAAAAAAAAATTATGTCCTGAATTTAATTAAGCTCCGTGAATGGACAGTGGGATTAATTCCCTGATTAGTCAATCCATAACATCACCCGTTTATGATCAAAAGTTGTTTTTCATCACTTCATGAATAATATATAATAATATAAAATAAAAATTTTTTAAAAAAAGCTATAGAATTGCAGTGTATATTTTATTATTTTTATTCTTTTGGGTATACACAAAAATCTCAAAATCTTGCTCATATTTTCTGTGAAATCCTCTCTTGTCTCACATTGCTTGTATATGGAAAACCAGGGATAAAATATACTGTGTTCGTTTGAGAGTTTTGGGGCAGTTTTGGTACTGTTTCAGTTTTGATTACATCATCACTTTTTTCATTTTTCTCTCTATCTCTCTCCACTTATTACACTTGCTTACATCATCAAAACTAAACTAAACAAAACTAAATTGTGCAACCGAACACAGCGATAACTCCTACTAGCTGGAATGGGTTGTTACATTTTCTTTCTACCTGTTGATTTTTTTAACAGAGATCATGTTCATCATTTTATATTTGTCATGACCTTCATATTTTTGCCCACTTTTATTGTTTTCTAACTAGAAAAAATTGTGACCTTAATTGGTTCTGGTACATTTAGCGGCAGCTAGCATTTTCTGGAAATGCAAACCCTAGAAAGTAATTATGAATCTTCCATGCATCTTGTAATATCTCTTTCCTCTTTATATTGCACTTGTTGCAGCCATTAATGGTGTGTGAAATGAACACTCTCATCGTTGAAAAGAAAATCATGCAAAAATTTATGGAATTAAGAGAAAATCTAAGATCAGCCATTGAGCTATCAGTGAGGTTTAAAAGGTGCACTAAAATATGTGAAAAATATATAAAAATGTGTGAAAATATAAAAAGTACAATAGAGAGTGTTTGTATGATTTTTTTTTGGTCTTCTTCTTAGCTTATTATCAGCTAGTGGGCAGTTAATGGAAGAACTTTTAAGATAAATCAGATTAATTGGAATACTTCAAAGTATTTTTGAATTGGATATTTGCATTTCATCTTGTAAAGGAATAATGTAGTCATCCTTAATGCAATATAGTTAGCTCATAAAACAAATCAATCCTTTTTAATTATTATGCTCTTCATTTGACAATGAGATGACGTGATTTATCTTGTAACCCTTTTAGTTTTAGGAAATTGATTAGTTTTCCCTCTCCTCTTTTCACAGTCGATCAAAAAGCATTTTTTATTTTTAAATACTATACGCTTGCATATACAAGTATGAATTATACTTGTACACGCATACGTTTGTGTATTTGTATACTTTTTGCTATAAACATCATCCATAGAAAGGTAAACTAAAGCTACCATAGTAGGTGATATGAGGCTAGTAAAAAAAAAAAAATTATTTTGGCACCTAATCAAATCATTCGCACACGATTTTCACATGGTGTTTTTTCACATGTATAATCGACGAAAGAAATAAAAATAGCAAGGGTTTATACTTCTAGGAAAAGCTTCCGTGGGTTTGTTTGTTTTCATTTTCTTTCAAGGAACACTTACTAATAGACGTAAAAGTGAAGAAAAAAGCAAATGAGGCTACTTTCACACACACACACAGGGGGAAAATATATAAATTTGATGAAAATAATTGAACATGTAGCTTATGAACGGATAATGAAACTAATTCATGTTCAAGAAGGAAAACAAAAATAATTCATCTAACCAACTTTCAACCCAGGACAAAATGCTTAGTTTGGTTTGGTTGGTTATTTGTTAGTGTTACCGGGAAAGAAAAAAAAAAGTCCTCATCGTGATTTCCTCATTCTTTATACTCATAATGATTTTAACTACTGAATTTTCTTGGATTTCTATACAAAATTCAACTTATAGATATTTGATTATGGGTGTCATTTTCTTTCAACAATTGATAAGACAATGGCTAAGTGTAATATTCCATGGTCACCCACATTTCACACATATGTTGATAATAAGAGGCTACCTTTTTTATTTCATTTTTTTGAGAATGCATAAGAGGCTACCTTACAAATGGCTTTTTTCTCTTGGATGTCATCAAAACGAATCTCTATCTCTAAAACCACAAGAAATTAATATCCCTCATTTCCATACCTTCCAAGGAAAGAGTACAAAAAACTTTATGAATACTGCGATTTTATTTGTGCTTAATTCTAGTAAACATGTTCGAAAACGATTCCTCTCCCTCTCACACCCACACACACCCTCATTCCTTGTGATCCAATTTTTTACATAATCATAAAGCCTAGAAGGATAGCAATCAATTTGTACACATATATAGATATGATGAATAGGTATCCGATGCGGTGGGTCTCGATAGCTTGCAAGAGAAAACTAGACTGGCATGATGCTAACCAACACCCCTCGGGTACCTAAGTCAATTTGTTTGTGAAGCAATTAGGGTGCAAGAGTCATGTACTTGCCCTAATTTCTATGGGGGAAGATTATGAAGGCACCTTAGAGGTTGAGTCCTTTTAGAATGGGCTTCTATTCTTGACTCAGGAGAGTTGATTAGGATGGCATCGACTTGGTCCAATAGCCTCAGCTTTCCTAATCGCCTTACGATCTAGGAGTTCTCGCGGGACTTGGTTTGTTTTGTAGACTTCTGGTCAATATCTATCAAGATCCATCCATAAACACTTTATTGCACTGTACTCTCAAAGCTTGAGCGTAAAGTTGTGTGTTTGAGACTTGTAATCCTTAGGCTAAGTTTTTCGTTTGATTTTGAGCAACTGGGTTGCTATAATCAAACGGAAAACGCATGTATCTTTTTGTTTTCTCCCCTCTTCATAGGTTCAAGCCAGGGTGAGCCCAGCAAACTCTCGGACTGGGGCAACCAAAACACTAAAATAATTGCAAATTAAGATATAATAGTATGTATGTAAATTATTAACCAGGATGTACTGCAGGTGTTTTGTGCACATCTAACGAAAACCAAATGGGCTGGGTTAAAATCCCCTTGGGCTTGGAGCCATTTTTGGCAAATGGATTTTTCTGCATGTCTTATTTGTTGTTGAATCTTATTTTTTTATTTATATTTCTAACTTTTCAAAGCGAATTCATAAATATATAAATGTTGGACAATAAATGAACCAAGATGATATATTTCTACCCAACCAACTTTGATAATAAAAAATATATATTTAAAATAGATAATTTTTATTGTTAAAATGGTATTTTCACGAGAATAAAGTTGATAACATGGTAAGTTCGAGAAAACACAAGTATGAGTGGTACTTTGTTATGTTTGATTCATTCTTTTCTAGTTGTATAACTTTTACTTTAGTAAAATTACAGAACTATAATCAGATCATGTTAATCTTAAAGAAAAGTTGTTTTCTTTAAATCAGATCGAGTTAATCATAAAGAACTACAACTGAGATTGTCTGTGTTAATCATAAAGAACAATAATCGGGATTACAATTCGATTTTTTTTTTTGTTGCAACAATGATACATGTATAACAAAAGTCTCCAATATAACTCCAACACACTTACAAATCCACACACACTTTATACTGTGTGTAGGCTCCACATTTCATGTGAGCATGTTGGAGCTTGGTTATTGTACACTTATCATTTTCCCTTTTGATGTAATTCAAGATAATAGTTCAATGTAACGTTGATATATATATATATATATATAGTGTTTACTTCTAATCGGGACTTTTAATTTTCGGACCTCATGATTCAAATATTTTTTTGACGATCCGATCCGTCCAATGTGTTCAGAAGGTGTTTTCAAGGATCTACGAGAGAAATCTTCAAAAAAAAATACCGGGAAGGGCTTGATCCAAGCAGTTTTCGCAAAAAATATATATTTACATTTTTCACGTTGGAGAAGAAGTTTGAGCGTTGCAACACAAAAAAAAAACCCCATTTTTTCCTTAAATCTGGGAGTGTGGATAAGAAGTTTGAGCTATATATATATATATATATATATATATATATATATATATATATATATATATATATATATATATATATATATATATATATATATATATATATATATATATATATATATACACCAAAAAACTTCACATCCAAACTCTCGGATTTTAAAACGTCCGGACCTCCACCTTCCCAATATTTTTTTGAAAATCCAAACCGTTAGATGTGTTTAAAAGGTGTTTTCAAAGTCCTTCGCGAAGATTTGGCAAAAAAAAATACCCGAAAGGGCTTGATCAAAGCAGTTTTTCATAAAAACGTTAATATAGCATTTTTATGAAAAACTGCTCCGATCAAGCCCTTCCGGGTATTTTTTTTTTCCAAATTTTCGCGTTGGACCTTGAAACCACCTTTTAAACACATCTAACGGTTCGGATTTTCAAAAAAATATTGGGAAGGTAGAGGTCCGGACGTTAGGTCCGCAAAATGCGGTTTGGATAGAAAGGATATATATACACACACACACACACACACACAATAAACTTCCTATCAAGGATCCCGGACTGTGCTACGGTCCAAACCTCCACTTTTTGGGCCAAATTTCAACGATCTGAACCGTTAGATGTGTTTAGAAGGTGTTTTTTAAGGCCACCAAACTCAAGCCAAGCTTGGGTAACCCAAACATCAAGACGGGCATGGACTTACACACATTGCGACAAAATTCATTGTCTTATGTAATATTCTACCCTTTTATTGTCAAAATTTGTCTTTTTATTAATAAAAGGAAAATGATAAGTACCCATAGAATTTGGCCAGAAAATTATCTTAGCATTGATTTCAAATTCTGAAGTAATTTCTTAGATACATGTAGCACTGCACTTACAAAAAATGCGCGCGAACAAAGAGAGATCTTGAAAGAGCTCATGCATGATATATAACAATACGTGGCCCATCCAGAATCTGAAAAGTACATATACTTCAAGCCACTTTTTTGAGGCCCACCACTAAAGAATGATCAAATTCTTGGTCCTAGTTAGATTTTACTTATTGAAGTATCAGTAGTTCATCATGCTGGTATTGTAATTGTGTAAAATTCATATCAGCGGCTTAAAAGGTTTAAAATTGAGAAACAAAATTCCCCGTCACAGAATGTTTAAGAATAGCTACTTTGTGCATATATAGCCAAGGGCTAGGTCAGTCACGAGTCCTATTGCACCCATGGTCCTATTGCTTGAGAATTAATACATGGATAAAGTTATTGTTTGTTTCTGTGTGTGTCTCTCTCGATATATTATTTGAAAAGTATCAGCTTTACGTTTCATAGCAGAAACATAGACAAGTTAATTACATTCATCTCCAAAAAAATAAGCATTTTGTATTACATACATTAAGAAAGAGGAAGGTTGATTTACATACGACGATACACCGGGCGAATTCCCTGAGGATGAGTGCAGCAAACTACAACCAGAATCTCCAGCATTCAACCCATTGCCTACACACTCTTTGGTCAAGGTCCATCAAGGCAAAGGATTTCATCTTTAAGCATCAGGAATAAACTGATCGACTCTTTTCTTCTCCCGGCTAATGATTCACACCTAGTTTAATTAAAGAGGATCAGAATCGTGTAATGTGGCCGCCACAATGTACATATATACATGTTCATAATTCATTAACATACCTCGGGAGGACCTATTGAAGGGGAACTGGAATCGGTTTCTGCTTCTGATATTCTTGCTTCAGATTTCTCATTTGAGTATCTAGCACACAAGAATGTTCACCAATGTCAGAAATCTTGAGGATAGAAAGAACATCGTAGATTTCGAAAGCCAAAAGGTGAGTGATTCATTAATTTTGCTCTAAGCAGCAGCTGTAAGATTGAGGATTCTACAATTGCACAAGATTTAATCAAAATACTCCCGTTGAAAGTTGTATTTTAATACTCACGTTGAAAGGATTGTCACCCAAATAAGCTCTACACAGTCAACCCAAAGAAGCCTCTGTTCCACAGGGATCACACCATAGGTAATAACATGAGCAAATGGCCAAAGCTTCCACCCAGCCTGATAAATCACAACGGTTGCGGACGTCGTTAGATAAATATAAAACGTGTGCAGAGTAAACATTCACAACACTCCTTCATATAATAACTCATGTAAAACATTTCATGCATCAAAAAGTCTAGCAACACAATTGTTTTAGAGCCATTGGATGTATGTGGACCCACATGCATCGAACAGCTCTGTTTAGTTGTGTCCGGAGTTGTGTTCCTAGCATTACTCTTCACACGTTCCCAATGAGTTGGTTTAACACAACTTTTATCCATTTAACCAAGTTTGAAAATCCAACCTAATACAGAATAGGCCAGGTAGCTATAGATTATGGAAAATGCTAATCTCTGCCCTTAGGGAGAGGATAATGAGTAAAAAGTGTGTCGATATCCAAGAAAAGTGTATTAATATATGTGGAAGTATATTGATATCCAAGGAATATGTATTGCTATCTGAACTTGTTTGTCATCACATACATATTATCTTCTAGACCAGCAAGACCCATAGATTATTATCAGGAATACAAACATAACTTCACCAACTCCTAGTTTCAAGGATGAGGCTCATTTCAATCTCACAGATGTCCAAATTTATACAAATCCACATATATGAAAATACAAAAGGACTTGGAACCTAAGGTACTGAACACAGAATACAAAAGAAGAAAAGAAAGTATTCTTACAGTCAACATAGGCCAGAATGTTGCCTTCCATTCGTTATAGATACTAACTGGAGATTCAAGGCGCAAGAATCCCAAGACGATAAAGTAGATGCTGTTCCAAAGAGCAGCCCATGCAGTTTGATCAAAGACTACTTTAGCAGGAACGACCCACCAATCTTGGAAGGGAATCAGTTCCTGAAAACGAGAAAATTTTGCTTTAGTGAGCCCCAACTAAGAAAAAAAGAACCAACTTATCAGTCAATCAATCAACCGTGAGAGAAATCGAGCCAGCATAATTACCTCACAAAATTGGTAATAATAATGTGAAAGGGATCCATGCAATGCAAAGCCCACAAGGCCTGATCTGAACATTCGCGTACGGTCAAATTCAAAAAGCGGTTTTCCCTCACAGCACTGCATATCCATATCCATTGAACATGAACAAATTGATGAGTGATGAAAAGGTTTGATGCAACAAATCCTATTGGTCGGAGTGCTATAAAATCAACAACTAACCTGAGCAATCCAATCCCCTAAAGAATAAACCACTCCACTTATCACCATTTTGGCTAAAACTGGGTTTGTTTTCAGGGCTTCCTCATAAGCACTCCAGTTGTGTTGAGGTGCATATCTCACTATCTCATACAGTGTCCATCCCTGTGAGACAGAGGAAATTAGTTTCTTGAACAGATCATGCTTCAATAATCGTATCGTACAGACTAGAGAGTCACTAGAGTGCAGAAACGCCCATGCAACAAAGCTTCATATCCTCACAAACATACAAAGTTAATGATTTTTAGAATGCAACAGAACAGAACTACAGAAGGAACTTCCATCATTTAGACGTACAGGATAGATGCATATATTGGTAAGCATAACTAATCGGGGTGTCTAAAAAAATTGATTGATCATGTGGATGGGAGCATTTAGCATTTCGTTTCAAATCAAACAAAACTAAACTAAAAACTATTTTTCCTATTCGATGGGGAGACAAAGATGAGCATATCCATACAAAAATTAGAACCTATACACTTGTCAATACGAAGCAATTCACCAAAATTTCTAGATTAATCACATCTTAGTGAGGTACAGTTGAGTTCTAAAAATTTGCATGCCTAAATCCCCACATTATACTCAAAACCTGTAGGCTATTTCTTACGATCTTAAACACAACTTTTGTCGCCTTCCATGACTATCATCCATTCATCCTACATGACAAAGGACGGCAGATGGCTTCCACTTGTCAAGTTAAATAGTGTATTGCATCAGATCAATAAGTACCGATCAGTAACATGAATACCGGGCCTAAATGTGAGAAGCAACAAAAGGATGACTGATTAACATAAAACGAAAACAAAAAGTAGAGGTACGGGATTCGGTTGACCAAATGGAACTCAGCAAAATATCAATCCCAAACCAAGTACGGGTGCTTGTTGCCCTATGTTTAAAGCAAATTACTTTGAAAAGAATAAGCCCAAAAGGCAAAAGCATCAAAATGGAGCCTAAGAAACAGATTTTTAAAGCCTTTTCAAAGTTCTTATCTAATAAGGCAAAAGCAGAAACTGCCAATCCGCTATTAAACACAACAAACACCCCCAACCAACTCCCAAACCGTAAGTGCATGAATCGTATCCAACTAATACATATACGAGTCTTCAATTCCACCACAAGAATTTCACAATTTGTCAAATTTATTCACTCAAATTCAGCAATCATACCCAATAGCCATAGACATAATTATATGGTTTCGTGAATGTATCATACATCTGGAGTGAAATTTATTTCATAAGCTCCAGCAATTAAGCCAGAAGAAACACCCCAGCCCATTCCCAAACTGCATGAGTATCAATAGTAGCTAGCCATAATAAAAACGTAATTCCACCAAAACAATTTCAAAATATACCCCAAAACAACAATATCAAAATTCGTTAAATAAGTTCCTAAAATTTACCAATCTACACAATACATAAAAACATAAGAAATGCATCACTTCCTAAGATCACCCAATCTCACACTATAACAACCAAACACATTCATTACAGCATCAAATTTTTCCCTCCCAGATTTACAAGAAGCTTTAACTCAAATTTTTCCTTAGATTTGAGTTTGCCCACCGGATTTCATACCAAAATGAAGTTAAAACTAAAATTTTTACTAGAATTAGACTAAAAATATGAGCATGGGCTGTAGATGCTCTTATAGTACATCCTAAAATTTACCAACCAAACAAAACATAGGCAAACATAAGCATATAGATACAAGTATGGTGTGGAATGACTCACATGCCAATAATCCTGGTCAATGGTGAGCAACTTTGTAATAGCAAAACTCCCCGCAGCCAAGACAATCGCAGCATTAATCCCTCTATCAACCCACTTCCTTAAATCGTCGCCTTCACTCTCACCTCCACTTAAAGAAGAACCAGCCGAAGAAAACCCCTGAAATTCCCCAGCCCCTTCAAACGACAACCGCCCTTCGCCGCCGAACCCACCAACCACCTGATTCACTATCTCCGCTCCTTCAATCTCCCTCTCCGTTCCATTAACGACGCCGTCTTGCTGGTCCGTAACATCACTGCTCTGTACTGGGGTGACGTCAAGCTCTTTGGATACGGAACCGGCTACGACCCGGGTTCTCTGTTTGGGTTTTGAGGAAATCTGGAGGGTGGGTTTCTTGGAGGAGGAGGAGGAGAGAGAGAATGGGGAGAGAGTGGGTTTTTTGGGTATGGGCGAGGAGAGAGAGAGGAAGGATTTGGGTGGTGCGATGGTGTTGATTGTGGCCATCGATGGATGGATTGGGAGGAAACGGAGCGAGTGACTGGGAATCAGTCGACGTGGTTTCTCCGATTTGAACCGGTGAGAGGGAGAAGGCTTATATATGGTTGGTTGTTTGGTGATGTGGCGCGTGTTGACCCAATTTTTTATGATTAGGTCCACGAGGACAAAATTTCAGTGTCGACCTGTCTACCTGTTGCCCGAGCGCACATCTTGACCCTCTAAAAATATTTTTGACGGATCCGATTTTAGAGGGAGAAAGATGAGAGAGTGAGGAGAGAGATTATGAGAAATCAGGTTGTTCAAAATACCTTTTGACGGTTTAGATGCGCGCTCGGCAACACATATACGTATCTGCTCAACATTGAAAAAGAAATTCGTATGAAATTTCGATGCAATCAAATGATTTGAATGGCGTTGCAAGTTTGATAATTCTCAAAGTTTCACATTGAATTTGACAAGGAACGAAGATTAAATTTGTAACTCTTAATCTAAATTTTGGGTTTGGACGATACTTAGCACAATGGTGGACTTGTTCTAATGAGTTAGAGCAAAAATCAGTTCTTCTACAACTACATTCACTTCTACACACACATTTTGCAACACCAATGTGTGGGATCCTCACATTCATATGACTGTCGAGGTAAAGGGGTACGGCGTCTCTGTAGTAAAAGGCTCACTAATGGGTTGTAGTAAACTTATCTATCCGTCCATCTCAATAGTGAACGCTCAAATTTTTATACAAACAATGAATGGCTCGAATTATTTAGAGTTTAGATTAAATGCGAGTTATCGGTATCGAGATAGAGACCGCAACTTACTGTAACTATGTAAGAAGTCACTACAAGGTCCCGCTTCCCGAGGTAAAGTGTTTTTGGGTGAATGTGTGTGGTTTGTAGCATTCGAGCAACAGTAAGTAGGTATTGGACACGTATGCGTTGAATTTTTGTTGTTCTAATTTTAATATTCTTTAAAAAAAATGGTCAAACCCATGATTTTTAGGTTATTTTTTGCAAAACCAGGGTATGGGTTTGCCAGGAATATTTTTGAACCGCAAAGATTAACAATGATTCAGCAAAAGTATGGCCCATCTGAGCTGTCTTGTAGAACTATACAAACCACCTCACCCTGTTATGAACTATAGGGTCGATTGCATTGGATGGAGTGTAAGGCACTCGGATAACTTACATGTCCTTGTAAGAATTCAATTGGATGAATTTGGTTTGGTTTAGGTGCACAAAATGTATATCGATAAGCTTTCACCCTTCAGATTTAATCTCGCCGAAGGAGGGCGCGGAGGAATAAGATTTGGACAGCCTCTCCCTTATCCAAAAGTAATATGCCCGGATAAGGGGTGTTTTGACACAACTTACTATCTAATATCTCCCCATTTTACCCCTCATTCCAACTGAGTACTATTTTATTGCTTTTTTATTAATATTTCATCCAAACCAATTACTTTTTTCTATCCTCCATAAAAGTCACATCAATGTAACTCCACCTTTCATAAATAATACATCATGTTATCTTATCTTTCTCCATATTTAGGATTGGTTTGGGTGAATTGAAAAAACTAGTTTTTTAGTTTTTTGATTTTGTTCTTATTCAATTTTTTTTGCATTTGTTGGTTTATGGTCGATTTTTTGTAGTTTCTTGGCTTGACCGGTTTTTTGGATTATTTTTCGTCTTTATTCACAAAACTTTAAATTTGGCTAATAATTTTATACTTTTTAGATTCCTCTCGTCGAGACAAGTTAAGAAACCACAAAAAAATCAACCGAAAACTAACAAATGCAAATTTTTTTTGAATAAGGATAAAACTAAAAAACCAATTTTTTCAATTCACCCAAACTAACCCTTAATCCACCTTAAATTTGTCTCGCATCCAATCGAACAGTGAAGGAAAATTTATTTGGTAGTATTAGGGTAATGTCTTGTCATGTGATACCCAAAACCGTTAGCCACCGCAAATTCCCGTGTAATCAACAATTTGCCCTACAAAATAGACTATGTACTCCAGCTGATAAAGAGTTGAGGCCTCAACATCAATAGGGGCCCACGTGATCTATTGTTGTTATTCGTGGATTTAGCCTTCTCCACTCGTTAGGGGTACGTGGGTCCTTTGATTTCAGAAATATCCCTTCCCATGCTAGTAATGTATTTGAATTCTAGTCTTGATAATTATGTGGCTTCTGAGCGGTAGATGTTTCCTATGCCACTCGAATTTTCAAGGTCACTCCACTGGTTTCCCTTGTTTGTACTTGGAAACGAAACTGGGTACAGAAATATTGGGTGATCCAGGAATTTTTGAATTTTTTGACCAAAAGTTTTGATAGAGCCGGGCTGAGTTGATTCCTCTTTTGTCAACTAAACTACGTCATCATTAATGCTCAAAGTATCTCACTCACGCCAAGTGAAAGACATGGACGGAGTCAGAATTTTGACGTAGAGGAGACGGAGCCATACATGTGGAGGAAGGACGGAACTATATGATTTGATGACACACACACACACACACACACACACATATATATATATATATATTTAATTAGTAGTCAGAGGGGACAACAGTCCTACTAGCCCTTATGGAATCCTTGGTTAAAGAAAAGAAAGATAGTAGACAGACAGCCTTTAATTACTCCTTTCCATGAGGAATCATGCCCTTTTTTTAGGGTGGACAATGCCCAGTCTACAGAAACAGAAGCATCCAAATCGTATAGGGCAACTGCCTTGTGCCACCACAAAATCTGGGGTACCCTCCTTGAGAGGACACTCATTCCTCGGAAACCTCTCCGATTTCATGGATTTCCTTGAACCATGTAAAAGCAATCTGTCGACTGATCATCATCTGTAAACCATATTTGCATTATCTCGCAATCCACCATAGGGTCATTGCCACATTGAATATATATGGACATTACATACGTTTAGTGAACAACTTTTAATCCATCGAAGGTCTGCCAAAGGTATCATGGGCTTGGCCCAAATTCAACAGAAGTTTCTGAAGCTCAATCCAGTCCAAACAACTTTGTTTCGACTTACAGTGTGAACATATCCCGAATTAAAGTGGACTTGAAGCCCACCTCAACACAACTGGACCCTCCACTAAAACAGCTTCATTGACCCAGTTGGCAATGAGATACTGGGGCTAAACATACTCCTAAGGCCCCAACGCCACTTATACGTGATGGGATTTTAGCTTCGATACCTACATGAATGCGGTATGGCTCCCTCCAGATAGTGGTGCAGTGTGGCAGGGCAATACTCTTGTAGAGATAGCGACGCTGAGGTGATGGAGGAACACCCAAATTTTGAGATGTGGACACACCAGCCAATTGTATAGCGGTGGAAAAAGCAACTTTTTGAAAAGTTTAACCGCTGTTTGGTCTCAATTGGTAATGTATCACTCACATTTAGTCATCTACCAAAACTTGTTCCTTTCATAGAAACCCCAATTTCTTTCTTTCTTGTGTATTTCTCATTATTCCCCTTAACCCTATATGGTATCTAGAAGTAGAGGAGCTTCGAGTACCAGGGGAAAGCAGGGGGCGTGTTGTTCCTTCGGTGACAACATGCATGTTGGGTCAATCACGGCTGTCCGTGGTTGGTCATAGACGGCTCAGATCTATTCAGCAGTAGACGGTTTAGATTTGTATGAACAAAACGTGATCTAAACTATCCATGATTAACCACGGACGGCTGTGATCGGCCCAACATGCATGATGTTTCCAAAGGGACAGCACGCTCTCCAGATCAACGTGGGAATAATTTTTGACAAATAGCCACGTGAATAAACCGATATTTGTGAAGATATATTAATTGTCCTTAATCAATTATCACTTATCATTCCACCAAATCATAATTATATATGAACATGTTTGTGATAGCTGTAAATACAGATTAAAGATTCTAACTTAAGATTCTACTATAGATTCTAGATCTTAGACAATACTAAAAGCATATAATTAAACTTGTTTATCGTAGCTAGAAAATTATGATTAAGCTGCAGTAAAGGATGGTATTATTTACTACAAAAAAAATTGAAAAATTAACTTTTATAAAACTTGATGAAAAAAATTTAAGAAACTTAAACCTAAAATCTAATCTCTAAAGCTCCAAAAGCTATCCAATCCCATTTTCGGATTTTAGTTTTTCAAAATCCATAGAATTTGAAATCCATCTAGAATTTTTGAAAAACAATCCAAACTAATTCTGAAAATCTAGAATCTCAAAATTCGTAAAAATAATTTCTTGTAAACACGCATATATTCCTACAATGAACATGGTGAAGATCATCCGCTGAGTAATTAGTTAACGGATTAATATTCCGATTAATCTAAAACCGACCTGTCACACATGCTGGGTATATGATTGAGAGTCATACAATTAATATCCATGCCTTTAAATTCAATGAAATGATATTAGTCCAACTTTTACTTTGCCTTTTACATTTTAAATTCATATATTCCCTCTTCAAATCATCATTACTGTCACGACTTTTTTTGGGGTGGTATTAACCATGCGATATTATCGAGATTCCCTCTTTTCTATTGTGATAACCCATGCCCGCCTGGATGCAACGAAATTTTATGATATAACAAAATAGATCATATCCTAATTTGCATAAGATCTTTTAAAGTCGTGCGGGCATCAAAGCTAGTTGGTACTTCACAGTTAAGTGTGTTTACCTTAGAGTAATCCAGGGATGGGTGACCTTTTAGGAAGTTCAAGGAGTTTGGAGGACCAAAGCGGACAATATTTTGTAAAGCAGGGGCGGGTTGTTACATTTTGAAATTTATTCCAGTCGAATACTCTTTAAACCCATCAACTAAAAGAGGGAATAATTAAAATGTCATAGGAGTGAAATTAAAAGGATTTATTTTTAAGGATCCGGGACCCTGTAGCCCATTAATAGAATCTCAGTCGTACAAAAGTGTTCTGAATCGGTTCGGATTTAAAACAAATTATCGCGTAAATAGTTCTTGTCTTTATGCGAATAATTTGTTTTAAATTTGTACTGTTGAAAACACTTTAAAATAAATGCCCCCTCCCTTTGACATTAAGCACACGCACACCGTTTGATCGGCTATGCTGTGAAGAATCGGATTACTGTGAACTCTACTCATTCTTTATAGCGTGTTTCGCCATCAATAAAAAATATATCGGATTGAGACCTAACATTGTGATTTTTTTTGTAAAAGACTATCACCTAGAATTGTCAAACCCTAGGTCCGTAAACTTTTTTCCAAAGTCGTCGCATCATACAAGAATTATCGTTGTTATTAATCTCCAACCGTCAAAAAGGGTTGGAAAAACAAAATTCAATATGTCCATTTGGATCCACCAAACCCGTTGAAATAAGACCATTGTCTCGTTGAAATGTCAAAGCTAATTAAGTTGGATCCAACACATGCAATTCCATTGTTTTTCTTATGTTTAACTAGCAATTTAAAACAATGCTACCCCGAAACCACGCCTCCTCCGCGGGTTGTGGGAGAGGCGATGGAAGGAGAATGTGAGAGAAGCGGGGGGAAGGCGGTGGTGGAAGGCGCATGTGGCTATGGAGGAGGCAAAGAAGGGCGTCAGGAAGGGGTGTAAACAAACCCGAGCTGCTCACAAGTAGCGTTGTGAATTGGCTCAGCTTGGCTCATTTAGTTTTGAGCCGAGCCGGAGCTCGAGTTTCAGGGTCATTTGGTAAACGAGCACAGTAAAGCTCGGTTCGTTTATATAGGCTCGGCTCCTTGAAGAAGGTTCGTTAAGTAAATTACCTTGGATGGCTCGTATTAGGGCTCGAGCTCGATTTTTGGCTCATTTGCTTAGAGAGCTGAGCTCGAACTCTACAAGTCTTGGCTCGGCTCGTTTACCCCTTTCAGTTACGGCGAATGGTCATACAGCATCTTATTTACCATTTGATGTGTTACACACCCAAAAAAAGATCACATTGATAACAGGTGCATTGAGTCCCACGAAATGTATGAGAAATAATTGAAACCAAAAAAAAAAAATTAAAAATGCCGTAAGCAATGCGCTTCAACGATCAGGTATCCGTGTCAGTTAACGCATATCTCGACTAATCCCCGTCTCGGGTCCATTCAAAGGCATGATATAAGCAAAGCTTTCAAACAACACCTAATACCCCACCCAAACCCTTGTCAGGCCCGACCCTAAGATTTACGAGACCTCAGTCAAGTTTTGAAAAGTGGGCCTCTTAATTTTTCTATATAAATTATTTCTTTGAGATAAGATACAAAATAGCCTCGTGGTACAATGACACATTACTTGTAATGGTGTGGGAACCAAAGAACATGGGTTCCAACCTCACTAGCCTATTGTTTTGAAACAAATTTTTGTAGAAACTCAAAAATTGTTCGTGTTAAAATGTAGGAGGAGAGGATTGAACTTGCAACCTCCCATGTACATAACACCCATTCATTCCACTACACCTAAGTCATCTATTAAATTCTTGACATATTTTATATTTAATATATCTCTATATTTTGGAGCCCTAAAAATAGACTTATATCGTGAGCCCTAGCCCAGGCTTGCCCAGCCTATCCTCAGGGCCGGCCCTGTCCCTTGCCGGTGGGTATGTTTTGGCTACCACTAACCAACGGTGAAAAAAATCAATGGGTGATAGATACAGGCCTCCATGTTGATGGAAGTGGGAGTGAAATACAGCTCTCAATACCCCAAAGAATTTCATTCCAAAGCAAAAACTGTTCCATTCCCCCCACACCCCACCATGCAGAATTTGCCTATATAAAAGATGCAAGGATGTTGACTTCTCAACAACTCATCGTACAAAATCAATTCACCCCTCCTTCATATGTCACCATCCTTGACAATCCACTATTTTTTTTTTTTTTTTTGCGTACTTCAGAATTTATGACACTCCACTATCCAAAACTCGAGATGAACTCTTTAGGGCTCCGCTCGTCCAATAGTACCGACGGCTCTAGGGACCTCTTGTGAGTCTCAAACAGTCAATCCGAGCAGTTCATTCATTCCATAATCAAACTCCAAGGGGCCCATGCAAGAATCACCTAAATCTGACGCTCCTAAATTCTCGATCCAAAATCACCCCATTTCGCTCCAAAATTTTCCAAAGAAATAGGGCGATTTTGGATTGAACACTTAGAAGCGTTCGATTGAGGTGATTCACTTGCGGGCCCCTTCGAAATTCTATTTTGGAATGAATGGACGGCTCAGATCAACTGTTGGGGACCCACAAGAGGGTCCTTGGCGCCTTGGTACACCATCGGTACCAGGGGTGTCGGTACCCTGAATTTATCGCTATACTACTAAACTCAGCTCGTCTTGTTTACACTCATACTTTCACAATTCCGGTACACTTAGAGTATGGTTTTGTATCTTAGTGGAGACTAGAGAAATTCAAAATAAATTATCAAAAGAATAAAACACCGGTACTGATGAAAGTAAACAAAACTTTTTATCCACAAATATGTAGAAATATACCTGAGACGAGAATAAATAAAAATTCAAAAAGGGCATCCAAAATCAACTCAATAACACACAACAATATACAACTAAAATGGAAACCTTCAATACCATATACATCCCCATAAACATGTAAATCGAAATATATCTTCTCTGGAGTATTTCGTAACAAATTCTATTTCATCACCCAAATCAAAGTATCTGGTTCCCCTTCGCCTCCCCAGATTCTACATCTTCAAAACGAAAAGCAAATTCCGAACTCAATTGCGTTCAGAACCGTTTGATGCACATAAACCCACATATATTAAACAACACCAAACATAACTTCTTTTTTTTTTTTGGCCATATTTTAGAATGTTAGTGGGGGTTAGCCGGATGTTAATAGGGTCAACCACAGGGGAGTACAGGGGCTATCCATAGCCCTGAAACTCCAATGCCCCCAACGTGGCTCAAACCCAGGTCTCCCACGTGGGGAGAGCCAGGTCACACCAACTGAGCTAGAGCTCATCAGTCCAAACATAACTTAATTATGTTCGAAATTTGTGTTCCTAGACTTTGTGTTCAAAATAAATTATCAAAAGAATAAAACACGGTACGGATAAAAGTAAACAAAAAGATTTAAACTTTTCTACAGAAATTGGTACTTTTTAACCACAAATATGTAGAAATATACCTGAGACGAGAATAAATAAAATTTCAAAAAGGCCATCCAAAATCAACTCAATAACACACAACAATATACTACTAAAATCAAAACCTTCAATACCATATACATCCCCACAAACATGTAAATCGAAATAAATCTTCTCTGGATTATTTCATAACAAATTCCATTTCATCACCCAAATCAAAGTATCTGGTTCCGCTTCGCCTCCCCAGATTCTATATCTTCAAAACGAAAAAGTCCAGAAAATTCTGAACCCAATTGTATTCAGATCCGTTCGATGCACGTAAACCCACATATATTAAACAAGACCGAACATAATTAAATTATGTTCTGAATTTGTGTTGGTAGACTTTGATATAGACAAAAGAGCCAAGAGAGAGTTTATCTTACATTTTGACTATTTATTTATTTATTTTGACTGTATTATTTTGTTGAGAAATCTAGCACAAATTGTTGAATCTCCAATCGAGCCTGACTTCGCCATGGCTCACATAATGCTGACTACTAGGCTTCCGAAACGACACGATGTGGCTGCTGACCATAAACGCCGTTACCCTCTCCGACACCCTGACGTCCTCCATCTTCAATTCCCTCAACCGCTGCACGTACTCCGGCACGTGTACCAGGTCCCACACCACCCCTACCCCACCCGCCTTCAATACCCTAACCACCTCCCCCAACACCCTCATCCTCTCCGCCGCCGCCGCCGCCGACTTCACTCCGAACTCCTTCCCCACCGTGTGCAAGAACACAGCCGACACCACCACGTCGAAGTAATTGTCCGTGAAAGGGAGCCTCCTCGCGTCACCTTCCCGGCAGGTGACGTACTCCTGAACGCCTTCGACGCCGGCGGTCCGGAGCGTGGAGACGGTGGTTTTCTTCCTTCTGTCCAACCCGACGACCCGTCCCGAACTGCCTTCCTTCTTCAGCTGCATTGCGACGGCGTTGAGGAGTATGCCGCGGCCGCAGCCGACGTCCAGGGCGTGCTTGACGGTGGACCAGTCGTTGACGGCGGAGACGATGCGCTGTGACATCTCCCAGTGGAGGGAGACGGCGGAGTAGAAGATGTTGCCGGCGGCGAAGAAGAGGCAGACGGCGGAGAGGGCGGTGACGGAGCCGGTGAATCCGGCTGCGAACCTGGCGGCTGAGGTTGGGAGGAGGAGGGAGAGGAATGAGCAGATCGGGGTGAAGTAGAGGAGGAGGAGGAGGGAGAGGAAGGAGAAGAGGATGGCGTGGAGGAGGAGGAAGACGGGTGTTTGCCAGTCGTCCATGCCGTAGATTGCGTAGATCTGCGTCCAGTCTCGACCCGTCTTCCCCATTTTCTCGTCCGGTAACTAAAACACCAACTGATATATTACCAGATTGATAGCTCAATGGATCAGTTTCGAAACCTGCAAATTAAAAACAATTAATCATTGAAATCAGAAAACCACCAGAAAATTCAGTGAAAATCTCTTCATAAATGTAAATGATGTAATTATTCGTAATAATGCTAATTACACACCTCTTCACGGATTCCGAAAACCGAAGAAGGTTAAAAAAAATTGCAATTTCAAAGCGAAAATTAGAAAAAAATTAAGTAGTAGATAAAAGCCTCTGTTTGGCTGACGATCTCACCTAAAGGAAAATTCATTTTTCTTGCTGTTTCCTTGGAAACCAAACAGGACGGGAAGACATCCAATTGAGAAAAAGTTTGCAAAAAGTCTGAAAATTTACTTACAGTTACAGGTATATCAGGAGATTCAGTATCACGAAACCTCAGATCCAGAGAATGCAGAGAATATTTTGGCGATCCCGACACGATTAAACAAGATCGCCAGCGCCTCTCAGAGGAGAGAGAGTAAAAGTATGTGCTATTGATGAGAATGGAAGGCCATGTTGATGATGATGAAGTACTGCCAGCTTTTTTTATGCAGGAAATGAAGACAAGAACCAAATTATGGAAGAATCTGAAAAAACGTAACTGAAAGAGATGAGGGATGGTGTGCAAAATTGTAGGTTCTGCCGTTCTGGTGATTTTGAGCGCGTTTTGGTTCGTCGTTTTCCGTACTTTTTGACAGATGGGGGAGGGGTGATCTAAGAGAGAGAGAGAGAGAGAGAGAGAGGAAAGTGGGTGTGGAATTCGAAGGGAATAGTACACTAGCTTTTTGTTGAGTGCTTTTCTCTCTGTTTCTGGTTTTATAATTGTGGAGAGAGAGTGAGGGGGAAAACGGTTTAATTTGAGAAATGAGAGAGAGAGAGAGAGAGAGAGAGAGAAGGGGCCAGTCAAGAGTCCTTGGCTTTTAGCGATTGCAGTAGTGCGGGAACGGTGGGTTACAGTAACAAAATATCCAAACGTACAGTGTATTCGCATCTGATGACCTGCTCAACCATTCCTCAAGCAGGGAAAAAAAAAAAAAAACTATTCCTCAAAGTTCCTTGAGGACCTAGCCATTCGTACCGATGCCAGAGGACTGATCACGTACCGATAGATGCAAGAATTCTCTTGTGGATCCCAAATCGTCTATCCGAACCTTTCTTCCATCTCAAAATCAAAATCTGAGGGGCTTTTCGTGAGAATTGATGCAATTGGAAGACTGTAAGATCTTGATCCAAAATTACTCTATTTCATTCAAAAAATTGATCGAGATCTTATAGCTGTCCGATTTCATAAATTTCCATCTGCGCCTCTCGAAATTTGATTTTGGGATGGATGAACGGTTTGGATTGACCATTTAGGACCCACAAGGTCAAAGGGGTCCCCCGCGGCAGTCGGTACGTGGCCAGTCCCCTGGAGTTGGCACCTCTTGATTTTCCGATACTTTCATTTTTATTTAGGAAAATGTTAAAATCAATTTATTGGACTAATTTAAAATATATATTGAAATACGTAAGAAATGTACTATAGAAGTGTGTGAAGTGTACTAAAAAGTGACTTTTTTATTATTATTATTAGCTCAATTGAATATGACTCTTCATTTATCTTTCTTAGATATTTTCGGGAAAAGTTTTCTCGTACCGTTAACATTTTTTATTGAGTTTTGCTCCCACTATAATTGGGTTACCCGCAAGTAGGCAATGAGATTTAAAAATCATAGTACTAATAGTTAATTAAAATATGAAATGCCAAAATTATTTTCCTTACAAACTCAATGTAATGGGAGCAAAACTCAATATGGGCTAACTCCCAAAGAAAAATTGATAGCACTTTGATCATGCACTGCAAACTCCGCAGTGCACCTTGCAGTAGTACGCATTCAAAAGAGTTTTGAGTTTCCCATTTGATTTTATCTTTCATAAAATTAAGATTTGATGAAATTAAGGAGTGATTTTATCAAATTTTGATAAAAATATTTTGAAAAAACTAGGAATAGGGATACTAATACCATGACGAAGACTATATTACAACGGAAAACAATTTTTGTTCAAGTCACATTTTTTGTCACAGCCATCGTAATACATTTTATCTCTCTATGTGCCAGCTCATTATCTCTCTCTACCATTTTCCACCACTGGCCCCACCACACCTAAAATTTTAAACACATTCTCTCTCTCTCTCTCTCTCTCTCTCTCTCTCAATTTAAATCACATTCTCTCTCTCACTCCTCTGAAATTTAAAGAACCATAAAAGAAGGGGTAAAGGCACGTGCGTCGATTGCTTAAATCATGCCTTCAGGTACAAGCATGGGCATGCACTATATGAAAACAGATAAGGGTGAATTTCTGGTTTGCTAAAAGCTTTAGCACCCCCATTTGTTAAAAGTACTAAGGTGATTTTAGCAACTTGTTTGTAGCAAAAGGAATATATGAGACAAAATTAACTTTCAAAAACTTATTTAATAACTTTGCTTTTAGTTAGGGCTGTCCAGCAGATCGTCCGATCTGTTCGATCCATCCCAACCAATCTGTCCATTTACTCACCCAAGGTATGTTGCGGATATATACAGATCCTAATATTTTTATTTTGACAGATACGGTTTGGTTCGGATTCGATCCGCCCAATCCGCTAATAATCCTTCTTTGATCTGCCAAATCTGCCCGATCCGCTCAATCCACAACCGAACCGATCCATTAGTATGTCACCCATGGATGGTTGCGGATCTTAAAAATGACAATCTATCATGAGCGGATTGGATTAAGAACCGAACCGATCCGACCAGAACCGATCCATAGACACCCCTACTTTTAGTTAATAAGAAACAAAAGTAATTTTAACAACTACTCAATTTTTATGAGAAAACTTATTTTAGCAATGGCCGGAAAAGATTGCCTAATCGAGGAATTGTTCAATGCACTATGAGACAAATGTCCGAATTTTGTTCTAGTATGTGTATCGTGGTGCACTTGGGACCGAGTATTGAGATTTATTAAAGTAGCAAGTGTTTTTGTTAGCCCTTTTTGAATTTTTCCCTACGTTTAGTAAAATATCAAATGGTTGCAACTTAAGTTTGTTTTTCCACTAAACTAGTTTTTTTTTAATAAACTGGTTTTTCACAGATTTTTATGTGATATGATGTGTTGCGAGAGAATAATCTGTCTTAATTTTTGAAAAAAATAGTTTTTTGTTAGTATAACAAAAAACTATCAAAAACCGAGACAGTGTAACAAAAAAAATCAAAAACCGAGACAGTGTAACAAAAAATTATTTTTTCCAAAAACCGAGACAGATCATTCTCTCACATCACATCACATCACATAAAAAAACCGTGAAAAACTAGATTATTCAAAAAAAAATTGGGTTAGTTGAACACCCGTAAAAAATTCAATCAAAAAACCTGTTCAAACTAATACAGACACATACACACTAAACTTCCAATCCACACCCTTAAGTGCTTGGATCAAGCCTTTTTCTGGTATTCTTTTCTGATTTGTCATGGAGACCCTTGTATATATAAAGTCCCCTTTCTATCCACACCCTTAAGTTACGAACTCCGTCCGGACCTTATAGTTTCGGACCAAATTTCAACGATCCTAACTGTCCAATATGTTTAAAACTTGTTTTTAAAGGTCCCAATGAGAAATCAACAAAAAAAACTGGGAAGGGCTTGATCTGAGTAATTTTTCATAAAACAATATATATGTATACAATTTTTTTATGAAAAATTGCTCAGATCAAGCCCTTCGCGATATTTTTTTTTTCTCATTTCTCTCAAAAACCCTTATAAACACGTTTTAAACACATTGAACGGTTCGGATCATGAAAATTTGATTGGGATCTATGAGGTGCGGATGAAATCCGCACTTTAAGGGTGGGGATTGGAAGTTTAATGCATATCTACATATATATTGGTACACAAGAGGGCCTAGACCTTAAGAAACATAAACACTTGCCGAAGTTGCTTGAGGAACTCCAAGACCATCACGGTCGTTGCATAAATCATCCAGCACTTCTAGTTGTGCTTAATCAAACACTTGCTCACCTCGGTCCAACTGAAGACCCAATCTAGCTAGATTACGTGCACAACTATTTGCCTCTCTCCAACCAAAAATTAAGTCACAAGGCCATCCCGTCTTAAGGTTCTCATTGATCAACATAATCAGATTATAATTAGGATCGAAGGAATGCTGATTTGAAATCACCTGGTATGGTGATATTCTTTTCCCCTTCAAATTTTTTGTGCTCATTACAAGACGTCGATAGGAAGCCCAAGTCAGACAGGAAAAAGACCATTTTCCCTCTTCTCATACCCAAAATACCAAAAATACCATTTAGACAATATGAAAGGAGTACGACAAAATAATAATTGGCTAAGATGAGTCAAAGAATACCAAAAATACAAAAAATACCATTTAGACAATTAATATGTTGTCTTCGCGCTATAGACAACATGTCAAAAATACCAAAAAAACTATTTAGACAATTTAAACAACGACGTGAACCAGTCCAAAGATAAGAATATCAATCAGTGTAAAATTTTAATTAAAATTAGTTGACTACTTCTTTGATGCCAATGGGGCAAAAAAATGAAATACCTATCTTGTAAAAAACAAAATTGATTGTTTGGTTTGTAATAGATTTTTTTAAATAACAAAAATCTGTTGTAAGAATTTGAGAGAAGCTTGAAAATTTTAAACATTATAAATTAAACAAATTTAGTACACTAGTCTTTTACAAACTTGTTTTGAAACTTTAACGAACTCCAAAATGTGTTCAATTTGTTAACAAAAGAAATATAAAATATGATCAATTTGAGTTCGAATAACTTGGTTCATTCATTGGCCTACGTGTGACTTTTTTTTCGACGTTCTATTGTCTATTTGCAAGTCGGCTTACGATTGGAATAGTTTTTTTTTTTTTTTGATCTCATTGGAATAGTTCTCTCTTATAAAACTGCATCAAATGTGTCTGCATATTTGCATGCTTAACATATTTTGTGCCATGTGTAAGCCTGTCAAATTGGTAAAAACTCTGTCCAATTGTTAATTGTGCTGAATTTCTATTCGCCAAAGAGCAATTTATGAACTATTCAAGAATTTTTATATATCCTCGACCAGGCTATAAATGGGAGGCTCCACCATATAATGAGGGTTCGAGCGATTAAAAAAATTGCATCAAATTTTTTTTTTTGTGATTTTTTAACTAATGATTTGGGGTTTTTTTTATATGATCATTTCATAGAAAGTCAAAGTAAATGAAACTTCACTGGAATTTGTGAGAAAGTAGATAATATAGCTCAGAGAAATAATAAATCAGGCTCAATAAATTTTCAACTTGCCCTCCCCAGTTTTGTCCCAGGTTCGACTCCTAGGAGAGAACAAAGTGGCTTTGTTCCCCTATCTCCCCTAAGAGGCTCTTGGCCTGCAGGGGTATGATGAAACACCGGCCCAGTCTTGGAGTGGGGCCCCTTCCTATGGGTTGGGTTAAATTAATTAGGCTGACCATTGGTTTCCCAGGGGCTTGCTTAATCTACAAGAATGAAGCGCTTACTGTGAAGCGTTTTTTGATGTTCAAAAAAAAAAAAAAAAATTTCAACTTAAAAAATTATTACTTTGCATATAGATTTGTATACGATATAATTTCATGTACTATAAATTTATCACTATTGAATTTTAAAAAATTAAAATTCTAGAGCCGTCCCTAAGGCGATAGATAATTTTTTCCTCATTAACATTTGGATAGTGACTTGGTATGAAATGGGGTGCACCATATCTTTGCAAATTTGTTTGGAATTTGAATAGTCCTCCAATGACATTTGGTGTGCACAATAAATATTAGACCCGTGTTACATACACTTAAAAAGTGTTAAACAGTTACTTGTAGTTCGAAATTTTGTTTCAATACGAAGGTTGAGGGGTGAAAAGAAAAAAAAGGATGAGGTGCGTGGTTTGAAAACTTAACACAAATATATATTTCAAGGGTTAGTTCGGTTGGTTGGTGAGTTTACTCTCTACCTAATTGACCGATGTTTGATTCTTGAGCTTGCGCCAGCATTTAACGCTGGCTTTGACTACAAAGAAAAATTAGTGAGCATATGATAAGAAGATGGTCAATACACCCCTGGCCATTGAAACAAAAAAAAAAGAAGTAGAAAACTTTACACAAATATATCTATATACGGACAATGTGTGACTTGGACTAGCAAGAAAATTAGTCGATATGTGCATAAGATGGTCAATACACCCCTGGCCATTAAAACCAAAAAAGAAAAAAGAAGAAGTAGAAAACTTTACACAAATATATCTATATACGGACCAATATTCTTATACTGCACGTCTGTACCCAAACGAATATTATAAATTATATGGAGGGGAAGTATACAACGTAGTAGAGAATTTTGCAATGTTCATAGCACTTTAGCTTAAGCTTTAAATGCTTCTGTACATATTCCTTTTAGGATTTAATTCCACTAGTAACCAAACTCTCTAGACACCCAAAGTGCGCAATTTAGGCAAATTTCACGCGATAAACCTCTTAAATCTTGTGGCTGTATCCTCAAATCGTTCCCCATTTCCCCACCCGTGTGATAGATTAGGAATGACGAATTAATAACAAAAAACTTCTCGACACCAATATGCCTTGCACCAATGGTTTTGTGAGGCTCACTTATAGGTTTCGTACAAAATGTCTAATTCCTTCATTAATTTTAAAATATTAATTTGAATATCTTTGCAAGAAATCGACTCAATTGGGTAACCATAGATGTTTGATCAAATAATCAAAATTTTCATTCTGAATCAAGGATTCGTGAGTCTGGATGAATGAAAAGGTGGACAATTGAATATTTTGTAAATAAGTCTCACAGAGCCAATGAACCATCGGTGCAAGACATACCATAGATTTGTCAATCCACTTGCACGTGAGCTTAAAATGGAGAACCGACAGTACTTTACTTGAAGAACCAACATATACTCTACTTGGGTCAAACAAGAAAAAGAAAGCCCCCTTACTTTTGTGCAAGTTACCAAAGTTTGATTGGCAGGCTCCGCAAAATCAGGGGAGTTTAATTAAGATTAAAGCAGAATTTCATGAGTCGGTGTTGTGATCAACATTCAACTGTAGGAGGAGAGTTTTATTGGAGGAGATGGAGACGACATGCTGTACTCACAGAACATGGATTGTCCGGAGCTTAAAAATGTAATCTGAACCATTCATTACGTAGAGCTAAACGCATATGAAAATCTTATAAAAAATAAAGACGATCAAATATTGGTAATTGAGTGAGTAAACCACGTTGTTGGAGCTAAAATTCAGGTTAGCTCGTTTTTATAGGTTTGACTCTTTTAAAGAGACTCGTTAAGTAAATTATCGAGCTCGGATCATTTTGACCACTACAAAGCTCGACTAAACTCCTTTGCATCCAATAGGCCACTAAAAATTAATTTAGTACTTGATTTATGAGAGAAAAGGAAAAGAAGATGATAGTTACTTTTTTTAACTCTCATATTGGAGTATCAAACAAGCCTTTACTAAAACCCATTATTCCAGGACGACCATTTTGTCTTTTGATACAGACAATTTAAGCAAAAAGAAGGAGTCTAATGTTTTTTACTCAAAGCCAATTTTTACAAAATAAGCAAAAAGCATAAAAAGTTAGTCACAAGTACTAGGAATGGCAATGGGATGGGGCAAGTTTTGCCATACCCCCATCCTGATCCCGACCGAAAATCTACCCTATTCCTGAATTCTTCCGGGTGATGGAAATGATCTGAACCGTTCATTATTCTTAAAACATTTTTTCCGAGGGGGCCCACAAAAAATCAGCTCAATCGAACAGTTAAAAGTGTTTGAACCAAAGTCCTACCATTTCAAATCAAGTTATGTTTTAAGAACAATGAACTGTTCGAATCACTCATGTGAGACCCAAAAATGGATCCCCGAACGCGCTCTGTACTATTTATGTTCCCCTTCTTCTGTACCCCAGGTTTATCGATTTCACCCTTTTGTTATATAGGTAGTTGAGTTATAATTTTTTTTTTTTTTTGGTACTTGGTTGAGTTAGTATAATTATAAACACTTAATGCACCAATCACCATCACCGGATTTCGCGGTGCCCTGATTCCCTAATTGAAGTGGACTTGTCCAATACTACTAAACAAGACCTAAGTACCCTTGGATTAAATGAATGCCCTGTAGAAGTGCAGAATGTGACTACGGTTATACTGTGGACTCCACTGGGGTTAGTTTTGTCAAGTGACGGTCAATTAATATCGTAATCAAGGATTTAATTAATGTGGGTCCACATTGTCCAAAAGAAAAGTAGTGTCCCAGCTAAGACGACCCTTTGCTGGAAGTGGAAATGGACTGGAGGAGGGAGGCAGGAGTAGGCCGGTTGGATTGGACTGAGAGTAGATGAGAAAATTTTGGGTGCCGGAGCCGGACACATTTCATATGGTAGTATCCGTCTTGTATTTTGACCGTAAAAAAGTACTTTGGACAGCGAAAATTTTAAAGAGGGAAATAGGAGAGACAGGAGAGAAGGGTTGAAAGAAATCTAGGTCGTCCAAAATATTTTTAGATGACCGAGATGCTCGCTCAACAAAATGTGTACTCCTACCCATTCCGCACCCAAGTTTTTCTCCCTCTCCATACCCCATCTCTCCATACAAGTCTGTACTTTCAATTTTTGTTCATACCTCGTGCTTAAAACTATGACTGAATGGTTAACCTTATAGAACACGCAAATAACTTTATGTATGTGAGATATCCATATAATCTGCAATCAATAGACACATAAATGCATTGCAAAGTGTTAGGCAAAATGAATGATAAATATATTATAGAAATTAACCTTACAATTTATGGAACAAAGTATAGTAACATATTAATTTGTATTCGATCATACTAATTTTTTTGTAGAGTTCTAATTGTTTGAGTGTTCTATAAGGTTAACTGTTTAAATTAGAGTTTTAACCCTGAGATATAGGGGTTGTTTGATAAAGCTGAAAACTAAAAATTAAATACTGAAAATTGAATGTTGAATTTATTAAGCTAATAAGCTATTTGATATGTACTAAATCTTAAGTACTGAAATAAATAAGTTGTTTGATTTGTATAAGGAGCTGAAGTATTAAATTCACTAATTTTTTAAATTTGTCTTTCATATATTCATACTGAAATGCATAAATGAAAAAAAAAAAAACTCGTACATTTATGAAAGTATTAAAAATATGTAGAATATTGACAAGATGATGGTATAACGGTGTTAGTCTTAAATTATCTGATTATCTTACTTTGTCTCTCATTTCATATATTCATCCTGAAATACAAAAATGAAAAAAAAGAGAGTACATTTATCAAGCTAATAAAAATATACAAAATATTGGCAAGATGGTGGTATAGCGGTGGTGGTGGTTGTGATTGTGGGGTGATGGTTGTAATTGTGGAGTGGTGGCCTCGTGGTGGGTGGAAGGCGATGATGGGAATAGTGGTGGTGTCATAATGGTATAGTGGCAGTAGTGGTGCTGATGGTGGTGTTAGTGGTTGTGGTATTAGTGATGGAAGTGACAGGGTGGTGGTGGCGGGATGGTGGCAATAATGGTGGTGGAGTGGTGGCAGTAGTGGGGGTGGTGTGAGTGGTGGTGGTGGCGGCGGCGGTGGTATAATGGTGGAGTGATGGTTATGGTGTTGTCAGTGGTGGTGGTAGTAATGGTGGGAGTGGTGGTGGTGGTGGTAGTGTAATGGTGGTAGTGGGGTGATGGCGACAGTGGTGGTGAGAGTGACGAAGTGGCGGTTATGGTGGTGGTGAGAGTGACAGGGTGGTGGTTGTATAGTGGCAACACTGGTGGTAGGCGTGGCAAAGTGGTGGTAATGGTTTGGTGGAGAAAAAAATAATTAACCGAAACTACTTAAAAATTCAGTAAAAATTAAGTAGCCTTTTTGTCAACATTTTACCTTGCATTTTAAGAGGGGAAAATTTCAAAAAAATCCCCCAAACTTTGGCCTGAATATGAAAAATACTCTCAAACTTTCAATTTTTTCAATCGTACTCCCAAACATCACTTCCCTAATCAAAATTGCTCTCACCGTTAGTATCTGTTACCTAACTAACGAAAAATGCTAAGGTGGAGGTTAACGGAGCCAAAAACCGTTAATAATTTGGTACAATTTCATAAAACCCCCCAAACTTTGAACCAAATATCAAAAAACCTCCAAAACTTGCATTTTTTATTTTATTTAAAAAAAGCTCTTTCTTCCTCCTCCAATTCACAGGAACACACACACACACACACACAGAGAGAGAGAGAGAGAGAAAGAGACGCCTGACAAGTGCGACGGTGCAGTTGTGAACGCAAAACTCCTCTTCCCCCACCGCCGCTGCAGCAGCCTACAAAGTCCTCCCCGACTGAGGCTATGACCGCGTCTACTGCACATTCTCTCCGCGTCGGCCACGATGGCTAGGGCGGTAAACTCCTCCTCCTCACCTCCACCAACGGCGGTGGTGACACTAAATCCAAAGTCACCGACACCACTGTAGCCCCGACCGAAAAACTCTAAACCCGAATCGCTTCTCTTCTCCCACAAATAAGATTACCTGTACCGCGGCTCGTCATTTTACGGACAATTAAGCCCCCAAAGGATACGCGAGCTGTTAGCTTACCATGTGAGATTGCTCGGGTCTCTCTCTCTCTCTCTCTCTCTCTCTCTCTCTCTCGCTCTGTTTTCCTGTGAATTGGAGAAGGGAAGAGGAAGGAGCTTTAAAAAAAATTGAAAGTTTGGGAGGTTTTTTGATATTTAGTTCAAAGTTTGGGGGGTTTGATGAAATTGTACTAAATTATTAATGGTTTTTTGCTCCGTTAACCTCCACCTTAACATTTCCCGTTAGTTAGGTAACAGATCCTAACAGTGGGAGCAATTTTGATTACGAAAGTGAAGTTTGGGAGTACGATTGAAAAAAATTGAAAGTTTGAGAGTATTTTTGATATTAAGGCCAAAATTTGGGGGATTTTTTGAAATTTTTCCTTTTAAGAGCCACTTAATTTTTTAAGTAATGTAAAATGTTGTTATCAAACCTACTTAATTACTTATTACTTAATTTATTCAATTTTAAGTGCTAAATCCGGGTTATCAAACAACGCCATAGATAAAATTTGAGAGCATTGACGGGGTATGAAGGAATAGGGTATGGAGAGGAGCCGATCCCAGTTGGATTTTTATTGAGAAAGGTCCTGCTGATGCCAGAGTATTTTTTGTCTACTTGTTGGAGTATAACTACTGTGTAATTTTCGTCCTCTATTTAAATTAGGTAAATATCCACATCACAGTAAATCGAAATGAACAATGTTATACATCACGAAAAGTGACACATTGAGATTTTTGGCCTAATTTTTTTAAAAAAATTTATTCAATTGTATGAATTTTTTGTTGTATTTTTGTTTTGCCTTCGTCTTGACGACTAAAATCTAGAAAGTAAAAATATTATTATGATTAGAAGTCATACACAGGTCATTGAAGCTATAAGAAACCTAAGACAAATTTTCTTAAAGTTTTTGTTTTTTCCCTTCATTTTTTTTTCAAGCTCAGTTTATATAATTTGTTATCTTAATTCTCCTTGACGAGTTATTTTTTCTCGAAAGTTATACTACATACTATCATGATAGGCATATTGTCTTTAAAAAGTACGTAATTTCGTCCACACTCTAACATTATGATATACAATATTTGTAGTCTAGGGTTATATTTAGGAGATTTCAATGTTTATTTTCGGGAGTTTGCCTTTGTTCTTGAGGCTATGATATCTGTAATTTGATCCTTTGAATCAACCATATATCTTAATTACAATGACAAGAAAAACAAGTTGTTCAAGAAAAAAGATTTGCATGTTAATTAAGATTCTATAATTAATGGGTCTTTTTCATGCGGGTTAGATTAGATATAATAAGTGATAATAATAATAAAAAGCCACAGCTATTGCTGTCTCTTTGATTTTGTCCATATCTTTCCGGTTCACTAGTATTATAACATGTCGATCTTTTTTAATTAAGAATAAAGATACATGCTTATGAAATTGGGATCTTCGATCTTTGTATTTAATTTGAAAAATAACCTGAATAATATTACATTGGGTGACAAGATATGTTGCTTACGTAGGAAACCTAGTTGTTAAAGAAAAATATTTAGCCATTATTCCTAAAACCAACTTAAGTAAGGAACTTGTCCAAATTGTCTTTTTGAGTTAATGTATTATGAGAGAATAACCTGATTTGTTTCGTATAATGCAATAAGTCAATTTTTAGGTCAATATGAGAATAAACCAGTTTCTATTAGGTATTTCGATCCAAAAACATAAATGAATATTATTACTCAATAGTCGTATCGGTTGTCACAGTCAAACCACCAAAAATGCTATTTGTACACCCTTTCAGTTCCAACCATTTACAACTCTCTCACATACACGTGGAGTTTACACCCATAATTGTGTGTGGGCCTCACATATATATATATAAGAGAATGATAAATAATTGGAGCCGAAATAATTATACATGTAGCATTGTTGGTCAAAAAATCAATGAAAACATTAAACTTAGAGCATGTTTTACAAAATTGATTTATTTACAAAACTGATTTATTGCACTTTACGAGACAAGTTTCACTGACTTATTGCCGATAATTCAATTTTTGAAATATCCCCTTAGAACATTTGTACTTTGTTCAATATTGAACAATCTCTCCATTTCAAAAAAGATCGTTAACTTAAAAAAATGCATGTTGGTCAAAAAAAAAATTGAAAATTTCTTTGCAAGATACTAGATATCAACGAATTCTTCTACTGTTTGAAAAACAGTTTTAATTTTTTTAATAAAAGCATATTCTTTTTATGTTCCCATTTTGCAGATTAAACATTCTTTCTTTTGTGACGTTGGAGGGAGCGCGTTGATCTTTCTGGACACCACTTTCAAGTTCAAATCTTGACTCCGTCACTGACCACTTAACGTATATAATTGGGAAGAAAGAATTAGTCAAGCAACCTATTAACTCTTTCACATATGCTATTTTATTTCATGTTATTTACTCATTACATCCGTGTTTGTTGGTCCTTTTTGGGAGTTTATGCCATTTTTTACTTGATTATATCTTTTAATATGGATCTCAAAAAATATGCAATATGGATCTTTTTAATAAATCTCAATTACTTCTATTATTTAAAATTTTCAAAATCATGAAAAATATTGCTATAAAGTAGAAAATATAAACATTTAAAAAGTGACACAAACTCCGATCGAGTCACCAAGAACTAGATTGGAATTTCTTGATTTTTACATTTCAAAACAATAAATTAAGTTAGTTTTATTGAATTACTCTGTGGACTAGAGGAGACAGGATATGAGGCTAACAAATGGAAGATATTACTTTGCAAAGAGGTCAGTTTTCTTACATGTGCAAGGGCCCTAAAAGAACGGCCTAAAACCAATTTGATAATCCAGAACATAGACCCTTTCTCAAAATCGATGGTACTCTCCCTCCTTTCTAAAAAAAAAAGTGCCAGAATTAATTAGTCAATTAGCACCGGCATGATTAAAGTATTTTATGTATGTTAGAATTAATAACGGAGAACCTCAAGGTTGTCGTAGTAGTTAATCGATTTGTCATCCTAAGGTCGCGGCACGATCGCCCTCGTTAGGGATTTTTTTTGGGGATCATATCACCTAGCAAAAACGCGTGGAATGAACTGTCGGAGTGGCTGGAGAAATTATTTCAATTTATCGGAACACTCTTCAATACTCCAAACAAATAAATACTCCTAAAGAAGCCAGTTGGAAAGAGAGAGATTTGACAACTTCAAGGATTTGACAAAGTAGCTTGTCTTGGGATTTAGGATTTATTTTCATCTAATGTCTTAAGTTCAATTTCTTTTTCCAGTAAACTCTTGGCCACTAGGAGTTATGTTTGGTCATTACCTTTAAAGTCTCGGTATTTGTCAAGGTGCACGTAAACTGGCGCGGACATTTAGTTAGAGAGAGAGAGGGGGGTTTGACATGAAATTCTGGGTACGCACCAACCAAGGTCTTCACTGATTAATACGGAGTACTGATTTAATACTAAAGAATGTTTTGAAGTCTTCATTTTTCTTGGATTAGTGGGGTTAATACAGGGATGCTGAATCAGAACCACTAGGCTGGGAAGGTTTTATTTGTGGCCTTTGACCACGGTTAAGGGTGGCGGATAAGACCGTTAGGATAGTCGTGTCGTGCAGTAAATGTATTTTTATTATTATTTCATTTTTTTTCCAAACGTGCTTACGCGCATCTCTTTAACCTCCTCAGTCCTATCAAAGATAAGTCATTTACACTGAGATTAGTGATTCACAATAAATTATTTTTTCTCGATTTGACCCCAAAAATCGAACACTAGTTAATTTTTTTGAAAAGCGTTTTTCACTAAAATCAACTAGGTTGACCATGAGCTTTTCTTTTCTTTTCTTTTCTTTTTTTGAACACGCAAGAAGTGTTAATTGTTAAACATTAGCTTTTCTCTTCATATGCATTTGTTGTCTTCCTGCTTTTAAAAAGAGTGCCAGAATTAAGTAGTCTCAGCACCGGCATGATTAAAGTATTTTATGTATGTTAGAATAAATAATGGAGAATATCAAGGGTTGTCGTAGTAATTAATCAACTTGTCACCAACCAAGCTCTTCACTGATTAATGCGGAGTACTGATTAATACGGTAAAGAATGTTTTGAAGTCTTCATTTTTCCGATTTTTCTTGGATTAGAGGGGTTAGTATAGTGATGCTGAATCAGAACCACTAGGCTGGGACTGGGAAGGTTTTGTTTATGTCAGCTTACGAGCATCTGATTAACCTCCTCAATAGTTTGGTCAGAGTAAGTAATTCACATGAAGACTAGTGATTCACAAGAAATTATTTTTTATGGGTTGACCCCAAGGATCGAACACTAGTCAATTTTGTGGGGTTTGGAAAGCGTTTTTCGCTGAAATCAACTTGGTTGACCATGAGCTTTTCTTTTTTCTGTTTTTCAATTTTGTGGGGATGTATACACTGGACCAAGTCGGAAAAGATAATGGTACAAAGAAGAACACAATCACGAAAGAAAAATCTCTTGCTCCATTCATAAGAGCGCTTCACCATGTTGTTACAAGATGATATCGGCTTATGATCAAATAACCAACAAAACAAGGGGGAAATCCCACCTCCATGCGACAAGCCACATCTATACAGATGAAAAAACTAGACAGAAAAAAATAAGTTAAAAAAACTGAAGATATGCGAAAAGCCTTCCACATTCTATCAGACTAGATCTGCTGCCAGAAAAAATTAGCAGATGGTGGGTCAGGGATACCATAATCCACACTCAGTCCTGGTTAAGATGAACCTGGTGCAGGACAAGGTCACAACTCAGTGTGGTATGGACGCCTATCAAAATGTCTTCGTGTTTATCAGATCCTCAGAGGTTAGAAGAATCCCAACTAGCAAAAATTGCACCTACGATTTTATCATGTAAAGGCACCCCACAAGAAGCAATGATGCCACGATCAAGTCCTTCAAGGTACATTCCCTTTGAGAAGTCCAGAGGGCGTCCCCCAGCATCAGTTACCACGCCACCAGCCTCTTGTACAATGAGAACGCCAGCAGCATGGTCCCATATCTTTTCTTTGTATCCAGCTCTGGCAAATTTCATGAAAATTTCAGCATCTCCCCGAGCTATGGCTGCGTATTTCACCATGCTATAAACACGCAAGGGCTCCTTTCTGCCATAAGAATAAGAGATGCATCAAGAATCAGCTTGTACATAGCCCAAGGAAAAAGATATCATTGTAAATGATGTCCGATTTTGAAGTTAACGGGCCTAAGGGCATAAACAGTCATTGGCGAAAAGAAACAACTTTTGAATGGACAAAGGAAATAGCACTCAATCTTCTTAGCATGTCACAGTCCACTAATTACAGGCCAAGAGAAAAAATATAGTGCTAAGCTTAAATTTAGTGTCAAAATTAGTTGCCTAGACCAATCACCACAAATCCTAGTAAGTAGAGAACTATATTCACACTTTAGCCTATAGTTGCTCAAACTCTCCTTGGATGGCTAACAGACAAAAGAGGAAGAAGGCAAGACAGTAAGAACTTAAAATGGAGTGTTCAGATCACTGCCACAACCGTATTCTCCAGTTATCTAGTGCTAGCATAGAATGAACTAAAGCAACAATAGGGATGCTTGTCTCTTTTAAGGCTTGCTTGTCTCTTTTAAGGCTTCTCAACCTCTCTAAGTGCTGTGGCTGGGTATTGTTCCTAGAGTAGTGTGCCCTACTGAAACAAAAGACTAGAACGGTGGGTATAGAATGCTACACATAAGAAAATACGCACTTTTCAAGTTTTTTACTGAATTGGGTTATCCAGCTTCTGATGTTATTTGACGTACCATAAGTTCGATGCACCTATTATGGATCTGCACCCCGCGGGATCGATAAACCTTTTGGATCTTGTTAACCAAAGAGATACGACTTTGCACTATAGCTAGCTCAGCAGATGATTGCTTTAAAGATTCAATTCAACAAAATCGCCCTAAACAACCTACAGATGCTAGACTAAACTACGTTGCCTTGCTAACAGTTTTCAAATTAAAGAGACTTGACAATTTTATCACAAAGACAAAGTATTGGCACTCAAAAAGCCAACTTCCCTGCCAGGGATAAGAAAACTAAGAGGACAAACACCACCTTTTATGCCAAAATTGACAAAAAAATACTATACATGATAAAATAATATCATAATATAGAAGGGCAATAATGACAACGGTATCTGTCAATATAGTTGTACCCTTTTTTAAAGAAAAAAATATCAGAAAAGTGGGTTAATCCAACCAATCTTGCTTGCACAATGGAAAGTGCCACTCGTTAATCTCTCCATCGAATAGAGGAGCTGCATATGCAACAACAATCCAAGGTTGCATACCCAAATGGCCAATATCCTTTCCATTTCCAAATATTTTTACGAATATGCACGAAACTGAAATAAGAGGGTGTACCCTTTACTACTGCCATTCTCATTTCGTTTTCAATGGCCTCTCCTAGCTCCAAAGGGGTTGACTTAACTTCATCAAGGAAACTGAAACTTCATCTCACTCCCCTTTCAGGCAACATAACAACATTCCTTTGGGAAGCAAAATGAAGAATCGATTCGAAGGAGAAACGATAGATATTTTGTCCTATCCAATTAAAACAATTCAAATCCAGAAAATCATAAACTACATGCAAGGTTGAAGTTAAGTAAAACGGACACCCTATAAATGAAAATAATGAACCTTCAAATCCCTCGAATGCCGACCGCTATCCAGGGGCAGGAAGTTAGCATTACCCTAGTTCCTTTTTTTTTTTTTTTGGAAAGGCATTACCTTACTTCCTTAATCCAAATAGCCCGATTAGACATGTTTATGTAGTTATCATCCCAATCTGCAGGCTTACCTCAGTAGCCAACGCCATTGGAATTTTGATTTTATACATTGGAAAATAGACTCACATACTTCGTGAAATGGTTCACACATGTTTGTTGCCAGTGTCATAGGAAGTATCTTGAGGCGGGATTTGTGATCACTTCTCCACGGCTGGGTCCCAACCAAACCATACTCGCTAGTGGAGGCGACTAACAACCGGCCACTCTGGTTCACCAGGATGCTGCTTGAGAGAGAAGACTAACTGGTCCACACATTTTTCATACATGGAATCTCATTTGAAAAGCTTCCTGAGGGAACTGAGGAAATAAAGGCCGTTTTCGTTTGGGAGTTTTGCTCCGGTTTCGGCCTTGTTTTAGTTTTGTTTATATAATCATTTCTCTCTATCTCTCTCCACTTATTACATCTGCTTACATCATCAAAACTAAACAAAACCTACTAACCAAACAAGGCCAAAGAGTTTTTCATTCTGTTATATAATTTATTGAATTGCTGTCTTATAGAAGTTTTCATTTGGCACGAATGTTTCCCGCATCCCCTAATCTCAGCCAATAACAATCGAGTCCTGGTTCCAGTCTCTATCAAAGTCTATAAAATTCTAACCAAATTTTCCAAATGTCAAATTAAACAGTTGTAGAATCTATATTGAAGGTTCTAAGTTCTAACCAATCTTCCCAAATGACCAGACAGACAGTTAAAGACTCTAAATTTCAAAAAGAGAGACGAAATGAGAACACACCTAAGCCCAACACTGTGGGCAAGTCCAGCTGTGAAGGAGTGGTTTGTGTTTGCTCTCTCCATTGATTCACAAAAAGTCGCTTGTGCTGGATCATCAACGGAAGAAACCTGAATACTTTTCGCAAAGTTTGGCCACTCAAGCTTCTCATCACCGCGGATTAATGGCTGCATCCAAGCTTTGCCACTACCTTTCCTTGCATACATCACACATCCTTCTTCCCAAGAATGAGGAGAGGACAACAATGACTCTGTCATAGCTCGATAGTGTTGGTGATGGTAATTTAGCCATTCCTTCCTCATTGGGTAATTAGGGCAACCAAGAACTCCAATAACAACTTTTCCATCCTCAATCAAAGCTAAAGCAATGGCATACTGGTCCCCACGCACAAACCCTAAAGTCCCGTCAACAGGGTCAAGGACCCAATGCCTTCCTGTTGGGCCCCCACTTGAGTTGCATCGGCTGATGGCATCAAGAACTTGGGAATTCCCAAGGGTGTCAAGTTGGTTTTTAAGACCAAACTTTGGAGCATCAGCTAAGCATTCATTCACGGTGGTTACCACCACATTTAAGAGACTGGCTGAATCAGGATTGGAGAGACTTTCAACATCTTCTTCGGCAACAATGGACACATAATGGCTACCAAAGTGCTCGGACAGTATCCAGCTAATCGTTGCTTGCACACTCCAATCTGTTCATGAAGAAAGAAGCATTAAATGATTACCAAAGAAGCATGGAAGCTCATATATGCATGTTATAGACACCAACCAAGAGAGAAGAAGCCAACAATATGTAGAATCTAAACTAGTAACTTGTGGTCAGACAGATGCCATGATTACCCTCTAGATGGTATTGAACAACAGATCTTTCCGATTTCAAGCTGACTCTAAGTTCTATGCTTGCATTACCAGTAATATAATTGGATAATCAACAAAGCTACCTGCCTCAGCAAAACCATGCATAAACAAACAATATGAACCCCAAGGAAACCTTATCATGGTCCTAATCTAACAATAATCACTACTTGCAAAAACAATTGAAACATATAGAAAAGTAGATATTAACCTGTGATTGAGAATATTTCAAGCTAAAAGAAACAAAAGCAACTAATTCTTGCATAAAGCTGAGTCAATCCTTATCACAAGCTAAAATAAGTTGCGCATTTAGAAGAAAATGATATCCCTGAAGGGATAGAAGAGAAGGAATAGAGAAAGAATCCACCACATGCATACCACCGATTTCACTTACACAGTCCAATTATCTTGGTGGTTCACTAATCTCTGTTGGATTTGGAGACGTGCCAACCTAAAACCAATTGGCGTTAGCTGGAGGAGCCCCTAAACAACATAAGCCAATTGGGTGGCTTAGAGAAGTGATATGAACAAATTCAATACTTTCCCTGACTTGAAGCATGGTAGCACGTGGAGGTGTACAGAGATACAAATGAGACACGAAAAATTAACCTTTATCTTGCAATAGAAACTTTGTCCCACAAGTCCAGACCACCCTAGACCTAGCGTTGATGCAACATTGGAGTTTTAGGAGTAATTCAACTTGGTAACCCGTTCAAAAAAGGAAAAATTTAAATCTACAAACCAATCCAAAGTTACCGGAGTACCCTACAAATTACAGTACTCCACTATTGGACAAATATACTAAACAAAGCCATTTTGCACAGGCTACAGCAATTCAAAATCAACTAATTGCCCATGAATTCCTAAGAAGGGCCAAATAAAATTAATATATCAGAGAAATGGGACTAATGTTAAGCCTGTACTTCATGGCTACATGAAGTGGCTAAGGGCATCCCCATCAGCCTTGCTACTTTGGCTTTGGAGCTAAACTACCGAGTAGAAGTGCAAGAAATGCAAGAAAATCAGTCTTGCCACTTCCTTGGGTCAAAATATAATTGCTACAGTGTCTTTACTTCCCCAACGAGTCACTATTCATGGGTTAAGTCTTATATTGTTGCTTTTTTTACTATTCATGGGTTAGCCTTATATTGTTGCTTCTACCTTCATGGGTTGGAATAAAGAGCCTGATTCTATGAGTTTTTAAAAAAGTGACTTGCTAAAATATAAAAGGTGTTTTTGAGGTTAAATTTGGTCCAAAATTTGCCGAGGCTGATAAGGATGCTCTAATACAAAATAGAACTAAGAGCTTTGCCATACTTAAATGAATGATTTCAAATGATTTCTAGCAACAAGAAATATAAAATTCGGAGTTTCAAAACGTAGTTACTGTGTTTGTTATATTGTCCAAGTGTATCCAATTTCAAAGGAGAAATAAATCACGCACCAGCGAAGCACATCATCTCATACATAAAACCTGAAGCGATACAACCACCAAATATTCAAATCAAAGCATACCCTCTGAGTCTGCAAAGTAAATTAATGAACAATGTGCAATAGTAACAGGTGAATCATCGTCCTTGGATTTAATGATCACAGCCATTAGAAACCATCCCCTCTTAGTCATAATCCAATACTGAAAGGATATGACGAGAAGTGGCACTTACATTTAGCCCGTGCTTCATGCTCTCTTGACCACTTGCCAAGGAAATCGAAGCAAGAGGTGGTTATATTTATAGCAGAATAATTTTTACCTATCCAAAACCCTTTTTGCCATTGCCTCTAAGACCATGGCCGGAGTGCGCTGTTCTCCATGGCCTTAGGAAGGCAATGGCGGGATGGGAGATCAACTAAAAACAACAAAGAGCAAGTCTGAGCTCATTTACTTTGTGTCACTCAGTCACTGCCTCGTGCTGATGTCGGTTGTGTTTGGTTTGGTTTTGAGTTTTGGTTTTTGTAATGATTAGAGGGAAAAATAAGTATAATAATTAAAAAATAGGTATTAATGATTAAAGAGATAGACAGAAAAATAAAAATAATATTTATAAATAGGGATAATAATTGAATAATAATTGAGAAAACCGATTTTTAGAAACCAAACCAAACAAGGCGGTCGCCTCCGCTTTTGTGGGATATGGTGACATCGTGAAACACCTAATTTCTTTGTTTCACAATGAAGCTTACATTTTGTTTGCCAAATTTCCTACCATACCCGATTTGCAAAGTAACAATATCAAACACCAGTAATGCATATCATCCAAACCTCAAAAAAATCCAAATCTTTTCAATCCTCAAACATCTAAATCACATCATCCTCTCAACAAAACAAGAACCCCGTTCAAGGAAAGGAAAAAAGAGAAACAAAGAACACTTTTTCAAATACCTGCAACAGTGACAGGCGAATCATCGTCCTTGGACTTAACATGATCACTGCTCGTAGAAACCAAACCTTCTTGCACTCTCTGACACAGAGAACAGGCCAAGTGTACAGCTCTGACGGCTACATCCAGCTCTGACGAGTACTTTTCGGCCTCCATATTATCAAATTCGCCTGACCCGGATGGGGAATTGGCGTTATGAAGGAGACCCAATTCTGGAATTGGGGATTTGAGACTTCTATCTACTTGGTTAGGTCATGAAAATCGCTTCCTTCCTCCTTTTGGCGTGGCGTCACGAACGATTCCGCTTTCACGACAATGGCCGGGTTGTTATGTCGAGCTGTGGAGGAATAACTTTGTTGGAAGATCAAATGAGCACCATACATCCGTGTATTAGAGGAGCGTGTTTGGCAAACTTCTTTTTAACTTTTCTAATTCTTTTTTTCACATTTTGACTGTTTGGCGGCCTCAAAGTAAAAGTTATTTTTGCAGAATAACTTCTCAAAATTGAGAAAGGGGAAGAGAAGTTAAAAAGAGGGTATGAGGAATTTTTTGATTTCTCATTTTTTATTTTTTCCATTTTGATTAATAAAAATACCTACAAAATGTATTCTACACATATTTCTCAAATACTATTTCTGTTGCAAAATATATTCTTCACATTTTCATTCAACACACTCTACCAAATTCAAAATACATTATGTACATTACCTTGATTTTGTATAAAGTGGATTACGCAAAAGGATCTCTACAATGTGACCCATTCTGGTCTTTAAAGTGACGTCGAAATGGGTCTTGCTCTGTGCTCCAAAGTGGTAATGGGGCACTGGTGTCCGAGTTTTACTTACTACGAATACTAGGTCTATAAATTACAAAAACAGATCAGACTTATCATAAACATAAGATTTACTTTCCAAAATTTATGGCATATATGTGGGGTTAGTAAAGCCTGTGTTAATGTAACTTCAATTGCATGCGAAAAGAGCAAATCCAACCTTCTTCTTGGGGTGATTTTCATCTAACGGTTCAAATTCAACTATTTTTAATCTAATAGCTTAGATTTAGTGGGGTATCTGTAAGGACCAGTATTATTCATAATTTTTCCGGAATAATGTTGGGTAAATATGAGGAATTAAATTTTGACTTTGGGGTTGAAAAGAGAGCATTTAAATGCATTTGGGTCTTTTTAAAGTACATTTGGAAGTTTTGGGGTGAAAGTGTAATGGGTGAGAGTGTATAACACATTATACTTGCAATTTTTTGTCAAAAAAATCAGCCCCTCTCTCCCTCTCTCTGCCCGACTCTCTCTCTCTCCTTCCTCTCCTCCATTTTCTTGCTCCAAGCTCAAATCCACCAAAAACCTTCAAGTCTCCTTCATAAACCCCACCTAAAATCACCTCCTCTACGCATTTTGAAGCTTGGGTTGCTCTCATTTCGCACCAAGAGACCCCATTTCGGGTTGGAGCACATTGGGAGCTAGGGTTTTCATTTACCCACTTGTTCAAGCTCAACCCTTGAGGTAGGAAGATAAATTCTTCTCCCTCTAGTTGTATTTAGATGATGTATAGCATATACTTGCTCCTTGTTCTCAAATTCCATCTATTTCTTGAATTTCTTCCATGGTTGGTTTGTTTGAGCATAATTTTGTGATCTATGGATTGAGCCCTTGATTGATGCAATTGTTGGTTGTTTAGCACTCCTTTGATGTCCATTAGTCACTCTACATTTCCAATTTTTGGCCTTGAACCTTACATTTAAGTTTGGGTTGAAATTCCACACCAATAGGGTGAAAATCATTTGCTTTACCTCGCTTTAGGGGTCAAGCACCCCGCTTTTCGAGAGAACATCCCCGCTTTTGGGTGGTTTTAGGCCACCCTTTGATGCCCGTTTGGTCCCCGATCATCCGTTTCATCGTATCTTTGAACTATACTATCATTTTGAACACCGAATCCACATCGAACTCATAAAATTGACCCTTCGACACATGAATTAACAAAATTTATGTTTGACGTATCGGACACGTGTCGGTTGACACATTTTGGCGAAAAATGGTGAATCTTTGAAAGAAATGGGATTTTTGGGATTTTATGAAAGACAAAGATTTTTAATATGAAATTGTTGGATAAAATGAATTCTAGGGATCACCCGTTTGGTGTCCCTGGCCATGGGTGCCCGGAGCCCGCGAAATCCGGCAGGGGTGTACGGAGCCCACGAAATCCGGCAGGGGTGCACGGAGCCCATGAAATCCGGCAGAGGGATACCTCCCTATCAAAATCGAAGATGGTTTTCTTATGAAATATCGGTTGTGGTGAATTTGGACAAAATCGGCATTTTTGATAAAATTGACTTTCAGTTTGTGAAATGAGAATTTTGGGAAAACTACTTGGGCTTGGTTAGATATTTGCAAGGTTTTGGGACACTTGGATACGCTTTGGGCATTTGGAAACATTTTGGACACTTGGATACGTTTAGGACACTTGGACACCCTTGATTTCCTTGTGGTCGAATCATAACCTTCCGTCCATTCTAACTTGTACATTGGTCATGCTTACTCCACATTCATCTATTATGTATGTATCATGTTCATACACCTAGCGTTAGTAGAATAGTTTTCCTACTGGGTTAGTGAGCTCAACATATCAATTTTCCAGGTACACGGCATGGAGCATGAGGTTGGATGCTTGTCGAGTGACATGTACATGGAGTTTGAACATGCATGAAGTTATTTTTCCCATCTTGTATTATATTTTTGGAAAGATAGTTTTGTAACTTCGATTTATCAAACTTTTGACTATATGGCAATGTAATAACCTTGAACTTGAACTTGTGTATTCGAAATGATGGGGTTATATTATGTTGTCTTTGACTATTCAAGAGAAATTTTGAGATCTTGACTTGTTCTATGTGGATTTTATTTGCTTTTGAGTTATTAAAATTGAGGGCGTGACAGTATCGGTGCCCAATATGGTGCCCAAATACCACATTGGGGCACCATAGAAATATTCATCAAAATGGGTTCAAAAATGGCTAGATTGCTCTGGAGACTTTTCTGCAGTTTAGCATTGGAATGTAAAAAAGGGAAAGAAATTTCAGTGCCGAGTGTGTACCACATACTGCAACCATCTACAAATGTATTGAACGGTCCAATTGAAAGAGTTTATTTAAAATTCAGATCGTCTAATATACTTTTTGGACGGCTGTGATGGGCGCTTGGGTACCACGTAAGATGGTACCTGCTCGGCACTGAAAATTTTCTCCTA